>CM062820.1:1410083601-1410749851 GCA_031772625.1 Pinus tabuliformis | reverse complement strand
TAGGGGGTTGATTTTTTCAAGTTAGGGATTTTGGGCTGCTAGTGGTTATTCTGAAGCATGGATTGTAGCTTGGCGGTGGTTGAATACAACTCCTATGTTTGATGGCAGGGAACCTCGTTGCCACCGCCATTGCTCTGGTCCAAATTTATGGAGCTAGCTTTCTAGTGCAACCTGATTGGCTTTTGCAGCATGTGACCTTTCTCCCGTACATGTTAGATTTTGCTGTAGTCTACTGTCAGATGGCAAGCCTTTCTTAGACTGTGTAATAGGAATTGCATTATTGAAGCATGGTTTCTTATTTCATGGTTATTGTTCTATGCTTTTGTCTTCCATATGGACATTTCATTAGGGCCATACCTATATCACCCAATTGGATCTACTTGGGAAACATAGAAAGCCAATATTATTAAATCAGGCCTGTAGTCTGAGAGTTCATTTATGCATCAGGTATATTCTTATGTTGGGTGCAGGGATAGAATATACTACATCTATTGCCAAATATAACATTTTCCTTCTTAGTAATAGAGAGAGATGACCTATTTTCCATCTGGTGATTGTTATTGGTGCTTCTTTTACTTACAAGGTAGAGATGCTTGCAGTCCTCTCTTATTCTATATATGCATGTATCAGCCATTCACATTGATTATTTTTGGGCATCAATTATATCCATGTAATTCTTTTCTTCCTCCTGGCATAATGTTTTGGGTATGAACTGTAATTGACAATCTTGTACAAATAAGATCGAGTTCTTGAATTGCATTAATTAGTCATGTGTACTTGTACAACTAAGATGATATGCTTAGGCCCTCTTATTATATTTTGATTACAAGTCCAGTTTGATCTTTTGACACATTCTCTGTTCCATCAGACAATATCGATTTTACGTATTGTTTTAAAATTTCATATCATTAATCATCTCATTTTTTTTTCCACCTGTCAGGCCGTCAAATGATAGAGCATACAAAGAGGCTAGTTGAAGAAAGGTTCACAATAGTTGGTGGTTACCAATACAATGCTGAGGTAGGCTATTATTTAGCAACTAAAGGCATTTGTAACCTTTGAACTGGATCAGTAATGACAGGAAGTACACTTGTTGTATTGGTGATAGTCCAACTTCTTGAAATCATAATGGGTGATCTGATCCTAACCAAGATTTCTACGGTAAAGCTTGATATTATATTTTTATATTTGAATCTAGGTTGTATATGGAGATACAGATTCAGTTATGATACAGTCTGGTGTACCAAATATAGAAGAGGCCATGACGCTAGGGAGGGAAGCCTCAGATTATATTAGTGGTACATTTATAAAGGTACAGTGTCAAGAATTTTAAATATCCGTGAAGCCTCTAGAGTTGTTAATCATGTTTTTGTAGGGATGAATGTTTTAATATCACCTTTCTTTTTAAAACTAATCTTCTTTTGACATTCCACTTCCATGAGATCTTTGTAAATATGCATAGGACAAGATGATCAGTTATGCTTTTCTGTGGCTTATCTGCATCTGTTTGGTGCATCTTTGGCATCTAATCAGTGCGTTATTTAACATATGCTTTTATGCAGCCTATTAAAATAGAATTTGAAAAAATATACTACCCATACTTGTTGATCAGCAAGAAAAGATATGCTAGGTTGTTGTGGACAAAGCCAGATTCTTATGACAAAATGGATACTAAAGGTGACAAACCTGATCTTTTGTTTCAAAGACAGGCCTTAGTGTTTGTGAAGGTTTAAAATTCTCTTAGAAAAATAATTTATTTGATGCCTTCTTAATTATTAAATATTCCTGATCTTTTAAATATTCCATATCAACAGGCATTGAAACAGTGCGAAGGGATAATTGCCTGCTGGTGAAGAACTTGGTTACAGAGTGCCTTCACAAAATACTCATTGATCGTGAAATACCTGGTGCAGTGCAGTATGTCAAGAACATTATTTCTGACTTGTTAATGAACAGAATGGATTTGTCACTTTTGGTGATAACTAAGGTGAGAACAATGAATCCTTCTGCATGTTTATGACCAAATTTGTTTGACCATTTGTTACTTTTGAAATGGAGAAAATATGATAAGGGGGAAGAGGAGATTTACATTGCGAGCAAGTCACTTATTACATATTCCTGGTTTCAAGTGTTAGAAATATATACTATATACCTACTTCGGGACATTTCACATGATTTTACAACTTTTAACTTTACTTGAATTCTCATAAAATCATGAATTTTTCAAATAGCTCTTTAACTTATCTGCATCCATTTAGATTATTATTCTTTTGATATACATGTAATTACATTTGGCTTTGGAAAATGAACCTAATTTACATTGTATGCCGTTTTCTTTGTTATATATATATGAATTTGAGGTCTTCATTTTTACAGATTTGAAAGGCTATCAAGGAGGTCATGACCGCTTAGGTACAAAAGGTGTGCTTCGAGTAAGCCTAGGCTGCTTTGTATCCAATTTTAAAATTTATATGCCTTACAAGTTGTTAGGCTTTTAAACATGTTGGATACCGGATTCTAATTTCGTGTCATGAGATTTTTAAGTTTGAAGTGGCATCATGTCTTTCACAGAAGGTAAATCCGAATCAGTATCAAGGTCTGAATTTCTTGCAAAACTAACCACCCATTGGTTACAAACCAGATTATTTCTAGGGGCTTTAACATCCAAGTGGCCTTGGCAATTTTCAAATGCATAACCATAGCAACATAACTTACATAAAATCATATCCACGTATCGATGCCATTTGACTATAAGTGGCACATGCGTCTCGGGCACTTCGTGCGATGTCAAGCACGTTATTTTCCCCAACAGTATTGGACCATAGCGATAGGCCTCTGGAGTCTGAACTGTTTACCTTAACATCACCTCAGATATTTTATTTCGCTATGTTTCTTACAACAGTTGGAACTACGAAGTTGCATGAATGTCGTGACTCGTGGCATTCAGGATGGTGGCCCTTGAAGAGCCTTATATGGATTGCTCTGATGGTTATCCCCTTTTTTATTCCATCTGCTTTTATTCAATTCTACGGTGAGTTTACTTAAAATGGTTCTCAGCAATCTATTTCAATACCAAATATGGTTCAAATTACCAATTTTTACTCCGTTTCTACTTAAATTAGACAGGTTTCATGACTTTGTGGCAAATTGCAATTAGACATCAAAATTGTCCAAACATGGACTTCATAAAATGACATATCATAAACTAACGTCTTTGTAAGTATTGATGCAGGTGAAGTTGCTAGATTTGGTGCCGGGTATGCTTCTCTTCTTTCATGTTTTTTGGATACAATGTGCCTTTTAAGTACACAAACAATCTTCTTAGATAAATTAACTTCTCGAGAATCAATTTTACATTTGCTGATTTGTAGAAAACAGTTGATGACAAATCCAGGGGTGGGGGTTGGTGATATTTTCACGCAATGTTTCACTAGTTCAGTGATATCTAATAGATCCCTCATACAACAATCACCTACGTCATCAAAATGTCTCCCTACATTCTATACTTGGAATGGATTCAGTCAATATTTACTGCTAGCAATGGGAGGAAGGAGTGTCAAGGGAGGCTCTTATATAATTCAAGAGAATCAAAACATGACAATATATAATATATCTGCATTTTTAATCTCATCCTAAGAAAAATTGATTACTGTTTAGCTGCAACAGAAACAGATGTTTGTAGGTCATATCCTTTATCAAGGCTATCAACATATTCTTAAGGGCATTGTTGTTTGCCTATGCTAACAATCTCTTTTTTGAGTCAGGGTCTGACAAAGACTGGAGATGACTATGCAGTCAAGGCAGCGCACGTGGAACTAGCTGAGCGCATGCGGAAGGTAAATACTGGAAATAACTTCTCAGAACAAATATAATGAATGGTGCAATTCCTTCTGGTTCCATTTCAATCCTATCTCTCTATTTTTATTACTGCAGTGCATCTAAAGACTCTTGTAATATTTTGTTTTTTATTGACAATGAGTCCATTGTTGGATTTTTTAAATTGATGTAGTGTTTTAAAGCCAAGTTGCCCCTGGTTTACAGAGGGATGTTGCAACTGCTCCAACTGTGGGTGATCATGTTCCATATGTCATCATAAAGGCTGCAAAAGGTGCCAAGGTAATAATTAACCCCTTCTATGCTCAGCATAAGTCTCGATATTGCACTAAAAAATGGTTATTTTAATTATTTTGTTATGTTTTATTTGGAGGCATAATTTACAGAGGGATTATGGATATAATGACTAATGTGTTTACTTGGGCTCAGGCATATGAGAAATTTGAGGATCCAATTTACGTACTGGAGAATAACATCCCTATTGATCCACAATATTATCTGGAGAATCAACTGAGCAAGGTGAAATACCAAAGCATCATCATTTGCAGTTTATGCTCTTTTTGAAAATTTCACCAGTGTTTCAAATATATCTTGATAGATAGTAATTTTTTCCAGCTAAGTGTTTTTTATTAGTGCCTGTTTTTGCTCTGTAGCCGCTGTTGAGAATATTTGAGCCCATTTTGAAGAATGCAAGCAAGGAGCTTCTTCGTGGTAGTCACACACGAGCAGTTTCCATATCAACTCCTTCAAATAGTGGAATTATGAAATTTGCCAAGAAACAACTCAGTTGTATTGGTTGTAAAACACCTATCAGGTATTTAGTTAATACAAGTAGATGGTGTCCTGCATGTGGTTTCCTTGCTTATAGTAGTGCACAATTGAGAGTAACTATTATTTCAGTTTGGCGCTTTAGAAAGCTACTAGGGTTCATCCTTTTGATGTGGAAAAATCTACGAGGTTGCATGATTCCATGCCTGCTCTCCTTGTAAGAAGCTGTCTAGCTTTCTTATAATAAGAATGTCTAGTTAGGTTGCTTCATACTAAAATTCATGATGTTACCTAATTTCATGTTGCCATTGCAGCAAAGAAGATCAGACACTTTGTTCACATTGCAAAGGAAGAGAAGCAGAATTGTATCAGAAAACAGTTGCAAATGGTAAGCTGGTATTCTAATACCATTACTCTTTATTTGGAGAATTTAAAGTAGGCCTTGTGTCTATTGTTCTCACCTAGATTTTCTATCATATGACACTAATATCTGATCAATGTCAGTAAGGGAATTAGAAATTCTCTTTGGTAAACTATGGACACAATGTCACCGGTGCCAAGGCTCTCTGCACCAAGATGTTCTTTGCACAAGGTTTTTGAATGCTATATTTCAAGTATTACATTTTCATAACATGATTTAAATTTACATTATGGATGTATTTTGTAACATTTGTGTGATCATGCATTTGTTTTTAATTAATAGGATGTTTTTTTTTAATTTTTACAATTACTATCTCTTTTATACTTACATTGATGTCCTATCCTTATTGCAGTCGTGACTGTCCAATATTTTATCGTAGGAAGAAAGCTCAGAAAGACCTAACTGAAGCAGAGGTGCAACTAGAGTGCTGGTAGTTTTGAGGATGCTGCCTGTGTAGCTTGTAATTTTTTGTATTATTGAATATTTTTGTTTTCCTGAATTTTCTCTGGTGTATGTTTCTCTGATTTAATGGACCAGGGAATTTATTTGGTCCCTGAATCAGGATGAGCATGGTTTATTTATTGTACAGTAATTGTCAAGTCCTTCTTATTTAATGTTAACTAGTTCGATATATCTTTTCTCGTTGCAAATGAGATGGAGAAAAAGTCAAAATAGATACATACTTCCCAAGGCACACCCTATAAATGCAATGTGCACGCATATCCAAAATTTTAGGAGAGCACGCACTATAAAACATAGATCTGCAGGCTTACATATGTATATCCAGACATGAATATAGTTGAATGGATGGATGGATGGATAGGTAGATAGAGATGGATACACAGATAGATTGGCAGGAGCATTGCAACTACAGTGTTCACTACTAAAATGACTAGAAATAACATGATAGATTTTACAGTTTTATTATCCAAATAGTATCTTCTACATTTAAACAGTATCATTGAGAGTGAACACTGCAAGGATGCATATGATGGATTGAGGATAGTGGAACTCAAGTTTAGATCACCATATCTGCGATGCGCTGACTTTGAAGTTATTTCATTGGCTGTCATGCGACTATTGATTAAGTACGCTTATAATACCAGTTTTGCATATTGGAAATTTACCATTGGTTATGTGATTAAAGTCCCTACAGGGGATCTTTCATTTACCGTCACTAAAACAACTATTTCTTTAAATGATTCTCATGGGAATGTTGTTCCAAACATGGATGTCTTTAACATGATCATGAAAGTGGTAATGAAAGCTGCCGAGGATTATGAAAAGGAAGTTATCTCAGGGTTATTCCTTCGCTTGTATATTTCAGGGATGCAGGACAAGGAGGTCACTCTTAGCGAGGATGAAATTAATTCCCAACTTAGGGAGTTAATTAATTCCGGCATAGTGGACGGAGAACCACAAGCAGTGAAATCTATGGTTAGGAAACCTCATTATCCCAATTATGTAATGGCACTCCCAGCTAGGCGTAAGGACATGAAACCTTTCATTCTTGCCGATACGAAGACTGTTCTCGTCAATGATGTTCATGTCCCTAACGCAGCCGGTTACTTAATTGTATACCCTAGTGATGATATTGCAGCCATGCCTGATTATGCAACTCAAATCTTTTTCAGTGAGGATTCTGCCTTCATCATGCCTGAATTTTAAGAAATAAGTCATAACATGTTGTCACAATTTCTAATGCACTTAGGTTTGGTTGCTGAGAGAAGGAATATTAACACTGTTTACTTCCATAACTTATCTTGGTTCGATGGGATTTTTTGCTGAAGTATTATGCTTCTCATGACGTATTTTGAGCAGATTTATTTTTTTTTAAATAATTTTTGGCAGGAGCAAATCCGAGACAATAGTTTGAGCAGATTTATTTTTTTTTAAATAATTTTTTTTATTGTCTCTAGAGAGACAATAGTTTGAATTATGGGCATTTATTTTTTTTTAAATAATTTTTTATATTGTGTCTAGAGAGACAATAGTTTGAATTATGGAATTGTTTCTAAAAAGACAAAAATGTAATTGTCTCTAAAGAGACAGAAATGAAATTGTCTCTAGAGAGACAAATCAAATGGTCTTTATAGAGACAATAATAATATGTGTTCTATATTGTCTTTATAGAGACAAATTTTTGAGACATTATATTTTGAGACACCCGCTTAGAGACAATATTTAAGACAATACACAAGTTTCATTTTGCCTCAAGTTAAGACAATTGACTCAAATATTGTCTTAAAACCCCCCTACATTTAGTAGTGGTGTGTGATGTATTTATTTTTTGGTTAGCGTACCAGTTCAAAATTACTTTTGTGTTTTTGACAACATATGAATCTTTCTTACTGTCTTTTCTAGTGATATTATTGAATTCTTGATTGACCCTAGTCATTGGTATCAGAATATTTAGGCCTCGGGTGACTACCTGGGGGAATAATTAACCGGTTTCTAGTATAGTTGAGCCATGTTTTAGTGTCAATCCTATCCTCATAAGGAGATAACTTAATTTCTACCTTACTCATGTAAACTATTTTTAGAGAGCCAACATTCCTATAGGACTCTAACTTTAGTCCACCATAGAATTTTCTAAATCTGTAATTTCATATTTACATGTAGTAGACTCATAAAAATACTAACAAGACTAAATCTTGCAATAACAGTAACTAAATAACCAATGTAAAGTGCTTATTTGATGATAGTATCATGGAAGAACTCAATCACAGGAGCAGCCTTCTCACTTCCACAAGATCGACAAAAATGTCCAAATCTCTCCACCGAGTCTCCACGTCTAGAGCAGTCCCCAACTGGGTCAATTTTGTAGACATCAAGAGCTCCAAGAGTCCAGTCCAAAGTTAATAATATGGATCATTTAACTAAATCCATCCGAACTCAAGAAATTCTCTCCACCTATAACATTGAACTGCCCTTTCCTGGTGTGATCCCATTTTTCCTTTCTCTTATGTGAAAAATTAAAAAAGTAAGAACCCTTTTCTTCTCCACTCGGACGGATTTATATCCTAGGAGAGGAAACCATGAACCATAATTGTTTAACTATTTGGTAGTTAGATAACTTCGTTTAGGGTATCTCCCTTTTTATTTTTTCCAGTCATGTCCACACATTTATCAGCATGTCTAATTTTTATGCAGAAATGAATATATATTTATATATATATATATATATATATATATATATATATAACCAAAATGTACTTAACAAAGATGATTATGAATTTCTATTTACCGAGGAGTGACATATTCCCCCTCTCGTTCAAAACATAGTCCTTGGAGTTTTAATTATTTTCACAAAACAAATGAGGGTAAGTTTGTCGCATTAATTCTTGCTCCTCCGAAGTATCCTCCTCTCGGCTAAAGTGCTTCCATGGACCCAATTAAAATATTTGGACTTAATTACAAAATGGTTGTTAGCCAAAAACTTAATAGAAATTACTTTTATTTTGGGACTATGTTAATTTAGGATATGTACCTTGTACAAGTTCTTATGTTTGTATATATTCAATATACCTTTCTTCATTAATGTGGTGTGACTATTATATTATTACAAAAATGAAGTAATAATGGTTGTTGGGGTTTAGAATTAATTTGGAATGTAAAATATCATAGAATTAACATTGTCACATGGAAAATTCTCAACCACCCTTCTCGTGATCTTGCATTGAACAATTGGATGTTTCCCCGTCGTTGATTTGGTCTTTTATTGATGGTCCTGCTTTTGGGGATGGTAGTTATGGTATTACCCCCTCCCAAACCACCACATGTGTTGTCATTTGGTTGCTGCTCAAAGGTATGGTGTTTCTCTGCAAGTTGGAATGGTTTGAACCTTCTCTATGGGTTTTTTACCTCAACCATGATACTACATGTGTGACTTCGCTCCTTTGTTAACCCTTATCTCTGTAATTTCTGGTTTGTAATGTTTTTTCTCATTTTTAAGGGTTATGGGCTTCTTCCACTACCAGGTTCTGGAATCGTTGGTGCACAATGGGGAGGCCAGGGTGTCATCATCAACCAATGAGTTGATTCTTCAATACCTCCATTGCACTACCTTTAAAATGTTCTTTTTGAACCTAACCAGGGTTTTTATTTTGTTTTCCCAGGTTCTAACATCCTCAAATGACGTTCATTATTTCCTGTAGGTACTTTGTGTTTTTATTCTTACCTAGTTTCCTAAATTTTGTTTTGTTTTAAGCCACATATCTAATGTACTCTCCCTCTTCGAATGGTCGGGTATGTAGGTATACCTCCTCATCCTATTGGTTAGATACCCTCTACGCAATCTCTTACACAAGAAGGAAACCTAAAACTCTTTTCTCGCTAGGTAATTTCAGGAAAACCACGGTGGACTCTGTATCGACTTATGCTTCCCCACTGGGATTGGCAAATTGATAAGGAGTTAGGGCTTATATTTTCAATTTCCATATGTACGTTTTTCGGTTCCATTAGCGACAAGTACTATAAAACTTAGAGGATTGTGGCCGTTATCCTAATTGTGGTTGCACCAATTATTTTTCTGCACAATTTGTCCTCCAGGTCAATTTTTCCAAAGTTTTGAACTATTGTTAAATGTCTTTGTAGTTTATCAATTATGCTTTCACTAATGGAAAGACTTCCTTCGATTACTGAGTTCGTTTTGGTAATTGTTCTCATTGTACTATGTCAACGTTTTCATAATATAATGTTATAGGTTCACTGTTTCAGTTTTCAGTAACATTACTATGGTGTTTTCTTGACTAAGGGTTCGTTTTAATTTTTGTATGGAATACAACACAGTCCTCATACTTTTGAACCCTAGAAATTTATTTTAAAGCTATATTACTTCATGTATATATACTCTGGCCTAAGCACGGTATCTATACAAAATATTTTTAGCATCAATTTCATCATGTTATATATATATGTGATGTATTTCTTTTCTCGTTAGCCTGCCAGTTTATAATTAAATGTGTGTTTTCGACAACTTATGAATCTTTCTTACTGGCTTTTCTAGTGACATTTATGAATTCTTGATTGACCCTAGTCACTCGGTATCAGAATGTTTTGGACTCGAGTGTGTTAAAGTGCAGTAGGTATTGACATGATTGGCTCTCTTATTCTTGAAGGTGGGATAATCCAATGGACAGGTAAAGACTGATTTGCTACAAAGTAGGAATTAGATTCCATCCATCTGAAGTGTGGGTCGTGGGAGCACATCCATTAACATTTGAAAAGTGTTTCCCAAACTCTTGTCAACCAGTTAAATTAGTCAACGCATACCTCCACTTTTGGAGTATTGTGCGCTATATCCCATCGTCTTTGTCACGGGTGGTCACGCACTCGAATCGATCGGGGAGAAATTAGAAGTTGGTGCAAGTGTCGTTATTGAAGGCATGCAGTAGCTAGGTTCTCCGCTTAGAAGTTGTTGCAAGCGCCCGTTATTGAGGGCGTGCAGTAGCTAGATTCTCCACTATGATGTCCACTAAAAATGTATATGTCGGGACATTTCAAATATATAACACAAGTTCTAGACTCGATAGGATATTCACACACTGAAACCTGGAAACCACAATCACATTGATGAGAGAGAGGGTAAATAGTCATGTAAAGGGCGTAATTCTAACGGCCATGGCTATTCATCTGTAGTGTGGGTCATTTGAAAAGTGTTGCCCGAAATTATTCATTTGAAGTGTGGGTCATGGGAGCACATCCATTAACATTTGAAAAGTGTTTCCCAACATCTTGTCAACCAGTTATATTAGTCAACGCATACCTCCACTTTTGGAGTATCGTCCGCTATATACCCATCGTCTTATTGAGGGCGTGCAGTAGCTGGATTCTCCACTTAGAAGTTGGTGCAAGCGTCTGTTGTTGAGGGCGTGCAGTGGCTAGATTCTTCAATATGATGTCCACTAAAAATGTATATGTAGAGACATTTCAAATATATAACACAAGTTCTAGACTAGAGAGGATATTCACATATTGAAACCTGGAAACCACAATCACGTGGATGAGAGAGAGAGAGTAAATAGTGACGTAAAGGGCGTAATGCTAACGTCCATGGGTATTCGTTAAACAAAATTAACTTCATGAGTGGCTAAACACTGAGGTAAAGCGTGTAATGCTGACGTCTCGCGATTTCCGTCGATCACAAGTTCAAAAATAATAATTTAATTATAAATTTCGTGCAGGATGTTTATTGATGGTTGTATTTCACTATACATTAGAACTTTAACATTCATTTTCATTGGAAGAACTTTAATTAATTAATTATATTATATTATATTATTTTTTAAATATATATATATATATATATATATATATATATATATATATATTTTATTTTCAAAATAATTTTAAATCTTGTAGTTTTTAAAATTTTATATATAAATATTTACAATTTTAACATTTTTATAAATAAATATCAACAATTTTAAAAAATGTAAGATATAGATTAATATAATTCTAATATAAGTATGGGGGATTTTCGCAGTGCATTATATTAGATATCATTTGTGAGATCCCACTTCTTCACCCCTGTGAGCATCACCCGATGCAATGAGTGCTAAGTGAACTATTCAAAAATCATGAGAAATTAGTCACTTTACGACTACCTCTCATGGAAATGGTCATACTTTGAATGACTTACTTAACGCAGTTGAATTCCAAAAATGATATCTAATATAATGCACTGCGAAAATCCCCCATACTTAAATTCAAAAAGAGTCAAGGGATCTCTACCTGAATGGTTCATGAGGCACAATACTTGCTAAGGTTTTGCAAATGGGGTAGCAAGCTAAGTGGGCTTGATTGTGGGGAAAAACTCCACAGTTAAGCGCGCTTGAGCCAGAGGAGTTCCGGGATGGGTGACCTCCTGGGAAGTCCTGGTTACCGGGTGCAAGCCCCGGAAGTGATGATTGATGCTATGTGATTCGTTCTCCACATTTCACTAGTTTCAATCCCACTTCTTCACCCTTGTGAGCATCACCCGATGCAATGAGTGCTAAGTGAACTATTCAAAAATCATGAGAAATTAGTCACTTTACGACTACCTCTCATGGAAATGGTCATACTTTGAATGACTTACTTAACGCAGTTGAATCCAAAAAATGATATCTAATATAATGCACTGCGAAAATCCCCCATACTTAAATTCAAAAAGAGTCAAGGGATCTCTACCTGAATGGTTCATGAGGCACAATACTTGCTAAGGTTTTGCAAATGGGGTAGCAAGCTAAGTGGGCTTGATTGTGGGGAAAAACTCCACAGTTAAGCGCGCTTGAGCCAGAGGAGTTCCGGGATGGGTGACCTCCTGGGAAGTCCTGGTTACTGGGTGCAAGCCCCGGAAGTGATGATTGATGCTATGTGATTCGTTCTCCACATTTCACTAGTTTCAATCCCACTTCTTCACCCCTGTGAGCATCACCCGATGCAATGAGTGCTAAGTGAACTATTCAAAAATCATGAGAAATTAGTCACTTTACGACTACCTCTCATGGAAATGGTCATACTTTGAATGACTTACTTAACGCAGTTGAATCCCAAAAATGATATCTAATAATTCTAATAAGTTGAAGTTTTTTTATTTTAAAGATATGAAATAATATTATTTTTTGGTTAAGTTGATAAGTTTTTTATTATGAAATTCATCCCCGTGACACTGTAGCAAATTCGTCGGTCTAGAAAGAATATGCCAATTCGACGATGGTTATTGACACAGTTTATCGAGGGTGGTTATAGTTGCTGACTCATCCATCTCTTAACTCTTCTGGCCCTTCTGCGCTTAGCTCCTCCCCGCATTTCTCATCTCCCTGTCATTCCTGAGATGGCCTCTGATTAGGCCACTTCTATGCCATGATGTTCTGTCAGTTCGCCTGTCACTTTCTGCCTTCACCGCTTGAACTTCCCACTTTCTAGAGCCGAGAGCGATCAACTGTGGTGGCCTTGGTGGTGTCGTGGACTCATAGTTGCCGACTCATCCAACACATAACTCCATGCATTTCACTATCGAAGTGCTATATGTCATGTAATATAGACATAATGTTATATCAGAGTTTTTCCTCATCGAAACTTTTACTCTTAAAGACATTACAAACAACAGGTTTCGATATCCTTTGACCCGTTTGTTTAGCCCCTTTCTGCATATCTTCATCATAGGACTAAGGGTCATGACCGAAGGCTTGGCCTTAACGCACTAGGTCATTTTGTTCCTGCCCGGGGGCTTCCTTTGTAAAGTTCTTTACACCAATGGTCCTTTAAGTTCTTCTAGCCACTATGTGCTAGCCCAATATTGGAGCCCCTTGTATCGGAGGTTTCCAATCAGGGAAATAACATGGGAGTTGCAATATTTCAAATTCTTTGATACGCAACCTTTGACATGACGTCATCATTCCATGTGGCACTTCCTGAGTGGTGACACGTGTCACCTTGATTTACCCCCATAGGTCCCTCAAAATGCCAAAAATTCCTGCCACATGTCCTGCCACGTCATGTTGACATTAGATGCCACTGTAGCTTTATCGAAACCAATCATATGCTACCACGTGTCTTTATCAAAGCCAATCATATGCTGCCATGTGTAGCTTATCAAAACCATTAGATGTCGCCACGCGTTCTACTAGAGGAGAGAGAAAAGGGCTGGTTCGCCTTTGGTTTTGCAATGAAATCCTTTGTAAACCTTTATCAGCATTTCCCAGTGGTTTTAAATGAAATCAAAAATTTTATGATATCGCAAATTTTAAAAGGTTTACACTTAAGAAGTTGTGATTCTCCGATCGCCGACCTTCTGATGTGTTGACGCTCCGACATGCGATCTCCTCCAAGCTCCGATGTTGTGAATACCGATCTGCTATGTCCGATATATCAGACCTTTGATATGTGATGCACCGATATGACATGCTGCTCTGATGTGAAATCACCGATCTCCAATGTCACCGAACCTCTGATTTACGATCTCTGATATCAGACCTTCAATATTACTTCTTTCCTAAGGCTTAAATCCTTGAAACTTCAGAAGACCATATCTTTTGATCCAAGAGTCCATTTTTGAACTTCTACATATGATTGGAAAGCTTGTCTAGAGGAATTTCTAATGCAGAGGGTCTGATGTAGGCTTTGAGTACTTTTGTGGCTTGGAAGATGACTGCAAACTCCTTTTCTCTTTTTCACTTTGAACAACTAAAAACACATTTTGTAGTAAGTGACAACACTATACATCCTACAAGGCCAAGGCAGTGAAAAATATACAATTTAATTAGGCGCTATTTGCAAACCAAACATCCAAATGAGATCAAATGAGTTATCATACGAAGATAAGAACATATCGAACTCATTGAAGCAATCCAAATTCTCAAAATGAAATACTAATATGACCAACCATTCAACTAAAGGGTCCCCATAATGAAAATTAAGTGAATAATGGGGGGGGAGGTTGTGTTTTTACCATAACAATAGCGACACACTGGGAAGAAACATTTATCTCTTGAAAAATGATGAAACTCTAAGAAAAATTAATAGGGTTAAATCAATCAAAGTTCTAGGATTCAAATTTTCAATGAAATGCCAACAAAGAATAACAAAATTTTATCATTTTGTATATCTCCAAAATTGATTATAAGAGTCATGTTTGACAACAATTATTTAATTAATATCATCTTAAACTTAAAAAACAAAAGCTTATCATTGTTTTTAGTAAGAAAGATGAACTCTCATTGTCATAGGTAGAGCCACTCCTACCAACAGGCTTTCATAACCTCGACAGGGTTACCTCTTAGCCCAAAAGAAATTTCATTATCCCTTCTATGTTGAAATATTTAAAAGGAGACATAATTCATTAATAACTCTGAAACCCATTGTCCTCGCTTGGTAACCAGATATTGACAATGCCATTCACAAGCGTTAATATCCATGAACAAGTCGACTTGTGATGAGACCTCTCGTCTTGCAACGAATTGTGATAAGCTATTATCTTGGTTTAGTGACCAAATACGAAAATGTCATAACCATCAAGAACCATGATCATGGTAGGCTGGCTCATTACTCAGACCCCCTATCTTTAAGGTATTTTACACATCTTTAATTTTTCACTCTCATACTTTTATCATGAAGGGGGAGATAAATCTTCTCCTTAAGAGATTGGGATGACTTAAAAGAATTATAGAAATACTAAACTTGTTTGTTGCTTTTTGTTTCTTTAGGAAGAGATGTTTATAATATAATTTCTAGCAAAAACATAATTACCTCTTATGTTATAAAGTGATATTATCAAAATGTTAAAGAAAAACAAAATAATAATAATTTCAATAGTGAATAACATAGTTTTATCATTTTGTATATCTCCAAAATTGATTATAAGAGTAATGTTTGATAATAATTATTTAATTGATAACAACTTAAACTTAAAGAACAAAAGCTTATCATTGTGTTTAATAGGAAATATGAACTCTCATTGTCATAGGTAGAGCCATTACTACCAGCAGACGCTCATAGCCTCAAGAGGGTTACCTCTTAGCCCCAAAAAAAAAATCAGTATCCTATATATGTTTGCATACTTTAGAAGAGACATAATTCATTAATAACTCTGAAAATGATTGTCCTAGCTTGGTAATCAGATATTGACAATGCTATTCACAAGCATTAATAGTAATGAACAAATTGTCTCGTGATGAGACCTCTCATCTTACAACAAATTGCGATAAGCCATTATCCTAGTTTGGTAAAAAAATACGATAATGTCATAACCATGAAGACCCATGATCATGGTAGGTTGTCTCATTACTGAGACCCCCTATCTTTCAGGTATTTTACACAACTTTAAATTTGCACTCTCATACTTTTATCATAAATGGGGAGAAAAATCTTCTCCTTAAGAGTTTGGGATGACTTAGAAGAATTATAAAAATACTAAACTTGTTTGCTTCTTTTTGTTTCTTTAGGAAGAGATGTTTATAATATAAGTTTTTGAAAATACATATTTATCTCTTATGTTATAAAGTGAGATTATCAAAATGATAAAGAAAAACAATATAATAAGAATTTCAAATATGAATCTGAAAGATAGCAATTTGATAGTTAACTTGATATCCTTACTTTTACCAATGAATTTTATTAACTAAGAGTAAAAATTTCCCATGTATCAGACCAAGGGTGGGTTGAAAAGTCCCTCCAACTAAAAGGTTGGTAATATCACCAAGATTAATCCCAAACAAAGGTCAAATTTGCACACAATGGGATTGCAAATGGGACCAATAAATATTGTGGAAACAAATCCAACCAAGAGACAAGAGAAAAGAAATCCAAATAAAAATGGAATTAAAAAAGAAGAAAACCTATTGCAAGAAAAAACATGAAATAAGCAACACTCGAGTGAAACAAGATAAAAGAGATATCTTGATATAAGAAATAAAGATCTTGTTAAGTTCTTTGCATTATGTCAAGCATATCAAATGTTGTCTCACGTGGTGAGTTTTTTATTCAATACTTTTATTTACATAAATTCTCTAACTAAAAGGTGAGTTGTGATTGAAGTTTTCATATGAGAATTTAACAGGAATGTTATTCCCTTTATCAAATCTCACTTTAAAACATGTAACTTTGAATAAACATATCTTGAAAGAGAATAAGCAGGATGATAAGAACAACTTAGAAGTAAAGGAAATCTCCTTGAATGAGTTGTATTTTCACCAAGGGGTGCAAAGGAACATCGATAGGAGAAGTGGGGAATATGGAAGTAAGTAAAACCAATACTTAAATAAAATGCCATAAAAAAAATTATTTTTCATTTCCAGCTGAAACACATAAAAAAATGTCAACAGGTTGCTTGAAACTAAGATCCATCTCTTTTCACATTCTACATATGCTTGAAATCCATGAATGTGGTACAAACTTCAAATATCTTTATGAAAGAATGCCCATCACTTCATGTAACAACCAGAGCCACAACTCCATTCCTTGGACCTGTATCTAGCAATCTTCATTCACCAATTCTTGAATAGGTTTAAAAAATGCAAAGTATGGCATGATCTTGCCTCAAAAACACCTAACAACTATATATAGTTGAAATATTATTAGATTAAGGAACTTTTAACACAAAATTTGGTAAATTTCAAAGCTTCGTATATAAGAAATTTAGAGAACTAATCCATAAGTAGTTTTTGTATAGGTAATGGTTTCACATCAAAATATTCCATATCATTGTCTTTTGGTGGAAATATTCTAGGAAAAGGGTCTACTCTAAACAATATCCTCTGCAACATAAGCAAAGCCATGTCTTTTGAGGAACTGGAAGCCATTGAAAGATCAATATCTCATAAGTACCAAAGGTCAACAATACAACCAAACCATAAAATACCCAACTCAAAGCTTAACATTATATGCCTCAATACATCCAAAGCATTAAAAACCTAACTCAAAGCTTAACATTATATGCCTCTTAATGTGAGACATGGGACTCAAAAACTTCCCAAAATGCGCTTATACATTGGGGTGTCTATATTTTCAAATAGCATACTAGACCATGTCAATCTGGAGCACAAGAGAATAAATCAAGTGTTTTGGACAATCCATTGAATTGTATGGAATTTAAAGGTGAAAAGCAACACCAAATCTTTTTCAAAAGTTCTCCATGGAAGGTTTTCTCCAAGGTGATATTACCAATATTTTAGTTGGAGGGCGTCTTCCACCCATATTTGGTTTCATATATGGTAAATTTTTACTCTTATCTAATGGAATCCATTAGTAAAAGGAAGAATAAAAGGAATATCATTAAACTACTATTTTCTAGGCTCACATTGAAGTTATAACATCATTATCTTCTAGTAGTATTTGAATGCTCTCTTACCTTAATAAACATTATAAAAATACTTTACAATAAGCCATATCCTAAAACATATATTAAGGTTACAAAAGAAACACATTGGTTTAGTATTTTATAACTCTTCCATGTCACCCCCATCTCTTAAGGAGAGGAATTGTCTCCCCATCTATTAGTGATCTGAAAATGGGGCACTTCGGCTTCTTGTCTAGCTTACAAGAACCTCTCCCACTTCCAAAGCTTAAATATTCCCAAGTATTTATGATTAACCAATGCGGAATTAAATATGTGCTTGAAAAGATAGGTGTATGCTTATGTTTGCTTTAAACTGTTCAGGTGCTGTAAATTGATTTGCTTAGACTGATATAAAGAAAAATAGCAGCAATTAAAACAATAGATGCAATGCAGCAATAAAAACAACACAGAACACAACAATTTAATGAGGAGTTCACCATAAACTCTTGGGCTACATCTCCTTGAGCTCTAGTCAACTCGACTAGGCTCTCTGGGATTATGGTATAAGTCATTTTTTACAACCTCTTGACTCAACTCCTACTGTTTTCCATAGAAATAGTGGGTTCAAACACTATGTTATCCCCTGGATTTTGAAGCTCTGGCTCTTCGCTCTGGCTCTTGGCTCTTGGTTCTGGTTCTTGGCTTTAACTCTAGCTCTTTAGCTCTAGCTCTAGCTTTTGGCTCTTGGCTCTGGGTTTTTCTGCTCTCTATCAGTGTACAACTCTCTCGGCATTTAACTTGAATTTTAAGAGACTCCCTCGGCTGCTATTTTCACTTCTGCGCTGCCTCTTTCACCTTACCTTCCTGCTTTGGCTTCACTTTCAGCAACAAACCCCCAACACCCTTCAACAAGCTTCAACAAACTTCAACAACCCTTGTCTCTGTCATTCTGTGGCTTTTTAAGCCAAATTGGTGCTGTCGGTTCATTTTCTTTCTCAGGCTCTCTGGCTTCCTACTTTGGTCCACTCAAATCCCTCTTTGAGTGCTAGAAATCATTGCTAAATGCCCTCTTGGATGGTGGCCATCTGTACTGTAACGGAATGGAACCATCAGCCTTTGAAATCCCCAAATTTTGGCATTCTCAGCTTACAAAGGAAAATACACTAAACATGGGAAAAATCCGTATAGAACATTGTTCAATAAACTTCAAATCTTCATAAATGAGCACTATATCCCTATCGGGTCTGCCTGAAATCACTTATCACAAGTCACAATGCCCATTCCATGGCTTCCCTTTTGTATTTAGAAAATACAATAAAATGCCGAAAATCCCGCAAAATGGCCTTATGGTGGGATTTGAAATATTATTCATTTGCATTTAGGAACCCCTTCGGGTCTGGATTCAATGCATCGGTGCATTCCTTCACTTTTCATTTATCAAACGAAATATGCGAAATTACATATAAAACTGCCTTTTGACGGACTTCAAAATATATCAATTACCACTTATGGCCCCTTTGGGTCTAGCTATCGCATCGCATATATACATATACATAGCCTCGCACCGTTGCATAGCTCTGATGCGATATTTTGATGCCACTTGTTGCAATCACATATCGCACATACCCCAAGCTGTTTAATGTGCCCTCCACTATAATCGCCGATTGCAATATCGCTCTGTTGTAATCGTTGATTACGATATCACGATTGCAATAATCATATAACCTATTCCGATATCCTCCACCTTCCACTACTGATTGCGATTCATTGATCAGATCTAGAGTGTTGAACGGCCAGATCCAACAACTCTTGTGCATTGTTGATTTAAGCCTCCCATAGGCATGTTTTTGGTCGTTTCTTTGTGTTTTTGCCGCCTAATAGTCTAATCTGCCATTTTTAAAAGTTTCCCCTTCTGTGATAGTTTTGATATTTTAGGAGATTTAGAAGACTTAGAGGGTTTTTGGGATTCGTTTTTAGGGGATTTTCCCCCTTTTTCCAAAGGATAAAGGTAACTTCATTTTATGATAATTTCTGCATCCTAAGTCAATTTTTGCCCATTCAAGTTGTAGTAGATTCAGAATGAGACGATCTCTGCAATGGGGCTAGTTCTAGGATCTTCCTTGGACATTCATTTTTCCTCACTGAGGAACACTTAGACTTAGGAGATTATCCAGAATCCATTTTGGATCACACCTTCCCACTAAAAGAAATTTTGGTCTCCAAAAGATTGATATACTAATCTGAACAGTAAATGAGAGTGACTCACCCTCTTCTTTCAGCCTCCCCACACTTGCCTTGCATAGTTCCTCTGAACCAAAGTTTCTGACCACTTCCCTTCTTGCATGGCCTAGTCTTCGTAGGAAGAGTTGCCTTCCTACAAAACTCTTGCTTAGATGGTCATAGAAGGTAGTTTGAACTCCTCTACCTTGATCATTGATACAAGGTGGCTCAAACAAATGCGAAGTATATTTTCTCCACAAAACATTCATTTGTACCTGTTTGAAAAGA
This sequence comes from Pinus tabuliformis, assembly GCA_031772625.1. Lineage (NCBI taxonomy): Eukaryota > Viridiplantae > Streptophyta > Pinopsida > Pinales > Pinaceae > Pinus > Pinus tabuliformis. Next base: position 1,410,729,560 of record CM062820.1, on the reverse strand, counting down.
TGTCAACAACAACTATTAACAAAAAAAGAAATAAAGACAACAGCTGGATGGCCTAAACTCCTGCTTCAACAAAAGAAACAAATTTCACAGCTTGTGAACACCTCCATGTGTTATCTACATACAAATGATGGATTAGACAACAATTCCACAAAAAATGCCTTTAAAATAAATGCCCCTTCAAGTCAAGCACATAGAAAAGGACCATTAGGACTCTTTTCAAAAGATGAACATTTCATCATTATCTCCATCTTGGAGACCAAGTCAACTTTTCTCAAGTCAACATTGCATTAAATAAATGTTTAATAACAGACCAATCAACCCTTCAAGTCAATTACATATACATGTTTAAATACAAGGAAAAGATCAACATCCTTGTGTTCATGCACATCATGCTCATGCATGCATTTCATCCTTCAACTTTCACTTAAGCACAGTGTACTTTCGAAGTTGAAATGAGATATAATGTTGTAGCAACAAAGTGAGTCTCCTACTCAACCTTTTTCCATTCACCATCTTGGTAGAAACCTGCAACTTGCATGTCATCAACCAGAAATGAAAATAGATGCATCAATAGACATGCAACCTTAATTGGAAAACAACTCTAACCATTTCTTACCTATCCAGTTCAAAGGTCTTTCCTTTGTCTACACATCAGCATCAACATGTGAATCATCCTGATACACATCATCCATGGAATCTTCCTTTTCATTTCTGCCATCTTCTGTTTCCACTTTCTTCAACTTTTGTGGAAGCATTACTGGATTCGAAGTCCAACATTTTGTAGCAAGATGTCCTTGCTTATGGTAGTAAGGGCAACACATGTGCATCCTCTTGGTAGCATGATTTTCCTTGTCAAATGGACCTTTCGCTTCTTGCTTCTTTTCCTTCAAAAGTTTCCTGTATGTGGCCAATCTTTTCCAATATCTAGAAACATGATGGTTATTGAAACCACAAAATGAAAATGCAATTATTTTCCAATACATATGTGAAAATTTATCATGCTTTGCACAATCAAAAGGAAAATGTTTAGAACCAGATTTATACCTTTCTCTTTCACCTTTTTTGCCTTCATGAGGAGGTGAATCAATTGAAGAAGTGGCTCCATTTGGAACACCATCAATCTCTTCAACGCTGTTAGAGTTTCCACAACTTTTTGGTTCAAGTTTGTGCTTCTAAACACTTGCATACTGTAAGTGATGTTTCAAGCCATTGCATTCCTCCTGAACACAGTATTCACACTCTGTAGTACAACCCCTTCTTGGAGCTATTTCAATGGCCTTCATGGCAACTTTGGAACTCTCTCCATAAGACTGTCCATAGCCAAGACCCAAATACTTAGGCTTTTCTTCAACCATTATTGGTTCAACAATACCTTGTGTGTACTTTCCCAAGCCCTTTCCTTCATAGCCCATCTTGGACATTAGCTTGGAGCCTATGCCTCTAGTATGTTTTTCCAAATAACCAATATATGCATTCTTAAAAGAATTTGAAGACAAACTGGAATGGTTTACCTCTTCTTCAAGTTGATACTTGACCAAGGCTTCTTGGGCAGGAAAGAGCTATGACTCCAACTCATGCATCCTCTTCAAGTTCATATTTGCAATATGAAGTTGTCTCTCCATTTCCTGCAGTCTGTCAAAAAGAAACTACTTCTCTTCCTTCATGGAATTCAACTGCTCTCTAAGTATGCTACTCTTCCATCCATCCTCATACATTTCTCTCACCTTGCCCATCATAATGAACAAGTCTTAATTTATGTCTTCATCAAAGAGTCTTGTGATGCTAGAGGAATTTGAGGATACTCTCATAGAAGTTTTCATTATGCGAATGAACAAAGAACTTCAAACAAGATTAATAAAGAGCTTATTTTAGCAACCTTTTGCAACAAACCTCTTGTGCTCCAAGGATTTCCTTGAGGTCCTTTGGAATAGAAGAATGCCTTCAGCCCTTCTTCCTTCTTGTTCTTCCTGGACTGAGCTATCAGTAGCTTTCCCTTCACCTCTGCAAAATCAGAAAATAGTCAGCGTATAAAACAAGCATACAGTTAGCCTCTTGCTGTTCAAACACCTTTCAGACAAGCAATCTTTGATTTGTCAATCAAGCATTCTGATATAACCTTCTTTGATGGTGGGTTTAACCAAACTTATGCTCTGATACCACCTGATCTAAAAATGGGGTGCTTAGGCTTCTTGTCTAGCTTACAAGAACCTCTCCCACTTCCAAAGCTTAATTATTCACAAGTCTTTATGATTAACCAATGCAGAATTTAATATGTGGTTGAAAGGATAGGTGTATTCTTATGTTTGCTTTAAACTGTTTAGGTGCTGTAAATTGATTTGCTTAGACTGGTATAAATAAAAATAGCAGTAATTAAAATAGTAGATACAATGCAGCAATAAAAACAACACAGAACACAACAATTTAATGAGGAGTTCACCCTAAACTCTTGGGCTACATTTCCTTGAGCTCTAGTCAATTCAACTAGGTTCTCTGGGCTTATTGTATAAGTCATTTCTTACAACCTATTGGCTCAACTCCTACTATTTTCCATAGAAACATTGGGTTCAAACACCATCTTATCCCCTAGCTTTTGAAGCTCTGGTTCTTGGCTCTGGCTCTTAGCCCTTAGTTCTGGCTCTTGGTTCTAACTCTAGCTCTTCGACTCTGGCTCCAGCTTTTGGCTATTGGCTTTGGCTTTTCCTACTCTCTATCAGTTTACAGCTCTCTCGACTTTTCACTTGACTTCTAAGTGACTCCCTGAACTGCTCTTTTCGCTTCTCTGCTACCTCTTTCACCTTAGCTTCCTACTTTGGCTTCACTTTAAGCAACAAACCCCCAACACCATTCAACAAACTTCAACAAACTTCAACAACCCTTCTCTCTGTCATTCTGTGGCTTTTTAAGCCAAATCAACGCTGTCATTTCATTTTCCATCTCGGGCTCTCTGGCTTCCTGCTTTGGTCTGCTCAAATCCCCTCTCTGAGCATTAGCAATCATTGTTAATGCCCTCTTATATGGTGGCCATCTGTACTATAATGGAATGGAACCATTGACCTTTGAAATCACCAAATTTTTGCATTCTCGGCTTACACATGAAAATAAACTAAACACAGGAAAAATTTGTAGAGAAAACTATTCAATGGACTTCAAATATTCATAAATGTGTACTATATCCCTATCGGGTCTTCCTGAAATCACTTATCGCAAGTTGCAATGCCCATTCCATGGCTTCCCCTTTGTATTTCAAAAATACATTAAAACGCTGAAAATCTTGCAAAATGGCCTTATGGAAGATTTGAAATATTATTCATTTGCATTTAGGAACCCCTTTGGGTCTAGACTCATCGCATCAGTGCATTCTTTTGCTTTTTCATTTATCAAACAAAATATGCAAAATTACACATAAAACTGCCTTTTGACATACTTCAAAAGATATCAATTACCGCCTATGGCCTCGTTGGGTCCAACTATCACATCATATATACATATACATAGCCCCACGCCATTGCGTAGCTCCGATGTGATATTGCAATGCGACTTGTCACAATCGCATATTGCACATACCCCAAGCCATTTAATGTGCGCTCCACTGTAATCACCGATTGCGATATCACTCCAATGTAATTGCCAATTGCGATATCGCGATCGCAATAATCATATGACCTGTTCCAATATCCTCTGCCTGCCACTACTGTTTGTGATTTACCGATCGGATCTGGACCGTTGATTGGCCAGATCTGATGGCTGCTGTGCATTGTTGATTTGAGCCTCCAATAGGCCTGTTTTTGGTCATTTCTTTGTGTTTTTGCCTCCTGATAGTGTGATTCACTTTTTTTAAAAGGTTCCCCTTATGTAATATTTTTGATCTTTTAGGAGACTTAGAAGACTTAGAGGGTTTTTGGGATGCCTTTTTACGGGATTTTGCTCCCTTTTCCAAAGGATAAAGGTAGCTTCATTTTATGATAACTTCTGCATCCTAAGTCAACTTTTGTCCATTCAAGTTGCAATAGATTCAAAATGAGATGATCTCTGCAATGGGGCTAGTTCTAGGAACTTCCTTGGACTTTCATTTTTCCTCAGTGAGGAACACTTAGACTTAGGAGTCTATCCATAATCCATTTTGGATCACACCTTCCCAATAAAAGAACTTTTGGTCTCCAAAATACTGATATACTAATATGAACAGTAAATGAGAGTGATTCGCCCTCTTCTTTTAGCCTCCCCACACTTGCCTTGCATAGTGCCTCTGAACCAAAGTTTTTGACCACTTCAATTCTTGGATGGGTTGGTCTTCCTCAGAAGAGCTACCTTCTTCTTTGCCTTCCTGCAGAATTCCTGTTTAGATGGTCATAGAAGGTAGTTTTAACTCCTCTGCCTTGATCATTGATCCAAGGTGGCTCAAACAAATGTGAAGTATATCTGCTCCACAAAACTTTCATTTGTACTTGTTTGAAAAGCTGTCAACAACAACTATTAACAACAACAGAAATAAAGACAACAATTGGATGGCCTAAACTCCTACTTCAACAAAAGAAACAAATTTCATAGCTTGTGAACACCTCCATGTCTTATATTTGCATACGAATGATGGACTAGACAACAATCCCACAAAACATGCCTTTAAAATAAATTCCCCTTCAAGTCAAGCATGTAGAAAAGGACCATTAGGACTCTTTTCAAAAGATGAACATTTCATCGCTATCTCCATCTTGGAGACCAAGTCAACTTTTCTCAAGTCAACATTGCATTACATGCATGTTTAAGAACAAAGCAATCAACCCTTCAAGTCAATTACATATACATGTTTAAATACAAGGAAAATATCAACGTCCATGTGTTCATGCACATCATGCTTATGCATGCATTTCATCCTTCAACTTTCACTTAAGAATATTGTACTTTCGAAGCTGAAATGAAATATAATGTTGCAACAACAAAGTGAGTCTCCTACTCAACATTTTTCCATCCACCATCTTGGTAGAAACTTGAAACTTGTATCTCGTCAACAAGAAATGAAAATAGATGGATAAATAGACATGAAACCTTAATTGGAAAAGAACTCTAACCATTTCTTACAAATCTAGTTCAAAGGTCTTTCCTTTGTTTGCACATCAGCATCAACATGTGAATCATCCTGAGACACATCATCCATGGAATCTTCCTTTCCATTTCTTACATCTTCTCCTTCCACTTTCTTCAGCTTTTGTGCAAGCATTGTTGGATTCGAAGTCCAACATTTTGTAGTAAGATGTCCTTGCTTATGGTAGTAAGTGCAACACACATGCATCCTCTTGGCAGCATGATTTTCCTTGTCCAATGGACCTTTGGCATCTTGCTTCTTTTCCTTCAAAAGCTTCCTATATGTGGCCATTCTTTCCCAACATCTAGAAACATGATGGTTATCCAAACCACAAAAGGAACATGCAATTATTTTCCCATACATATGTGAAAATTTATCATGCTTTGCACCATCAAAAGGAAAATTTTTACAACCAGATTTATACCTTTCTCTTTCACCTTTATTGCCTTCATGAGGAGGTGAATCAATTGAAGAAGTGGCTCCCTTTGGAACACCATTAATCTCTTCAAGGCTTTTAGTGTTTCCACAACTCTCTGGTTCAAGTGTGTTCTTCTAAACACCTGCATCCTGTAAGTGATGTTTCAATCCATTCCATTCCTCCTTACACAATCTTCACACTCTACAGTACAACCCCTTCTTGGAGCTGTTTCAATGGCCTTCATGGCAACTTTGGAACTCTCTCCATAAGACTGTCCATAGCCAAGACCCAAATACTTAGGCCTTTATTCAACCATTATTGGTTCAACAATACGTTATGCATACTTTCCCAAGCCATTTCTTTCATAGCCCATCTTGGACATTAACTTGGAGCCGATGCCTCTAGTATGTTTTTCAAAAGAACTAATATAAGCATTCTTAGAAGAATTTGAAGATAAACTGGAATGGTTTATCTCTTTCAAGCTGATACTTGACCAAGGATTCTTGGGCAGGAAAGAGCTATGACTCCAACTCATGCATCCTCCTCAGGTTCATATTTGCAATATGAAGTTGTCTCTCCATTTCCTACAGTCTGTCAAAAAGAAACTGCTTCTATTCCTTCATGGAATTCAACTGTTTTCTAAGTATTCTTCTCTTCCATCCATCCTCATACATTTCTCTCACCTTTCCCATGATAATGAACAAGTCTTGCTTTATGTTTTCATCAAAGAGTCTTGTGATGCGAGAGGAATTCGAAGATACTCTTGTAGAAGTTGTCATTATGCCAATGAACAAAGAACTTCAAACAGGATTAATAAAGAGCTTATTTTAGCAACCTTTTGTAACAAACCTCTTGTGCTCCAAGGATTTCCTTGAGGTCCTTTGGGATAGAAGAATTCCTTAAGCTCTTATTCCTTCTTGTCCTTCCTGGACTGAGCTATCAGTAGCTTTCCCTTCACCTCTGCAAACTCAGAAAATAATCAACTTGTAAAACAAGAATACAGTCAGCCTCTTGTTGTTCAAACACCTTTCAGACAAGCAATATTTGCTTTGTCAATTAATCATTCTGATATAACCTTCTTTGATGGTGGGTTTAACCAAACTTTGGCTCCAATACCACCTGATCTGAAAATGGGGCACTTAGTCTTCTTATCTAGCTTACCAGAACCTCTCCCAATTCCAAAGCTTAATTATTCGCAAGTCTTTATGATTAACCAATGCAGAATTAAATATGTGCTTGAAAAGATAGGTGTATGCTTATGTTTGCTTTAAACTATTCAGGTTCTGTAAGTTGATTTGTTTAGACTGATATAAATAAAAATAGAAGCAATTAAAACAACAGATGCAATGCAGCAATAAAAGAAACACAGAACACATCAATTTAATGAGGAGTTCACCTTAAAGTCTTGGGCTACATCTCCTTGATCTCTAGTCAACTCGATTAGGCTCTTTGGGATTATTGTATAAGTCCTTTTTTACAAGCTCTTGGCTAAACTCCTACTATTTTCCACAGAAACAATGGGTTTAGACACCATCTTATCCCCTGGCTTTTGAAGCTCTAGCTCTTGACTCTTAGTTCTGGCTCTTGGCTCTGATTCTGGCTCTTCGTCTCTGGCTCTAGCTTTTGGCTCTTGGATCTGGATTTTTTTGCTCTCTATTAGTTTACAGTTGTTTGGGATTTTCACTTGACTTCTAGGTGACTCCCTCGGTTGTTCTTTTCGATTCTGCGCTACCTCTGTCACCATAGCTTCTTGCTTTGGCTTCACTTTCAGCAACAAACCCCCAACACCCTTCAACAAACTTCAACAAACTTCAACAAGCCTTGTCTTTGTCGTTCTATGGCGTTTTAAGCCAAATCAGAACTATTGATTCATTTTCATTCTTGGGCTCTCTGGCTTCCTACTTTGGTCTGCTCAAATCCCCTCTCTGAGCATTAGCAATCATTGCTAAATGAACTCTTGGATGGTGGCCATCTGTACTATAACAGTATGGACCCATCAGCCTTTGAAATCCCAAAATTTTGGCATTCTTGGCTTACACAGGAAAATACACTAATCATGGGGAAAATCTGTAGAGAACACTGTGCACCGGACTTCAAATCTTCATAAATGCACACTATATCCCTATCAGGTTTGCCTGAAATCGCTTATTGCAAGTCACAATGCCCATTCCATTACTTCCCCTTTGTATTTGAAAAATACATTAAAACGCTGAAAATACCACCAAATGGCCTTATGGCGGATTTGAAATATTATTCGTTAGCATTTAGGAACCCCTTCAAGTTCGGATTCATCACATCGGTGCATTCCTTCGCTTTTTGTTTATCAAATGAAATATACGAAATTACACATAAAACTGCTTTTTGACGGACTTCAAAATATATCAATTGCCGCCTATGGCCCCATCGGGTCTGGCTGTCGCATCGAATATATATATATATATACATAGCCCCGCATTGTTGTGTAGCTCCAATGTGATATTTTGATGTGACTTGTCACAATCGCATATCGCACATACCCGAGGGCATTTATAGTGCACTCCACTGTAATCATTGATTGTGATATCGCTCCATTGTAATCGCTGATTGTGATATTGTGACCACAATAATCATATAACCTGTTTTGATATCCTCCGCCTGCCACTGCCAATTGCGATTTGCCAATCAGATCTAGGCTGTTGATCGGCCAGCTGCGATGGCTCCTGTGCATTGCTAATTTAAGCCTCCGATAGGCTTGTTTTTGGTCATTTCTTTGTGTTTTTGCCTCTCGATAGTGTAATCCACCTTTTTTAAAAGGTTCCCCTTATGTGATAGTTTTGATATTTTAGGAGATTTAGAAGACTTAGAGGGTGTTTGGGATCCCTTTTTAGGAGATTTTGTCCCTTTTTCCAAAGGATAAAGGCAGCTTCATTTTATGATAACTTCTGCATCCTAAGTCAGTTTTTACCCATTCAGGTTGCAATAGATTCAGAATGAGACGATCTCTCCAATGGGGCTAGTTCCAGGAACTTCCTTTGACTTTAATTTTTCCTTAGTGAGGAACACTTAGACTTAGGAGTCTATCCAAAATCCATTTTGGATCAATTAGCACAAATTATCAGAGTATAAATTAAAAGTTGTGTGGAAAACCTAAAAGATAGGGGGTCTCTGAATTGAGCCAGCCTACCATCATCATGGGATTTGATTGTTATGAAATTATCGTATCTGGTCACCAAGCCAGAATAATGGCTCAGAACACTTCGATGTAAGACAAGAGGTCTCATCATGAGCTGACTTGTTCATGACTATCAACACTTGTGAATGGCATTGTCATATTTGGTTACCATGCCATGACAATGGTTTTCAAAGTTATTAATGAAATATGTTTTCCCTGAAATACTAAATAATAGATGGGATATTGACATTATTTTGAGTTAAAAAGGAAACTCTGTTGAGGCTATGGACGTCTTCTAGTAGCAGTGGCTCTACCTGTGATAATGAGAGTTCATCTTTCTTACTAAACACAATGCTAAAATTTTGTCCTTTAATTTATGGTGTCATTAATTAATGGTTATTGTAAACATGATATTAATCTTATGACTTCTATAAGGGATGTTCAAAATCATTAAACTATGTTTTGAGGGATTTCATAGAGTCTGAATCTTAGAATTTTGATTTTACTATGCCTTGTTCCATTTCATTTTAGGATTTCATTAATAATAAAGTAGAGATAATTGGTTCTTCCCAGTGTGTTGCCATTGTTGTGGTAAAAACACAACCCCACCATTATTCAGCTAATTTTTATTATGGGGACCCTTTGATTGAATCTTGGTCATGTCGATTTCTGATTTTCTGAGTTTGGAGTGTTTCAATGAGTTTGATATTTTTTTGTCTTCCTATTGAAACTCATTTGATCTCATTTGGTTTTTTGGTTTGTAAATGGTGCCTAATTGAAGATTGGATATTTTTCATTGCGTTGGCCTATTAAAATGTATATTTCCTTTTTGTTTTATAAGTTATATTTCTTTGTAAACGTTTTTTATTTTTATTTTTTAAATATATTTTTAATTCATTACATAGCCCCCGAGACCAAGACCAAGTCTTATATTACAAAGTGGCTTTTATATTATGAATTGGCTTATTAATAAAAGAGGAGAAAGAACTATTGAAAATAATGCATATATCAAATCTAATATCAGAGTTTTGAGTCATCAAGGCTTTGACATCGGAAGAATCCTTTTGAGAATCCCCAATAACAAAGTCTGAACTATATTATGAAGAGGCTTAATAAAACATTTATCCAAAGTTTCGAACCCATTTAATAAAGTGAATGTAATTCTATACATTACACGTAACATAATCCATGAATATTGTAATATTAAGGATCTCTGATATAAGCCCCCTTAATATGCAAAATTTGGTTCATAAAACAAAAATATTTGACATATATTTTCACCCACATTCCACGTCAATGTTCCTCTCCCATATATCGGACGTAATGCATATGGGAGATTTCCTTTAAAGACACATTTAAAAAACTTTGATATGGCATTCCATGTTATGAAACCAGCTCACAGAAAGATAGAAAAGATAGATCAAAGCCTTAGAATTCAGCCTCTTCGAGGGGGAAACCTCCTCTAAATTACATAAATGAACAATTCTTAGATGATACAAATGACAAGACCTCCTTTCTATATATAGGAGTCTAAGGGATCATAATATAATCAGAGCCTATATAACAATAATAATGCAAGGGCACAATAATAACAATACAGGGCTTCTTTGGGGCACAATAATAACAATATGGGAACTACATGGGCACAACAATATAATAAGGGGGTTGTGATAATAACAATAAGGGGTTACACTAGTAGTATAGGGACATAACATACCCCTCCTTCAAAAAGTGTTGCCCTCAATGCTTGAGAAGTTCTTGATGCTTCTGTATAAATTCTTGTCCTCCCATGCGGAATCTTCAGCGGGTAAGTTCTTCCACTTGATGAGATACTCTGAAATTGATCTATTTTGTAGCTATCGATTTCTTGGTTCTATGACTGCTTCAGGTTCCAATACGATTTTTCCTTCCTTGTCAAGTTCTCCCAATATTGTTTGAACTGGGATCTTGGTGCAGGGATACCCCTGCACATACCCATAGTATGCATCAATATGCATAAACACAACTATCCCAGGTATTTAACTCTACAATGGAGTCAAATATTCATACATGAAATGGTTAAGGCCCTCTTATACAGTTCCTTTGTATCAGAACCAATCACCCTACCTAAAACCTCCTATCGAGACTATTTTCATCCTCAAGCCTTCGTATGAGACTTTGATTAAAGCTTTCCCTCTAAATACTTCTATCGGGAATTAAAACCCTTCAGAACCTTAGTTCAAGCCTTTAGCCGACATATATATATATATATATATATATATATATATATATATATATATATATATATATATATATATATATATATATAGATATATATATATAACCAGTCCTCTCAACCTTTGGTTAATACATATTTAACATATAAAACCTTTCATTCGCCCAATTCTCTTATAAATACATGTACAGAGAAAACTTATCCAGACATAGCCTTTTCTGCTTTGCATGCAACTTCGGCACAGATTCCGAGGTTGTACCTCGATCGCTAGCGACATTTTATCCTATCACGGGCACACCACATATATGGTCATATCCTCCCTTCGACTCTGATATTCAACTATCTAAACATTTATATATGTATATGGGATTTCATTAAAACCGCACTCCAAAACCCTTTATTCGGATTTCAAATTCATTGGACCTGTGATTATAAATATCATTGGGTCCAGCTCCCTTCCAAATTTTAACACTCCTCTACTCCCATTCGACCTTTGCCTTTGCTGACTTCCAATCTCCGATTGGTTGATCTTCACCATTCATTTCAAACGCCGATCCAACGGCCATCGACGCATCGTTGATTAGCCTATCAACGTTCCTTTGCACTGTTCTTTCGCATTTGAACTATGTCTAATGTGATTAGCAACTAATCTTGGACCGTTGATCCTAACTCCGATCCAATGGTCCACGCTTAATCAGATGATCACTATCGCTACAATTCAATGACCATTTTGATGACTATAATAATAGGATCCACCGATGCAACTTAATCCCAACCGTTGATCTTTGAGATCCAACAAATGTTGAGCGCCAAAACTTCTCTTCTCTGTTCTTCCCTTTTACTTGATTTTTCTGTGATTTCTTTAACTTTACTTTTGTGGTTCGGTTCTTCTGAAGGTTTCGTCCTCTGCTATTTCGCTTTTCTCTCTCCCTCCTGGCTTAACTTTTCATGTCTATTGATCACTGTCCTCTTGATCCTTCGAATGGATTCAAAGATCCATTGCAAATCTCTATATCATTTCCTCTCTCTGCGTGCTCTATAGAACTCTGCCTGCAACCACTGTTACAGAGCCTATGAGTTCAAATACAAATCAATACTCAAAACACACATTCCCACTTGAAATTGGATTGATTATATTAATAAACATCAACAATGATTATAGAATGAGACCTCTTTCTCACACAAGCCTGTTCTACACTATTGTGGCCTTCTCTTCCTTTTTTTGTTTTTTTTACTGCCCATAGGCTTACATATATTTATAGAACACACAGGTTCATCATTACAAGAATATTGTATTGGATCACTATGATGGATCTGATCAATCCTCTCCTTGATTTGCTCAACAAACCCTTAAACTCATTATACGTATACACATGGCAGATTACATTTAATCAAGTCATCTAGAGACTTATCAATTTCATCATTTAAGCTCTATTTTAAAAAAGAAAGTCCCCTTGTTTAGCTCGGTGGTCCACATCTGCTTTGGATTCCTTTGTTTGATTAGGGGGGTTAGATGCTTCTGCTTCAGACTCCCAAAGTAGAAAGTATTCATGATCTCTTGATCAGGTGTCTTCTGGTCTTTGTCTTCCTAGATGCCACACTTTGTTTTGTAATTGTTCACATGCTTTGTTCCCTTGTTGCTATTGTACTTTTGTTGTCTTTTGCTCCATTTTCTTCTTGTTGTCAATTAAGTTCAAGTTCTGATTGATCTTGCTTCCTGCTGCTACCATTTTCCTCCATTTCGTCTACTTCATCATCAATTGCCACATTTCTTCAATTTCTGTTTCTAGTACATCTTTGGACTGGTCCATTTTTTGGTTCGTATTTCTGCCTCCAGGTTGTTGCTATCCACTAGTTCTTCAATCTACTGCTGGTTTTCTTTACTTCAACTTTTGCCTTGGTTGCTTTGCTAAATTTTATTTTTCTTGCTCTTGCTTCAACTCTTGCTATGACTCCTATGCTTACTTTAACTTTTTTTGTTGCCTCCCTATCATCCTTACTCTCTTTCATGATTGAATAATGACTGTTCAGCACTTTCTCTAGAAAATTAACTTTTATGTTCGATGGATTAAATCCTTCCATAGACTCTTCTTGTTTCAGCTTTATTTGGCTATTCACTTGTGCCAATTCTCCTCCAACAATTGCAAGAAAACCTACATTCACAACACACTTGCTAAAATAAAAAACACAAGGCTATTGTGCCTTGTTTTCCTTTGGCAACAATTCAGTTTGCTGCACTGTTTGTTTCTCCTCTGTCAGCACATCAGTATGTTGTTCTGAATTCTCAAAAGAATTCATGAGATTGCCTATTAGTCTCTCTTCCACACCATCTATCCTAATGATGTCTTCTTGCCCTTCTCCACCATAGTGAACTTCTTCTTTTGCAATCATACTATCATACTCCAAATTTTCCAGCAAATATTCCAACAATGCAATTTCTTTGTGATACTTTGCAAGTGTTTCATCACTACTTATGTTTCCTACATTTATACACAAATTATTAGTTTGGAAATCATAAGGTTCAATAGTCTCAATTGTTGCCTCACATATCAGCTCTTCAAATTGAACTTTATCTTCTTCTTCCACAAGAACTTGTTTTGGTGTTGTCACATATTCACACATCCATGCATTGTTAAGTTCCTTCTGTTGCAATAAATCATTGTTACTCTCATTACGAGACATTTTCATCCTCTAGTTCAAATTTTTTATCTTCTAAAAGATACTTCTCCATACTTCTGACAGTTTCAACAGATTTCTCATCCTCTACAAAACACTCTTTTACTAGTGTTCTTTCTCCCTCTGCTAAGTCTTTTGCATAGACTTCTTCCTTCTTAACATCTTTTAGTAGATGTTCTTCTTTTCCCTTGACTGTCTCAACAACTTCCATGGCTATTTCCATTGTGCCTATCATCATGGTGAATTGATGATCCTTTACTATGTTTTTAGCTAACATAGTCTCTTCTCCAAGCTTGCCTTCAGTCTCTTGCTATTTACCTTCTCCAAGAACTATCCTTGTCTCATCATCTGCATTATCATTCTCCTGCATTTGATTTTTATCAATAACATCAATCAAACTCATTTGATTACCTTTTTGAGAAAATATTCCTTCATTCTTCATCAGAATAAGATCCTAATTCTTCATCTCCATGACAGCTTCTATAGACTCAACCATAGACATTTTCTTTTGTATGCAGTCAAATTCCTTCTCTTCTGAAAAGTTTTCTCAGTCATCTTTTGCTTCTAGATATTCATCACCTCTGAAGATATCTTCAAAAGGATTCTTCTCTCCTGCAATACCTATAATCATATACAAAATATCAGTTTTAAAAACATAAGATCCTGTGGTCTCACTTGATGGTTCAGCTATCATATCTCCTTGTTGTTCTAAATCCTTCATATGATTCAGAAATTCTTTGATAGTCTCCTCTTCAATCTCTTCAAGTTCTTCACTTGGTTGCTTGACATCCTTCCCCAACTACATATGAGACCTATCCATATTATCCTCTTCCAAAACAGAATTTAGATTCTGCTGGTCTTCTTCTTCTTTTATGACAATATCAGCAAATTGTCCTTCCTTAGATGTTTTACCTATAAACATACACAAATTGTCAGATTTAAACCCATGTGACCCTTTGGCCTCACTTGAAGTTTCAGTCTTGAAGTCTTCATCTTCACTTTCTCCCATAAATTCTCCTTGTTCTAGTTCACAAATGGATTCTTCCATTTCTAACTCAACTTTCTTGAGTGTTTCCTTCAGCCACTTTACTTGCATTTGTTGTAGCCTTCTCTGTATTTCATGCCACTTCACTAGCTTTTTCCTCAAGACCCAACCTATGTTAAGAAATTGACTGTATAACATGAATAATTACTGAAAGGAATAAATATAAAAATAATCAGCAACAACCATAATCACATAAACACACATGTTTATCTGGGAAAACCCCAAATCTGGGGAAAAACCCAACCTATTGATATCTCATTAGTATTGGCCAAAACCCTGGCCAATCTGACCAAGTGAGCCTTCATCGCTCACCTCCAGGCCTGCATTACAATGAAGTCCTTCTAGCCTTTTATAAGCTCCATTACATATAGTATGATGGGCAGAATACTATGGGTTCACAATACCATGTGCCCCAAAACCATCAATTTTTATCTGGTCAACTTTGACTCTATCCGAAGTCAATTTTATCTAACAATTCCCCTCTTAAACTTGACTTGGGGTTCCTTGACTAAATCGAGCCAAAACTTGCTAAGTGAAACAATCCTGTTCACTCTAGCCCTTACCACCCTCAAATTTCTTTTTACCTGGGGTATTGTTAACCTTCCATTCCCCCATATCACCTAGGTCTAACCCAGAATTTACCAGAGATTATCCAAGGGTACACATGCCTTACCAGGTCTTATAGTAGTATGCCCATTTACATGCAATAATTTTGACTTCATTAAATTTTTTTGTTCATTGCTGCTACTATTCTGACCCATCCTCTCATCACATACTCTCCAATGATACCCTAGCCAACTTTTAAGTTCTGGCTGTATAGCTCACCACAAGTGGAACTCATCAATCATGTGACCATGTTATGCCATTCGTAGTGGTATTTTCACTTGCAGTCTCTTGCAGTCTCCTGAAATCAAATTTATTAACAAATTCCAAGCACACAATAGATCAGCCCTTATTTGTGCCTTATTACCATGAGCTTTGCGATATCATAGCTCCATCGCATCAATTTCAGGCCTTCATCCTCTGAAACATGCAGACATTTAAAATTTTCTGATGCTACTCGTTGTTCCACTTGAAGAAACATGCTCATTATTTCACGCCTACTTTTCCACTTGAAGAAACATGCTCATTATTTCAGCCTGCTATTTGGTGTCATCATTCATGCAATTTTCCATGCATTCACCTTCTGCTGGGCATCCACAGACTCTTGCTATGATTTGCAATCACCACTGTTGCAAACTTTCAGTGGATGCTATGTAATCAACTCCTGGGCTACCATGGCCTACCACCATGGCCTCCATGGCCACCATATCATCCATCAGCACCAAGAGTGCCTTTGCAACATCAGCAATGACACTGATCAGGGCATCACCCGTATTGCAATCTAGAATGCTAATGCCACCGCTTCCCGAATTCCTCCAGGAAAATCCGAGGTCGCTCGACCCAACCACAATTATCGAAGATGCCATCACTTCAAACGTGTCACAAATCCGAACCTGTAGCCCACCATGAAGGGCTAAACATTTCTCACCATAGAGGCCCCAGCTGTGGCATACCTCACATGGCCAATGGCCGAGGCACCACTTAGCTGACACATATTCTCTTCATTAAAGACGTCCAAGATGAGACCCAAGCCTGTCATGGCCTTTAGAACACTATTATCCACAGACATAATGCCAACCCCTTCTTGCCCACGGTGCTGCAGAGCATGTAGCACTAGGTAACAGAGTCGCTCGACCTCCGGATCACCATAGACACTAGTAACACCACATGCATCCTCGATTTCGTATAGCCATGACCTTGAAACCCTTTCTGGGATCTCAAATCTATGTAGCTCAGGCCTGCCACATGATGGATCTACTCTCCAGCCACTTGCGCCTATATTTGAACTGTGCCCAGATCAACATCAATCTCTCATATGTGAGCATTGTGTCGCAACTCGACCACTAGTAATATAGTAATCGCATAACCATGCTACCTCAAATATTTAGATCGAGACCTCCATGAGTGCAGCGAATAAAATTTATTTCATTCAGTAGGCCAATAAAACCCTTGGCAACAAAAGCATCCCTTTGAAGCCAACATTTGGCTTTGATTCCAATTGTTAAGAAATTAACTGTATAACATAAATAATTACTGAAAGGAATAAATATAAAAATAATCAGCAACAACCATAATCGCATAAACACACATGTTTATCTGGGAAAACCCCAAATCCAGGGAAAAATCCAACCTAATGATATCTCATTAGCATTGGCCAAAACCCTGGCCAATCTGACAAAATGAGGCTTCACCACTCACCTCTAGGCTTGCATTACAATGAAGTCCTTCCAGCCTTTTATAAGCTCCATTACATATAATACCACACGTAGAATACTATGGGTCACAATACCATGTGCCGCAAAACTATCAATTTTTATCTAGTCAACTTTGACTCTATCCCAAGTCAAGTTTATCTAACAACCTAGTCTCTGGCTTTTCTCAAGCATTCTCCTTAATGCATTGAGTTGTTCTTTTAACTCTACAACTTCTTGGTCAATTTCCTCTTGGCTCATCTTCTTTCCATTTTCCTTGGCATCCTTCTTCTCATATCTTCTGTTGTGGCTTCTCTCTAAACCTCTGCTATGACTATCAGTAGTCATCTTCTTCTCCTCTATCTTCATAAGCTTCTCACTTATCTGCAACAAGCCACTGCTACAACTATTCCTCCTGGCTGCAATCTTACCTCACTAAGCTCTCCTCACTCAGTCTTTTGGTAAGCATAGGTCCTCTATCTGGAACCTCTTCTTGAGCGACACCTTTGCTCCTTCCAGGCTTCTGCAATCTCTTACTCTCTCTTGATAACACTTCAGCTGCCCTCTCTGTCCAATTTCATGTTGGATTCTTTAGGTTCACTGCCACTTCTCCTTTAGATTATTTTCCTTGCTTTATCTTCAAGAATACATCTATTATCTTCTCGCAACTCCTCTTACTATCACCTATGTATTAGTATAAAAATACACATTCTTCATTTGAAACATAACATATTACCTCACCTTCAAATCTCAGCATGATATTGTTTCACCCATTCTTCTACACTTTGAATGGATTGTCCTTAGTTTACTCTCTAAGTCCTCTTCCTTCAGAACTTGCATTAAATAATCTTTCTTTCTCTTTCCTTCAAGGAATCCTCTGTTCCTTCTATTCCAAGCCTCTGCTGGAACTGCTATAGTCTTCCAAGAACTTCAAAAGTTCCCCTTACAGTCTTCTGTTGTAGTCTAAGCACATTACCTTCTTCAGTGTGCAACCTCCTTTTCATAGAAATCTTTCCCTACTCTGATTTCAAACCTGCTCTAGCTACAGATCTTCTCTAATACCACTAATGGTGTACAGATACCCCCGCACATACCCATAGTATGCATCAATATGCATAAACACAACTGTCCTAGGTATTTAACTCTACAATGGAGTCAAATATTCATACATAAAATGGTTAAGGCCCTCTTATACAGTTCCTTTGTATCAGAACCAATCACCCTGCCTAAAACCTCCTATCGGGACTATTTTCATCCTCAAGCCTTCGTATGAGACTTTGATTAAAGCTTTCCCTCTAAATACTTCTATCAGGAATTAAAACCCTTCAGAACCTTAGTTCAAGCCTTTAGCCCATATATATATATATAGTCCTCTCAACCTTTGGTTAATACATATTTAACATATAAAACCCTTCATTTGCGCAATTCCCTTATAAATATGTTTACAAAGAAAACTTACACAAACATTCCCTTTTTCGCTTTCCATACAACTTCGGCATAGATTCCGAGGCTGTAGCTCGATCGTTGTCGGCATTCGCTCCTATTGCGGGCACACCACATATGGTCATATCATCCCTCTGACTCCGATATTCATCTATCGAATGTTTATATATGTATATTGGATTTCATTAAAACCCACTCCAAAACCCTTTATTTGGATTTCAAATTCATTGGACCCGCAACTATAAATATCGTTGGGTCTGGCTCTCTTCCAAACTTTAACGCTCCTCTACTTCGATGTGACCTCTTCCTTCACCGACTTCTAATCTCTGATCGGTTGATCTTCACCATTCATTTCAATCGCTGATCCAACATCCATCGGCGTGTCGCTGATCGGCCTATTGGCATTCCTTTGCACTATTCTTTCACATTTGAACTGTGTCTAATGCGATTAGCGACTAATCCTGGACCATTGATCCTAACTCCGATCTTATGATCCACGCTTAATCGGATGATCATTATCATTACAATTCAATGACCATTTTGATGACTATAATAATAGGATCTGCCGATGCAACTTAATCCTAGCTACTGATCTTTTAGATCCAACAGCTGCTGAGTGCCGAAACTTCTCTTCTATGTTCTTCCATTTTACTTGATTTTTCCATGATTTCTTTAACCTTTCTTCTATGGTTTGGTTCTTTTGAAGGTTCCATCCTTTGCTATTTAAATTTGCTCTCTGCCTCATAGCTTAACTTCGCATGTCTGTTGATCACAATCCTCTAGATCCTTCGAATGGATTCAAAGATCCATTGCAAATCTCTGTATCATTTCATCTCTCTGTGTGCTCTATAGAACTCTGCCTACAACCCCTGTTTCAAATCCTTCGAGTTAAAATACAAATAAATACTTGAAACACGCATTCCCACCTGAAATTGGATTGATTATATTAATAAACATCAACAATGATTACAGAATGAGACCTTTGTCTCACACAGGTCTGTTCTTCACTATTGTGGCCTTCTCTTATCTTTTTTATTTTATTTTTCTGCCTGTAGGCTTACATATATTTATAGAACATGAAGGTTCATCATTACAGGAATATTGGATAGCATCACTATGAAGGATTTGATCAATCCTCTCCTTGATTTTCTCAACAAACCCTTAAACTCACTATACGTATACACATGGAAAATTACATTTAATTAAGTCTTCTAGAGACTTATCCATTCCATCATTTAAGCTCTGTTTTAAACAGAAAGTCCCCTTGTTTAGCTTGATGGTCCACGTCCACTTTGGATTCCTTTGTTTGATTGGGGGGGTTAGATTCTCCTACATTAGATCTTCTGTAACGTTTGAATGAGTTCCCACTCCTTTGGGCATATGGATATTTGTAAGGCCTGATGTTTGGAGGAACACTTCTTGGAATCAAATGAATAGCATGATCATGATCACAAATAGGTGGGAGGCCTTTGGGAGTCTCAAATACCTTGGAATGATTGTCCAAAACGTTTTGGAGATATGGAGAAATACATGATTTCGATGTGGGATCCTCTAGTGAGCATAATTGTGCAATTATGCCTCATTGTTCTTTGTTTAGAAGCTTTGTTATGTTGTTAGAGTTGAGTATATTTCTAGGTTTGCCTTCGATACCCCTCAATTCAACTTCCTTTCCTTCCCAAAAAAATTCAAGAAAAGTTCTTGAAAATTAAAAGCTATCGTACCCAAATATTGTAGCCATTGGACTCCTAGTAAAACATCAACACCACCCATTGGAATGGAAAGCATTAGGCTATTCAATACATATTCTCCCATGGATAACTTTATATTATGGAAATTTCCAGAGCAATTTATGGTTCCTTCTCTTGCAACCATCACTTGACACTCTCATGCTGGATATAGGAAGCAATTCAATTCCTTGGCTATCTTACAATGAATAAAATTATGGGTACTTCCTGAATCAATGAACACTATTACATTTTTCTTCTTGATAGTTTTAGGAGTGGTAATTTCTTTCAATGCATTACAAGATATGGTCAGATTCATTTCTTGATGCTCGGTGTGATCTTTCAAGTCTTAAACATTTTTCTTCTTGATATGTCCTTCTATATTGATAGTTTGAGGAGTGGTAATTAGTTCTAATGCGTTACAAGGTATGGTCAGATTCATTTCTTCTTTCTCTGGGGTGGGTTCTTAGTGTATATCCTCTTCTTTTGATGTTTCTTGATCCTTTTATTCCTCCTCTTCATACTCTATGTAAAATAATTTCTTCTAAGCACACTTATGACCTTTAGTGCATTTTCTATCGCAATTGTAACAAAGCCCTTTTTCTCTTTTTTCTTCCAATTGTTGTGGTGTAAACCTTGTAGGTTTTGGAAGGCTAGGAGAAGAAACAATTCCATAATTATAGTCATGAGTGGTGGGATTCCTTATTTCCATAATTTCGCTTTCAATTTTTCTTGCCCACCTGAATGCCTTCTCCAATGAATCAGGTTCCCAAAGATGAATCTCATGTTGAATGTTATTTTTTAAAGTACCTATGAAGACATGAATCCTTTGCTTCTTTGGAATATAATTTACCCTTATATTCAATTTTTGAAATTCCTTAATGTGCTCTGCCTTGAACCCTTTTGTTTGAGCTTTATCAATTGACTAAAGAAGGTGTTTCTCTTTGTATCCTCATAATGTGTTATCATTTCCTCCGTGAAAATTGACCATGTGACAAGTGGATTACGAGAACAAAGCCCTCTATATCATAAAAATTGATTTCGTTCTAATTAATTAGATGTAATACATACCTTTTGTAAAAGTGGTACACCATGTAGATCAAAATATTTCTCCATCTGTAGCATCCAATTTACCGGATCCTTGCCATCAAACTTCCTCATCTTACTTTTTCTTGATTTTAGGATCTCAATCTTGAAACGACTGTAACTCTGTACTTTCGGATATATATGTTCTGAAATTTTGGTTTGTAATATCCCTCCGACTCCTCCTTCTAACTCTGCAAGTCTGATCAAGGTTGGATTCTCCAATGAAGAGTTATGACAAATCTCTTATGATGACGTGAGTATAGACTTGTTCAGTAGAGCGAACTTGTACGACATGCCGCGGGTCCCTGTTTCAACCTTAGGTTATGCAAATGGTACCCACAAAACTAAAATCCATCCTATTTTTGTAACTTCTTACAAAAATTCAATACGATTTTCCCAAGGTGACATGTTTGGAATGTAATTCGGGGGTTTGCAACAACCCTAACTTCCTCAGACTATATCTCTGAAACTATAGTGAGAAAGGATCTAAAATTCGGAGCCTAGTTTCAAACTAATTTCTTCTTAAATGTGTTATGTTTTTAGCTTCCGAAACTTTGTAGCGAAAGTGTTATGGTGAAAATCCCACGATGGCCTGTTTTAGTTGAAATTCTTGAGCTTGCAAAAACCCTAACGTCCTTAGATCATATCTCTGAAACTATAGCGAGACAAGCTCTAAAATTTGTACTCAATGTTTAGAGCGAGTTCCTCTCAGATGGGATTTTTTTTCTCGCTTTTGACACACTACATAAAAAACGTTATAGAGAAAATGCCACGATGACCTATTTGGAGTAGCGAAACCCTGGAATCCAAAACTCTGATACGAAATGTTATGAAACCAACTCATAGAAAGATAGAAAAGATAGATCAAAGCCTTAGAATTCAGCCTCTTCGAGGGGGCAACCTCCTTTACATTACATAAATGAACAATTCTTAGATGATACAAATGAAAAGACCTCCTTTCTATATATAGGAGTCTAAGGGGTCATAATATAATCAGAGCCGACATAACAATAATAATGTAAGGGCAGAAAAATATAATAAGGGGGTTGTGCTAATACCAATAAGGGGTTACACTAGTAGTATAGGGACCTAACATTCCGTCGATATTCCAATAGTGATATAACCTCCAATATTCGACCTCCAATATAACCTCTCGATCTGATCTTCAATATTCATATCCCTCTGATAACCAACTTCTGATATTCATATCTCACTGATATTCTTATAACTAATACTTCTGACCTCCGATAATCATCTCCCTCCAATCTCCGATCTCCAATAATCATATCCCTCCAACTTCTGACTTCTGATAATCCACTCACCTCTGATATTCCACTCACCTCCGATATTCAGACCTGATATATTATTTAAAAAGAGTTCAATAAGATATCGTGCTTGCTCCATATCAGAGTCTCCTCATATCAGTGTATCAAAGTTTTTTCTTTGTGCGCATTATTAAAAATTTTGGTGATCTTACCTACAATACCACTTATCTCTTTCCACATGTCACTCCTACTCCGACCACTATTATTACTATAAATAAAATTCCACATAATTAATTTGAAAAGGGTCTCACGACATTAATGAATTTTTATATGTATTATAGCATTTTGACTTGTTTTGGCCATTTTAATAAAATCCTCTATTCACAATCAATTTTATTATCTGTTATAGCAAAGAGGCTTCCATGGATGATGATGGAAAATAGATCCAATCAATATTCTTGAAAGATCCCCACTAAGCGACATAACGTTGCATAAGAATATATAGAGGTGGTTGAAACAACAAGGCCGAGGTTGGACTTCACCGTGAAAAATGTGATTCTATTATGTCAGAAGCAAACCAAAGTCATCAACAAACTAAATTGGGCATTTTTTTCAACTGTGGACATCTTCATTTGGTCAGAACCCCAAATGAAGGAATCATTTTGTTTCCTTTTCTTTTAATTAACTCAGAGAGAAAAGAGGCAGAGTAATACTAGAGCTTTCAGCTAGTTTGTATAGGAGTTAAGAGTCATTTTCACTATTGTAATGAGATTGGATCCATCTGTGTAGATAGGGAATCGATTTAGAGACATAAGAGGACCTGCGCTATTGTAATTCTCTCATGTTTTATGTAATTAATTCATTTTATAGTAAGATTTATTTCTGTAATTAGAAATACAACACTATTGCTTGCTGTATTATTGAAAATAAATTCTTCAAATTTCAATTTCATTTCTGGAGTATGAGTATGTATGTGGCTTTTCAGCACTATTGTTGACTATTTACTGAAATTCTCATTTAGAATCTGGTCAAGCTATCTTGCAGGGTTAATTAGAAATGAGATTCAAAACTAGAACTTGTATAAGGGAAGATTGCAAAAGTTAAAAAAAAACCCTCTCAAAGCATACAACAATAACTCTAAATAAACTTGCAAAGGTTATATGATATTGAAACTTTTAAAATGAGACATAAAAAATAGTTGTGATATTGGGGGGATGCGATATGGAGTGGATGCAATATCGTATTCAACTCCCTTTAATAACTTTATCAAGTCCATTATATCGAATATTTGATATTGGAGGTTTTACAATTGTAATCATTTAAAAGTTCTGATAAACAGGCAGACACTATATTTTGATTATAACATCATTAATAGATATATTGGGTCTAGATATTGGAAGTCAGAGGTCGAAGGCACATGGGATATTGGAAATATAATCGGCATGGATACCATAGGTCACCATGTCTATTATGATAGAATAAAATGGGGGTGTTGTGTTTTCACTACAACAAATCCCTTCCTCTATTTTAGTACTCGTCAAACAAATATATCTAGAACTCAAACAACCAATTTTATAACATTTTTAATATTATAAATGGATTATCCTTCTTTCTGTTAATAGGCTTATAGTTTACATTATATTAGAGTAATATGTATGCAATACATAACTTAGAGTTATAGTTTATCTTTCATTTATTCCTCTACTATACACTTGTTGTGTAAAAGGAGAACTAGTCCCATTATAGTAGTCAGAACCACCACTTAAATAGATATAGATCTAAGTTACAAATTTTGACTTCATGGATTTATCCAAATGTTAATGGTGACATTTTTCCTAATCAACACCATCGAATAAAACAAATATGTGCTAGCAATGTTTTCCAATGTTTTATCTAGGAAGCTTCAGTCTCGTGTATCATTAACATTAGAATCTTCCATTTTCATAGTTCTATCAATGTGTTTTTACACCCTTCTAATGAAAATTCTAATTTTAAATATATGAAATAATATTTAGTAATAAATATTAAATTAAATTTTATGTTAAAAATAATATTTATAATAAGATCAAAAATTTCTTTTCATTTTATTACACTTATCAATTTCCTTGTAATTATAGAAGATTACGCAACATTGTAATTGCTATTTATTTTGTATAAATATATATGCACATCTTCACAAATAGAGGAGCTTTAACTAATATGAATTTAATGAGTGGAAAGGGTGAAATGTTACACTCATAATGAAATGATAATAAAAAAATATATTCTTCTTTATTTTATATAACATAAAGTTACTTTATTTTCGTGAAGAAAAAAATCATGAAGATTGAAAAGATGAATGGTAAATTTTTTATATATTTTAAAGAAATTGAGCATCATGTGACATAGAGTTAAATCTTTGAAAAACAAAATTGAAATATATGTATCAGAGAAATATGAGAATCAAATCTCAGACATACTAGACAATCTCGTCGATGAGATCGTGTGGTCAATTCTTGGCTTCATTCGTTTTACCGATCAGTTTTCTATGAAGTCCATAAATAGTTTCTCATATATATATATAATTCGAGATTACATAATTGAAAGGGATTTTTTTTGAGAATTATAAATTTTTTATTAAAATAAGAAAGTTTAAACAAAAACAAGAAATGTTTTCATTTAAAAAAACATTTTCTTTTAAACTAAATCAATTTTTTTATTAATGAATTGTTGACACTTGAAAAGATATTTTCCGACATGCATTGGAGATGAGATTTGTTTCGACATTCCACACTTGTGCTCTGAGGAATGTGTTTGTATATTTTTTGGTACATACTATACCAAAAAGAAACACCTCCTTCAATTTGATACTGGCTTTATTATGTTAATGTTATTAGGCAGTGATATCTAGTGACGACATGAGAAAATTAGTTAATTCATGAAAATTTTCGGAGAAAACCACATAGAGAATATTTAGTTGATGCGTTTCCTACTAGCTGGTGTGGTTCATCTTGTCCTGAAGATGAACCACACTAGCTGGTTCAAAACACGTCGACTAAATATTCGCTATGTGATTTTCTCTGAAAATTTTCATGAATTAACTAATTATGGATCATAGAAACTTAAATGAGAACATTAGTTTCTCCATACTATACAAATATTTTAATTTTTTTTTCAAATGTTAAACATTAGAATTAAGTGGATCATAGCATTGATGTATTCCTTGCCAACACCACTAGGGATACAAGGTCCGAGGGATACATTAGCATAATTTTTTTGTCTATGTGAGTATGCAAGTTATCTTTTGTTATCTTATCGTTTATACATTAAGATTTCTATGGAAGCCTATAGAGGTTATTTGATTGACTGTACAATGGTAATTATGTCAACATTGTCTACTAGACCTCGATGTTGACAAAGAGATATATGTCTCACAATCTAGTTGGTCTTGGTTTTGGCAGAGAAAATTGACAGGCAAAATTTTTTGAGGTTGTTTCTAGTTTAACTACCCCGATACCTTGTTATCGAGTCCACCCTCATTCTATTCCTCTCCACCATAGTGTTGGAGCTCTGCATTTGTACTTCATATTTTTACTTGTTATTTTCCACCGTAGCTTGTAGCCATAGTTTCTATGGTTGACCACTCCATCCCCAACAATTCCTCTACAAAAAATTGGAAAGCAACACCAGGCTTGGCATTTCTAGGGTTTGAACCCTAACCATTATGAAGTTCATTGGTTTTCCTAACAAGTGACAAAAAAGGATTCCTTTTCTTTTTACAGAACCAACATTACAGTCTTACTATCGGCTTCTCCTTTACCGACCAATTTTGTTTTAAAGAACTTTCAGGGTTACATATTACTCTTTGCTCATTTCACAACTTTGCTCATTGGAACTTGTCTCCGGAGCTTGCCAATTTTTCTTATTTATCACATATTAAAGGTAAACTTCACCGATATATTTTTTCTTTTATATTGGTGGGGATTTTTTTTACGACTCAGTACTCATTAGGGTTATTATTTTTAATATTTCTTTAGTGATGAGGTAGGGTTTTGGTGGAAGTCTACTACATGTAAAAGAAATGTTCCTACCCTACAGTCCATGAACTGTATTTATGAGAAATTTAATCAAAAAGTTTTGCATTATTAACCTGATATCATGTTTTTCTATTGTAGGTATGAACTTCCAATTTCTTGGAAGATCTGTCTTTCTCATTGGTGTTCTTAAAAAGTCATCATGCCATTGCCCTAACACACAACTACTTTCTTTCGAGGTTCTTTTCTTTCGACACAAAGGTTTTCGATGCATCTAAAGACGTAGTTATTCTATAAAATGACATAATGCAGGATTATATTCAATAAATTCCCGCTCAATATCTTGTTGCAAAGGATTTGCATGGAAGAGAATGGAGATTCCACCATATATTCAATGGTATGTAAGTAGCTATTGCAGTTCACATGTTGTTATTTTGTGTTTGAGACTTTCTGACAAAGTAAGTTGGCGTCCCATTTTATTTATCCCTGTTAGTGTAACTCTGAAATGTTCTCAAAGACTCAATATCATTGTGTTTGAGCCTTTACGATGGAGTAAATTGGTGAGCCCATTACTCTTCCCTATTAGTGAAAAAAAAACTGAAATTCTCTAAGAGACTGAATATCAAAGGCTAAAAGTCTTGCCTTCCAATGCCTTGTTTATGAATTTGTGCTTATTTTGAATATGAGAAGGCCCAATTCCCCTTCTCAAAGTCATTATATGTGACAAACGTAAGGGGAAAATCAGAAATACCACCATGACCATGCGTGAAAATTAATGGTTATTTTTCTCTAAAATCCTTATGACCTAAATATAATAGGCACGAAGTTTCTAATGTTTATTTAAGATGTTTTTTTGATGGAGTAGTTTAGGCACGTCATTTACATGTTGAGTAAGAGTGGATTAGTGATACAAGATTTTAAATTTTTCAATGTGAGCCACTCAGAATTAGAGGTTGTTGAATTATTAAGGAGAATAAAAAATTTCCTGTTATACCTAAGATATGTTGTCCTTGATGGAAACTTGCATGATAAATATATACTTGATCTCAACATTGTGATAATAGGAGCTCATATAGATTGGCCTAGATACTATAGATGCTATGAACACAGAAATCACAGTTCACAGACATATGGGGGTTAAAGGTGAAGTTTGAGAAAGTATATGTGGGTCTTGTAAAGAAAGGTCATGTACATACCTAGGTCCTATAAGGGAAAGTCATGTACAAAATCCAAACCATGGTATTTTGGAGACCACGGGTCATTACCATGGTATTGGCCCATAGTAATGGAGTGACAATTTTTATTTGATCTCATCAAAGAATACTAACAACATTACCAAGGGATTTTCCTAAGGTATTGGCAAACGAAAAACTTGTATAAGGAGATGGAGATAAAGGTTTTAGGTGTGAAAGTAATGGGCTATATATGTGTGATTTGACTTGGAACAGGTGCACATGAGGGAGCAAGAAGAAGACTCATATATGAAAGTATGTTGACATATATCCTTGATTGATTTACTTGTTGCAAATGTCAGAGTAACTACTAATGATGAATTTATAATTATAATGATGTTGTGATCTAAAAAAATTATTCAAAAGTCTATAGCATTGATAGTACAATTTACGGAAAGTGGAATTGTGTTTGCAGTGAATGTTTTCAATATCTGTATGCATGCCTATTTGGGAATAGTCACATGTATACGTAGATCCATATCTAGAGGGTCACATATATATTTTAAGATAAAGTTTGTGGTATGTTGAGATATGTACACGAGTGTTGTGCATGGTAAGCACGTACATATGTTGATTTGTCTTGTGATAGTCACATATATATGGTAGGGTTTGTAGTACTACTAAATGATGACATTTGCTAATGTTTGTCGGTGATGTCTCTATCTCAATGCCTGACAGTGTTGATGGGTTTGAATATGAAATAGAATATTGATTGGTAATGATAATACAATATGGTGATCTGTGATTGCTTCAATGGTTTATGTATGATTTATTCATTACTTAAGTGTTGCAATGATTGATGATGCAGTAGTCAGTGATTTAAGATATGTACACAAATCTTATACAGAGGAAACACGTATATACATCGGTGTGTTTCAGAACAATAACTTATAGATTATAATGTATGTATGATTAGGGTTTGCAGGAACAACACTATGCTTATGTGATGATGAACAATGTATGGTTTGGTAAAATGATGAATGGTTGTGAATTGGTATGATCTAATAGTTTATAACTGTTGGTTGCAATGGTTGATTGAGATTGAGTGATTGGATTTTAGATTCAGTACTCAGTCTGGTATTGAGGTTAAGGATGGTTGTGGGTATAGTTTGAAAATATAATGAAAGGTGGCCTACAAGTTTGATGTTTTGAGTCAAGTGGATCCAATATGAAATATTATGAAACATGGTCCAATAAAGTGTTGAGGGTTGGAGCCTTCAGTAAGGGAGTCAAAGCTTCCTTATAGTGGTAGTTGGTAAACTTGTTCACGGGGTAGGTGCTTCCTTTCGGTAGGAGCCAGTAAATGAGATCAAGGCATTGTAGCTCCCTTCTACTGTGTGTTGAAGAATGAAAGAAGGTTGTAGCCTTCTGTAGGTTGGTGCCTCCATGGTAGTAAGAGTCTATGACACTACATGATTGTAAGAAGATTTTCTTTTATAATAAGAAAGAATATGGAGATGAAAACAAAGTTGGTTTTCTGCCACATTCGGTTTCCACCTAAAATCATGGTGTTCATGTGTGTTGATATGTTTCTTGTGTGTGTTGATATTCCATGATCTTGCATCTACCTTAGAGTCTTAAAATGTCTGATGCTACCAAACCAAGAATCTCAACCAGAACTATTTTGTACAACGGAAAATATAAAGCAGCAAATCACATATGCACAAGTATACACATTTTTTAACAAAATTGTACAATAATGTACAACCCAATCTTCACTATATTAAATGAAATCTAAATAATACAAAAATATATGGTATACAAGATATAATGACAAACTTCATTGTGCAGACTCTATGTCATATCTTGTCCTCTCGGTCCTTCGCCTCTATACTTATCACTAGTTTCCCCTTAGTCCTTCAAAGGACAACACATCGAGACTCAAGGAGGGCTTCCACCTAACACTGTTGCATGTCACTTCTGTAGCATGTATATGGGCTGATCCAATCTTCTCTCAAAGTTCGCTAATTCCTGAGCTCCAATCTTCTAGGCTAGCAGTATCATTTTTCCATCAAAGTGATGCACTTTCAACACCAATCTTCACCCAACCTTCAACTCTTCTTCGTCACTTAAAGATAGATTGTTTAGGGATACTTTGGATTGACAACATGATTCTTTTCACTAGACCAATGGCACCGAATGTAGTCACTACAAGATATGCTCCTATGAAGGCTCTCGATCACCCAATCAAGCCTCCAAATTGGCTCCCACGGGCTGCAAACGAAACAATCCAAACTGATCCACAAAAAATGGATCCAATACCTACAAACAAGCACCAAAACACATACCTTTGTTCATTTTTTAAGGTCTCCTTGACTGCTTGCAATCTGGGTCTGGTTAGGGCACAAAACACAGTCCTAACAACCCTCATAAAAAACATGTAACCATCCTTCTATTGCTGAGGATTCCCTTCATCCTCAAGTCTTTAGCCCACTCTACTTGTCCCATTACTTTATCACCTTAGAATAGGCCTTATGACCCTCCTATTTTTCCCATAACAGGCATGTAATGGCTTTAGTGCATTAGGATTACCCTAAACATTGATCTCCACCCTCAAACAACCCTTAATTAACCTGTCCTAGTTGCGACCCTCTAGAAAGTCCCTTGTCCTTCCTTCCAGCAACTCGGTCCTCATGAAATGGTTTCAAAACAACCCTTCAACCTTCACTGGTCTTGTCCTCCTTGGTATAGCCTAGAACAAACGTATCTCCCTCTTAAACAAGCTCTTTGTGAGGTAAGTGTTTCACAAATAGATGGGGAAATTTCCTCCACTCCACATCCTATATATACACATAAGGAGGGCTCCCTGAAACACCATAATAGGTCTTGAGAAACTATCATATGCCTTCTTAACACCAAGATGACCTAGAATCCTCATGTGCAAACCCAACCATTAACTTCAAAAATTCACATCTCCATTTATACAACTCAGAATCACATGATTTTCATTGCATTAGATTCATCTCGATGAGAGCTATCATCCTCATCCATCACATGTAGAAATGTGCTCATGTTTTGGCCCAAATCCCTATGGGTGAAAATCCCCTACCTTGAGTTCCAAGCCCACAAGTGCCTCTTATGGTGCTTTTTCCTCCTATCCCCAAACCCTAGGGCTTAGAGTACCCCCCAAGATACTCAAAAATCAACAATCCCTCTTAGCGAGGGAGGTACTTCCAAGACTAGGAAGTAACTCATTATCATCATCACTACTCTCAGCACTAGCCCAACTCTTAGCACTCACAATTGCAGCAATCCCTATTCTGTAAACTACGCCTCTCTCGGAAGTGTCACTGTCATTGTTGGAAGCACCTTGCTTCTTATTTTTTTCCTATATCACTTTACAATCCTTTCATGGCTCCTTCTTTGTAGTTGTAGGAGAACTCTTGTTTCCTACTAAACACACACTCTTCTTGGGTTGCAAATTATCGCTCTCAACCTGCAAGCTCCCTCTGTATCTTGACTCCTTCTAAGTATCCAGAACCTAGACATTCCTCTAGGGAACCTGTATTTGCTACTCTAAAGGCTACATATGCACCTATTTCTTTGGAACCTGCACCTGCTCCACCTTCTTCTCATGATCCATATGCTTTTCTGTTAGCCTATATATACCATGCTCTCTAACTCCATTCATGATACCAATGGAGCTAGAGCCTCTAGGCATGAGTCTTCCCTTCCCATCCTAGAACAATACCTCAAACCCCTTCTTCTCGATCATCGAGATAGAAATCTTGCTATATCTGAGCCTTGGTACAAAACATACATCCTAGACCTGCATCACTCGTCCTATCTCCATTTTGAATGGCACAACTCACGATCCTTAGATCTCCTTCTGACTCTTGTCGCCCAACACCATGTGCAACTTTGAGTCCCATTCAGATAGAGTCTCAAAAACATCCTATGACCCTGTCATATGTTTCATCGCACCACTGTCGACATACCAGCCATCCTCATCAATAGTACCCTATGAGAAATGAGAGATCATAGAAAAATCATCCTCCTCCAATCTCTTGGTAAGATCATCTATATTAGCAAAAGTGGCAACCCCAACGACCTACTTTCCTTACTTCTTCTCATCATATCCCTACTTCTTTATCATACATCTCGATGAAAAATGGCCCATATCACCACATTTGAAACAAGTGACTTTACTCAAGTCCTTGTTCTCCTTACCCTTTATTCATGCTGCAAGTTCCACATCATCATCGAAAGTCTTATTCCTTGGATGAAGATCCTTGTCTCACAAGTCTTCCTAAATGAAGTCAACCCATAACCTATTTGATTATGGAAACTTCTCTCTGGAAACAATCCATTTTATGAAGAGCTTCCATTCCTCAGTGAACCCTTTCAAAGCAATCCTCACCATCTTAGAATCTAAAGTAGTCACACTGATGGCAGCAAGCCCATCTTTAACCTGAGAAAATATTGTCAAATACGAATTCACTCCTTCACCCTTTATCATATTGGTGGATTTCAAAATATCCTCCAATACCAATACTTAGTTCTCATTCTTATTCTGGAACAAATTCTTAAGATCCATCCACATCTCATGTTCAGTGTTCTTAATGAACAAATGAGGTATTAGGGCATCCTTCACACCATCTATGATGATTAATATCATCCTCATATCCCAATCCTTGTACACTTCCAACTCCTTTGGGTCATTTGGCTTCTTGATGTCTTTCTCATCGAACTCCTTGATCTTGTTGACCTACAAGACCAATTTTGATCATTTCCTTCCATGGACAATAGTTGGACAACCCCTCCAACCTATCCTCATACCAAATACCATCTTGCAACTTTGACATTGTCACCTACAATGTGACCAACTCCATCTTAAGTTGTACTTCTCTATGCACAAATCTGATTCACTGACTTCCAAAGTAGCTCAGACACGATCTATTTCCATGTTGATTTTCCACGATCTTTGGTCTAGCTTAGAGTCTTAAAATCACTGATGCTACCAAACCAAGAATCTCAATGAGAACTATTTTGCACAGTGGAAAATATAAAGCAGTAAATCAATATGCACAACTATACAGATTATTTAACAAAAGTGTACAATAATTTACAACCCAATATTCATTATATTAAACCAAATATGAATAATACAATAGTCTATAGTATACAAGATATAATGAAAAAGTTCACAGCGTAGACTCTATGTCGTATCTTATCTTGTCATTCCTTCAAAGGAAAACACATTGATACTCTAGTAGGAATTCCACTTGACATTGTTGCATGTACACGGGTTGATCCAATCTGCTCTCTAAGCTGGCCAATTCCTGAGCTCCAATCTTCCAAGCTAGCAGTCACTTTTGTCCATAAAAGTGATGAAATTTCAGCACTAATCTTGACCTGACCTTCAAATCTTATTCATCGCTTTGAGATATCTTGTCTAGGGCTACTTTGGGTATCCAACACGCTACCTTCCACTAAACTAATGACACCCAATATAGTCACTGCAATATATTCTCCTATGAAGGCTACTCATCACCCAATCAAGGCCCCAAATTGGCTCCCATAGGATGAAAACGAGGAGATCCAAACCGATACACAAGATGTGGATCCAAAACCTACAAACAAGCCCCAAAACACATACATCTATTCACTATTTAAGGTCTCTTTGACTGCTTTCAATCTGGGTCTTGTTAGGGCACAAAACAAGGTCCTAACAACCCTCATAAAAAACATTCAATACTCCTTCTATTGTTATGGATTCCCTTCATCCTCAAGCCTTTAACCTCTGTTGCATGTCTCGTTACTTCAGCACCTTAGAACAGGCCTTACGACCCTCCTATTTTCCTAGCACAGGCCTGCAGTGGATTTAGTGCTTGCGACTTACTCTAAATAGGGATCTCCACCCTCAAACAACCCTTAAACAATTTTTACTAACTGTGACCCTCTAGCAAGGCCCTCGGTCCTCCTTCCAACAACTCGGTCCTTCTTAAATGGCTTCAAAACAACCCTTCAACCTTCGTTGGTCCTATCCTCCTTTATGCAGCCTAGAACAAAAGTATCTCCCTCTCCAACGATCTCTTTGTGAGGTAAGTGTTGCACAAATGGATGAGGAAATGTCCTCCACTACACCTCCTATATATACACATAAGGAGGGATCCTTGAAACGCCATAATAGGGCTTGAAAAATTGTCATATGTCATCTTAACGACAAGTCGAACTAGACTACTCATGTGCAAACCCAACCATTAACTTCCAAAATTCATATCTCCATTTATACAACTCAGAAGCAGATGATTCTCATTAGATTATATTCATATCATAGAGATCTATCATCCTCATCCATCACATGTCAAAATGTTCTCATGGTTTTGGCCCAAATCCCATTGGGTACAAAACCGCTACCTTGGGTTCCTAGCCCACAAGTGACTCTTGTGGCACTTTGTCCTCTAATCCCCAAACCCTAGGGCTTGGAGTACTTCCCGAGCTACTCATAAATCAACAACGTGTTGATGATTTATCTACTCTTTACTATTCATGGTTTCTTCTTAATGAATGAATAATGAAGTAATGATGCACTGGTTAAAGATGAATAGTTGATGAAATATATGAAAAGTTAGTTAATTGGATACACACTGTTTTGTTTCACTGAATTCACGTACATATGTTGGTTGCATGAATGATAGTAGCATATAAAAATTAGAATATGAAATGAAAAGTTTAAAGTGAATTAAAATACTCTTTAACACCCCCCTCTTAGTATTTTTACCAACGATTGGAATTAGAGCAGGTCCCTCAAAACAAGCTTGATCGCTTACTTGGAGATCCATCAAGATGAGTAGTCAAGAAGGAGTATTTTCTATTAAGCCACCATTGTTTGATTGAACTAACTTTGTATTCTGGAATGTCATAATGAGAGCATTTTTGCAGGTACTTGGAGCTGATTTATGGGAAATTGTTGAAGGTGGATATCAATATCCACATCTATTCCCACAGATACTGTAAGGAAGAAACAATATGAAACCCATGTAAGGGCTATAAATGTTATCTTGGGAAGTCTGGCTGAGTCTGAGTTCGTAAAATTCATGCAAATTAAAATCATAAATCCAATATAGGATAAGCTTATCCAAAGTTATGAAGGGGACAATAAGGTAAAAAGTGCTAAACTTCAAATGTTTAGAATTCAGTATGAGACTCTTACAATGCATGATGATGAAATTATTGCAAGGTTTTTCCTTATAGTAGATGAGGTTTTTAAATTTATTAAAAATACTGGTGACCAAATAAAGGATGTTATTGTTGTTGAAAATATTTTGAGATCACTAATTCCAAAGTTCGATTCCAAAGTCTCTGCCATAGAAGAAATGCCGGATTTTAAGATTCTGACTCTTGAAAAACTTCATGGGATCCTGACAGCTTTTAAGATGAGAAAATGGTGTACATCAAGTATGAGAGAATAATCCATGAAAACCACATACAAAGGGAAATAAAAGGAAAATCCTAAAGATACAAGCTACATTTCAGATGAGGAAGAAGTGAATTTCGTGAGAGAGTTGGAAGTAGGAACTGGTAAATTCAAAGGTAATCTTCCCTTTAAATGTTTTTCTTGTAGAAGAGTAGGTTACTATGCCTCCAAATTTCCATATAAATAAAATCATGATAAGAAAGATAATTGAAAGGATGATGACAAGAAAAATGCCAAAAAGAAGTTTTCTATGAAGAAACGTTTTTATTCTAATGATGATAGTCAAAGCACATCTGATGATCAAGAAAATTCAAATTCAAATTCTAACAGTTGTTATCAAATAATTATGGAATTTGAAGAACAATGTGTAGATAAATATGATGATATCTTTAAGCATTCTCTAGAAGAAAGTGATAATGAATATTCTTCCAACAACGAGGATGATGAATCAGATCAGGATTATCTGTTACTTATATCTCTCGAAGATAAATCAATTAGTGAATTAGATAGTTGTAAAGAAGATGATGCATTGGAAACATTAAATGAAATTGATAGAATAAGGGATGCAAACAAATATATGGAAATAAAATAATGTAGTATGGTCAAGTAAATAATCATGTTAAGAATGCAAGTGGAAACAACTAATATAAGAACATAAGTCTTAGCAAAGAAACTCCAAGAAAAGGGAAAGCATTGTGAAAAAATAGAATGTGAAGTTGTGACTCTAAGCGAAGATTATGAGAAAATCAACAAATTGGTAAAAGCATCTAAATCTCTAGAAAATATTATTAATGAAAAATGCTCTCCTCTAATAAAGAAAAGGCATTAGATACAAACAAATGGCTTCATATACACAATGCGATGAAAAAGAATAGTATAATTTTGTTCAAAAGAAAACTAAATCAAGTCACACATCTGAAAGGAAATCTCCCAATTCAAATTCAAGACCAATCCCTAGGCATAAAGGATGGTTTTATGAATAATATTTTTTTGTAACTCACTTGGGCATAAGGCCACTAATTGCAGGTCAAGAATTTGGAATGGCAACAAAAAATGGGATAAGTTCGAGCACATGATTAGAACTTGCATAAAAATTTGGAGAAAGAAGGAACATCAATCAAAGATGTAAGAAAGATTATCTCTACTGCAATCTAGTTCTCTTAAAGAATACTTCTAACATTGAATGAAAAAGCGAATATGAGGTACGTAACTTCATGAAGAGTAGGTGATGATTATTAGGTCCACATGATCACGAGTTTATGATCTCAATGGGAGCTATGCATGTATATATAAGTGATGATTCCCTATAAATTTTTCATATTTTGGTGATTCTTATACTACTGAAATTACATTGATGATGAAAATATGAACAAGAAAGAGACGATATATGTTTAGGGGGAGTCGTGGTTATGAAAATGACCATTCTATATGCATTTCGCATGTATGTCAGTCACATATATATGTGAGTTTTTATCTAGAAAGTCACATATTTTCTCTGAGATGAATAAACAATGGCACAAATTGAAGGGGAAATTTTGATATGCTTCAATTATTATTGGCTTTTGGTTATGATATTGACTTGTTGCAAAAATGGGGGCTTCACTCAATGAAACTCTGGCATAGCATGTGCGTTCATGGCATACTAAACAATACCATTAATAATTTTACTACATATTGGAAAATACCTCTAAAAATCTCATTATTTAACCCTCTACCAATACGAACTGAATACACCTTCGCAATTTAGAATAACCCTACTTTCACTGATATTGTAGGTATCAATTTTTTCACTAACTTTTTTTATACCCCTTTATATTTTTTCATTAACTTTAAGCTTCATTTCTTATACCTGCTAATATAAAAACCCTTTATCGCCTAGTATATGATCAATATATTATGTTGTTTTTTCATCAATATATATCCCCCAATATAAAACCACATGGTATAGTCTTTCTCCCTTAGTGAAGCCCCCATGTTTGCAGACTATTAATAATTCCCATATGATGCTTAGGAATGATGTTGGCTCATGATGGTTCATGAGTTGTTGCAAAATGCTATTGTTGTTGTGGTTCTTTTATGGATTTTCTCAAATTTGATGATGAAGAGTTGCACATGTTTGGGGGGAGCATCTTTTATGTTTCTAATAGTGAATTGTGGGCATTATAGTTTCTTAAGCATTCCTTATTGATGATGTTTATGATGACTACATAGCATTGCTAATATGTGATTGTTGGTATACTTGTTGCTATCATTATGTCATGAGTTATCAATGATGCATGGGTTATGGATGGTGAATATGTGGATGATGCCTATATGTTACTTGAGCTACATTTGGAAAGGTTGTCGATGACAAAAATTTATAAAGAAGATACATATGTTATGTTCATGGAATATGTTCTATGACTTGTGATGCTAGATCTACTCTTGGTTTTCAGATATGTTGTTGATGCATGGAAATAATATGTATATGATTCTTATGGTGTTGTGATACAAGAAAATGATATATATTTGGTACTTGAGGTTTTTGGATCTTCCTATAAATGGAAAGAGCATGTTGAACTTAGCGATATAAGGTGAAGAGGATGATTTGTTAACAAATATTTGTTTCACTACTACAATTACTTAGTGATGTTTGGAAGCATTTCATATTTGGTCATGTGTTGATGATTTTGGAAAGATTGATGCTACATTTCCTTATCTCGCATAACTTCTTAATGATGAGTATGTTGATATTCTTTCTATGTTGCCACAATTAGATGTTCAATTTGTAGTTTCCTATATGGTGTATGGTGGTTGATGATGACTATCATGATCTTGCTACATCATTTTTGAGGTCCCTATTTTTGTTATAAATGTCATATATCTCTCTTGATGTAAAGGCCATAAAAGGATCCATGTTGTAAATCATTGTAAAATTTAGTCATGTATGGGATTTTAGGATCAAGTCATGTCTAATATGTAAAAACCCATATGTTGGGTAATTGATGTAATCATGGGAATATAGAGTCATTGGTCATAAGAAATGTTGTATCTAGTTGAGTAATAAAGTCTTGTAGTCTATTTAATATATTAAGAAGGTTCAACATATTCTTAGGGGGAGCTTGTTAAATATGTAGTTTTCATATTCAATAGATGAGACCTACAAAAATCACCTCTATAAAGTGGGAGAGAAGGACTAGTTTATCACTATTCATCGCTTTTACCTTGATGTCAAAGGGGGAGAGAAGCTTGGTGTTTGGATAAGAAATCTTGGAGAAAAGCTTGGTGTAGACTTGATGTTTTCAGGTGTATTTGCAAATGGTGTCCAAACACCAAAGTGTTTACCATCAAGTCCAAAGGGGGAGATTGTTGGCATTATGTATAATGTGTTGTCCTTGATGGAAACCTACTTAATAAAGATATACTTGATGTCAACATTGTGATAATAAGAGATCATACAAATTGGTATAGATACTACAAATGCTATGAATAGAGAACTAACAGTTTAGAGACAGATGGAGGTTAAAGGTGAAGTTTTAGAAAGTATATGTGGGTCTTGTAAAGAAATGTTGCGGCCATATGTAGGTGCTATAATGGAAAGTCACGTACAGAATCTGAACCATATTATTTTGGATACCAGGGGTCATCACCATGGTATTGGCCCATAGTAATGGAGTGACAATGGTTATTTGATCCCATCAAAGAATATTAATGATATTACCAAGGGATTTTTGTAAGGTATTGGCTAAGGCTAAAACTATATAAAGAGATGGAGATCAAGGTGTCAATTGTGCAAGTAATGGGTTATACATGTCTTATATGACTTGGAATAGGTATGTAGTAGGGAGTAAGGAGAATAATTGGATCTAAAAGTATGTTGGCATATATTCTTGATTGATTTACTTGTTGCAAATGTCAAAGTAGCTAATGGTGTTGAATACTTATAATGATGTTGTCATATAAATGAATTATTTACAAGTATGTAACATTGACATTAAGGTTGTGGAAAATGGAATTGTGTTTGCAGCGAAAGTTTTCAAGATTTATAAGTAGGTGTGTTTGGGAATAGTCATGTACATACACGAACCCATATCTTTAGGGTCACATATATATTTTGAGATAAAGCTTTTAGTATGTTGAGATCTATACATGGGTATTGTGCATGGTAAGCACATAAATATGTTGATCAGTCTTGTGGTAGTCACATATATATGGTAGGGTTTGAAGTACTACTAAAGGATGACATTTGATTAGTTATGTTTTGATTGTTTCTATCTTTTAATGTTGTCTCTATCTTGATGTATGACACTCTTTATTAGTTCACTAGTACAACATGATGAAATTAGTGACTAGGTGACTAAAAATGTTAGTCACCACAATTACTTCAAGTGAATTACTACTAAATTTGAGCAATTTTAAGTGACCAAAGTAAAAGCGACTAACTTAAATGATTAATTTATTCCAAGACTAAAACATATCACTAGATAATAAGTGATAAATTAATAATGATTAACACAAATGACTACTATAGTTTAAGAATAAAAATATGACCAAATATCAAGTACAAAAAGTATATGAATTACTCTTTTATGTCAATAATTTTTAATTATGTCACTCCAAAAAAGGAAAATTGTAATTTTGATACTGAAGTGACGTTACATTTCATTACAAGGGTCTATGAATCCATCTATAGTGTTAAAATTTAGAGACAAATGGGTATTTGAATCCATTTACAATGTTAAAATTATGAATACTTTTTTGTCTCTAAATTTTAACAATTCAAATGGATTCAGAGAGCCCCTTCTTTGAATCCATATGTAGTGTTAAATTTAGATACAAAGGGGTCTCTATGTCCATCTATAGTGTTAAAATTTAGAGACCCCTTTAAGAGGGTCTCTAAATCCATATGCAATGTTAAATTATTTAGTTAGATGGATTCAATGACCCCCTTAAAGGGGTCCATGAATCCATCTTATATAATGCTAAAATTACAACAATTTTATACAATATAGAGTATATGTTTACAATTTATAATAGTTTTATACTCTCCTTGGAATGAGGGACAAGAAAGGGAGACATAATTCTTAAATACTTAATGTTTAAGAAGATTGATCATGGGAAGATTCAAATATGACCCAATCACCTTATGATTCTTCTTTTACCATGGTTAAGACCCCAAGTGCCATAGATGGTGCAAAAAAACTCCTAATGATATTGAGGCCAAACTGAGAGTCCCCAATACCAAAATATGGCACACAAAACCTTCAAATAACACCCATAACACACTTGAAGGCTGGATATATCTTATATGGGAAATGTGTGGTGGTTTGAGGCCTTATTCATGTCCATTGAACTACTAGAGAATTTTTTTTTAGGGACTAAGGATCTTATTTTCCTTCCCTATCCATCGTAAAAGCCATAAAGCCCATCCTTATTATGCAAAACATACTAATTGTGCTCATATTCCTATTATAATATTTTTTTCATGGACATTAAACATGAGAAAGACTTGTTTTAAGCCTAAGTCCCTTTTTCATTCCTTGGTCAAGATATAAGCCCTAACTCCCGTATATGATGTGGAAAACCTCATAATGGAACCCTTATCCTAGATGGAGGTCTAAAATCCCTCAACAATGATTTATATTCTTCTTTATGGACTTTTTCATGTAGTGTAAGCTAAAGAAGTTTCATTTTCGTCTTGAGGCAATTTCTTTCATTCCTTTTCCATGGTAGAAGCATAAGACCCATAATTTTTACTATGTAAAACATATCATTGACACTAAAGATCCCCCATAGAGGCCTAAGGTCCCCTATAGAGGCCATGTGTGTTTTTTTGAGAACTACTTCACAAAGCTTAATCATAAAAGATTCAAATAAGTCTTAAGCCCCTTATGTTCTTATTTTGACCAAATCTACACTTTTAAGCATCATATGTGATTTAAGAACCCCCTAATTTCATTAAGGTCAAATGATTAGGCTCCAATACCTAATCATGATGTGAAAAACCTTTTAATGGAAGACACATCCCTCCTAGAGACCAAAGAATATCCCTTGGATAATATAATTAATGGGGTGGTTTGAAGCCTTTGTAATGGCCACTAATTATTTAGGACTTAAGTCCCCTTTATAAAAATTCCTTCCTTGGCCATAGTAAAGGCCATGAGACCCATTCTTATTATGTAAAACATACTAAATTCACATATTCCCATCTATAGGTCTTGTTCATGGAAGTTGTGCATGAGAAAGGTTAATTTAGGGACTAAGACCCTTGCTTTCCTCTCCTAATCATAACACAGACAATAACTCCCATACATGGTGATAAATACCTCTTATGGTGCCCATATATTGACTTAAGACCAAAGGTTCATTAAAGAGGATCTATAGGGTTTTTAAGTCTATTTCATAGCCCTTGAGACCAAAAAACTTCTTGTAAGACATAATTACCTTTATTAACTCCCCAACCCATGTTACATTCCTTGTCCTATATATGGTGTGAAAAAATTCCTAATAGAATTGATATCTCATATTATCCCTAATATTATTTAGAGATGATCTGTGTGGTTGTTCAATGTCAAACTCATGGCCCTTGAGCATGAGGAGTGTCATTTTAGAAGTAAATACCTTTTTCTCCTTACCTCATACTAATTTTTATTATTCAAAGAATATTAATGATGCCCATATCATTATTCCAAGGCCCTTTTCATGTCCATTGGTAAAGGCCTTGAGAATTATTCCTAGTGTGCAAAATGTGGTAATATTAGTAAAGATAAATTCCCCAATAGAAATTTCTCCATTGTTCATAACATTTCATAATGTTAAATGTGGGAAATTGGGCTCATTGTGATAGGTGGAAGCTTAGTTCAAAAGCATAATAATTGTAAAAGTTTGAGGAGGGGGTATGTTATCATACATTTCTATGTCTATGTTGAAATAAGAAGAAATCTTGACATGATTTTAACTTTGTGCCTTTTAATTTGTCTCAATACATGAAAAATGGTAGCCACATAAAAAAAGTTATACTCTTTGACACACATAAATATCATTGCATAAAAACACTAATTACATTGATTAAAACTTAAATTTTACATATTAAATAATTTCGATACAACTTAATATCGTGTTTATTTTTATTAAAACCTTAAATAAATACTATGTATATTTTTTTATAAATATTATTATCATATTTTTTTCTATAAATAGAATATATATAATAATTATCCCTTAAAGGAATTTTCTTTATAGAATTGGCTCATCAAACACTGTTCAACCTAGCCAATCTCCTTGCTCGCTTTTCGTCATTCCATATTATCATAATTAACACATGGAAACCATTCATCAGTCGGTTAGTATAGGGTGCTTCCAGTTTATTTAGTCCACAAATAAAACCCAACTGCAATTCCAAATGCTTTTGCAAAAAGTTAGCGGCAATTGATTTTAAAATATTTTGCAACAAAAAAGAGTGGAAAATTTTAAAATCTTTTGCAACAGAAAGAGTGACAATTGATTTTAAAGCATCGTCAGATCTCGGACAATGGAATTGTGGGAAGCATTGGTGCCACTCAGATCTCGGGCTCATCCAACTTCTTAATTTATTTCCTAAAACCATCTCACGACATAAAATTTTCCATCAAAACGCGTTCTTTTTTAAGGGCGTAGAATGCAGTGACCGAGACAATCCATCGACTCTTTCAAAAAAACCCAAAACCTCCACAATTTTTACACCTGATCAAATTATTTCCTACCACCCCCATATAACATTCTTGAGATACAATACACCAGTGATACCCATCTATAGTTATGCAAAGATGTGTTCCATGAAGCCACCAGAATCCATGCCCACATTATTTTCTGGTGCTTTCAGGTCCCTGGACAATTCATCACTTAGATTGAAAAAAGTGTTCCTTG
Source organism: Pinus tabuliformis (assembly GCA_031772625.1). Lineage (NCBI taxonomy): Eukaryota > Viridiplantae > Streptophyta > Pinopsida > Pinales > Pinaceae > Pinus > Pinus tabuliformis. Next base: position 1,410,686,614 of record CM062820.1, on the reverse strand, counting down.
TACAAAATTTCCTTATAGCCTAATGGACTCTGAGGCATTTAAGTTGAACACATTTTTCCTAGTACAATGGTAACTTCATTAATAAAATTTACGAAGATATCAAACAGGCTAGATGGGATCTCTTACAGCAGGATTCAGTTCCTTCCACATTACCCCCATTAATGATCACACAAGTTCTGGTGAGGAAACAATCAGAACTAGAAATGGCCTTCCAATTCTTCAACTGGGCAGAAGGGAAAAAAAGAGTAAGGCACAATTTACAGATCTAGTGCATCATAGTTAATATTGGAAGGTTTTCCATAATGTTTTCAGATGCAATGACCCTGATTCACCTCTTAATATTAGGTCATGAGACCTACAATATGGTATTTTACAGGATTTTAGAGACCTTGAACTGGTACAATTAGAATCTTGTGGTGTTTGATATTCTCATCAAGGCTTATGTCTAGTGTGGGAGGGCACATGACACTACACAAATATTCAAGCTAATGGAATTTATTGATTTTGCTCACATTGCTTCCTACATTAGAATTATGAATGGTTTATTGAAGTCCAATTGTATCAATATGTGCTAGGAAATCTATATTGAAATGGGTAAGAGACAAATACCTCCCAATGCTTTTAATTTCAATATAATAATTCATGCTTTATACAAAGATGGAAACTTGGAAAAAGAAAATGATTTTATGATATTGATGGACGAAGAGGGCCTTCATTTTGATATTGTAACATATAATACTCTCATTGATGGGTATTACAAGCCCTCTCCACTGCATAGAATATACAAGAGAACCCTCCAAAATATGTTACTCCATGTGTTTGATAGAATTGTAGTCACACACTTCGTGCATGGGGTGGAAAGCCTTGTCACTCTCCTCTTTATTTGCATGTAGATTCGATGGGGTGAGGGGTATCCTCCCAGGAACTCATTTGTCACATGTACATTTTAAAAATTATATTTGTGTCATTTTTATGCCAAAACCTGTTTTCTATATGGAATTGGCTCAGAAAACGTTGTTCATCCTAGCCAATCTCCTCACTAAGTTTTCGTCGTTCCCTCTTATCATAATTCAATGCGTGGAAACCATTTGCTAGTCACTTCATACAAGGTTCTTCTAGTATCATTTACTCCACATATAAAACCCAACTATAATTTTGAAATCATTTGCAACAGAAAGAGTGAAAATTGATTTTCAAGCATCATCAAATCTCCAAAAATGGAATTGTGGGCACCACAGGTGCCACTCAGATCTAAGAATCATTCAATCTTCTTGAAGTATGTACTAGAGTTTTCGTCAGCATGTCTTACATAAAAATACAGACACTTGAGAAGGAATACCACGTCTAGAACCATGAGCCACACTAAGGATTCATCCTTGTAGTCAAGGAACTTGTGGTATCTGCTCCAGATTCGCCATTCATGCTTCTTAAAATCCTCCAAAACTACTGACTCAAACTTGAGTTCGTTGATTCTTTTTTAAATATGTGAGAAAGATGAAGTTTGTAGCACTCCTTATAATAGATCTCAGATCTCCAGTGATGATAGGGGCCAATGGAAGTGGACATGAGGAGTGTATGCTTCAGGTTTCACTGCCAATAACTCTTTGGCCACATTAAAAATGGACATACATAATTCCTTCACTTCTTCTTATTCTTCTAGATCAAAACTTCCCTTGATTTGAATAACCCAACCGTTCTCATTCATCTTCATTTGAAAATCAATTGTGGACTCCATGTTTCTGAGTTAGAGGAAAATAATCTCACAAGAAAAAAAGGAGAAGAGGTGGGAAATATGTGAGACAGTTGAGCAACTGTGAAACCTTACATGGAGCTTCTCTAATTAATGAATACATAGACCTGACTGGAGGAAATGGATACTAAAAAATTTCCTTATTTCCTTCCTTTGAAACAAGACTTATAACATATTACCTAGCACCCCACATGGGTCCTTATACAGTGTGGATTTGTCAACAATATCTTTCACATGTTTAACACAATTTTTATATTTATGCCGAGAGGTGTTTTCTCTATAGAGTTGGCTGGGAAAACATTGTTTAGCACTACCAATATCCTTGCTCCATTTTCTTCGTTCCCTCCCATAAAAATTAAACACATGGAAACCATTTTTTCCTTATCGCCAGTCCCTTCATTCGGAACAGGGTTCTTCGAGTCTCATTTACTCCACACATAGAACATATATAAATATTAGCTCATAGGTTCCAATGATATAAATTCCAACACCATTCTTTGAATGCCTTTGTGCCTTCTTCTTGTTCCAAAAAGTTCCAACAACTCCATGAAGATTATTGTAGAAGGAACTTTCAACAAATCTCATGGAAGGGTTGTGGAAGGATAGATGCTTCCCAACAACAATCTAGACAATGCAGCTATTGAATGCATCATTTATTTTTCCATGTTTCTACACCCAAAATCATCACCTGTTATTTTTTGTTGGATCCCTTGGGAGCCTTCACCTTCTTAGTGTCCTTGGGCCTCTCGACATTTGTTTCACGCTCCGCCGTAATAACTTCCTTGGTGGCGATAGAAACTCCTTCCACATGATAATTCTCGGTAGATGTGGAGGCCATGGTTTTGTTTCACAGGATTCAATCACAAGAAAATATCAGAGAATTGTAGGGGACTCACGACTCCAACACACAACAATGAAAACACACCAAGAAAATTGAAGAATGAGCATGTCTAAATTCAAGAGAGTGGTAAATAAATTCAAGATAACATAAGGAAGGAATTTATTAAGTGATTAATGTACCATGGGTGTCTTCTAGCATGTAAATTAATGGAATGAAATGGCTTGACAACCACATGTGACAGCAAGGAAAATTTGTGAAATGCCATGTATAAACCAAAACAGAGGACAACCACCATAATTTTGACTGGCAAACAATGCCACTAAGGTTCCTCTTCTTCACATCCAACACCAATACTAATTGAATCATTGAATATATACTTTAGAGACATAAGGGTTATTCAATGAAGAGGAAGTTGTCCCTTGTATTCAACACATAAGATTTTGCACTATCATGAAATCCTGTATCATTTAGTGGAACTTGTGAAGATTTCAACCATTCTCTGAAATGTGAAATCTTAAAATCAATTTCAACACATGGTCATTGGTAGACACAATAGATTGATTTTAGGGTTTAATTTTAAGTCACATTTCAAAAATATAGAATCCCAGTGTAGATATCAGGTCGATTGTTTACTATGTAGCATGATATTTCTCTCACCACGATCATGGATTAGACTTCCATAAATTTCAAACGGGTTGTTGATTTAGTGTACAAGAGGGTTTCCACCATTAGCCGCTCACCTCTCGGTTTAAATGGTAGAGTAACTCATAGTTGTGCAATTAATTCATCAGAGGGAAATGATTGTATAACAAATGAATATTTTTGAAGTCCCTTGGAGTATGTAAAAGTTCTAGGTCGCCTGTATTCTAGCACTATAAACAAAGGTGAAAGATTTTTTACAAGGAAAACCTTGAACAAGGAGGTGGATAAATGCGGTAAGGCTTCTCCTTTCTCAAATGGGATTCAAGGAAGGAGAGCTCTCAATCATTGCTTTGGGCCATATTGGCCTGAAAGTATCAGGCAGGAAAGTTGATTCTACTATGTGGATAGATAAATTGTACAACACTTTAGACCAAGAGGGTCATGAAGATGGATTGAAAATCCACGACACATTTTGGTTATCGTATTTCTCAGCTCAGGTTTGTTTCTTACTATTTATTACTCAAATTTGGAACAATACCATATTATCATCACAAACATTTCATTTTGTTATCCAATGAGATGGAAAAAAAGATCAGTGAAAACCAATTTGCGTAAGTGAGCCACTCTTCTCCTGATATCGTTGGTGCCCAGTTATGGTAAAATGGTCGAAACTTGAAAGTATATATTTTTAGGTTATAATTCTAGCTCCCCTTTGTTTTGTGTTGGAGTTGAGGTATTTCTCCCACTACCACTATACCAGTCTTTTAATTTCCTCTTTACCAAACTCCTCGAGGGCTTAGTTGACTCAATATCACACCAATCTTTGGGGAAATAATCAACTCATGCCCATTAAGAGATAACTTAGTCCAGAGCATTGTTGCAATAGTAAAATTGTCTATCAAACTTTATTCTATCTCTAAAAGGATAGAAAAAAGTTGTTATCCTTGTTTATTTATCTGATTTCATAACTTGGTCTCATAACATACATATGGAAAACCACCTGTCGATGCTATAGAAAAATAAGACTCAAGTAGAGATCACATCCATTGACATGACCCCTTTTAATTGCAAGGACTAGAGTGGTTCTTTAGGTCTAGAGGTTAGAAATTTTTTCCCCTTCAATGTGGCATTGTGCACCCCATAAGGTAACATTGATGATGTACTCTGTCATGTAGCACAAGGAGATAGTTTCCTTCCACATTGATGGATCCTTCTTTCGACATTCCTTTGCACCTCTTGGTGCAATTTCAATTTTTATAAACATTGTTACCTGATGTGGGCTTCACCCTATCCTATCGTAAGAATTTTTTTGGTTGTCCTCCAGCAAATTACACAATGACTTCTGAGAAGGTTTCACAAACCTTTGGGCAAGTTTGAACCATTCAAATCGAGTTTTCACCTCGTTTCAAGAAAGTATTCATCATGACTCATAAGTCTTGGGTGATATTAGTAATCCATCTTGAATGATCGATTTGATAAATTTGGAGGTTCCACTCTTATATAGCACATGGACCTACATTGTGCATAGGAAACCCTACAGGGAAGGAAAGAAGGAACAAAAACCCATACCCTCCACTGGCTCAAAACAAAGGATCACCTTCTAGAGAAAGAAAATACTCTGAGATAAGAAGTTTTTATAGTTTGGCATGGGGATACTTCGACATTTCATCCATGAGATTAATTTGCATGATTGATGAGCCTGCCTATGAACAACTAGAAATGCTTGTTAGCCCGACAAGCCTAAATCTTTCTGATAACAAGTTGAGTGGGTGGTTGCCATAGAAATTGGGTACACATTCTAATATTTGCCTGATTGGTTATTCAGGAAATGATTTTGAGGGCCCTATACCTAGAAATATACATAGGGAGGAACTTTTGTTTGAGTTGGTTATATTTGTGAGCAATTTTAGTAGGAATTTTCATCCCTTGGACTCCTGTATTAATCTGCAATATCTAAACAATGACAACAATCAGTTCAACAGAATGATTTATGCATATATTGGACATCTGAGGAATCTCTTAAAGTTCAGTGCAAGAAATAACCAACTGTTTGGGCCTCTTGATGACGAGCTTGCATACATTCTGTTATCACTCAGGTTTTCATAGAAGTTGTAAGAAGGGGAAAGGAGGCCGAGGTAGCCACAAACCAATATTTTAGATATAGGTTCTAGCCAATCTGCATCCAAAGAGGGCTCTCTCTTCAAGTTTTAGCTTTGTTTTTTGAAAGATATTAGGCTAGTTCTGAAGTTTGGGAGTTTTGTTTGAGTTTGGGAGGTGAGATTCAATAGCAGAGGGGTAGGACTGGTTTGTTTAGGACATTGGGCTAATGGAGTCAAGTAATATGGTTTCACTGGATTAGGTTTCTTAACAAACGATGGTTTCATAGAGCAAGATAATCAAACAGGGAACAAATAAAGACTTTGGGATAGATGGAATGGTTACAAAATGGGTGAAGGGCAGTTAAGAATCCTTTAGCCTATTTCAAGAGGGAACTTGGATGATTACTGAAAAAGAGCAGTTAAGTATTCTTTAACAAATAATCAAAATGATTGAACTAGTAAACAGGAGCAATCAAGATTTCACTGCTTATCCTAATTCAAAAGAAAACATAAAGAACAATAACGATTGAAAACAGAGTGCAATCAAGCATATTTCGAGTTAATCTTTTTCTTTATTATTCAGATGTGAAACACAAATGATTTAATAAACATACAGAACTTTAAAACACAAGGTATAGATGACTTATTGATCCAGCGTTTGATTCAAGAAATTTGTGGAAAGTCCTTAGCTTCAATTCTTCATCCACCAAGCCATACAAAAATTTGATCCAATCAGCACTTTATTCCAAAAACCAATATTACAACAGTGTATATGAATCCACCCACAATAAATTGAGGGGGTATTTATACAAAACTATTTACAAAAATATCTCATAACAGAGTGAGATATATTCTAGTGATGACTAATCCTATTTTACACAAATATAGAGACAACTAGTCTCGAAGATAGGAGAAAGGTGAACTGATGTTGTGCTGGTCCTCTTTTTGCTAAGTGTGTTGGAGGCAGGCCCTAGAATTTGGCTCACTACTATCTTATATGGTAACTTCATGCTGGCTACCCTATTTTAACTGATACTCTTTATCTGCTTTAATACACTTCGACTTGTTTGACCCTCATTCATCTATGTTTATCTCTCCATGGTCAATAGAACAAAATTTACATTTCACCAAAGATAAATTTACAAAAATTCTAACATATCTTCCCACCATTTCTGTTCTGGCAATTTGTGCTTCTGAAGTTTTCTGAGAGTTTCATCTGTCTTTGTATATCTGAAGAAGTTAGGCTGGATGATGAATAGATGTTTTACCTCATGCTCAATGTAGAATAGGTTTCCTAAGTTGTCATAGAGAACTCGGCCTGTGGGAAGTGCTTTCACTCCTGATGCACTTGACGATGTGCTATCTTGATTGCCAGCATACTTATTCAATTTATCAACATAATCAATGTGTTTCATTAACTTATCATTAATGACCAAAGGACTTGGTAGCCCTTTACTCTGCAAAATTGTGAACTTCTCCATAAAAGAATTGATTTCCACTTGCATATCTTAGCACCTTCTCTCTAAGTTCTACATCAAGGTTCTCTTGGTTAGAACCCTTTTGATTTCCAAAATTGTATTTGTCCTATCTAAAATGCCAAGCTGCTCCAGTTTTTCTTCATTTTGGGTGTTTAAAAAATGTATATGTCGATTGGCTTCCTCTAGAATTTTACCTAATTATGCTCTTGTCTACTGAAGCCCTCCATGGGCTATTTTTATTAAGTCAATTTTCTCATAGATCACTTGGCTAGATGGTCGTATTTCATTTATAGACTGGATGATATTTGCCCAAAAGATTTTTCTGATCTCTGCCAATAGCTTATCAAAAGTGAGCTCTCGTTATAATGTTTTGACTTTACTTTCTAAGGCTTTAATCTCCCTCGTTTTCTCCACAACACTTATTTTGGAGATATCATAATCTCTCTCTACCTTAGCCAATTTCTGTTTGACCAGTTTCAATTCTGACACTTGTAGCTTTAATTCTTCCATGGCCTTTATTAATTCTTATGTGCTCATATTAGTATTGCTACCTGGTGCTACTCCTGCTGATGATGTACCTGTGATTACCTCTGCTATGACTGCTGGGACATTTGGAGCCAATGCTATTCCGAGTGCAGAGGGGACTGTAGTTGAGACTATGGGGATTATCTCAGGAGGCTGGGAGGTCGACTCTCCCTGCTCTTCCTTTAGTGCTTTTTCCAATTCCTACTCTGTATCTTTTAATCTTTCATTAAGTTTCATGAGTAGGTCCATCATATCTTCTTCTGATTTCTGTTGTAAAACTTTTGCAGTTTGTGGATGCCTTGAAGGAGGTAGCTTCAGCTGTTTCCTCAGGGCAGCAATGTCCTCTTATTTCTTCTTTATTAGTGCCTTTATGCCTTTAGCATCTTTGGGATCATGTCCCAATTCAATGATGATCTCTTCGAATGATTTGATTATGTTATCCTTGGCCAGGGAAGAGGCTTTTTCCAAATGTAATTGAACTGCTGTGTTGTCCAAGGAGTTTTGTAACTGGTGGGCCAACATTGCTTTGTCAGCCAATGTGGAATAGACCATTTCCTTAGTCTTCTTGTGAAGTTCAATTTGGTCCAAAGGATGAATATCTTTGGCTAGTACCTCCAAGTTTGTTTTGATGTAATCTGTTGCTGACTGGGGTTGCTGCACTTTTGGCTTAAAATAACTCATTAACATTTTTCCTTCTTTAATGTCATAGGCAGACATTAATCTCTGCTGGTTTGAGGGGGCCATTTTCAAGTATTGATTATAAATTTCAATTCTCACAAGATCATTCTTGGCTTTTATCTCTGTAAATGTCTTCTTAATGTCTGAGGCCTGTTTGCTTTGTGGCTTGGTAGATGATACTTCTACACTGTGTTGTCTTTCTAGCTCCTGCCTATGTGAGCTTTTTGATGTTTCTACCACTGGGGAAGTCTGTTGGCTGACTACCCTTTATATTCTTTGACTGTCAGTAGTTTTTTCAATGATTTCCTTTTCTGAAGGAGGATTCATTCTTTGTCTTTTTGCTTCAGGTTGTTCTATAGGTCCACTGATAGGTGTGGTGATTCCCCTGTCTCTCTTCCTGTTTCTTTCCTCATTTAGAGGAGTTTGCAATGCTGGAATTTATGTTGCTTTAGTCTGAGCTGGAGGAATTTGTAATTGATTTTGGCATTATGTTTCTGGTATGGCTCTATGTTACAGATGTTGTACTTGATGGCAACACCCTCAAGTGGCAATACTCTGATTAGGCTCTCAAAATGTTGAAAATTAAGAAGTATGCAGGAGAACAGTTTAGAATATGTTTACACGAAGGTACACCATGAAGGGACCGCGGTCAGACACGCAGGTCACCCTTTCAGAAGGTGCGTACCCCTAGTTTCACTTACTTCAAGGCAGAGAAGCGCGTTCACGTGGGGTTTCCTATGTTTGGCCCGTGGTATTTAGCCCGCCGCTCTTGATTCTATGGTTTTGGCTCGTGGTATTGTTTTCTATTATTATTATTATTGAGCCCCATGTTTGTGGGCCCCTGGTATTGGTTATTTATGGTATTGATCCATGATTTTAGGAGGAGCTTGCCTATATAAAGCAAAGGAGATCACTTGGCTATGTATCTTTTGCAAATTGAATATCTTAAGATCTGAAAGATTGGGTTATGGTTTTAAAGCTTGATCTATATCAAAGGGAAGTTGAAAGTGAATCCGTAAAGGGTGATCTCTCGAGCGCATGATCAGATCTGGGCATCTGACTATTTGTGGCACACTGGTGGACTGCTAATTCGGCCCTAATCAGAAGTACGCAGGTGCTTAACGGTGTAGGTGCGTGGGTTCGCAGAGCAGAAACAGAAGAGCTGCGTGGGTACGTAGCGCAGAAGAAGGAGCACTGCGTGGGTACGCAGCGCAGAAGAAGGAGCACTGCGTGGGTACGCAGAGCAGAAGAAGGAGAACTGCGTGGGTACGCAGCGCGATGAAGGATCAGGTGCGTACGCACAGTAAAAGTACACGGCGCGATAGTATCTATGTGTGCTTGGCTTCAGTAACAGTACAAAGGGCGATTGAAGAAGCAGTGCGTGGGTACGCTGAGCAGCAGAAGGCTCTCTGTGGGTATACGCAGGGAAGCAGAAGGTGAAGTGCGTAGCGTCGCAGGCCAGAGAAAGAAAAACTGCGTATCTGTCTTAAGATCTTCTGTTGACTGAATTTTTCTATTAATAAGGTGTTCTGGGTTTAGTTCTATTATTGTTGATCTGGTTACTGCAGTTGACTGTGTTATTTACATGTACTTGATGATCATTTGATGTTTATGGACCTAGTTTGAAAATTTATGTAAAGTGGTCCTTGTAAGAAAAGAAGTAGGGGGTTGTAGCTCCCTTCCAGGGGAGACTAGAAAATGAGAGAGAGTTGTAGCTCTCTGCAAGTTGCAGCCTGCGTACTGGTAAAGGACTGCACCAGTACAAAATTATTTTCTAATTTGAAAGAAGATAGAGACATATTGCAGTAGGTGGTTTTCACCCACATTGGGTTTCCACCTTATATCTGGTGTTCTTTGGTCTGACTATTTGTTTTTCTTGTTCATGCTCATTATTTTATGGTACTGATATGCAAAGATAATTCAAAGTATAAATAAGATTTGTTAAAAGAACTTGATAATACTGATTCACCCCCCCCCCCTCTCAGTATTATTTCCAACAATTGGTATCAGAGCAGGTCCTTCGGAGAAGCTTGATCGCTTGAAGGAAGATCATTCATCATGAGCAACTATGAGAGGGAAGCATCAATCAGGCCACCAATTTTTGATGGGACAAACTTTAATTATTGGAAGGTAAGGGTTACTTCCTATCTTCAATCTCTTGGCACAGAATTTTGGGATATCATAGAAACAGGCTACACTTTTCCTTCAGCTACTCCTACAGATATGGCCGAAAAGAAGAAATATGAAACAAATGCTAAAGCAATCAATACTTTGCTGGGATGCTTATCTCAAATATAATTCGTAAAGGTTATGCAATATAAATCTGCAAAAGAAATATGGGACAAGATTGTCTTGAGCTACGAAGGAGATGAACAGGTAAAGCGCGCTAAACTTCAAACTCTCAGGATTCAGTATGAGAATCTCAGGATGTATAATGATGAAAGTGTGGCTAACTATTTTCTTCGGGTAGATGAGATTGTTAATTGCATGAAAAAATTGGGTGAAGAAATAAAAGAGGCTATTGTGGTTGAAAAAGTTCTAAGATCATTGTCCCCCAAATTTGAATCTAAAGTGTCTGCAATAGAAGAAAAGGAAAATCTACGAATTCTTACTATGTCTCAGCTACATGGAATACTAACTGCTTATGAAATGAGAAAGGGAGGTCCATCAGATAGAAGAGAAGCTACTTTCAAGGCATCAGGCAAAGGAGATTATTATGAAGCAAGTCACGTGCCAGAAGAAGAAGAAGAAGAATCAATTTTTGTCAGAAATCTTCAAAGGGGCTCTGGGAGATTCAGAGGTAAGTTACCTTTTAAATGCTTTGCTTGTGGAAGAGTAGGTCATTATGCTCCAAAATGTCCTTATAAGGATAAAGGAAAGGAACCTGCTAGATGGAACAAGAAACAAGGTGCAAATAAGAAAAGCTACTACACTCATGAAGATAGTGATGGTCTATCAAATAGTGATGAAGATGAACGAGGTAATGACTATAAACTGTTAATGGCATTTGAAGATGATGATTATATGGATGCTATAGATGTGGATAGCCTTTATGAAGAAATTACTAGACTCAAGAGATGTGTAGAAGAAAAGAATATGATCATTGACACTCTACAACTTCAAATTGATGAAAAAGAAAAACATCTTGAAAAATTAGAAGGTGAAATTGTTGGTCTTAGAAAAGAAATTGAGAAAACAAAAGCTATTAATCTTAAGTTTGTCAAAGGATCTGAAACTTTGGATGAGATTATCAATGTACAGCGTTCGCCACTAAACAAGACAGGTCTGGGCTATAATGGAGGAACTTCTCAAGCATCCACCTCAAAAAGTTATCTTGATGCAGCAAGAAGGAATGAGCAAAAGCACAATGAAGACCATCAGGTAAACCAGGGATGAATTGCAAACAGAGACTATCAGGGGCAATCCATCTTAAGGATGAACAAAAGCTACAACCAGCCACAGGTAAAATCTTCTCAATTCGGTTCAAGAATGGATGACAATAGAAATTACAATCAGTTGGCCGGAAGATTTGATAATCGTAGAAGTTTCTTCAATGGACAATGCTTTTCTTGCCATAACTTTGGTCACAAGGCAGCTCAATGTGTTGCATATAAAACAATCATGACTAGAGAAGCTCAAAAACAAAGAAGTATGACCGGGATTACAAAAAGGACCTATAACAACTTTTCGGTTCTTGAAAATGAAGTTGAATGTTCTATTTGCAATAATTTTGGTCATGAAGATTCTGAATGCAGGAGCAGGTTTCAGCAGACGAAGGAACAAGCATCAAGCACCAAAACATGGAGAATAAAGGAACCACAAACAGAAAGATGTCGGATAACATTTTATGCAAAGGGACAGGAAAATCTATGGTACATTGACAGTGGATGTTCGAAGCATATGAAAGGTGATAAAGAAAAACTTGAGTCATACTCTGCTCTTGAAAAAGGAAAGAAAGTTTCTTTTGGAAATGATACTCCTGCAACTATAAAAGGAAAAGTCATTGCTCAGTTAAAAGAAAAGGTTAAGGCTGGAAATGTTTTGTTTGTTGATGGATTGAAACATAATCTTCTAAGTGTCAGCCAGATGTGTGATCAAGGAACCGAGGTGATATTTAGATCAAACGGATGTCGTGTTCGTGATCTTGATACAGGTGAAACAGTGATCAAAGGTAGAAGAACTCCAAATAATCTATACATATTTGAAGAAGGACAACAACAATGCTATCTAAGCAAGGATGATGAGCACTGGTTATGGCATTGGAGGTTGGGGCATCTAAGCTTTTCACAAATAAGGAAAGCATGCAAATATCAAGCAGTTCGCGATATTCCAGATATCAAAATTCCAGACAACACCTTATGCAAATCATGTCAGTTTGGAAAGCAAACCAGAACTAACTTTCCAGAGAAGGAAGGATTAGCTAGCAGGCCTCTTGAGCTAGTACATATAGATACATGTGGTCCATTCAGGAAAAGGACACCTCGAGGAGAAGAATACTTGATATTATTCATTGACGATTTCTCCAGGTTTGTCTGGTTAGGACTTATGAAGCACAAATATGAAGCATTCGAAAAGTTCAAATCCTTCAAAGCCTTTGTTGAAAATGAATCAGGATACAAAATTAAGTGCCTCAGATCCGACAGAGGTGGGGAGTTTACCTCAAATGAATTTTTCGATTTCTGTGAAGAACATGGGATAAGGAGAGAATTCTATACAGCTAGAACTCCTTAGCAAAATGGAGTTGTGGAAAGAATGAACAGAACAGTCCAAAAAATGGCTCGTGCTATGCTTGATGAGTTGGGAACTCCCGCAACCTTTTGGGGTGAAGCTGCACATGTTGCGGTTGTCATTCTCAACAAAACAAATGTCCGGGTGCATAGCACTCAAACCCCTCATGAGCTCTGGTGTGGTGAGACTCCTTCGGTAAAGCACTTCAAAATATTTGGGAGAAAATGTTATATTAAGAATACTGATGAACAACTTGGCAAACTTGAACCTAGAGCAGATGAAGGCATTCTTCTTGGTTACTCTCCACATAGCAAAGCATACAAGTGCTACAATAAAAGACTTGGCAGAATTGTTGACAGCATTGATGTAGTGGTTGATGAGAAGGGATACATTCCTAGGCAAGTACATCATGAAGACATCGAAGAAGATGAAGGCTATCCTCAAAGACAGAATGATGAAGAAGAAGAACCTCAAGAAGAACCAGAAGAGCAAACAAGAATAGAAGAAAAGACTCCATCCAGATATGTTCAGAAGAATCATCCAGAATCTCATATAGTGGGGCAGAAAGAAGCAGGTGTACAAACAAGAAGAACAGTTGCAGAAGCTTCAAGCTATTTGGCATTACTCTCCTCCACTGAACCACAAAATGTGAAAGAGGCATGCAAAGATGAATGTTGGGTGAAAGCAATGGATGAAGAACTTGAGCAGATCAAAAAGAACAACACTTGGGAACTGGTTCCTAGACCAAAGGATAAGAATGTTATCGGAACAAAATGGGTCTTCAAAAATAAATTAAATGAAAATGGAGAAGTAATTAGAAACAAGGCCAGACTTGTTTGTAAAGGGTATGCGCAGCAAGAAGGAATAGACTTTGAAGAAACCTTTGCTCCGGTTGCAAGACTTGAGGCCATCCGAATGTTCCTTGCTCTGTCAAGCTTTCAAAACTTCAAAGTATTTCAAATGGACGTAAAATTAGCCTTTCTGAATGGAGACTTGGAAGAAGAAATATACATTGAACAGCCAGATGGGTTCATTCTTGGAAATGATCCAAATCTTGTATGCAGATTGAAAAAGGCTCTCTATGGTCTCAAACAAGCTCCAAGGGCTTGGTACTATCGTTTGGACAAATATCTTCATCAACAAGGTTTTTCAAAAGGATCAGCAGATAGCAATCTTTATATAAAAGTTGAAAATGACAAATTGCTAATACTTGTTGTGTATGTAGATGACATTATCTTTGGCAGCAATGAAGAAGCTATGAGTCAAATCTTTGCCTTGGTGATGCAGAAAGAATTCGAAATGTCCTTGCTGGGAGAATTGACATATTTTCTTGGTTTGCAAATCCAACAAAAAGAAGGAGGAATCTTTTTGTCTCAAACCAAGTATCTCAAACAGATTTTGAAGAAATATGGCATGGAAGATGCAAAACCAGTATGTACACCCATGGTCACAGGATGTAGCCTCAGTGCAAATGATGAATCTGCAGCAGTGCATCAACCAACCTACAGATCTATGATTGGAAGTTTACTTTATTTGACAGGTACCCGACCGGATATCATGCATGCAGTTGGAATAGTTGGAAGGTTTCAGGCAAATCCGAAGGAGACTCATCTTCAGGCAGTGAAGAGAATTTTCAAATATCCTCAAGGGACTCAAAATTATGGCTTATGGTATCCTAGAGATACAGATCTCACACTTCACGCTTATACAGATGCAGATTGGGCCGGAAGCGTGGATGACAGGAAGAGCACAAGTGGTGGTGCATTCTTTATGGGTTCCAGACTAGTATCTTGGTTCAGCGAGAAACATAGTTCGATTGCCTTGTCTACAGCTGAAGCGGAATATGTTGCTGTTGCATCTTGCTGCACTCAACTCCTTTGGATGATGCAGACCTTGCAGGATTTTCAAATCACTTGTACACCACCTATCTCCATCTTATGTGATAACACAAGTGCAATCAGCATCTCAAAGAACCCTGTCATGCATTCAAAAACCAAGCACATACCAATCAAGTATCATTTTCTCCGAGAACAAGTGCTTGAACAGAAGGTCAAGTTGGAGTATGTTCCTTCTAAGGAACAGGTTGCTGATATACTCACCAAACCATTGCCCAGGGAGACTTTTGAATACCTCAGGAAAAAGCTGGGGGTAGTTGATGCATCATCTTATTGTTGAAACTCTTCTAATTAATGGTTGTATGTATGGTTCATCTGGGGTATATGCGTACATATGCTAGGTTGTGGATTGGTTGAAGATTGAATGGCACAGGTTCAGGGGGAGCATATAATGCATTGTTGGCATTATGGAGGATGTAGAGAAGGAGTTCATGGATGCTGGTCTGAATATTGCTGCAATATGTCTCTATCTCTTTCATGGTCATTTATGGTGTTCGGGGGGAGCATATTCTTAGGGGGAGCATAACCCTTTGCCCTTGATGTCAAAGGGGGAGAATGAAGTTGAAGATCTTGAGGTTGCCATCAAGTCCAAAGGGGGAGATTGTTGGCATTATGTTTCTGGTATGGCTCTATGTTACAGATGTTGTACTTGATGGCAACACCCTCAAGTGTCAATACTCTGATCAGGCTCTCAAAATGTTGAAAATTAAGAAGTACGCAGGAGAACAGTTTAGAAGATGCGTACACGTAGGTACACCGTGAAGGGACCGCGACCAGACACACAGGTCACCCGTTCAGAAGGTGCATACCCCCAGTTTCACTTACTTCAAGGCAGAGAAGCGCATTCACGTGGGGTTTCCTATGTTTGGCCCGTGGTATTTAGCCCGCCGCTCTTGATTCTATGGTTTTGGCCCGTGGTATTGTTTTCTATTATTATTATTATTAAGCCCCATGTTTGTGGGCCCCTGGTATTGGTTATCTATGGTATTGATCCATGATTTTAGGAGGAGCTTGCGTATATAAAGCAGAGGAGATCACTTGCTTATGTATCTTTTGCAAATTGAATATCTTAAGATCTGAAAGATTGGGTTATGGTTTTAAAGCTTGATCTATATGAAAGGGAAGTTGAAAGTGAATCTGTAAAGGGTGATCTCTCGAGCGCATGATCAGATCTGGGCATCTGACTATTTGTGGCACACTGGTGGACTGCTAATTCAGGCCTAATCAGAAGTACGCAGGTGCTTAACGGTGCAGGTGCGTGGGTACGCAGAGCAGAAACAGAAGAGCTGCGTGGGTATGCAGCGCAGAAGAAGGAGCACTGCATTAGTACGCAGCGTAAAAGAAGGAGCACTGCGTGGGTACGCAGAGCAGAAGAAGGAGAACTGTGTGGGTATGCAGCGCGACGAAGGATCAGGTGCGTACGCACAGTAAAAGTACGCGGCACGATAGTATCTATGTGTGTGTGGCTTCAGTAACAGTACGAAGGGCAATTGAAGAAGCAGTGCGTGGGTACGCTGAGCAGCAGAAGGCTCTCTGTGGGTATACGCAGGGAAGCAGAAGGTGAAGTGCGTAGCGTCGCAGGCCAGAGAAAGAAAAACTGCGTATCTGTCTTAAGATCTTCTGTTGACTGAATTTTTCTATTGATAAGGTGTTCTGGGTTTAGTTCTATTATTGTTGATCTGGTTACTGCAGTTGACTGTGTAATTTACATGTACTTGATGATCATTTGATGTTTATGGACCTAGTTTGAAAATTTATGTAAAGTGGTCCTTGTAAGAATAGAAGTAGGGTGTTGTAGCTCCCTTCCAGGGGAGACTGGAAAACGAGAGAGAGTTGTAGCTCTCTGCAGGTTGCAGCCTGCGTACTAGTAAAGGACTGCACCAGTACAAAATTATTTTCTAATTTGAAAGAAGATAGAGACATATTGCAGCAGGTGGTTTTCACCCACATTGGGTTTCCACCTTATATCTGGTGTTCTTTGGTGTGACTATCTGTTTTTCTTGTTCATGCTCATTATTTTATGGTACTGATATGCAAAGATAATTCAATGTATAAATAAGGAAGTTTTTTTAAAAGAACTTGATAATACTGATTCACCCCCCCCCTCTCAGTATTATTTCCAACACTTGACTCATTCCTTGGTCCTTCCAGGCTGATCTGTCATTGTAGGCTACTCTGTGGTCTCTACTTCTTTGCCCTTGGAAGTTCCTGTAACTGGTATGCTAGTTTCCTGTGCAGGCTTCTGAGAAGTTCCAACAGAGGATGTACTAATTCCTGACTGTTGAGGCAACTTGAAAGATACCTGTCCAAAAGAGTCCAGGGCAAGGGTTTTTTCAAGATCTTTCATAGCATTTTCCATCTTTTCCTGCTCACTAATTTCTTCTATTAAGGTCCCTTCTATCCATTCATCCTGATTTGCAAACTGTTCAATTTCTAGGATCTTATGATGTATATAAACTGACAGCCTATTTCTTACCCTTCTGTCAGAAATGAAACTATTTGGGTCATATGGCATCCACCAAAAACTTTTCTTCAATTTGAGGTGTTCTTCTAAAACTTTCTTAGCAGCTTGCCATGCATCACTAGAATTGATGACAAAAGGGCCTAACTGGTTCTTGATTCTCAGTTGAGCCTTGTTCTTTGTATTAAAAAATGGAGTAAGTATGCATTTATGATCTGTCTGACATATTCTAGTGCAAATAATCTCATGGGCACATATCTAGGCAACTTGAAAGGGCAAAGTTCACACCCATACATTCTAATCTCTGTGTGATTTTGGTACAGATACCAGTCACCTATCCTGTACTGTTTGGAGAGCTGCAATATCTTCTTCATGTCACCAGTGATTCTAGGAGGGGGAACTCCTATCAATAGAGTGGAAGCTGGATGTACAAACCAGTCAATGAATTCATTATAGGTATAAGGGGACTCAAAGGTATTATGGAAGACTGAGCTCCAAAAGATCACAAACCTTCGATTTTCCTTTGATTCCAATTTCCTGATGGGGAAAGGAAAGCTGTCTAGCTGATGATATAACAAAAGGTGGTATATAAAAGATGTATATTTGAAAACTCCTTCTCTATCCAAATTCAGGAATTGACTATGAATTTTGTTGGCAATGAAAGTGGCATAGTCATATTTGACAGCAGGGGGCTGTCCTAGAGTAAACATTGACAACAAAACTAGGGTGATATCATCAACATATTCACTGGAATTGAATCCCAGGATCAAGGATATCATGTCAACAATAAGTCTGCCAGTTTCAGTGAAAAAGGTTTGCACATAAGGGGGTGGACCTTTAGGCTGGTGTTTTGGTATCATGAACATTTGAGTAATACAGGTTATCTCTGATTTGGGCAATTGAGAAGCTTGTTCAAGTAAAAATCCCATGGAAAGAGGAGCAAGGGGCTGAGTGGGATGGAACTGTAACATCTCATTGATAGATTTAGCAGTTATGGGAAAAAGGACAGTTTGGGATGGGGACATAACTACTCTATGGACAGGGTCATAGTTAGCACAACATTGATGAATGATGTCTGGGAAAACATGGACTGAGGGGAGGAAATACATGGGAAGGTTTGATTCCCAAAGTCCAAAAATATCAGAGTTGTTTAGATGGCTATCCCTGACTTGGCAAAAGGCCTAAAGATGGTTCCTGTCACCAGATAAATCCTTTATTTGAAAATCTTTGTCGGCCAGGGGTAAATAATCTAAGTCTTTATGAGGTGCATTCATGGGCGTGACATTCAGGGCTATGGGAGTCTCCATATTTGGTTCTTGTGTATTCAAATTGGATTTCAGGCTTTCTATGGAAAAAAGGGACTTAAACAGTAGCTTCAGTGTCTTTTATGGCATCTATGGATTGTTTTTAACTTGAATTCGGCTTTTTTAGGTAGAATTTTCAATAAAAACTGAAATTACAGGTTTAGGGAGTGAATTGGGTAAATACCTATGTTTAAAGAGGCAAATTGTGTAATTTTCAGGTTGAACGACGAACTGCAAAGCACGACACTGGAATTTCTTGGTCGGGTGGTGGACTGAACGCTCGTACAGTCGATTGGACGTATTTTCCATGGAGCACAGTTTGCAGAGAATAAGGGTGAAAATGAAATTTTCTCGTTGATTTAACAAAATTTGGTTTGGCGGGGCATTTTTGGCATTTATTGGTTGGATGACATCAGAGTGATGGGACATCTTGTTGTTAGCAGAGTGTGGTAAGTAGTTTACCCCGCATCGCTTTTGGGGCTGGGTAGTTTTAGGCGGAGGGCAAGCGAGCATGTTGGGATCGTGACGCATGGTGGAGGTATGGCAGAAAACTGTTGAGCGATCACGAGTTAAAGTGAGGTGGGAAGGTTGGTCGTGAAATGATCATCCACTATTGGATGGTGAAATAGGGATCGAACAACAGACGGGCATTGGAGATGGCAGGGAGTTATGAATGCAGGCCCGATACAATTAACAGTGTTTTAATCATATCAGATGTGATTCTATTGGTCAGGGTTATGGTTATTTAACTAACCCGGATGGTTAATTAATCCCATTATAGTGTGGTGGGAAATTTTATTAACAAACTTCAAATAAGTTTATTAATCCCTATTTTACATTATGACTATGGTTATAACTAACCGGGGGGTGGAGTATATAGTAATGTGGGGTTTTATTTAATTACATAATACGGGAAAGGGTAAAGCTTATATGGGAATTATATAAGAAATGTTAAAATTTAATATGAATAAATATAATGAACAAGTGCTAAGTTAAAATGTTAAGAGTCTACATTTAAACTTAGGCTAAAGGGGTTTTTTAAGTGATTATATGTATTTCCTAAGTAAAATAGGTTTTTCACTTAGGATAAACTTTATGAAAAAGGAAATGAATGTTGGATGGATGATTTATGAGCATTCAGGCTTTTAGATCACTGGGCCGAGGGTTCGGTCCCTCCAGAAGTCATAGAAATGCTCTGAGCCCCCTTGACTTTCAAAGACCTTAATACTTTAGGGGGAATTAGTGAAATATTTAGGGAAAAGTGTGGATGGAAGTTAGTTATTTAACCTTGCCTTGCTTGAACTGTATCAAGTGTAATGTATGCTTTGCACTGGTGATAAAAGTAAAAATCAACTCATTTAGAAGAATTTGTCACCGTAAGTATCATTCTGCAACACCATCTAGCTACCCTACCTACTTTAGCCTGACATTTTTTCTTCTTTATTTGGGTGCATTTAAACTGGAAAATCCTTATCAATCTTCTTTTTCTTTTACGTGGAAAGCCTACCTAAGTCTGCACTTATTACATCCAAGGGCTCTGTTATGAAACTAGCTCAATAAAAGATAGAAAAGATAGATCAACGCCTTAGAATTCAGCCTCTTCGAGGGGGCAACCTCCTTTACATTACATAAATGAACAATTCTTGGATGATACAAATGACAAAACCTCCTTTTTATATATAGGAGTCTAAGGAGTCACAATATAATCCAGCCGACCTAACAATAATAATATAAAGCCACAAAAATAACAATAGAGGGATTCTATGGGGCACAGAAATAACAATATGGGGGTAATAGGGGCACAACAATATAAATAAGGGGTATAACTACAATAGTAATGGGGTAATCACTAGTATTATAGGGACCCAACATGCCCCTCTCCTTCAAAAAAGTGTTGTCCTCAACGCTTGAGTAGTTCTGGATACTTCTGCATAAAATTCTCATCCTCCCATGTGGAATCTTCAGCGGATAAGTTCTTCCACTTGATAAGATACTCTGAAATTGATCGATTTCGTAGCTGTCGAGTTCTTGTTTCTGTGACTGCTTCTGGTTCCAATATAATTTTTCCTTCCTCGTCAAGTTCTGGCAATATTGTTTGAATTGGGAGCTTGTCGCCTATAACCTTCTTTAAACATGAAACATGGAAAACTGGGTGCAATCGAGAAGCTGCAGGAAGCTCCAATTTGTATGCCATAGTACCAATCTTTTGCAACACCTTGTACGGACCATAATACTTTGGTGATAATTTATTATCCTTCTTAGCTTGCTTTAGGGACATTTGCTTATATGGTTGTAGCCGTAGGAATACCCAATCACCTACATCAAAACTTCTTTCACTGCGATGTTGATCTGCCTGTTGTTTCATTCTATTTTGTGCCAACACGAGGTTATCCTTTAAGAGTTGGAGGACTTGTTGTTGATGTTCGATGTGATGTTCCACTGCCTGAACCTTAGAATTTTCTCTTAAATATGATGTGATGGATGGTGGTTGATACCCATAAAGTGCCATAAATGGGGTCATTTTTGTTGCTGTATGGAAGGAAGTGTTATACCACCATTCAGCCAGAGGCAACCATTTGACCCATTGTGTCTGTTTATCAGATACAAAGCAACGAAGATATCCTTCCAAACATTTGTTTACTATCTCAGTTTTCCCATCAGATTGAGGATGATAAGATGAGCTATGAGCTAACTGAGTACCAAGACAAGAAAATAATTCTGTCCAAAAATTTCCAGTGAAAATGGGATCTCTGTCACTTACAATAATCTTTGGGTTTCCATGTAGCTTTTGAATTGTTTCCATAAATGCAGTAGAAACTGTACTGGCTTTAAATGGATGTGATAATGCACAAAAGTGTGCATACTTGGTAAGTCTGTCAACTACCACCATGATGACACTCTTTCCCTCAGACTTGGGTAAACCTGTGATAAAATCCATTGAAACCTCCTCCCAACGTTGGCTTGGAATGGATAAAGGTTGTAATAGACCCGGTGTCTTAATTGTTTCAACTTTATTTTGTTGGCAAACCAAACATTCCGCCACAAACTTTTGAATATCTGATTTAAGGCCATCCCAAAAAAATTCCTTCTTAACCCTGTGGTAAGTTTTTAAAAATCCTGAGTGCCCTCCTAAGGGAGAAGTGTGCAATTCCATAAGAATCTTTTGTTTTAGCTGGGAATTCTTACAGAGGTATAAGCGATCTTTGTACCATAACGAATCATTTTGCCAGCTAAATGTATCAGATGTACTGGAATCTTGTTGTAGCTTTCGAATAAGTGCCCACACTTCTTCGTCATTCTTCCATTCCTCCCTTGCTTCGTTTATCCAATCTGGTTGGATAATAGAAATGGCACACAACAATGCTTCCACATCCTCATCCTTTCTTGAGAGTGCATCTGCCACCACATTTTGCTTCCCTTTTTTGTAGATGATTTCAAAGTCATAACCCAACATCTTTGTGACCCACTTTTGTTGCTCTTCAGAGGATAATCTTTGTTCTAAAAAGTATTTAAGGCTATCATGATCCGTTTTTACCTTGAAGTGTCTTCCCATTAGGTAGGGTCGCCATTTCTTAAGTGCATGGAGTATTGCCAACATTTCCTTCTCATAAATAGCTTTTCTTAAAAACTTTCCCTTGATTGGACGACTTTCAAAAGCAATGGGTCTTTCATCTTGCATTAGAACAGCACCAATTCCATTTCCTGAAGCATCACATTCCACAATAAAGGTTTTTGTGAAGTCCGGTGTAGCTAAGACCGGTGCTTGGCACATTGCCTCTTTAAGATGTTCAAAGGCCTTTGTTGCTTCCGGAGTCCATGAAAATGCATCTTTCTTCAATAATGTTGTTAGAGGTGCTGCTATTCTCCCATAATTCTTAACAAACTTGTGATAATACCCTGTCAACCCGCTTTATGGATGTGGGGATATTCCATTCCTTAATGGCTTTAATTTTACTGGGGTCTACCTTAACTCCTTCATGAGATACAATATGACCCAAATATTCCACCTCCTGGACTCCAAAGAAACATTTGGATCTTTTTGCATATAATTGTTTCTCCTCCAATAGTTGTAGCACCCTGTCAACATGTTCAACATGATCCTTCCAAGACTTGCTGTAGATTAGTATATCATCAAAAAATACTAACACAAATTTTCTAAGGAATGGTTTGAAAATTGAATTCATCAAACCTTGAAATGTTGAAGGTGCATTGGTAAGGCCAAAAGGCATGACCAAAAATTCATAATGACCCTCATGAGTTCTAAATGCCATTTTCGGAATGTCTTCAATCTTCATTCTGATTTGATGATATCCCGAACGAAGATCCAACTTGGTGAAGTAAATTGATCCATGCAATTCATCCAGTAATTCATCAATGACAGGAATGGGGAACTTATCTTTAATAGTGAGCTTGTTGAGCTCCCTATAATCCGGACACATGCGCCATGATCCATCCTTCTTGTGCACCAATACTACTGGAGCAGAGAAAGAACTTTGACTCGGTTGAATTATACCAGCCTCTAGCATTTCTGCAACCATACGTTCAATTTCACTTTTTTGGACATAGGGATATCTGTACGGCCTGATGTTTGGAGGAACACTTCCTGGAATCAGATGAATAGCATGATCATGATCACGCATAGGTGGGAGACCTTTGGGAGTCTCAAATACCTTGGAATGATTGTCCAGGACTTTTTGGAGATCTGGAGAAATAGATGATTCCGATGTGGAAACATCTAGCGAACATAATTGTGCAATTACACCTCTTTGCTCCTTTTTTAGAAGCTTTGTCATACCATTAGAGCTGATTATCTTTCCTGGTTTCCCTGCAATACCCCTTAATTCAACTTCCTTTCCTTCCATAGAAAATTTGATGAAAAGTTCTTGAAAATTAAAAGCTATTGTACCCAAGGATTGTAGCCATTGGACTCCTAGTACAACATCAGCACCTCCCATTGGAATGGAAAGCATTGGGCTAGTCAATACATATTCTCCCATGGATAGCTTGATATTATGGCACTTTCCAGAGCAATTTATTGTTCCTCCATTTGCAATCATCACTTGACACTCTGGTGCTGGATATAGGAAGCAATTCAATTCTTTTGCTACCCTACAATGAATAAAATTGTGGGTGCTTCCTGAATCAATCAACACTATTACCTTTTTCTTCTTGATTTGTCCTTCTATCTTGATGGTTTGAGGAGTGGTAATTCCCGCCAATGCATTACAAGATATGGTCGGATTTATTTTTTCTTCATCTAGGCTTTTTTCCTGGAGTATATCCTCTTCTTTTGACCTTTCTTGCTCCTTTTCTTCTTCCTCTTCACAATCTATGTAGAATAATTTCTTCTCAGCACACTTATGACCTTTAGTGTATTTGCTATCACAACTGTAACAAAGCCCTTTTGCTCTTTTTTCTTCCAATTGTTGTGGTGTCAACCTTATAGGTTGTGGAAGACTAGGGGCAACAACACTTCCGTCTTTATAGTTGTGAGTGGTATGCTTCCTAGTTGCCATAATTTTGCTTTCCATTTTTCTTGCTAACCTGAATGCCTTCTCTAATGAATCAGGTTCCCAAAGGCGAACATCATGTTGGATATTATCCTTTAAAGACCCTATGAACACATCAATCCTATGCTCCTCTGGAATATCTTTTACCCTTATGTTCAATTTTTGGAACTCCTCAATGTGCTCCATTATTGAACCCTTTTGTTTGAGACTTATCAATTGGCTAAAAAAAGTGTTGCTTTTTGTATCCTCATAATGTGCTATCAATTCTTCCGTAAAAATTGCCCAAGTGATAAATTGTTTACGAGAGCAAAGCCATTGATACCATACAAACTGATTTGGTTCCAAATATATAGTTGCCATACGTACCTTTTGTGCGTTTTGCACATTATTGAGATCGAAGAATTGCTCCATCTGTAATATCCATGTGGCAGGATCCTTGCCATCAAACTTCCTCATATCGATTTTTGGAATATGGTGAGTCTTCGATCCAACATTAGCATCTATGGAATCATGATTAACATTTCTTTTTTTCTCATCATGAGTTTCCTTTACTACCTTTTCACCATTAGTAAGTATTTCTTGTAGAAAATTTGTCAAATCTGTCTTCAAATCTGCCATGCCTGTCTTCAAATTTGTGTTCAAATCTATCTTCAAATTGTCCATCTTAGCTTCCATGCCATTCATCTTAGCTTCCATGCCATTTATCTTAGCTTCTGTTAACTTTTGTGAGCGTGACATTTGTTGCACTTGTTCTTGTAATTTTGATATATCATGTAGCATTTCTTCCTCTTCTTCATGAGTCATGCTAGAGCTTTCAGGTTCCTTACTAGGTGTTTGCATTTTTTTTCCTCGGGGCATCAGTTACCAATAATTATTCTCTACTATGCCCTTTGAATTCCTTCAAAATAAATTTTGAAACCAAGCTTAAGCAAAAATTTAAAAAAATCTACACACCTTTTTTCACTTTGTAGGAGCTCGATATTGCCTCCGATGTATCTCTGTACTTTCCAATCATATAGTTTTGAAATTGCTAGCTATAGTAGCCCTCTGTGTCCTCTTTTCAATTCCATAGGTCTGACCCAAATTGGATTCTCCAAGGAAGAGTTATGCGAAATCTCCCACAATGACCTGATTATAGACTAGTTCAGTAGAGCGAACGTGTACGACGTGCCACGAGCCCCTGTTTCAACCTTTGGATCTGAAAAACACTTATAAGAAGCTACAGTCTATCCTATTTATATACCTTCTTAGGAAATTTCAATCCGATCCCCAGAGAAAACGTTATGACAATTTTCTCCAGGTCACCTGTTTGGAATGTAGTTCAGGAGTATGCAAAAAGACCAACTTCCTCAGATCATAACTCCGAAAATATAGTGCGAAGAGCTCTAAAATTTGGACCCAAGGTTCAGCACGTTTTCTTCTCAAATGGGTTTTTTTTGCAACTTCTGAAATGTCACAGAAAAAAGTTATAGTGAAAATTCCACAATGACCTATTTGGAGCAGCGAAACCCTAGAACCCAAAGCTCTGATACCAAATGTTATGAAACCAACTCAAGAAAAGATAGAAAAGATAGATCAACGCCTTAGAATTCAGCCTTTTCGAGGGGGCAACCTCCTTTACATTACATAAATGAACAATTCTTGGATGATACAAATGACAAAACCTCCTTTCTATATATAGGAGTCTAAGGAGTCACAATATAATCTAGCCGACCTAACAATAATAATATAAAGCCACAAACATAGGAATAGAGGGATTCTATGGGGCACAGAAATAACAATATGTGGGTAATAGGGGCACAAAAATATAAATAAGGGGTATAACTACAATAGTAATGGGGTAATCACTAGTATTATAGGGATCCAACAGCCTTAGATTACACCATTGAGCTCCATTTTATTTACTCTACCTATCTACTTTTTCTTTTCCGAGGAAAAAAGCAAAACTTTTTATTAAGCATATAAAAAGTTTACATTCTGATGATATCTTTTGCAGGCCTGATGGCTCCCATGTGTGCTGTTTTGAACTTCTTGAAAGTAAAAAACCAAACATAATTCTCAGTCCTTATTTGACTGCTTGTGGATGATATGTTCTGTCCTGAAACTGCTGAGAGAACATGAATAGTCTTCCTCCCTACAGGAGGCTTAAATACAAACCATATAATGCGTACTCTGGGGTCTCCTTCAGAGAAGGAAAAAAACCCCTTACAGGATAAAAAAGTGACTGTGATAAAACATCTGAAAGTTGTACATAAAGTTTTGTTTTACTGTTTGAAGAGCTCATGATAAGGATAACAGTAAAAGTAGAGAAAGCTGTATACAAAAAATTCCTTTCAGCCCGCGGCACTGCTGACAAAAAAAGAAAAGAAGTGCATCGATCACAGTGGAGGAGCATAAGGGGCCTGATGAGAAGAGGTTGACTTCCCTTGTCTAGTTTCTACTATTGACCATACGCCCAAATCTTGTTGTAGACCAGCCTTAGAAAGCTGGTATGCTTCTTCGTTCTTTTCCCTGTAGATGTGGCAAATAGAAAAACTGTTAAAGGATGACTTTAAAAACATAATTTCTTCTACAAGAGTCTTCAGAATCTAGTTTTGACATCATGGATTTCCATTAACCCATTTTATGACATTCAGAGAGTCTCCGAAGATTTGAATTGTGAAGATATTTCTTTGAAGTAACCAGCATAGGAGAAGGCGCAAGGCAGAGAGCTCAGCATAGTTGTTTGTACCAGGTCCAAGCCCTACAGATGCTTTTAGAGTATGATCATAGTTCAAGTGTATGCACAGGCCTGCTCCGGCCTTGTCTGCCAAGATTAAACAGTTTGGTCAAATTTTATTCTCTATCTCTAAAACATGAAATTGAAAAATGAATGAGTCAAGTTTAAACAGTTTGACTCTTCATAAATTGTGGCAAAAGTTTAACAAGGTCCACACAATCTTTATTATGGAAAATGAAATAGTAGTGGCATTTAGACTTGCACACTTTCCTGGTCTATTTTTGTTTGAGGTTCATTTCTTTCACTTTTTTGACCATTTTATTCTTTTCACCCTTTGATTTTTCTTTTAGGGTATACCCTCTTTACATTTTTTAAATTTTTTTATTTTTTGACAATATGGAGACCTTTGCAACAAGAAAAGGTATGAACAGATTACAGAGATAATCAAGTCAATCATGAAATATGACACCTATTGGTATATGAGCATAACACATTCCACACCTCTCATACCTCAATCTCGCAAACAATTGGTTAACAAGTGATATTTATGAATTTTTAGGCTCCTTAGAAAATTTAAGCTCTGTTAAACAATCAACTTGAGGGGGACATTCCTCTTGAATTGGGATATTTAAAAAATTTAACCTTTTATAGCGTTTCTGGCAGCGAGTTCGCTCACTCAATTTCAACTAGTTTCAAGAATTTTCATTATAGATATGGCTTTCTTGCCAATCCCTACCCATGCATGGATATGGATTTGTGGCTTAGGGCTATATCAAAATATTAGGAAGAAGGTTCTCAGTGAAAACACTCTCCCAGGAGACAGACTAGGTCCTCAAGACCTCAACAATGTGCATACTCCCCAAGGAAATGATTTAATGGATAGTTGACACTTTCCACTGACCCTTCATTAGGTGAACAAACTTTGGAGAGTTTTCTTTAGTGTTCTTGATTCAACCTTAGATGTTAGGAGAGAAAGGATTGCCTTCCATAGAAATAAAATATTGTGAGGTTATAATTTTTTGTAGTTCGGCATGGGGATACTTCGACATTTCATCCATGAGACTAGCCCGTGTGATTTATGAGTTGTCCATGAATAAATAGAAACGCTTGTTATCGAGGAAACCTAAATCTTTCTGATAACAAGTTAGTGGGTGGTTGCCACAAAAATTGGGTACACATTCTAATATTTAGTCGATTGATGTTTCAGGAAATGATTTTTAGGGCCCTCTACCTAGAAGTCTATGTAGCGAGGAATTTTTTTTTTATTTGGTTATACTTGCAAATAATTTTAGTGGGAATTGGTAGCCCTTGGACTCTTGTATTAAGCTGCAATATCTAAATATTGACAACAATCAGTTTAGAAAAATGATTTCTTCATATACTGGATGATTGAGGAATATCTCAAAGTTTAGTGCAAGCAATAACCAAATATTTTGGCCTCTTCATGACGAGCTTGCATAATCCATGCCTCTCGGACCTCAATCTCACAAACAATCGACTAACAGGTGAGATTTATGCACTGATAGGTTCCTTGGAAAATTTAAGCCTTCTAGATCTTTCAAACAATCAACTTGAGGGGGACATTCCTCCTAAATTAGGATATCTAGAAAATTTAAAATTTTATAGCGTGTTTGGCAACTAGTTGTCTGGCTTAATTTTAGCTAGTTTCAAGAATTTGCATTATAGATTTGGTTTTCTTTCCAATCCCTACCTATGCACAGATTTATAAAGAGAAGAAAAGTGACTTTCAAGAATATATACTTCATACAAATGGTGCAAGATTATCAAGATAAGATGATCCCTAGGACATTCCATTCATCTAACAATGGCCCATACAAATAATAAGCTAAATAGACACATAATTCCACATTTCATTCATGTAGCAATTAGTCGTAATCGTAGTGAAGTTCAAATTTATGCAACAATAGCCCATACAAAGAATAAGGTAAATAGACACATAATTCCACATTTCATTCATGCAGCAATTAGACCTAATCATAGTGAAGTTCAAATGTATGAAATGATAAGAAAATAACGTTAAACTTTTCACTTACAATGTTATAGAGTATATCCAACCAGTATCACATTTGCAAATAAGAAGCTCCAATATAGAAATAACCCAAATCTGTGGATCAAAACTCATCCATCATCTAAAAAAATCCTCCAAGTTAAAAGTGTGAGATTCTCTAAAGATGGAGAGATCTCAAGTAAAGTGATGATACAAATGAATCTAACTAACTCCTATTTATACAAAAATTAGGAGTTCGATTTAGCTAATGAGCCTACATTAGCCCCTAAAAATAAAATAATGTGCAAGATGATCTAACTTTGGTGACAAACCCAGCAAACTAGCTCACAAATGAAAAGGCAAACCTCTCAAGAGGACAAATAATAATATTTGCATGTCATAGGGCCCTCTAAGAGACCCGATGAGGTCTATGGATGCCACAATGAAGAATAGGACCCTCAAAAGCAATGAACAAGGGGTTGGCCCCTTGTAATAACATCTGGTGCTCCAAATGACAATGCAGGAACACATGTGTCCTCATGGGTCTCAAAACAAATTGAAGATGCCTGCAGGTTGCCCTCAAAGGCTAGGATGATAATGTAGGAGATGCCACATCATCGTAGAAGTCTTGGATCATCTGCTAAGTGTGTGGTGTAGATATGGGGCCGACTACACATGATGGATCAGGTGAATCCTCCTCATCCAATGAGTGAACCATGAACAATCTCTGAATGGTTGTGGGGATCCATAAAGTGCAATCTGATGTTGTGGAGGCCCATGGCTCTCAACGCTCACCCTACATGTGCCAATGTAGCCCTCTATAGGACTACGACTTAGTATAGGTTGGTCAAACACCAAATGTAAACCATCTACAATCCTGCATAAGATCCAATGCGTTCCCTAGGCTTCCAGTACAACAAGTCATTAGAGAAATTGAGAAAATAAGATTATCTAATCATGGACCATATGTGGGGACTTTATAATGGCTTGCCCTTCCATAATGGGCATCAAGATGTGCCAATGTCTCGTAAACTTCCAATGGGGTTAATCAAGTACCCTATTAGGTGGTTTTTGCCTCTAGAGGGGATAATATGGTCAAGGTACACTCATCAAAAGGTGGTGGCATGTGACAGATAGGTGAATGAGGTAGGGAATGAGAGGGGGTAACCCTAGGTCACATTTTGGGGAATATGGGTAGCTAATAAGAGGGAAACCCACACTTGGGTTTATAACGTGTAAGAGGGAGCAATCGTGGTACATGAGGTGCCCTAGACTTGATTTTTCCACCCTTATTTATATTCTTTTTTCGTTTTTATGATTTTCTTTGATTAACTGCTCAGGGATCAAGGGGTTAGAGCATAATGTATAAGATATAGCAGTGAATTTCCCCCTTTAAGGTGGGGTAGTTCATTTCCCACCAGGGGTTGGGACAATCACGGGTTCCTATATGATGAGGAAGTTCCATAGGACTTTTTGGAACTAGTGTGATGGCCATGATGATGGGGTATAGCTTCATGTAATGGCTTTTGTGGATGCACTAAATGTTTTTGTCCTGACCATTTTTCACATTTTGTGGTATTTTTCTTGTTGAATGTGGCCATATATTCTTTTCGCTTTCTTTGTAGCTCCATAAACTTTCGAGTTTGATTCCAATCCATGACCCAAGGTGTGGCCAAGGGTAAGGGGTGAGCTGACCCTATGTGGACCTGATGGAGGAATGTGAACCTTAGTGGGAGAAGTGATGGATGGGGTGATAATCAATGGAAAGGGGGTAATATAAGCGGATAAGGAAGCTGGACCACACAACCAAAATCTAGGTTTTCCATGAAATGGCATCCCTGAAACAAGGTATTTAGTAAAATATATCCCATTGGACTAGAATCCAAGGCTAAGTCCCAGAATGGGTCTAGGTGTTGTGGGGAAAAGTGCCTATGCAGGACGACCCTATCCACCTAATGTGTGATAGTGCCTTAGCAACAAACAGAAACAACTATTCTAGTATTCTTCCTTTATGAATTAAGAATGAAGAGAGAGGGGATGGACTAACCGGTGTCTTCCGTTTGTCCTATGATCCGGTTTCTCTTCTCTTTGAGAGCTCCCAGCTACTTGCCTTCTCGCTCGCCCAGCTTCACCAAGTTCCTGCAAGATCACAAAAGGGGAAAACTACACAAAGACATAGATTCATATTCATAACTAGCTCAGGATTAGAAATAAGCTAAACATACTAATGCAATCATACATCAAAGACACATCAGCATGTAGGAGAAACTCAAATAGTTTTATTGATGAAATAACAAGGTTCAGGAGGAGATACAACCAAGTGAGTTCTAATCTAGAATCTACCTCCCAGCAGATGAAATCCCTTCTTCACCCCCCTTCAAAGCATAAAGCACCCAATGATCTCAATCTCAAACCAACAGCAATTCTTTGCAATATCAAAATTCCAGCCTCTGGATCTCATGGATGAGAGATCCATATATAGATGTTTGGAGAGAGGATGAGTCAGCTTGTGATCTGACTAGTGTCCTCTCTCTCTGTCAGTTCTTGCTTCCACTTGGAGACTAAGAGCCTCTTACTCATCACCTAGTCGAACTCAGTGAGGCAAGTGTCATGGAGGAAGATTCTCGAAGCTTCCATAGTCTTTACACCTCTCGGAATGGCACTTCCATTTGTCATTTCCCGCTTAGCGCACCCTGGTAGTGCATTTGGGTGCGTTGCAACACACCTATCTAGTGTATTGGGGTGCTTTGCAACGCAGGTGGCCAGTGGAGCCACTGAAATGATCCTGATTTGACTTGTTTTTGAGCAGTTTTTGGTGGAGAACTTCTGTGAATTGTTGTGGTTTGCTGGTCTTGTTCCTCTAGGGGTAGGAACAACATGTTTAGGGACTTTGGATCCCTTGGATTATGGACATTTCATGCTTAGATCTGTAAGGCACAAAAATTTCTATAACATTTGCCCCCTAAAGTATGAGGCCGTTTATCGGGTGAAATGCTTCATTAGGAGGATTCGAAGTTCTTTCAATGCTGGGAGGAGACCTGTAATAAGATACAATATAATACATTATTTTCATACTGTTTTCATGATCTAGCTGAGGCGGGCATTCCCATGCTCAGCTTTATAAATTCATTTTCATGTACATAGGACAGACAATCGTCTGATGATAGACTGATGATTCTGATAGAGCCATCATCCTTTTGGTAGGATGATTATCTGTGCTGCAAACTGTACATTTCCATGTCTTTATTTTCCTGAATATATATCGCAGCCCGGATGGATGAAACTAGATCCGGGGTCTTCAATCTCGTCCGATCTTCACTCTAAGTACAAGTCGATCCATGTGATAATTGTTTTGAAGTCGAACATGGAAAGACATCGCTTGATTACCAGTCAATGATGTAAACTGTTAACAAGTGCGAGAGGAATCACCAATAATGATGATGACCCTCAAGGTACTGCAGTACAATTCACATGGTGTGAATAGAGGACTTGGCATCGAACACCACGCAAAATCTTTCGGTTGAAGGTCATTGATGTATACCTGTCGCCGGAAGTGAGAAACTTGCCATTGAGGCATGCAAGCTTCAAAGTACTGAGGGGGGTGTTCCTAGATCAACTTCTTGGATAATGAGCTGATGTCGACAAGAAGCGATCCGTCAAAGGAGGGCCTTAATGAATCCCACATCAATGACATGGAACGGAGCAAATGATTTTGATGGAGGTGAAAACGATCTGATGATATATGATTCAGGGTGGCGGTCATGAAAGAGTATAATTTATGGTAGTGGATGGGACACAGGTGACTTCTCTGAATGACTTCTCTTGAACATATGGCGACACTTATGCGATGGATTGGTAGCATTTACCCCAAATGTGGATGGTATGGCAAGACCATGGTCATGTGACCGGTGAATGAAACAACCCAACCCGATTGTGGTACGGAGGAGGAGTGTCATGTTCAAGAGCGACTTGCTACCAATAAAGTTTCTTTGATTTTCTCCCAATTTTTCCCCAGTCATTGCTGACCAGTACCTCTTTATTTTTGTCAATCTTGAGGAGGATAACATATGCTTGTTCTATAATTTTCCCTTCGGGCAAACCCATCGCTATGTTTTAACGAGCCTAGCGATAGTGAAACTCGTTCTCGTCTAAAGACAATTTTGTTGCTATTTAATGCATTTAACGAGTCTAACGACAAGGATAACTCGGTCCTTTTCATTTTTAGAGAGTATGAAAAGGTACATAAAGTTAACTCCGAAAGTCCTTTTTCGTCATCTAATCCCTTAAGTCCGAAAAAGTATAAAACAATACAATAGGGATGAATTTTCGATATCTTTAACGAGCTGAGCAAAACAAGCGCTCGATCTTTTTGTGCAATAATCCCTCAGGTCCAAAAAGATTAAAATCTAAAGGAGGGATAGCACTTCCGGTCACTTTAGCGAGCTGGACGGCCAAAACTCGGCAATCTTTTCATATTTTACGATTTAGATGAAAAGAGCTTAAAGAAGACTCGTCTTTTGAGGAATGAGTGATAAAATGGGTAGCAGCTGATTCCAGGGAAGGATTGGAATTTCCAAATCACGGCAGTGTCACAAGGATGGCTAGTGAAATCACTCTTTGCAGCTGTTCCTCAAAATGGGTAAACAATCATATGGAGGTGAATGATCGGCCAATGGAAAAGTGGAGGTGATGGGCAAACATGACCAAGGCTTTAATGGCTAATGATGCTACATTCACGGTGGTTATTTATTGGAGGATAGTTCATTTTTTAACGAGCTTAAACGCAGGTTGAAACATTTGCTCGATCTTATGTTTATTTTTTAACGAGCATGAACTATGTGCTAAAACTGCTCGGATCTTGCGTTTATTTTTTAACGAGCATGAACTGTGTGATAAAACTGCTCGATTATCCAGTCATATGATAAGAATGTCTCATTAAGATTCCATTTTTTATGGAGCTTGCACCTTACAAAGCTTTGCTCCGGATCCTTTCTTTATGCAAGCTCGGAAACGACTAATCCTACGAGTTTAAAGGGTTAGCCTACAGGTTTAAAGGGAGGACCTAAAAATTTAAAAAATAAATAGCCGCCCCTTGCTTACACTCCAAAAGGTTTGCATGCCCCCAGGTATAAAATATGATTTCAAGGTTACCCTTACTTTGTCCGCCAAAACATTTGTTTTAGCAGGAAAGGCCTACCTCTTTCAGGTTACCAAAGATTGCTCTATTCACGGCCACGAATAAAACATTTCCTCGGCGATGTCTACCTAGATAGACAAAGGTGAGTGACAACGAGCGCCAAACACATAACTTTGACAAGAGAATCTTATTCTAGAATAACCCTTCTTCCAAGACGGATGGGGTACAGACTAGTCATATTCTCCCGCGGAAATCTACCCTATACCCAAAGTTTTCCTGCCGAAGCAGACCAGGACGCATGCCCCCTGGGTTCCAGTCATATCCTTCCGAATCACTCGCACTCATCGGGAGGACGAACCGTGGGTTGAGACATTTCTTGCATGAAGAGACCATTTAGGGATGGTATATGACTATTTGCGATGCGTGATCCGGGAAATGAAAGCTGGTCCACGAGCTTGACCACTCTTCCTTCATGCGGAAAACACATTACTCTAAAGAGTGAGGAGATGATGGCTCCCATGCAATAAATATAGTCTCATCCAAGGAGTAGGTTATAATCCAAGGGTCCTTGAACGACCATCACGTTCATTTGAACGATCTTCCTTTTCAATGTTATGGGCACATTGGGAAGAATCCCTAAAGGTCGACTGGTTCCTTTATCAAAGCCTGTCAGATTTCTCATCTCAGGTGGAAGCGATGGCGAACAAAGCACTTTCCAAGCAGTAGAGGAAAGGATACTCACAGAAGCCCCCTCATCAATGATGGTACCAGCCATGACCATTCTATATATTTGGATGATAATTCTGAATGGTATGCTTGCTGGTAAGCGGGGTCTGCCTAGTTGATTCCAGTCAAAGGATACAACTAGGTTGCTTGGAGGTGGGACCGAGTAGACGGCCAGGTATGGCTCTCACGAAGTTCCTTCCTGCGATAAAGGAATGGGCAAATTGCCCCCTTGTTCGTCGGAGTCTGTGTTGATGAAGAGAATTTGGACGGTGTCGTCTTTATTCTCTTCTGTGATGGTATCATTCGAAGATAGAACCTCTGAAGGCAAGACCGGGTCAACTGCCGCCTCGACCTTTTGACTTTCGTCAGGTATGGATTCAGACGGTTTATCCTCAATGATAGGTGCTTCAGCTGACCACCTGAGCGGGCCAGCCAGGTTTTCAACTGGTGAAGGACTTGGCAGGAGTTTTTGATATCCAGGAGGAAGTCGCACTGGTAAAACCGGGCGATCTTCTAAAACTCTTTTAGCCTCATCTAAGAAGGGACAATGGTGGATTGCATGGTCGCCTTCACACAGTTTACAGGGAAATCTAGCTTTCCCTCTTTGTCCTGTGGCTTCACTTTCACTAGTTGACGGTGTGCTGTCAACATGGCTATCAGAGGTTGACGCCACCGAATTGTGCAAGCGGGGAGACCAGTCCCTTAGTATCCGAGGGATGCAAGGACAATCTCTGTGAAAGTGGTCTCCCTTGCATATGACACATGGCGATTTAGGCCTGGTCAGTGCAGTGTGTAGATTTTCGTTAGACGCCATTCGTTTGCCCCCATTCGCCTTTGGCTCCTTCTTCTTCTTCTCTTTCTTCTTCTTTTCCTTCTTCTCATTAGGAGCTTGGCTTTTGGCTTTGCCAGTTCCATCAAGCGAAGAGGAAGGAGGAGAGGAGGAATTAGAGGAAGTGGAAGGTTGGTGGGCAACTCTGGACTGGTCTAACTACTGATTTGATTGTTCAGGAATAGTGGTGTTTTGAACAACATTGGTTGAGAAGAGCCAGATAGGCAAGCCGATTGTCAGTCCTGGAAGCGACAATGTGGCCATATGGGGCGCTCCAACATCTCCCCAAGAGGAGAAGGGACTAGGATTTCCACCAAGGGGAATTCCTTGGTTGGAGGGCTCCATTTTCTCAACTGAAAGATCAACGCGGGAATAAGGGTGATGAGTATTCTGTTTAAAATAAATTTTAACGACGCTTTAGACACAACTTGCTTTTTCAATTTTAAAGAGTCGAGAAAAAACAAAAGATGACTCTAGTCTCCTCCGATGTTTTAACGAGCCCGAAGTGACAAATGCTCGGATGGACTTTTTCCGTTATAGAGTCTGAAAAAGGCCAAAAGGAACTGCTCTGGAGATCTAGGTAGAGGGTGTGCCAAACCAATCACAAAACTGCAGAATACGTTTTACGGTACGGTAGTCAATCTTCCTGAATGCTGTGTTCGGTGCATTGCGATCAGTAGGGTGGCCGACACGGCTTCCTATGGATAAAAGGTTTTAAGCCTATAGGGGTCTCCCAATATATACTCGACGGTACGTGGGAGCACAATCCGTACTGGCACTTTTGGTCCCTCAGGAGGAATCACCCAACCATCAGTGAGGCCAACAGCTACCAGGTTTTACGACGCCGGAACACGTCTCTAGCCTAGACCTCTATGTTGTGCGTTAAGTTACAAAGCGTTGTTAAGTTCATTCAGTTTATTTTATGTTGATCTTTCTTAGAAGTTTGCCTTTTGAGGTTCACCACGAGATGTAGATACAATTCATAAATGCAATCTAAAAGATGATAAGCAAATCTTTATCTCTTTTTTCAACAACGAAAATCCTAGCTACAAGGGGAAAAGAAAGACACCATCTTTTCTCAAAGAGCAAACAGCACACTATAAATGCACTTTTCCTAAATCAAGCCATACAAACTATCAGTATGCAAATGCACAAATGCATGTGTTTGTTTTTCGCTTTCTTAATATTGGTGCCTAAAAAGAAAGTTTTTTGCACAACTTTGAATTTGCTTTTAAATGACAAATACAAACAAGCTTACTTTTTCGAAATCAAAAGGGTAGAAGAGATTACAACACTTTACGATTTTCGAAATAAACACTTGTTTCGACACTTAAAAGAGACAAACTCAAACCAAAAGCAAAAGTAAACGTATAATCAACTGTCAATCAGCCAATGAACTCTCTCCTAAGACCAAAATCAACAGATCTGAATCAAGGGCTACAGTATGACTATTTCACTCTTGCAATGGAAAACTGTAAATGATGCCACAAACACATAAAAACACTCACAGTATTTTTGTACAAAGGAGGCAGAATTAAGGCAGGGAAAAGGGGTTTTCAGACAGGTACCTATGCTGGTTACAGGCTGCAAAAATCAGAGATCAAAACTGGGCAAAACAAAGCAAAGAACCCCAGATGCACAAGGCATAAGATGATCAGCGCACCTGTATAACAGAGAAACTGAATTGTAGTGCAGGTAGCCCTCTCGGGACCTGCGTTGAAATGCAGAGTCTCTTCACAGAGCCTGCGCTGGAGCAGAAACGAGAGTTCTCTCCGGGTTCTGGGTCACGGTTTGCTGTTTAATCTACGGTTTCAGGCCAAATAAAAGCAACAAGCAAGGTACAATCAAAGGGATGATTTGAAGGAGGGCTAAGAGCTATCACAAAGGGTCATCAAATCATTTGTGAGTCCATTGTTCAGATCATAGACAAATCCAGTGATTGGATCAAAGCAGCAGTTGTCTACTTTGCATCTGAAAATAGCAGATGCAGTTCGATTGCTGCTCTTGAGTCTATGAAACAAACAATGATAGAAACACAAATAAAATGATTAGACAGATCTCCCTAGCGGAGTCGCCAATTTGTTGTGGGGAAAAGTGCCTATGCAGGATGACCCTATCCACCTAAGGTGTGATAGTGCCTTAGCAACAAACAGAAACAACTATTCTAGTATTCTTCCTTTATGAATTAAGAATGAAGAGAGATGGGATGGACTAATCGGTGTCTTCCGTTTGTCCTATGATCCGGTTTCTCTTCTCTTTGAGAGCTCCCAGCTACTTGCCTTCTCGCTCACCCAGCTTCACCAAGTTCCTACAAGATCACAAAAGGGGAAAACTACACAAAGACATAGATTCATATTCATAACTAGCTCAGGATTAGAAATAAGCTAAACATACTAATGCAATCATACATCAAAGACACATCAGCATGTAGGAGAAACTATTGATGAAATAAAAAGGTTTAGGAGGAGATAAAACCAAGTGAGTTCCAATCCAGCATCTACCTCCCAAGAGATGAAATCCCTTCTTCACCCCCCTTCAAAGCATAAAGCACCCAATGATCTCAATCTCAAACCAACAACAATTCTTTGCAATATCAAAATTCCAGCCTCTAGATCTCATGGATGAGAGATCCATATATAGATGTTTGGAGAGAGGATGAGTCAGCTTGTGATCTGACTAGTGTCCTCTCTCTCTGTCAGTTCTTGCTTCCACTTGGAGACTAAGAGCCTCTTACTCATCACCTAGTCGAACTTAGTGAGGCAAGTGTCATGGAGGAAGATTCTGGAAGCTTCCATAGTCTTTACACCTCTCGGAATGGCACTGCCATTTGTCATTTCCCGCTCAGCGCATCCTGGTAGTGCATTTGGGTGCATTGCAACGCACCTAGCTAGTGTACTGGGGTGCTTTGCAACGCAGGTGGCCAGTGGAGCCACTGAAATGATCCTGATTTGACTTGTTTTTGAGCAGTTTTTGGTGGAGAACTTCTATGAATTGCTGTGGTTTGCTGGCCTTGTTCCTCTAGGGGTAGGAACAACATGTTTAGGGAATTTGGATCCCTTGGATTATGGACATTTCATGCTTAGAGTTATAAGGCACAAAAATGTCTATAACACTAGGGGACAAAAGCAAAGACCTTACCCATTATTTCCAATTAATTCATACCCAAAGGTGTCCATGATAATAAAACTACAAGACTCAATTTCAAAATGACAAGGCATATCTTTATCATTGGGAGGCCCACCTTCAAACATATGATCATGGCAGATGGTTGAGGGACCACATGGCTGGCTTAGGTGGTGAAGAAATGGCACAGTGAGCCATTCGATTGTTGCAAGGGGCTACTGGTTGCTAGTTGAGGACCATCTTGGAGATTTCTTTTCTCCTAGGTATATTACCCACAAAATGGTGGGTAACATTAGCAATTTAATTATGTTACCATAAATGGTATGGAAAGGCATTGTTTCTCCCAAAAAAAGGATGGTCAAGAAACATAAATTGTACTACACAAAAAGCCATAAATTTAAAAAATAATGAATTATGTAAATTTAAACATTATAAAGTGAATGTAATTTGGTTTATAACAATGGTACATGTCATCTGTGTATTACTTCTGAGTCTTCAATGGGATTTTTCTTCTAAATTATCTCTTATGTGTACAATATGCATGGTACTTTGGGGGAGGAGGGTCGAGTTTGACCTTGAAAACTTCTAGCCCTTGTTTTCGGTTCCATTACACTCTCATTTCTAGTAACCTAAGTAACAGGACACCTCCAAATAGGTCTCGTGCCCCGTATACTATGTGTCGAACACCAATACGGAAGGACACGTGTCTAACACATGTTTGTCTTGTGTCATGTTCACAGGATACCTTCCAAATGCATGTCAGACACATGCCCTCACTGTGTACCCCATAAAAGAGGCTTGAACACGTATTCCTTTTCATTTGAACTCATTTCACTCAATAGGTTGGAGGTGTCAAACATTTTGGAGTGCAGTTGAGGGTTATTATCTAGTGTTAGAAGGGATTCGAAGTGTTGTGCAAGTGGATTTGTCCACCATTCTTCAATTTTTTTCTTAGAGTAGTCCATTGTCTTCTTCATTTCACAGAAATCATGGCTCAATAATTAAGGGCATTTGGAAAAAGTTAAAGGAAAGGGAGGAATGCCCCCATTGATGTTGTCCCTTCTTCTTCATTTTTCTTCAAGGACTATTAGTGCTCCATTTGTTGGAAGTGCAGCTGTGACAATAGATTTAAATACTAAAAAATTGTTTTAACATTGTTTTAGCTTCACTTATTTTGGAAAATTTCTTGCAGTTTGTTCATGATGTGGTTTTTGATGATACCGTTTTTTAGAACATATGCACATTTATTCTTGCTGCTTTATTCGACATATTGCATGGAAGAATGTGGAGGTATGGGAGACTAAATATTGTTTAGAAGATTCCTTTTGTTTACAAGCCTGAGGTTTTTATTAAGATTTTGATATTTTCTTGGGACAGTGGATCACAAAACTGTAAAAAACTTAATTGGAAACAAACAAGTCAAGGTGGTCATGAAGGAGATGGCGTTGTAGACTTAACTTATACTGCTTTCTCTTGTAACCTTTGCTCACATCATTTTGCCTTAATTATTGATTGCATTAAAGAGAATCAACTGATTGTTATATTTCCACAGGCAGGTCACTGGCTAAAGGATCTAATAGATATTGCAAGTATTTTTGCATACACAAGGAATAAAAACAAGGACCAGGGGTGATAAGCTATGGCCAACTTCTAGCAAGGATGGAGATTCGTTTTTAGAGGCTAGAAGCAAAGTAACTAGGTATGATGGACATGAACAACCATGCCCTACAAATGACAATGTTTCTAACTCCAATATAACTTTACAAGGAGTTGTTGAAGTGCTTAACTTTCTTATAGAGTCCATTTATTTTTGTCCAGATTGGATTTCTTATATCTACAACAAAGCCTATCTCCAACTTAATTAAGATCATGTTAGTGCTCCTTCACAAATGTTACAACCACAAATTTCAATTGCTGGTAAAATAATGGAGGGGGTTGGTGCTTGAGACGTGCCTTATGAAAACCACTTCCTTGAACATTTTCACAAATC
The DNA here is from genome assembly GCA_031772625.1 of Pinus tabuliformis. Classification (NCBI taxonomy): domain Eukaryota; kingdom Viridiplantae; phylum Streptophyta; class Pinopsida; order Pinales; family Pinaceae; genus Pinus; species Pinus tabuliformis. The sequence continues at coordinate 1,410,646,171 of CM062820.1, read as the reverse complement.
ATGCCTTAACCTGCTACATGAACTTGTTATGAGGCACGCCTTATGCAACAAACTTGCAGAACACGTAGTAAATGAAGTTATGAAGGTAGAGGATGGGAGGTTTGTTTATATTGATGATGCTCTTATTCTTGAAGCTAGAATTCTTATTATAAGGAAATCCACATGGTCCAGTTTGGGTGATGACTCTTTGAGATTTAAAATCTACAGAGGCTACACATATTTTATTGTTGATAAAGTGAAAGCTACATATCCAATGTGCTTAAATATGAAAGAAGATAGTGCAAGCCTTCCATACCTAATTCATATGGAAGTTATTCTCATGGATTTTCATTTTTTGAATGTCATTGAAAAAATAAAAATGGAAGAGAATATTTTTCTAGAGAATTACATAGTGGGTTGGCCAACTCCTGATGAACAAGTTTGTTGTTTTTAACTTAATTTATAGCTTCTATTATTATTTGTTAACATGACTTGCTTATAACTTGGAGTTTTCCTTATTCAATATAATATACATAAAATTGGAAAAGCTCAATCTCAGTTATTTTGAGTCCAAGTTTAATAAATTGATTGACATGTGTACTAAATGTCACATTAAGATTAAGTGACCTTTATAGATAAACAAAGTGTCATTAATCTAAGGTGCTTAGGTCAAGTGGTAGCACAACTACCTACTGAATGAAGTAAAAGGTGTCCTAACTCCTATCTCAATTTATGAAATGACATGGTTTGAATGATGTCTTAACCATACCATCTTAATCATGATACCATGAATAGATCCATCATGCATATTTTCATTTGTTCTCATTTAGATTATAGTTATCTGTTATATATTTCCCATAGGAAACAACAATAATTTGCTACATTGCTTGGATGCTACTCAGTTGGATACTTGGGGATGAGTATGCATTTATCTTTTTTATTTATTGCATGGGCTTTGATCTTTATTAGTTTTATTTTAAATCCCAGGCTATATCATTAATTATTTGCATGATCTTGGAATTTCTACTGATTGACATGTCATGGTTGGTAAAAAATTTGGTTGGCTTGTATTTTTAGGTGCTTTTCCCTTTCTTTGATTAGTGATGGAATGCATATGGGCTTTATTTTCTTCTGTGGATGTTGTAATATTGTTTGCTTCCTTTTTTCTATATGAATATCATTGTATCTATTGGGAAAAAATTAGGTAGTTCTATATTTGTCTTTTTGTTAAAGAATTTTATTCGTATTGGTAGGAGTCTGTATTACAAGTTCTTGAAATTCTAGTCATAGATGGAAGGGATAGAGAGTTAGCATTATTAGCTTTAAAACCAATGCAAAATTGGGAGGAGTGCTTTGCTATGAATTCTTCTATTCTTGAATTAGAGGAATTAAAGAGGACCATAGAATGTACTTCACAAGGTAATGACCTTTATTGCATCGAACATATTTAATTATCTGAACATTTCCTATTTGGATGGTCTTTTCAATCAGATTTGTGGTTAGAGTCTGTTTTCTAAGAAGCTAATTTTATTGTACCAAACCTACTTAGATAATATTTATATCTTTTGTTTTATGTGATCATGGAAAAGACCATATGTGGATAAAGGGAAGACATTTAGTAGATAATTCCATTGTTGTTTTAGCCAATGAAGGATTTCACTTGGATGGTGAACAACCAATAGATCTACAAGGGTCTACTTTCTCGAAGAATGACAATGATGTGATATGTCTTGCACAACATTATGAAATAACCCATCTTAGGTGCATCTTATGGGTGGTGGTTATTTGTAGAGAATTGTTGCATTCACTTCAGCTGACTAAGGAAAACTCAGATGAGAAAGTTCAGTTAATGAAAACTTTGATTACAAAGATTTTGAAACATCTTCCTTTTGATTTTTTGTAGCATCAGATGTGCTCTAGCTCCAAAATTTGGTGGATGGGTTAGAACACATGATATCTCCAAGACCCAGAAATAGTTCAGCGAAATTCCACCCAGGTGGGGAGTTTTTAAAAGAATTAATATTTTCAATGCATTCATAAGTCTAAACTTACGAAAATAAATATATTAATGTGTATTAATAAAATATGGGTGAAAAAGTTCTACGTGATGAGGATCAATCTAATTATAATCTTAGTCATTGATTAGGGACTTAATGTCGGCCATTGAAGACTCAACAGGAAAAGTATAAGAGGAGGCTTGAGGGTCAGTTGGAGATACAGCAAGAGATCGTAAAGTTCAATTTTTTGGGGTGAGGTTTGTTGAGGAAATCGAGCTAGTGATCAGAGCTGCAGTGAGGGGCAGTTCAGAAATGGATTTTCATCTAAGACCAAAGAATAGATATTAGAGATGTAGAGAATCACTAGGAGACACAATGCAAGCCCTAGAAGGGCTAATGCAGATGTTGTAGAAGTTGACGCAGAGGGTTGATGCAGGTGACGCAGAAGCCATAGAGGCTGACGCTGGCCCTTAGAGGCAGCACTAGGGAGGTTCTATGTGACAGAGAAGGGGAATATCATCAACATTGTATTTATAATCAAGGGAGGCTCTCTAGCGGGGTGACGCAGCTCCTAAAGGAGTGACACAGTTCCAATGCAGTGCTTGGAGAAGTCGTCACTGTCCAGCATAGGGAACAACCAGAGTCACTATGGGGTTTGATCATTTGTTTGCTGAATTTTCCAGAATATCTGTCTCTAAATAGAGGTACTACTACCAAGGATATTCTCTGTTGGGTGACCCATTTCTGGCACCCTAGTTGTATTCACGAATATTCTTAATAATACAAACCCTCTATATGCTACATTAGTTTTCCCAAATTGGGTTTTTTCAGGGGACGATTGTCCAAAAATAATGGTGTCCCTTATGTTATTGTCTCATTTTATTTCAGTTCATGATATGTGTATTTTTGTAGGCTGCAATAGTGTTTACATTGATGTTTATGAAATTAAATAACTTGTTAATGCAAAGAACAAATAGGAGATTATAAACTAGTAATTGTAGTAGGGGTTTCTGATGTGTTAGAGTCAAAAAATTTTGCACTTGCTAGCCTTACAGAGGCAACCAATTTTGTTGTATCATGGAACCAATTACTGGTAAATATTAGTGAAGTGGCTAGCCTTTTTCCTAGCTTGTTTAAGATGAGCTTTGAAACTATCAATCATGATCCTATGGATGTGGAGAACAATCTAGATCATTAAATGTCACCTATTTTGGAAAATTTCTTGTTGTTTGTTCATGATGTGGTTTTGGATGATACCATTTTTGAGAACATATGCACATTTATTCTTGTTGCTTTATTGGACATATTGGATGGATGAATGTGGAGGTATGAGAGACAAAATACTATTCAAAAGATTCCTTTGGTTTACAAGCCTACAATTATTATTAAGATTTTGAGATTTTCTCGGGATAGTGGATCACAAAACTGTAAAAAAATTTATTGGAAACACACAAGTCAAGGTTGTCATGAAGCAAATGGAATTGTAGACTAAACTTTTACTGCTTTGTCCTGTAACCTTCGCTCACAACATTTTTCCTTAATTGGTGAGTGGAACAAGGAGAATCAACTGAGTGTTATATTTCCACAAACATGTCATTGGCTAGAGGATCTAATAGTGATTGCAAGTTTTTTGCATGCACAAGGAGTAGAAACAAGGCCTAGGGGGTATAATTTGTTGCCAACAGCTAGCAAGGATGGGTTGGGAGTAAATGATGCAGAGTCTCCAAGTGGTCATGAAGATGATGCACTCTTTGGAGATTAGTTTTCAGAGGCTGGAAGGCAAGTAGCTACATCTGATAGACATGAACAACCCTACCCGAAAAATGATAGTGTTTCTGACTCCAATATACCTTTACAAGGAGTTTTTGAAGTGCTTAGCTTTCTTAAAGAGTGCATTTTTCTCTAGATTGACATTCTTCTATCTACAAAGAAGCTTGTCACCAACTTAATGAAGAGCATGTTAGTGCTCTTTTACAAATGTTACAACAAGAGATTTGAGTTGCTGATGAAGGAATGGAAGGGGTGGGTTCTTCAGATGTACCTTATGAAAAACACTTCCTTGAACATTTTCACAAAGCATGCCTTAACCTGTTACATGAACTTGTTATGAGGCATGCCTTATGAAAAAAATTTGAAGAACACATAGTAAATGAAGTTTTGAAGCTAGATGATGGAAGGCTTGTTCATACTAATGATGCTCTTGTTCTTGTAGTTCACATTCTTATTATAAGGAAACCACATGGTTCTATTTGGGTGATGACTCTTTGAGATTTAAAATATGGAGAGGCTACATAGGTTTTATTGTTGAGAAAGTGAAAGCTACATATTCAGTGTGCTTAAATATGCAAGAATTATGTGCAAGTCTTCCATCCCTATTTCATTTGGAAGTTCTTCTCATGGATTTTCATTTTTTGAATGTGGTTGAAAAAATCAAAATGGCAGAGTATTTTTTAGCCCTCAGCAATGTAAGTTGTCCTCCATTGGAACTCAACAGGCCTGCAATTAGCTTGTTGGTCTTTTCTCATTTCAAGATTGATGTTGATTCTCCACTCCACCTTCCCATCCTGGTTGATGTTCAATATAATAAATAAGTTAGTACATATCACATAAGAAGGCACCTTTTGGATGCACACAGGAATTGGTTGCTTGGAATCATGGGTATATCATGTGGTACAAAGTGTAATAAATGTGAATCACGGAGTCACAAAAGAGAATGGAATGGCTAATATATTTAATCAACTGATTGATGTTAGTGGGGTTCATAATTGGGGTATTGTAGAACACAAAATTATTTAGGATCTAGGTTTAAATTGGTCTAATCTCTATTTAGTTATTTGTCATATTTTGGATGTGTGTAAGAGTAGGGAAGCTTCCCAAGTGCATGAGCATATACTTCAAAGGTATTGTGTTGTACTTGGATGGATCACTCTATCTGATATTGATGTTAAGGAAGTTGTTGCTGTACCATGGAGTGCTAAATTGGGTAGAGACAAGTTTCTTGGAACTGAATACTTCATAGGTTTTAGTGAAATTCTTTTCCATAATGTTCATTTTGGCCATATAGGGGATCTATCACAACTTTAAAAATATTGTTGTAGATATATTGTCTTAGCTTCAAACATTATACAAAGAACATGGTGTAAAGGAAAGGGGTTGATTCTTAAGGTACAATGCATGGTTGTCTTTAGTTTTATCATCACTCCAGGTATGTCTGTGGAAAGTGTCTCTAAGAAAGAGCCCAATTTCAAGAGAGGACATTTTTTTTTATAGAGAATACATCTAAAGATACTTCATTACTTACACTTTGTGAGTAGTTAGTTTTTCATGTATTGGGGAATGGAAAAGCAAGCTTTTGCTAAAAAATTGACATCTTTTTAAGCATGCATGTGGGTGCAATGATAAAAGTTGTAATTTTTGTTCTTGATGGAAAAGGATGTGATGGAAATGAAAAATTTTCACTAAATTTTCTGCTTCAAGAAGGTTTGGACAAGTCAAAGAAAGAAGAGTTGTTGGGGAAGCTAGGAGCTAGTTTTAAGGTTATAGAGTTTGTACTTGGCACTGTGACAAAGTTAAGAGGAGTTGTTAGCAAAGAAAACACAGGGAAACTATTTTTTTTTTTTTGTTTGAGCTCCTTGTTTCATGGATTACCATCACATGTTTATTCAGGGAGTGCAACCATGGAGTCTTCTACCCTTTTTGTTGAGGGATTTTTGTATACAATTGAGAAAATTTTTAGAGCAAGGGGTGCATTAGGGGGATTGAGGTGGATACAATTTTTTTGAATAGTTTTCTTAACATCATAATGACGATAATGTCTAACAATATATTTGAGGAATCATCAATGTTGAACCAATCCAATAAGCTCCAGGATTTTCTTTGAGACCACGGTAAATTTTTACATTTAATTGATGTGTTGGATGGATGCCATAATGAATTAGTAAATACAAAGGTGCTACAATTGTTTTCCAATATTTTAACAGGTGATCTGAGTTATATTAACCTGAAGCACACCTTGCAAGAAAATTTATTATTGATGGGTTCATCTTGTTTTTCTACATGGATGGAAATTAGCCCTGCTAGGATGTAATGTTCAATCAACTGTGGGTAATTTTCCAATAGGAGTCTCTAATTCAGTAAGATATTATGATGTTTCTTTCATAAATGCCTTGGTGTTACCTCCATCTGATTCAAAATCAAGAGAACTATGTGATCACATTCTTGATGCATTTCTTATGGGCTTAGAGAATACATTCCTATTATTCGATTTTCCTAGTGTGAAAACATATTTCAACTTTGTGGTTCAGTTGGCAAATGGAAAACCTACAACCAAACATCTTATAAAGAGAGAAATTGATATGGTGGTCAATATGTCTATTGATGAAACCCACCTAGAAGGTTTGAAGTTCATCTTGTGTTTTCTAGTTTCATCATTGGGTGTGTATGGTGCTTGTCATGCGGAAAGAGTCGACTTTGCGGACAAAGCCAACCTCCCTAGAAGCTTAAGGCTTTCTAGTGACAAACAAGACAATTAAGGGCAATCCTTCTCTAAATATGCATTTACAATATGAGTAACCAAGTGTTTAGATCCTACTTGTAACCCAACGCTGTTGTAGTAGTCCAGCCTCGTCGATCCGGATGAGCTCCTCCTTCTCTTCGAAACCTGCATTCACTAACAATCAAACGATTAAATAGCACCTGAATATCTCATAAAATAAAACATATTTAACATATAGACCAAGGAGTATATGAAACAACTCATAAATAACAAATTGGTGAGAAGAATGGACTTATTTGTATTAATAGGAAACAAAAGAAACCATTACAATCTGAGCCTTAATGTTGTGCAGGTCCCTCCCAGGGTCCAACAAGAGTTCTCCTTTACTCTGATCAGCTCACCCACTTCCAAATGAAACAAGAAAGGATGGGAATCTCTCCTCACAAGCTTCTACAAGGAAGTCCTAATTCCAGCAGCATCTACCCTTAGGAATGTTCAGCTTTCAACCTCCCCTCCCTCTGGCCCAATGCCTGTATTTATAGTGCTTTGGAGGAAGTTAATTAGGTCCACCATGAATGGGATAAGCCCCTCTTTCAATGGGATAGCTCCCCTCTTCATGGGATAAGTTCCTCTTTCTTTGGGTGCATGAACCATCTGGAGGCGCTCAATACACGTCAAACCATCTTCTAGAATGCTCTAGATTTGACCACAAGTAACTTTTTTAAGATGAAACTCGCGCCTTTTGACCTTTACAGGGGTACGCACCCACCCCTTTACATACAGAGCATACAAGTACGTAGGTATTGTGAACTTGGGTAGCGTACACGCAGGTAAGGCTAAGAGAAACTGCGTACCAGAGATAATTGACTTTAAATGACTTTTCTCTCTTTCTTGGAGTTTGACATGGAGAGCAGAGGCATGAGACTTGCCAAGGAGGATAGTATGATAGTGGATGGAGCCATACTAACTGCAAATAGTCATGGTGACATTTTTTAGTGTAACAGATTGCCCCCTAAAGTGCGAAGCCTGTAGTAGATTATGGTTTTATATGATCTAGGAAGGGTGAAGTACTTTATCATTTCAAGGAGTATCTTGCGGAGAGCCTGGTCAGAACCTGCAAATATTCAACACAAAATACATATATAGGATGATATCATCGCTGAGGTAGGCATTCCCATACTCAGATTGAAAACTTTAACTAAAAATCTAACTATTGCTCTGATACATGAATGATTTTGCAGTACATTACAATCATAGACTCATGTAGACACAGTATGGATGCAGCCATCTGTATATGGTTAGTCTACTATATAATGAGTACAAAACTCCTCGCAGCCTAGATGGTGGAAACTAGATCCAGGGTCTTCATTTCTACTTCTCGAATTGGTACGATTCTATCCATGCGAATAAATGAGTTGATGTCGAACATGGTAGAAACCACTTGATTACCAGTCGATGATGTGAACTGTTAACAAGTGTGAGAGAGACCACCAGTGATGTCAATGGTTCTCAAAGTACCCAGTACAATCCATGAGATGTGAATGAATAGGTTGATGTCAAACACGTCACGTAATCCTTTGATCGAAAGTCAATGATGTAAACTGTCGTCAAAGGCGAGAAACCTGCCATTGATGCATGCAGACTTCAAGGTACTGACGATCTCTAAGTCATCTTTCTAGATAATGTGCTGATGTCGATAGAAAGTGACTCGTTGTAGGGAAGCCCACAACACGAAATCATTGTTCAAGTTGAAGAAATGTTGCTGTAAAGACTAACTCAGTGATGGCCAAAATGGATGACCAGTATTTTGCATATGAATGGTTTATTTGCAGAGACCTCTTGAACACATAACGACACGACAGATGGCTTAGTGACGATTGACCCAAAGTTAATACCCAGAAACAGTTGAAGACTTTCAAAGTGGTTTGATCAACTTTAAGGCAAAGGATTTCCCAACCCAGGTGAATGAAAAGTGTCGTGTTCAAGAGCGGTGATAAGGTTCTTCTGTAACAAAGGATAACAAATAGGTTCATTCTTCTCTCTTTTCCCCCACCATTTCTGGAAAGTACCTCTTTTATTTTTTACAAGCTTGAGGAGGATAACATATGCTTGATTATAAGCTCATCCTTCGGATGAGTCCAACTTAGTTTAGATTCGGACCCTAAGAAGGACTGGTCCGTTCCTGTTTGTAATCGAACAGGTCCTTTACTGTGAAATTTTAACGAGTCCAGTATAGGAGAAACTTGGTGTTTTTCAATTTTAGAGAGTCTAAAAAACTAAAGAAGACTCCAAGGTGAACTTTTTCGTAAATTTGTGTCTCCCAAGCCTGAAAAAGTATAAAATAATACCCGAGAGAACCGCTTGATCTTTCCACCAAGGAGTACTTTCATGACTAGTGCCTTTGACCTGAAAAGTAAAAAGCGATCAAGGACACGTCATTTTATTTCCAATATCGAGTTTGAAACGACAAAAACCAAACAATCTTTTCGTGTTTTTACGGTCAGAAAAGGGCTATAAGAGGACCGTCTTTTAATTCCATTTTAACGAGTGTAAAAGAAACGCTCGGCAATATTTCCATGTTTTAGGAGTCAGAAAAGGGCTTAAAAGATGACTCTGATGTCTTGGTTCGTGAAAAATGATAATTTACCCTAAAGTCCCTTTGTCCTGCACAAAAACAAGACATTACTCATACCTGTTTAAGATAGGCAAAAATAGATTGAAAAATACCCTTTTACGGTGAAAAATAAACAAACTTAGCATTCATTTAACTAAAAAACCTATAAAAAGACCTTTTACCATGTCATTCTTACCATTTTAATGTTGAGGGAGAGAAAAGGGCTTTTGACAAGAAACTTCCCGTGGAATTTGTGGACAATCCGACCGTCGGAATCGAGCACCGTCTCTTTCAGGTATTTCACAACATCCTCCTCTTCAATTTCATCTGTTTAGAATTTCATTTTAAGCTTTAGTTTGATTTTTTAGAGGTTTTGGGGTTTTAGGGTCCGCTTTTCGGGGTACGCAGGTGCCCTATGGGTGACCTGCGTACCCCGACATTTTCGTATATGGGAAAATGGTCGGAGTACACAGCCCATCTTTAGAATAGCTGCGTACCCATGCTCTGTTTTCTGAACGCGGGGTGTGTACTCCGCGCAAAGCGGTTTTCAAAACCCCAAACTCAAAACCTAACCATCAAATCTTGATTTAATGAATTCTAATGAATGTTTTTTGGTGTGTAGATTGCCCACCATGCTGGATTGGCGCAAAAGAGAACACGAAGATGTCGATTTGGCCGCAATAGGTCATCAAGCTTCCATTGATGCTTTGAAGGCATGCGGTCTTTACAAGTACTGGGCCATACCTGGCATGAGGGCCCAGGTGCCATTCCTAGAGTGGCTGGTTGAAAGGTGGAACATTCAGGATCAATGCTTTTACATCAGAGAGCACCAGCTCGAGATAGAGCCCTCCGACATATATTTTCTCACTGGTTTGCCTAACAGGGGCGAGCAACTATCTCTATTTGGGACTAGGCCGGGTGGCCAATCCCTTGCTAGTCTCCGGCTAGAGTGGTGCAACAATCAAAACCAGGAGAAGGGGATAGAAATCAAATGCATATCCCGACCTGAACTTATGGTAATTGCCTTTACAGTTACCAGACTTTGCGGCACTGCCGCTTTGCACATAGCCACTGGTTCCCAAATGCAGATGGCTATAGATTGCTTCCGAGGCACCATTTTCAACTGGTGCGATGCTGTGCTGGCCAATATGAAGGGCCAACTGACTAGGGAAAAGAACGGTCAATTGAAGACCTTTGGATATGGGCCTTTGGTTGTGAGATTTGCCCTAGAGAGAGTTCTAATGCTGATCCCCCAGCATCTCACTGTTCCAGTTGGGCCTCCTCGAGAGCCTAAGTTGATGCGGTGGGTTTCGGCGATGGCCCGGCATCCTGATGAGGGAGCGGGAGTTGTCCGATTTCCTAACGGTTACTTTCACTGGTTGGAGGACCAGGTCTTTGCGATTCAGGATTTTCCTTATGCCGGAATGGATTTTCGCAATGATCCGGACATGGTTCTTCCACAGGGAGAACAATGGGACGACAGAGGTACTTCATTTTTCACAAGTTTTAAATTATCTATTTTTTTTTTGTTTTTTATATATCGTCCCAAAACTGACAGTAAAAATTTTCAAAATGCAGATGTAGGTCCACGGCGTCCGGCCAATCTCCGGGCTTTTGAGAGGAGACAACCAGTTGCACCGGCACAGGTCCCACAGGACGAGGCTGCAGAGACACTAGCTGAGTTGGAGCAGGATCTAGAGCGTCTGACGGCGGATATACCAGAGACTACTATAGATGATATTCCTATCAGACTTCAGCGCTATGTAGTCACAGTCCCAGGACCTTTTAGGAGGTTTTTGTGTAGAGTAGCCCGTGCAGTGGTGTCGTATAGGGAGCATCACCAGTGATTGGATGGTCACATTTGTAGACACATGTGACATTTTGGTTTTTTGTACTTATCATTTTTGCTGATCATAAGGTGTTTTTCAACCTATGATCGAAGACGATGTATATTTTTTGACACACTCCTATCTATATATATCATTATTACCAGCTTATTTTGTTAAACATGTGTGATGAAATGTTTGTAAATTTACATTTATGATTGTTACAAATGTCTATTTAACATTCGAGACTCAATCGCATCTGCTAATGTATTTAAAGACCTTGGAATATGCTGATATTCAATGTAATCAAATTCACGTTCCAAGAGACGCACCCTCAAAAACAATCTTAATAACACTGGATTTCTAATGGCATAGACTCTATTAAGCTGTAATACAACGAGTTTAGAATCTAACCTCACTATCAAACTCCGAATCCCAAATGAAATAGATTCGGGTAATAACTCAATCATTGCACTGTATTTTACAATATTGTTTGTTGTTTGACCGAGGCTCACCCCATGCATAGAAACTAATTCGTCAGAGGGCGAATAGATAACCCAAGCTGCGGAAGAGATATTTTGTGTACTATGACAAGCACCATCAGCAAATCCAATGTACGTTTGGAGAGGCGTCGACATCTATAATATCAAGAGTAAAACCAAGATAAGCCAGAATAACGACGAAAAACACACTTTCTAAATTAAGCACACTGTCTCAACTAATAAACACACCAGCTAGAAAGAAAAACTAACCTAACTAAAATCTCCATACCCATCATTTAAGCATAATACCTCTTTAGGTAAAGTCCATTTCTGGGTTTACCCAAAGATTCCCCGTCAAAGTCTACCAGCTCATAGGCCCCTTTTGCTAGCTTTCGCTTGACAATGTAGGGCCCGTGCCACATAGGAACGAATTTTCCAGCACCTAATTTATCATTAGCTTGATCATATAACAACACTAGGTCTCCTTCCGAAAAATTTCGAGGGGTCACATTCCGGTCATACTGAGCTTTCATTCGTTTTGCGTGAGTCTCGGTTGCTAAAGAAGCTTCACGTCGAGTCTCATCTAATTTAGCTAAGTATAACAGACGCTTCTCCTCTTCGGAAGTATCTAGGAGAAATTCGATGGCCATTTGCAGTGACGGGATTTCGCATTCAATGGGCAGCACGACTTCCAAACCATAAACTAGTTGGAAAGGAGTGAACCCTGTTGATGTTTTCACTGAGGTTCGGTATGCCCAAAGCGCTGAAAATAACATGTTGTACCAATTCGACTGATGAATACCAATGATTCGTCGGATCATGATAATTAGGACTTTGTTGATAGACTCAACCAGACCGTTCGCTTGGGGATAATAAGGAGTAGAACTATCATGACATAAACCAAGCTCGCCTATAAGTTCTGTCATCATAATGTTTCGAAAATGGCGCCCATGGTCAGTGATTATCGCTTGTGGGACACCAAACCTAGCAATAATGTGATTGAACACAAAAATTGATGTTGTCTTACCGTCTGCCTCGAATGTAGGCATCGCCTCGGCCCACTTAGTAAAATAATCAACTGCAAGGATGATATACGCATGCCCCCCGGCCGAGTGAGGGTTACAAGTAATAAAGTCGATACCCCATTTGGCGAAAGGACCAACAACAATTATAGGGTGGAGAGGAGCAGGTGGCACACGCATCTTTCGATCAAACACTTGACAGTTGTGGCATTTTCGGACCGCAATAATACAGTCTTTAAACAAGGACGGCCAGAAATAGCCAGCGCACAATATCTTTTGCGCTGTGGCATACCCAGACATATGACCACCGCACGCTCCTGAGTGACAGTCATTCAAAACCCTTTCAGCTTCCTCATGAGTTAATCAATGTCGAAAAATCAAATCCGCCCCACGACGATAAAGAGTATCTCCAATTATTTTGTATTGTTGGGACTGGAATCGAATTTTCCGACACTTTGACTTTGAGATTTCGGGCCGAAAGGATTGAGTCTGGAGATAGATGATTATATCCCCATACCACAGATCTAAAGTGTTGATAAGAAACAAAGATTCGTCCGCAATGGGCTCCTCTGCAACTGTTTCCGTGTCAGCATGCGGGAAATCACACATTAACTCGGCAAATACTAAGGATTTCTTAGACTTGGATTTCTCGAACTCCAAATCGAACTCCTGCAGGATAACGATCCATTTGGAGTACTTGCCCCCTAGCAATTGTTTAGTCAGAATATAGATCATAGGGTTGCAATCCGAAATAACTGTAGTTTTACAGAGAAGAATGTAGTGACGAAAACGCTGGACAACTTGAACGGCTGCCAGTGCCAACTTTTCCACATGCGAATACTTTAGCTCGGTTGGATTTAACGTCCAACTAAGGTAATAGATCACATGTTCCATTCCAAATTCATCTCCCTGAGCTAAGACCATTCCGATGGTGGAGTGGGAGGCGGCGAGATACAAAAAATAATCCTGGTTGTACTTGGGAGGATGCAGCAACGGTGCATGGGTCAACGCGTGCTTAAGTGCATCAAAAGATTTCTGAGCTATCTCATCCCAAGAGAATTGAGCGTTTTGTTTTTTCAAAATTGTTGGAAAACCTTACTGTTCCACAACAGGAATTTCCAACCTCCCTAACGAGAACCCCAAAGAGTACTAGGATTTCATGCGGAAAGAGTCGACTTTGCGGACAAAGCCAACCTCCCTAGAAGCTTAAGGCTTTCTAGTGACAAACAAGACAATTAAGAGCAATCCTTCTCTAAATATGCATTTACAATATGAGTAACCAAGTGTTTAGATCCTACCTGTAACCCAACGCTGTTGTAGTAGTCCAGCCTGGTCGATCCGGATGAGCTCCTCCGTCTCTTCGAAACCTGCATTCACTAACAATCAAATGATTAAATAGCACCTGAATATCCCATAAAATAAAACATATTTAACATATAGACCAAGGAGTATATGAAACAACTCATAAATAACAAATTTTTGAGAAGAATGGACTTATTTGTATTAATAGGAAACAAAAGAAACCATTACAACCTGAGCCTTGGTGTTGTGCAGGTCCCTCCCAGGGTCCAACAAGAGTTCTCCTTTACTCTGATCAGCTCACCCACTTCCAAATGAAACAAGAAAGGATGGGAATCTCTCCTCACAAGCTTCTACAAGGAAGTCCTAATTCCAGCAGCATCTACCCTTAGGAATGTTCAGCTTTCAACCTCCCCTCCCTCTGGCCCAATGCCTGTATTTATAGTGCTTTGGAGGAAGTTAATTAGGTCCACCATGAATGGGATAAGCCCCTCTTTCAATGGTATATCTCCCCTCTTCATGGGATAAGTTCCTCTTTCTTTGGGTGCATGAACCATCTGGAGGCGCTCAATACACGTCAAACCATCTTCTAGAATGCTCTAGATTTGACCACAAGTAACTTTTTTAAGATGAAACTCACGCCTTTTGACCTTTACAGGGATACGCACCCACCCCTTTATATACAGAGCGTACAAGTACGCAGGTATTGTGAACTTGGGTAGCATACACGCAGGTAAGGCTAAGAGAAACTGCGTACCAGAGATAATTGACTTTAAATGACTTTTCTCTCTTTCTTGGAGTTTGACATGGAGAGCAGAGGCATGAGACTTGCCAAGGAGGATAGTATGACAGTGGATGGAGCCATACTAACTGCAACTACTCATGGTGACATTTTTTAGTGTAACAGATTGCCCCCTAAAGTGTGAAGCCTGTAGTAGATTAGGGTTTTATATGATCTAGGAAGGGTGAAGTACTTTATCATTTCAAGGAGTATCTTGTGGAGAGCCCAGTCAGAACTTGCAGATATTCAACACAAAATACATATATAAGATGATATCATCGCTGAGGTAGGCATTCCCATACTCAGATTGAAAACTTTAACTAACAATCTAACTACTGCTCTGATACAGGAATGATTTTGCAGTACATTACAATCATAGACTCATGTAGACACAGTATGGACGCAGCCATCTATTTATGGTTAGTCTACTATATAATGAGTACAAAACTCCTCGCAGCCTGGATGGTGGAAACTAGATCCAGGGTCTTCATTTCTACTTCCCAAATTGGTACGATTCTATCCATGCGAATAAATGAGTTGATGTCGAGCATGGTAGAAACCACTTGATTACCAGTCGATGATGTAAATTGTTAACAATTGTGAGAGAGACCACCAGTGATGTCAATAGTTCTCAAACTACCCAGTACAATCCATGAAATGTGAATAAATGGGTTGATGTCGAACACGTCACGGAATCCTTTGATCGAAAGTCAATGATGTAAACTGTCGACAAAGGCGAGAAACCTACCATTGATGCATGCAGACCTCAAGGTACTGACGATTTCTAAGTCATCTTTCTAGATAATGTGCTGATGTTGATAGAAAGTGACCCGTTGCAGGCAAGCCCACAACACGAAATCATTGTTCAAGTTGAAGAAATGTTGCTGTAAGAACTGACTCAGGGATGGTCAAAATGGATGACAAGTATTTTGCATATGAATGGTTTATTTGCAGAGACCTCTTGAACACATAACGACACGATAGATGGCTTGGCGACGATTGACCCAAAGTTACTACCCAGAAACGGTTGAAGACTTTCAAAGTGGTTTAATCAAATTTAAGGTAAAGGATTTCCCAACCCAAGTGAATGAAAAGTGTCGTGTTCAAGAGCGGTGATAAGGTTCTTCTGTAACAAAGGATAAAAAATAGGCTCATTCTTCTCTCTTTTCGCCCACCATTTCTGGCAAGTACCTCTTTATTTTTTACAAGCTTGAGGAGGATAACATATGCTTGATTATAAGCTCATCCTTCGGATGAGTCCAACTTAGTTTAGATTCGAACCCTAAGAAGGAGTGGTCCGTTCCTGTTTGTAATCGAATAGGTCCTTTACTGTGAAATTTTAACGAGTCCAGTATAGGAGAAACTCGGCGTTTTTCAATTTTAGAGAGTCTGAAAAAACTAAAGAAGACTCCAGGGTTGAACTTTTTCGTAAATTTGTGTCTCCCAAGCCCGAAAAAGTATAAAATAATACTTGAGAGAACCACTTGATCTTGCGACCAAGGAGTACTTTCATGATTAGTGCCTCTGACCTAAAAAGTAAAAAGCGATCAAGGGCACGTCGTTTTATTTCCAGTATTGAATTTGAAATGACAAAAATCCGGCAATCTTTTCTTGTTTTTACGGTCAGAAAAGGGCTATAAGAGGACCGTCTTTTAATTCCATTTTAACGAGTGTAAAAGAAACGCTCGGCAATCTTTTCATGTATTAGGAGTCAGAAAAGGGCTTAAAAGAGAACTCTAAGCTTTCACTTTTTCGTAAGTTTTAACGAGTTCAAAAAAATGATAAAAATGTACTCATGGTTTTCATTTTTTCGTAAGTTTTAATGAGTTTGAAAAAATGATAAAAATGTACTCATATGGCCGACTTTCAATTTAATTTACGAGCAGGAAAAGACGGAAAGAACTCGGCATTTTCATTTGTTTTACGAGAATGAAAAATAGCAAAATAATCTCGAGATTTTCATGAGTTTAACGAGTCTTGAAAATAGCTGAAATTGACTCGAGATAGGTTTCATTTTTACATAAGCTTGAAACAAAGAAAAAACTGTGCTTCAAAGTAGTTTCATTTTTACACAAGCTTGAAATGGAGAAAAAACTGTGCTTGATGCCCCCTAAGCATAATTGCTAGAGCGCATGCCCCCCCCCAGCTTCATTTCATTCAACCAATTGGATGAAATGAAGGTTGAGTTACGAGATCATTGAAAGACTCGACCTAAAACTGTAAGAAAAGATGCAAAACCTAAAATAACTAACCTAAATATACCACTTAACATTTATGAGATCTAGTCAAACTCTCGACTCAATTAGAGGAGGATTTGTTTCATTTTTTAACGAGCTTGACACAGGAAAAGAACTATGCTCAGATTCGGTTTCATGTTTACGCAAGCTTGAAACGAAAAACTATGCTTGTTATAAGTTCACATGCCCCCAGCATAATGACGCAAAACGAGGTACATGCCCCCCAAGCTTCATTGCATTCAATGAGGTGGATGGAATGAAGCTTGACTTTCGAAATCTTGGAAAGACTCGTGGGAGTTGTTTCATTTTTTAGTGAGGTTGACACAGGAAAAGAACTATCCTCAAAACCCTTGTTTCATTTTTTAAACAAGCTTGACACAAGATAAGGAACTATGCTCATAACTACTCTCTACAATCTACCTAACAAAAAACTCTACTCTGAAAACCTTGATTCATTTTTTAACGAGCTTGACACAAGACAAGGAACTATGCTCTTGACGCCTTGTTTCTTTTTTTAACGAGCTTGACACAAGACAAGGAACTATGCTCTTGACTACTCTCTACAATCTACCTATTTAACCTATCCTTGTTTCATTTTTTAACGAGCTTGACACAAGATAAGGAACTATGCTCAAGAAGTTCGCATGCCCCCAGCATAATGACACAAATCAAGGTACATGCCCCCCAAGCTTCATTTCATTCAACCAGTTGGATGGAATGAAGCTTTACTTTCAAGATCTTGTAAAGATTCGACTTGAAAAGGGAGTTGTTTCATTTTTTAACGAGGTTGACACAAGAAAAGAACTGTCCTCATACTCACTGATTCATTTTTTAACGAGGTCGACACAGTAAAAGGAACTTTCCTCGTACACACTGATTCATTTTTTAACGAGGTTGACACAGTAAAAGGGACTTTCCTCACAAATCCTACTTTCTACAATCTACCTGTATATACTACTATCTACCTGATTCATTTTTTAACGAGGTTGACACAGTAAAAGGAACTTTCCTCGGAACATTGATCATGGCTTCCAACTGGAGGAATGACATGTCAATGGACACACCTTGATCATGGCTTCCAAGAGGTCTTCATTAGAAGGAAGAATAGTTCTCTGGAAGGAACACATGTCAAGGGACTCAAAAGGGATAAGAACATCGTGTTCAAGTAATCCCATAGAGTTTTCCATGTCAATTACCGCATCTAAGTCAAAGGAAGACGAGCGAACAGTGAGAGGCTCACTTACATTGGTAACTGAAAACATGGGACCAGTTGCCACATAATTAACCCGTGGCAGGGTAGATAAAACTTTAGAATCAGGAACATTTAGGGGTGTCATATTATTGGTAGTTGAAACAAGACTAGGGAACGAAAGCTGGTCTACAGTCACAATACTGCCATTGTGAGGGAAAGACATCACGCGAAAGAGTGTCGATACGACAGCTTTCATTGCATAAACATAGTCTCGCCCAAGGAGTAAATTGAAATTCAAGGGACCTCGAACTACCATAAGATCAATACAGATAGTTTTACCTTCCAAGGTAATTGAAAACTTAGGAAGGATCCCTAAAGGTTCACTAATGGTTCTGTTAAAAGCTTTCAGATTCTGCATAATAGGCATGGTGACATTTTTTAGTGTAACAGATTGTTGACTTCTTTGTAGAAGCTTGTGAGGAGAGATTCCCATCCTTTCTTGTTTCATTTGGAAGTGGGTGAGCTGATCAGAGTAAAGGAGAACTCTTGTTGGACCCTGGGAGGGACCTGCACAACACCAAGGCTCAGGTTGTAATGGTTTCTTTTGTTTCCTATTAATACAAATAAGTCCATTCTTCTCAACAATTTTTTATTTATGAGTTGTTTCATATACTCCTTGGTCTATATGTTAAATATGTTTTATTTTATGGGATATTCAGGTGCTATTTAATCGTTTGATTGTTAGTGAATGCAGGTTTCGAAGATAAGGAGGAGCTCATCCGGATCGATGAGGCTGGACTACTACAACAGCGTTGGGTTACAGGTAGGATCTAAACACTTGGTTACTCATATTGTAAATGCATATTTAGAGAAGGATTGCTCTTAATTGTCTTGTTTGTCACTAGAAAGCCTTAAGCTTCTAGGGAGGTTGGCTTTGTCCGCAAAGTCGAATCTTTCCGCATGACAAAATGTTTTCAGTTATTTACAAGACTCATTAAACTCATGAAAATGTTTTTAGTACCTTATCTAGAAAGAGTCGACTTTGCGGACAAAGTCATCTTTAATTACTAAAAAGTTTCTCATCACTAAAAAGTTCCGGAAAGTTCCGGAAAGTTCTCATCACTAAAGAGTCGACTTTGCGGACAAAGTCAATGTTAAACTCATTTACGATTTCTAAGTCATCTTTCTAGATAATGTTTTCCCAGCGGAGGAAGCTAAAAGGGTTTTGAATGACTGACACTCAGGAGTGTGCGGCGGTCATATGTCTGGGTATGCCACAGCCCAAAAGATATTGCGTGCTGGCTGTTTCTGGCCGTCCTTGTTTAAATGCTGTATTATTGCGGTCCGAAAATGCCACAACTGTCAAGCGTTTGATCGAAATATGCGCGCGCCACCTGCTCCTCTCCACCCTATAATTACCGTTGGTCCTTTCACCAAATGGGGTATCGATTTTATTACTTGTAACCCTCACTGGCCGAGGGGCATGTGTATATCATCCTTGCGGTTGATTATTTTACTAAGTGGGCCGAGGCGATGCCTACATTCGAGGAAGACAGTAAGACAACAACAATTTTCATGTTCAATCACATTATTGCTAGGTTTGGTGTCCCACAAGCGATAATCACTGACCATGGGCGCCATTTTCGAAACATTATGATGACAGAACTTACAGTCCAACTTGGTTTACGTCATGATAGTTCTACTCCTTATTATCCCCAAGCGAACGGTCTGGTTGAGTCTATCAACAAAGTTCTAGTTATCATGATCTGACGAATCATTGGTGTTCATCGGTCGAATTGGCACAACATGTTATTTTCAGCGCTTTGGGCATACCGAACCTCAGTGAAAACATCAACAGGGTTCACTCCTTTCCAACTAGTTTATGGTTTGGAAGCCGTGCTACCGATTGAATGCGAAATCCCATCACTGCAAATGGCCATCGAATTTCTCCCAGCTACTTCTGAAGAGGAGAAGCGTCTATTATACTTAGCTAAATTAGATGAGACTCGACATGAAGCTGCTTTAGCAATCGAGACTCACGCAAAACGAATGAAAGCTCAGTATGACCGGAATGTGACCCCTCGAAATTTTTCGGAAGGAGACCTAGTGTTGTTATATGATCAAGCTAATGATAAATTAGGTGCTGGAAAATTCGTTCCTATGTGGCATGGGCCCTACATTGTCAAGCGAAAGCTAGCAAAAGGGGCCTATGAGCTGGTAGACTTTGACGGGGACTCTTTGGGTAAACCCAGAAACGGACTTTACCTAAAGAGGTATTATGCTTAAATGATGGGTATGGAGATTATAGTTAGGTTAGTTTTTCTTTCTAGCTGGTGTGTTTATTAGTTTAGACAGTGTGCTTAATCTAGAAAGTGTGTTTTTCGTCGTTATTCTAGCTTATCTTGGTTTTACTCTTGATATTGCAGATGTCGACGCCTCTCCAAACATACATTGGATTTGCTGATGGTGCTTGTCGTAGTACATGGAATATCTCTTCCACAGCTTGGGTTATCTATTCGCCCTCAGACGAATTAGTTTCTATGCATGGGGTGAGCCTCGGTCAAACAACAAACAACATTGCAGAATACAGTGCAGTGATTGAGTTATTATCTGAATCTATTTCATTTGGGATTCAGAGTTTGATAGTGAGGTTAGATTCTGAACTCGTTGTATTACAGCTTAATAGAGTCTATGCCATTAGAAATCCAGTGTTATTAAGATTGTTTTTTAGGGTGCGTCTCTTGGAACGTGAATTTGATTACATTGAATATCAGCATATTCCAAGGTCTTTAAATACATTAGCAGATGCGATTGCGTCTCGAATGTTAAATAGACATTTGTAACAATCATAAATGTAAATTTACAAACATTTCATCACACATGTTTAACAAAATAAGCCAGTAATAATGATATATATAGATAGGAGTGTGTCAAAAAATATACATCGTCTTCGATCATAGGTTGAAAAACACCTTATGATTGGCAAAAATGATAAGTACAAAAAACCAAAATGTCACATGTGTCTACAAAAGTGACCATCCAATCACTGGTGATGCTCCCTATACGACACCACTGCACGGGCTACTCTACACAAAAACCTCCTAAAAGGTCCTGGGACTGTGACTACATAGCGCTGAAGTCTGATAGGAATATCATCTATAGTAGTCTCTGGTATATCTGCCATCAGATGCTCTAGATCCTGCTCCAACTCAGCTAGTGTCTCTGCAGCCTCGTCCTGTGGAACCTGTGCCGGTGCAACTGGTTGTCTCCTCTCAAAAGCCCGGAGATTGGCCGGACATCGTGGACCTACATCTGCATTTTGAAAATTTTTGCTGTCAGTTTTGGGACGATATATAAAAAACAAAAAAAATAGATAATTTAAAACTTGTGAAAAATGAAGTACCTCTGTCGTCCCATTGTTCTCCCTGTGGAAGAACCATGTCCGGATCATTGCGAAAATCCATTCCGGCATAAGGAAAATCCTGAATCGCAAAGACCTGGTCCTCCAACCAGTGAAAGTAACCGTCAGGAAATCGGACCACTCCCGCTCCCTCATCAGGATGCCGGGCCATCACCGAAACCCACCGCATCAACTTAGGCTCCCGAGGAGGCCGAACTGGAACAGTGAGATGGTGGGGGATCAACATTGGAACTCTCTCTAGGGTAAAGCTCACAACTAAAGGCCCATACCCAAAGGTCTTCAATTGCCCGTTCTTTGCCCTAGTCAGTTGGCATTTCATATTGGTCAGCACAGCATCGCACCAGTTGAAAATGGTGCCTCGGAAGCAATCTATAGCCATCCGCATTTGGGAACTAGTGGCTATGTGCAAAGCGGCAGCGCCGCAAAGTCTGGTAACTGTAAAGGAAATTACCATAAGTTCAGGTCGGGATATGTATTTGATTTCTATCCCCTTCTCCTGGTCTTGATTGTTGCACCACTCTAGCCGGAGACTAGCAAGGGATTGGCCACCCGGCCTAGTCCCGAATAGAGATAGTTGCTCGCCCCTGTTAGGCAAACCAGTGAGAAAATATATGTCGGAGCGCTCTATCTCGAGCTGGTTCTCTCCGATGTAAAAGCATTGATCCTGAATGTTCCACCTGGGCCCTCATGCCAGGTATGGCCCAATACTTGTAAAGGCCGCATGCCTTCAAAGCATCAATGGAAGGTTGATGACCTATTGCGGCCAAATCGACATCTTCGTGTTCTCTTTCGTGCCAATCCAGAATGGTGGGCAATCTACACACCAAAAAACATTCATTAGAATTCATTAAAACAAGATTTGATGGTTAGGTTTTGAGTTTGGGGTTTTGAAAACCGCTTTGCGCAGAGTACGCACCCCGCATTCAGAAAACAGAGCTTGGGTACGCAGCTGTTCTGAAGATGGGCTGCGTACTCCGAACATTTTCCCATATACGAAAATGTCGGGGTACGCAGGTCACCCATAGGGCACCTGCGTACCCCGAAAAGCGGACCCTAAAACCCCAAAACCTCTAAAAAATCAAACTAGAGCTTAAAATGAAATTCTAAATGGATGAAATTGAAGAGGAGGATGTTGTTAAATACCTGAAAGAGACGGTGCTCGATTCCGATGGTCAGATTCTCCGCAAAGTCCACGGGATGTTTCTTGTCAAAAGCCCTTTTCTCTCCCTCAACAGTAAAATGGTAAAAATGACATGGTAAAAAGTCTTTTTATAGTTTTTTTGGATAAATGAATGCTAAGTTTGTTTATTTTTCACCGTAAAAGGGTATTTTTCAATGTATTTTTGCCTATCTTAAACAGGTATGAGTAATGTGTTGTTTTTGTGCAGGACAAAGGGACTTTAGGGTAAATTATCATTTTTCACGAACCAGGACATCAAAGTCATCTTTTAAGCCCTTTTCTGACTCCTAAAACATGAAAAGATTGCCGAGCGTTTCTTTTACACTCGTTAAAATGGAATTAAAAGACGGTCCTCTTATAGCCCTTTTCTGACCGTAAAAACATGAAAATATTGCTGGGTTTTTGTCATTTCAAACTCGATATTGGATATAAAACGATGTTTCCTTGATCGCTTTTTACTTTTCAGGTCAAAGGCACTACTCATGAAAGTACTCCTTGGTCGCAAGATCAAGTGGTTCTCTCAGGTATTATTTTATACTTTTTCGGGCTTGGGAGACAGAAATTTATGAAAAAGTTCACCTTGGAGTCTTCTTTAGTTTTTTCAGACTCTCTAAAATTGAAAAACGTTGAGTTTCTCCTATACTGGACTCGTTAAAATTTCACAGTAAAGGACCTGTTCAATTACAAACAGGAACGGACCACTCCTTCTTAGGGTCCGAATCTAAACTAAGTTGGACTCATCCGAAGGATGAGCTTATAATCAAGCATATGTTATCCTCCTCAAGCTTGTAAAAAATAAAAGAGGTACTTGCCAAAAATGGTGGGGGAAAAGAGAGAAGAATGAACCTATTTGTTATCCTTTGCTACAGAAGAACCTTATCACCGCTCTTGAACACGACACTTTTCATTCACCTGGGTTAGGAAATCCTTTGTCTTAAAGTTGATCAAACCACTTTGAAAGTCTTCAACCATTTCTGGGTATTAACTTTGGGTCAATCGTCACTAAGCCATCTGTCGTGTCGTTATGTGTTCAAGAGGTCTCTGCAAATAAACCATTCATATGCAAAATACTTGTCATCCATTTTGACCATCCCTGAGTCAGTCCTTACAGCAACATTTCTTCAACTTGAACAATAATTTCATGTTGTGGGCTTGCCTGCAACGGGTCGCTTTCTATCGACATCAGCACATTATCTAGAAAGATGACATAGAGATCGTCAGTACCTTGAAGTCTGCATGCATCAATGGCAGGTTTCTCGCCTTTGACGACAATTTACATCATTGACTTTCGATCAAAGGATTCCGTGACGTGTTCGACATCAACCTATTCATTCACATCTCATGGATTGTACTGGGTACTTTGAGAACCATTGACATCACTGGTGGTCTCTCTCACACTTGTTAACAGTTCACATCATCGATTGGTAATCAAGTGGTTTCTACCATGTTCGACATCAACTCATTTATTCGCATGGATAGAATCGTACCAATTCGGGAAGTAGAAATGAAGACCCTAGATCTAGTTTCCACCATCCAGGCTGCGAGGAGTTTTGTACTCATTATATAGTAGACTAACCATAAAGAGATGGCTGCGTCCATACTGTGTCTACATGAGTCTATGATTGTAATGTACTGCAAAATCATTCCGGTATCAGAGCAGTAGTTAGATTGTTAGTTAAAGTTTTTCAATCTGAGTATGGGAATGCCTACCTCAGCGATGATATCATCATATATATGTATTTTTTGTTGAATATTTGCAGATTCTGACCAGGCTCTCCGCAAGATACTCCTTGAAATGATAAAGTACTTCACCCTTCCTAGATCATATAAAACCCTAATCTACTACAGGCTTCGCACTTTAGGGGGCAATCTGTTACAGTAAAAAATGTCACCATGACTATTTGCATTTAGTATGGCTCCATCCATTGTCATACTATCCTCCTCGGCAAGTCTCATGCCTCTGCTCTCCATGTCAAACTCGAAGAAAGAGAGAAAAGTCATTTAAAGTCAATTATCTCTGGTACACAGTTTCTCTTAGCCTTACCTGCATGTACGCTACCCAAGTTCACAATACCTACGTACTTGTACGCTCTGTATGTAAAGGAGTGGGTGCATACCCCTATAAAGGTCAAACGACGCGAGTTTCATCTTAAAAAAGTTACTTGTAGTCAAATCTAGAGCATTCTAGAAGATGGTTTGACGTGTATTGAGCGCCTCCAGATGGTTCATGCACCCAAAGAAAGAGGAACTTATCCCATGAAAAGGGGAGCTATCCCATTGAAAGAGGGGCTTATCCCATTCATGGTGGACCTAATTAACTTCCTCCAAAGCACTATAAATACAGACATTGGGCCAGAGGGAGGGGAGGTTGAAAGCTGAACATTCCTAATGGTAGATGCTGCTGGAATTAGGACTTCCTTGTAGAAGCTTGTGAGGAGAGATTCCCATCATTTCTTGTTTCATTTGGAAGTGGGTGAGCTGATCAGAGTAAAGGAGAACTCTTGTTGGACCCTGGGAGGGACCTGCACAACACCAAGGCTCAGGTTGTAATGGTTTCTTTTGTTTCCTATTAATACAAATAAGTCCATTCTTCTCAACAATTTGTTATTTATGAGTTGTTTCATATACTCCTTGGTCTATATGTTAAATATGTTTTATTTTATGGGATATTCAGGTGCTATTTAATCGTTTGATTGTTAGTGAATGTAGGTTTCGAAGAGAAGGAGGAGCTCATCTGGATTGACGAGGCTGGACTACTACAACAGCGTTGGGTTACATGTAGGATCTAAACACTTGGTTACTCATATTGTAAATGCATATTTAGAGAAGGATTGCTCTTAATTGTCTTGTTTGTCACTAGAAAGCCTTAAGCTTCTAGGGAGGTTGGCTTTGTCCGCAAAGTCTTCAACCGTTTCTGGGTATTAACTTTTGGTCAATCGTCGCCAAGCCATCTGTCATGTCGTTATGTGTTCAAGAGGTCTCTGCCAATAAACCATTCATATGCAAAATACTTGTCATCCATTTTGACCATCCCTGAGTCAATCCTTACAACAACATTTCTTCAACTTGAACAATGATTTCGTGTTGTGGGCTTGCCTGCAACGAGTCGCTTTCTATCGACATCAGCACATTATCTAGAAATATGACTTAGAAATCGTCAGTACCTTGAGGTCTGCATGCATCAATGGCAGGTTTCTCGCTTTTGTCGATAGTTTACATCATTGACGTTCGATCAAAGGATTCCGTGACGTGTTCGACATCAACCCATTTATTCACATTTCATGGATTGTACTGGGTACTTTGAGAACCATTGACATCACGGGTGGTCTCTCTCACACTTGTTAATAGTTTACATCATCGACTGGTAATCAAGTGGTTTCTACCATGCTCGACATCAACTCATTTATTCGCATGGATAGAATCGTACCAATTTGGGAAGTAGAAATGAAGGCCCTGGATCTAGTTTCCACCATCCAGACTGCGAGGAGTTTTGTACTCATTATATAGTAGACTAACCATAAACAGATGGCTGTGTCCATACTGTGTCTACATGAGTCTATGATTGTAATGTACTGCAAAATCATTCCTGTATCAGAGCAGTAGTTAGATTGTTAGTTAAAGTTTTCAATCTGAGTATGGGAATGCCTACCTCAGCGATGATATCATCTTATATATGTATTTTGTGTTGAATATTTGCAGGTTCTGACCGGGCTCTCCGCAAGATACTCCTTGAAATGATAAAGTACTTCACCCTTCCTAGATCATATAAAACCCTAATCTACTATAGGCTTCACACTTTAGGGGGCAATCTGTTATACTAAAAAATGTCACCATGACTATTTGCAGTTAGTATGGCCCCATCCACTGTCATACTATCCTCCTTGGCAAGTCTCATGCCTCTGCTCTCCATGTCAAACTCTAAGAAAGAGAGAAAATTCATTTAAAGTCAATTATCTCTGGTACGCAATTTCTCTTAGCCTTACCTACGTGTACGCTACCCAAGTTCACAATATCTGCGTACTTGTACGCTCTGTATGTGAAGGGGTGGGTGCGTACCCCTGTAAAGGTCAAAAGGCGCGAGTTTCATCTTAAAAAAGTTACTTGTGGTCAAATCTAGAGCATTCTAGAAGATGGTTTGACGTGTATTGAGCGCCTCCAGATGGTTCATGCACCCAAAGAAAGAGGAACTTATCCTATGAAGAGGGGAGCTATCCCATTGAAAGAGGGGCTTATCCCATTCATGGTGGAACTAATTAACTTCCTCCTAAGCACTATAAATATAGGCATTGGGCCAGAGGGAGGGGAGGTTGAAAGCTGAACATTCCTAAGGGTAGATGCTGCTAGAATTAGGACTTCCTTGTAGAAGCTTGTGAGGAGAGATTCCCATCCTTTCTTGTTTCATTTGGAAGTGGGTGAGCTGATCAGAGTAAAGGAGAACTCTTGTTGGACCTTGGGAGGGACCTGCACAACACCAAGGCTCAGGGATTAATGGTTTCTTTTGTTTCCTATTAATACAAATAAGTCCATTCTTCTCAACAATTTGTTATTTATGAGTTGTTTCATATACTCCTTGGTCTATATGTTAAATATGTTTTATTTTATGGGATATTCAGGTGCTATTTAATCGTTTTATTGTTAGTGAATGTAGGTTTCGAAGAGAAGGAGGAGCTCATCCGGATCGACAAGGCTGGAATACTACAACAACGTTGGGTTATAGGTAGGATCTAAACACTTGGTTACTCATATTGTAAATGCATATTTAGAGAAGGATTGCTCTTAATTGTCTTGTTTGTCACTAGAAAGCCTTAAGCTTCTAGGGAGGTTGGCTTTGTCCGCAAAGTCGACTCTTTCTAGACTGTATCTAGAAAGATGACCTATCTCGAGTCAATTTCAGTTATTTTCAAGACTCGTTAAACTCATGAAAATCTCGAGATTATTTTGCTATTTTTCATTCTCGTAAAACAAATGAAAATGCCGAGTTCTTTCCATATTTTCCTGCTCGTAAATTAAATTGAAAGTCGTCCATATGAGTACATTTTTATCATTTTTTCAAACTCATTAAAACTTACGAAAAAATGAAAACCATGAGTACATTTTTATCATTTTTTCGAACTCGTTAAAACTTGCGAAAATGTGAAAGCTTAGAGTTCTCTTTTAAGCCCTTTTCTGACTCCTAAAACATGAAAAGATTGCCGAGCGTTTCTTTTACACTCGTTAAAATGGAATTAAAAGACAGTCCTCTTATAGCCCTTTTCTGACCGTAAAAACAAGAAAAGATTGCCGGATTTTTGTCGTTTCAAATTCGATACTGGAAATAAAACGACGTGCCCTTTATCACTTTTTACTTTTCAGGTCAGAGGCACTAATCATGAAAGTACTCCTTGGTCGCAAGATCAAGCGGTTCTATCAAGTATTATTTTATACTTTTTCGGGCTTGGGAGACACAAATTTACGAAAAAGTTAAACTCTTGAGTCTTCTTTAGTTTTTTCAGACTCTCTAAAATTGAAAAACGCCGAGTTTCTCCTATACTGGACTCGTTAAAATTTCACAGTAAAGGACCTGTTCGATTACAATCAGGAACGGACCACTCCTTCTTAGGGTCCGAATCTAAACTAAGTTGGACTCATTCGAAGGATGAGCTTATAATCAAGCATATGTTATCCTCCTCAAGCTTGTAAAAAATAAAGAGGTACTTGCCAGAAATGGTGGGGGAAAAGAGAGAAGAATGAGCCTATTTGTTATCCTTTGTTACAGAAGAACCTTATCACCGGTCTTGAACACGACACTTTTCATTCACCTGGGTTGGGAAATCCTTTACCTTAAAGTTGATTAAACCACTTTGAAAGTCTTCAACCGTTTCTGGGTATTAACTTTGGGTCAATTGTCGCCAAGCCATCTGTCGTGTTGTTATGTGTTCAAGAGGTCTCTGCAAATAAACCATTCATATGCAAAATACTTGTCATCCATTTTGACCATCCCTGAGTCAGTCCTTACAGCAACATTTCTTCAACTTGAACAATGATTTCGTGTTGTGGGCTTGCCTGCAACGGGTTGCTTTCTATCGACATCAGCACATTATCTAGAAAGATGACTTAGAAATCGTCAGTACCTTGAGGTCTGCATGCATCAATGGCAGGTTTCTCGCCTTTGTCGACAGTTTACATCATTGACTTTCGATCAAAGGATTCCGTGACGTGTTCGACATCAACCCATTTATTCCCATTTCATGGATTGTAGTGGGTAGTTTGAGAACCATTGACATCACTGGTGGTCTCTTTCACACTTGTTAATAGTTTCCATCATCGACTGGTAATCAAGTGGTTTCTACCATGCTCGACATCAACTCATTTATTCACATGGATAGAATCGTACCAATTCGGGAAGTAGAAATGAAGACCCTGGATCTAGTTTCCACCATCCAGGCTGTGAGGAGTTTTGTACTCATTATATAGTAGACTAACCATAAACAGATGGCTGCGTCCATACTGTGTTTACATGAGTCTATGATTGTAATGTACTGCAAAATCATTCCTGTATCAGAGCAGTAGTTAGATTGTTAGTTAAAGTTTTCAATCTGAGTATGGGAATTCCTACCTCAGCGATGATATCATCTTATATATGTATTTTGTGTTGAATATTTGCAGGTTCTGACCAGGCTCTCCACAAGATAATCCTTGAAATGATAAAGTACTTCACCCTTCCTAGATCATATACAACCCTAATCTACTACAGGCTTCGCACTTTAGGGGGCAATCTGTTATACTAAAAAATGTCACCATGACTATTTGCAGTTAGTATGGCTCCAGCCACTGTCATACTATTCTCCTTCGCAAGTCTGATGCCTCTGCTCTCCATGTCAAACTCCAAGAAAGAGAGAAAAGTCATTTAAAGTCAATTATCTCTGGTACGCAGTTTCTCTTAGCCTTACCTGCGTGTATGCTACCCAAGTTCGCAATACCTGCGTACTTGTATGCTCTGTATGTAAAGGGGTGGGTGCGTACCCCTGTAAAGGTCAAAAGGCGTGAGTTTCATCTTAAAAAAGTTACTTGTGGTCAAATCTAGAGCATTCTAGAAGATGGTTTGACGTGTATTGAGCGCCTCCAGATGGTTCATGTACCCAAAGAAAGAGGAACTTATCCCATGAAGAGGGGAGCTATCCCATTGAAAGAGGGGCTTATCCCATTCATGGTGGACCTAATTAACTTCCTCCAAAGCACTACAAATACAGGCATTGGGCCAGAGGGAGGGGAGGCTGAAAGCTGAACATTCCTAAGGGTAGATGCTGCTGGAATTAGGACTTCCTTGTAAAAGCTTGTGAGGAGAGATTCCCATCATTTCTTGTTTCATTTGGAAGTGGGTGAGCTGATCAGAGTAAAGGAGAACTCTTGTTGGACCCTGGGAGGGACCTGCACAACACCAAGGCTCAGGTTGTAATGGTTTCTTTTGTTTCCTATTAATACAAATAAGTCCATTCTTCTCAACAATTTGTTATTTATGAGTTGTTTCATATACTCCTTGGTCTATATGTTAAATATGTTTTATTTTATGGGATATTTAGGTGCTATTTAATCGTTTGATTGTTAGTGAATGCAGGTTTCGAAGAGAAGGAGGAGCTCATCCGGATCGATGAGGCTGGACTACTACAACAACGTTGGGTTACAGGTAGGATCTAAACACTTGGTTACTGATATTGTAACTGCATATTTAGAGAAGGATTGCTCTTAGTTGTCTTGTTTGTCACTAGAAAGCCTTAAGCTTCTAGGGAGGTTGGCTTTGTCCCGCGAAGTCGACTCTTTCCGCATGACAAACAGAGTCGACTTTGCGGATTTTTGTCGTTTCAAATTCGATACTGGAAATAAAACGACGTGCCCTTGATCGCTTTTTACTTTTCAGGTCAGAGGCACTAATCATGAAAGTAGTCCTTGGTCGCAAGATCAAGCGGTTCTCTCAAGTATTATTTTATACTTTTTCGGGCTTGGGAGACACAAATTTACGAAAAAGTTCAACCCTGGAGTCTTCTTTAGTTTTTTCAGACTCTCTAAAATTGAAAAACACCGAGTTTCTGCTATACTGGACTCGTTAAAATTTCACAGTAAAGGACCTGTTCGATTACAAACAGGAACAGACCACTCCTTCTTAGGGTCCGAATCTAGGATTCCGAAACTTTTTAGTGATGAGAAACTGTGTACCAGAGATAATTGAATTTAAATGACTTTTCTCTCTTTCTTCCAATTGTTGTGGTGTCAACATTATAGGTTGTGGAAGACTAGGGTCAATTGCACTTCCGTCTTTATAGTTGTGAGTGGTATGCTTCCTGGTTGCCATAATTTTGCTTTCCATTTTTCTTGCTAACCTGAATGCCTTCTCTAATGAATCAGGTTCCCAAAGTCGAACATCATGTTGGATATTATCCTTTAAAGACCCTATGAACACATCAATCCTATGCTGCTCTGGAATATCTTTTACCCTTATGTTCAATTTTTGGAACTCCTCAATGTGCTCCATTATTGAACCCTTTTGTTTGAGCTTTATCAATTGGCTAAAAAAAGTGTTGCTTTTTGTATCCTCATAATGTGCTATCAATTCTTCCATAAAAATTGCCCAAGTGATAAATTGTTTACGAGAGCAAAGCCATTGATACCATACAAATTGATTTGGTTCCAAATATAAAGTTTCCATACGTACCTTTTGTGTGTTTTGCACATTATTGAGATCGAAGAACTGCTCCATCTGTAATATCCATGTGGTGGGATCCTTGCCATCAAACTTCCTCATATCGATTTTTGGAATATGGTGGGTCTCCGATCCAACATTAGAGTCTATGGAATCATTATTAACATTTCTTTTGTTCACATCATGAGTTTCCTTTACAACCTTTTCACCATTAGTAAGTATTTCTTGTAGAAAATTTGTCAAATCTTTCTTCAAATCTGCCATGTCTGTCTTCAAATCTGTCCTCAAATCTGTCTTTAGATCATCCATCTTAGCTTCCATGCCCTTTATCTTAGATTCCATGCCATTTATCTTAGCATCTGTTAGCTTTTGTGAGCGTGACATTTTTTGCACTTGTTCTTGTAGTTTTGATATATCATGTAGCATTTCTTCCTCTTCTTCATGAGTCATGCTAGAGCTTTCAGGTTCCTTACTAGGTGTTTGCATTTTCTTTCCTCGGGGCATCAGTTACCGATAATAATGCTTATCTTTGTTTACATTATTATTGTTATGTCGGCTCTGATTATGTTATAACCCCTTAGACTCCTATATATAGAAAGGAGGTATTTTCATTTGTATCATCCAAGAATTGTTCATTTATGTAATGTAAAGGAGGTTGCCCCCTCGAAGAGGCTGAATTCTAAGGCATTGATCTATCTTTTCTATCTTTTCTTGAGCTGGTTTCATACCATTTGGTATCAGAGCTTTGGATTTTTGGGTTTTGCTGCTCCAAACAGGTCATTCTGGCATTTTCGCTATAAGTTTGTTTATGTGACGTTTCAGAAGTAGCAAAAAAAACCCATTTGAGAAGAAATCACGTTGAACATTGGGTACAAATTTCAGATCTTTTCACGCGATATTTGTGGAGATATGCGGAAAGAGTCGACTTTGCGGACAAAGCCAACCTCCCTAGAAGCTTAAGGCTTTCTAGTGACAAATAAGACAATTAAGAGCAATCCTTCTCTAAATATGCATTTACAATATGAGTAACCAAGTGTTTAGATCCTACCTGTAACCCAACGTTGTTGTAGTAGTCCAGCCTCGTCGATCCGGATGAGCTCGTCTCTTCCATACCTGCATTCACTAACAATCAAACGATTAAATAGCACCTGAATATCCCATAAAATAAAATATATTTAACATATAGACCAAGGAGTATATGAAACAACTCATAAATAACAAATTGTTGAGAAGAATGGACTTATTTGTATTAATAGGAAACAAAAGAAACCATTACAACCTGAGCCTTGGTGTTGTGCAGGTCCCTCCCAGGGTCCAACAAGAGTTCTCCTTTACTCTGATCAGCTCACCCACTTTCAAATGAAACAAGAAAGGATGGGAATCTCTCCTCACAAGCTTCTACAAGGAAGTCCTAATTCCAGCAGCATCTACCCTTATGAATGTTCAGCTTTCAACCCCCCCCCCCTCCCCCCCTCTGGCCCAATGCCTGTATTTATAGTGCTTAGGAGGAAGTTAATTAGTTCCACCATGAATGGGATAAGCCCCTCTTTCAATGGGATAGCTCCCCTCTTCATGGGATAAGTTCCTCTTTCTTTGGGTGCATGAACCATCTGGAGGCGCTCAATACACGTCAAACCATCTTCTAGAATGCTCTAGATTTGACCACAAGTAACTTTTTTAAGATGAAACTCGTGCCTTTTGACCTTTACAGGGGTACGCACCCACCCCTTTACATACAGAGCGTACAAGTACGCAGGTATTGTGAACTTGGGTAGCGTACATGCAGGTAAGGCTAAGAGAAACTGCGTACCAGAGATAATTGACTTTAAATGACTTTTCTCTCTTTCTTGGAGTTTGACATGGAGAGCAGAGGCATGATACTTGCCAAGGAGGATAGTATGACAGTGGATGGAGCCATACTAACTGCAAATAGTCATGGTGACATTTTTTAGTGTAACAGATTGCCCCCTAAAGTGCGAAGCCTGTAGTAGATTAGGGTTTTATATGATCTAGGAAGGGTGAAGTACTTTATCATTTCAAGGAGTATCTTGCGGAGAGCCCGGTCAGAACCTGCAAATATTCAACACAAAATACATATATAAGATGATATCATCACTGAGGTAGGCATTCCCATACTCAAATTGAAAACTTTAACTAACAATCTAACTACTGCTCTGATACAGGAATGATTTTGCAGTACATTACAATCATAGACTCATGTAGACACAGTATGGACGCAGCCATCTGTTTATGGTTAGTCTACTATATAATGAGTACAAAACTCCTCGCAGCCTGGATGGTGGAAACTAGATCCAGGGTCTTCATTTCTACTTCCCGAATTGGTACGATTCTATCCATGCGAATAAATGAGTTGATGTCGAGCATGGTAGAAACCACTTGATTACCAGTCGATGATGTAAACTGTTAACAAGTGTGAGAGAGACCACCAGTGATGTCAACTTTGTACCATGCGGAAAGTGTCGAGCATTGTAGAAACCACTTGATTACCAGTCGATGATGTAAACTGTTAACAAGTGTGAGAGAGACCACCAGTGATGTCAATGGTTCTCAAAGTACCCAGTACAATCCATGAAATGTGAATAAATGGGTTGATGTCGAACATGTCACGAAATCCTTTGATTGAGAGTCAATGATGTAAACTGTCGACAAAGGCGAGAAACCAGTCATTGATGCCTGCAGACCTCAAGGTACTGACAATTTCTAAGTCATCTTTCTAGATAATGTTTAATCATGACTTTTCGGAACTTTTTAGTAATGAGAAACTGTGTACCAGATGACTTTGTCCGCAAAGTTCCGGAAAGTATTTAATAAAGCGGACTTTCCAGAACTTTTTAGTGATGAGAAACTGCGTACCAGAGATAATTGACTTTAAATGACTTTTCTCTCTTTCTTCCAATTGTTGTGGTGTCAACCTTATAGGTTGTGGAAGGCTAGGGGCAACTGCACTTCCGTCTTTATAGTTGTGAGTGGTATGCTTCCTGGTTGCCATAATTTTGCTTTCCATTTTTGTTGCTAACCTGAATGCCTTCTCTAATGAATCAGATTCCCAAAGTCGAACATCATGTTGGATATTATCATTATCTAGATACAGTTCTGTTATTACTCAAAAGGGTAAATGGATATGAAACCAATGGTGTTATGACCCGACTCAACTGAATGCAATCGAATATGATAATGTAATCTTTTCAATTCGATGAATCCTAATTAAAGTAAGGAGAGAGTTTCCATTCACTTCCAACAATGCAAAAAATTGATCACTAAGAGAAAATATAACAAATTCTCTAATGCACTAATTTCATCAAGAAAAACTAATGCAAATCAATTCCAAACCATTTTTCTTTTATTTTTATTTTTTGTGTAAATTCAAATCAAAGAAAACTGATCTAAATCTACGATTGATTTTTCAGAATGTAAACTATGCAATTGTAATCTATGCACAATTCACTTGAAAAGTATGCAAATGTAATCTATGCACATTTTTCATTCATATTCTGAAAATGAGAATTCTAATTATGCAAATGTGATCTATGCAAGATAATTCTCAAACACGAGATGATTCTAATGTGATCTAAGAACCAATCAAGTGCAAGTCGAGAAAATTGGGCGAGAGTTCCAAAGATCAAAAATAAAAACACTCAAAGGCGATTAACACTCATATAAAATTTAGCCCTCCCCAGCGAATGAGGGGGAATTTTTTTTTGCAAAAACAAAAGCAAAAGGATGCAAAATTGTGAAAAGACTGAGAGAAACCTCCAAGTAATGACCAAAGGAAAAAAAATCAAGAATTTCTTAAGAAAGAGACTCAAAACACCCAATTGATTAAAGCTTAAAGCAGGAATGCCAATGAAATTAGCCAGGATGAAAGCTTCTGACAAGTGAACAGTGGATCTGGGTAGCAAAAATAAGCTATAAACAAAATCTAATAGGAGAAAAAGGAAAAAATGGAAAATTTCTCAAATTTGACAGGGGTACGCAGGTGACCTGTTTACACAGGTGCGGGTACGCTCTGTGCACAAAGCTGCAGTGCGTACAGGTACGCACTGTGCCTAACTCAGAGGCTGCGTACTGCTGGCAAAACTAAGAAAAATAAAAATCTAATTTAACCCTAAGCTATTGCACCCAAATACACAGTCAAACAACCAAAAACCAGAAAACAATCCACTTCTCTCAGATCAAAATATAAAATCAAAAAGAACTCAAACACATTCATGGATTCCCCAGCGGAGTCGCCATTTCTATACTGAATTCTGCGGAAAGAGTCGACTTTGCAGACAAAGCCAACCTCCCTAGAAGCTTAAGGCTTTCTAGTGACAAACAAGACAATTAAGAGCAATCCTTCTCTAAATATGCATTTACAATATGAGTAACCAAGTGTTTAGATCCTACTTGTAACCCAACACTGTTGTAGTAGTCCAGCCTCGTCGATTCGGATGAGCTCCTCCTTCTCTTCGAAACCTGCATTCACTAACAATCAAACGATTAAATAGCACCTGAATATCTCATAAAATAAAACATATTTAACATATAGACCAAGGCGTATATGAAACAACTCATAAATAACAAATTGGTGAGAAGAATGGACTTATTTGTATTAATAGGAAACAAAAGAAACCATTACCATCTGAGCCTTAATGTTGTGCAGGTCCCTCCCAGGGTCCAACAAGAGTTCTCGTTTACTCTGATCAGCTCACCCACTTCCAAATGAAACAAGAAAGGATGGGAATCTCTCCTCACAAGCTTCTACAAGGAAGTCCTAATTCCAGCAGCATCTACCCTTAGGAATGTTCAGCTTTCAACCTCCCCTCCCTCTGGCCCAATGCCTGTATTTATAGTGCTTTGGAGGAAGTTAATTAGGTCCACCATGAATGGGATAAGCCCCTCTTTCAATGGGATAGCTCCCCTCTTCATGGGATAAGTTCCTCTTTCTTTGGGTGCATGAACCATCTGGAGGCGCTCAATACACATCAAACCATCTTCTAGAATGCTCTAGATTTGACCACAAGTAACTTTTTTAAGATGAAACTCGTGCCTTTTGACCTTTACAGTGGTACGCACCCACCCGTTTACATACAGAGCGTACAAGTACGTAGGTATTGTGAACTTGGGTAGCGTACACGCAGGTAAGGCTAAGAGAAACTATGTACCAGAGATAATTGACTTTAAATGACTTTTCTCTCTTTCTTGGAGTTTGACATGGAGAGCAGAGGCATGAGACTTGCCAAGGAGGATAGTATGATAGTGGATGGAGCCATACTAACTGCAAATAGTCATGGTGACATTTTTTAGTGTAACAGTGCTAACAAGCATGTTTCTGAAAAATAAATGGAGAAGCCTTGGTCAAACACTAGTTCTAGCAATGATTCTGCTAGAATGTTTCCTCCAAAAATTATAGGCTCATTTGAGGGTATCTGGTGGTTATGTTGAACAAAATATGTTCTACCTATATGTAGTTTCCATGCTATCTGAGCTTTGTTAAATGTGTTGTCGATTCAAATGATTTTCCTCTTAATGTCTCCACAAAGATCCTTCAAGAAAGTCGCATTGTAAGTTCCTCATTCACAACTTCATTTTCAAATATGTCGTTGTATGAGGTTAAATTATAAGATTTAATATGTAGATTAGTTGGTAATTTTTGAATGATATTGATATGCACGTAGTAATATGAGCTCTATGTTGGAAATAATTTGGTTTCCAAGTGTTTCATGGGTTTACAGAAGACAAATATGGATGACATATTTATGTTTGTTTTAGTTGTAAAAGGTAAATATTTTGTTTTAGAGTCAGGTAGGGATTTTATATTGTTCTTTCATCAATTCATATGCCATTTTAAGTTTCAACAAGTATAAATACAAGATATTGTGATTATTTTCTTTCGTTTCTTTAGCAGTAATAAATGTTTAATGCAATGGGCTTTGGGTTGAATGAGTTTAGTTGTGATTAAATCCTTGGTTGTGCATATTATGTTGGGTGTGGAGCCTGATTATCTTCTGTATTCAAAGGTTTCAGCCGGATGTATACCCCAGGAAGATTGTACACCCCTCCACGTGGGGGGGTGTGGGGGGGACTTGTGCCCCCTGTGGGGGTTTCGGGGGGGCAATCCCCCCCGACTGTGAGGATTAGGCGGATGATCTAACGGTAGAAGTTATGTTTAGTTTACAGTTTTTTGCCCTAGAAGGCAACCCCTCACTATATATGAGGGAATTGTATTGCGCCTATATAGATCTATATGTTGAGTGAGGAAGAGAGAGGAGATTGAGAGCGAAGAGGGTGTTACAGTGGATCTACTATAGGTTGTATCTCTTCAGTTTGCTGGATAATATAAAAGGAAGGACTAGTTGTTTCTCCGTGGACGTAGCCCAAACTGGGTGAACCACATATATCTGTGTCTCATGGGCCATGGTATTTATATCCTTTCTAAAGAAGCATTCCAATGAATGTGGTATA
This sequence comes from Pinus tabuliformis, assembly GCA_031772625.1. Taxonomy (NCBI): domain Eukaryota; kingdom Viridiplantae; phylum Streptophyta; class Pinopsida; order Pinales; family Pinaceae; genus Pinus; species Pinus tabuliformis. The sequence goes on along the minus strand of CM062820.1, from coordinate 1,410,608,507 downwards.
AAATTATCCATAAATAAGGTCAACTCTCTAAGGTGTGTTAGGCTTTCTAACATTAGAGAAAACTATATTTGTACATCTTGAGTAGGCCTAATAGTTGACAGCATGTGTTTCCTTGTAAGAGTATGTACACCTTTGTAGACTTAGTAGTCAAATCACTCCACGAAGGTGGGTCCCTTGATCCACAAACTAGGGGTTCTCATACACCAAATTTTTATGTGACTTGGAAGTCACCTTAAAATTAGATTTTGTTATTTTCCACCCCTCTTCGTGTCTTTAGTAGTAATAAATGTTTGATGAAATGGAATTTGGGATGAATGAGTTTAGCATTGACTAAATCCTTGGTTGTGCATGTCAGGTTTGTATAATGAAGAAACATCTTGTATGGAAGACATTTTCTATGATTGAGGGTACTGCGGAAAGTGAGAATAAAGAAGTCCACAACCTATAAATTCAGAGGAAATTTATTAACCGCGTCATGGTCAAAGAAATGTTATTCTATCCTAGTTTCCACCTCAAATTCAATGTGAGGTGCGCATTAAACACTATCTATTTGAAAGGAGTTATGTTTCATAATTTAGTAGAATCTAGTTAATACATGTGCCATAATTTGAGTAGTTTCTAGACTCACACCTTTACGTTCTTAAACTTTCTTCTTAGAAATGGAAAACATGTTTTGTGACATTAGTGTTGATTGATTCTTGTCAGCTCAATGGAATTGAAGTATTATTGCAATGTCTTCTATCATATTCTTTGATTTTGATTGAGTGCATATGTTTTGAAGCTTCTGTAAAAAGAATTTACATCATTTTGAATTATTAATGCAGGATGACAAGAAATTCTGGGAGAACTTTGGAAAGTATATCAAATTGGGTTATATCAAAGATGTTGGGATAGGGTCCCTAGGGGCAATTTTGGGTTAGTTTATTCAATTTTTGAAAATAATTTTGTAAGGAACGTAAAGTTTCCACAAAAGGAGGAAGCAAAGCATGCAACTAAGTAGGAGTTAAAGGGGATTTAGCCCCTTGTAGGGGTAAGTGATAGGAATGTTTTGAGACTCACCCATAGGCTGTGGGCCATGGTATTGTATTAGAAAGGATATAAATATTTTAGTCATAGCGAGTCTAGAAATAACATATTTTGCAAAAAAACAAGTGTAAGGGCAAGTGCTAAGGCAGGGAATCTCTGTTTCCTATACTTAGGCGAAAGGAGAAGGATCCTGCAACTGAGTGTGTGGGCCCCTGCAGTTGGGTGCGTAGGGTGGAAGTGTCTGTAAGTTGAATGCTGAATCTAATAAAGACTCATTTTGGACCGAATATCTTGCATTTGTGCCGTGTTATTAATTCTGTTTAAGTTTATGCATTGTTGCTTAATGATTTATTTTCTATGAAATAAAGTGTATATTTTGTGCCAAATTATTGAATCTTTAATATCTATGCAAGAAATGAGTAATGATCTGATTTCATGAAGGTAGTAGCTAAATCTGTTATGATATCTATTTAAAGCAGGTAGATTTGCGCAAAGGCAGATCTAGGGTTAGTATTTACTAAGCGAAAGTTGTAAGTCTGCTTCTTTTAGGTCTAAAAATCATGATTGTAGACCTTCACAAAGGTCTGGAAGCCCTTTGAATAGAATTTCTGTAGTGAACCATAGGAAGATATTGATCTGCACGAAGGAAAATTTGAGCTACAACAGCTTCATATTACATATCACACGGTCTCTAGATGTAGAAACTTGGTTCTAGCATCCCCCAATACTACTTCGGGTGAGACTATAGCCTACACTATGTAGGTTGTTGCCAAAAGGGCCAACAGTTAGCATTTTGTAGGTTGGCTTGATTAAATCTACACCTATGTTAGGCCCCCTTAAGCCAACAAATGGTTCCGTTGCTGAGACCCCGATCTGTTTAAGAGATGTGTGATAAATGGTTTCCTACAAATAAAGAGATTGAGAACTGGATTGACTGAAACGTGCATGCATTTGTGGCTCGAGAAAACAAAGCCCTAAATTGTCCAAAGAGAAATTGTTGCTGAGATATTTGTACACGAATGAGACTGACACATTCTTATGTTTCTTCCCTAATGAATTACATGAGGGGTTGTGTAAATTGGCTGATAGTCAAGGAACGTGGAGGCTTGACGACCCTATAGTCTGGACTTCAGAACTGGTGCGACGACAGGAGGCATCACGAAGAAATATCACACGGGCCATGGATCATTGGATTGATCATACACTTGTAAGTTTTCTGATAAAGTTCACAATCAATAGAAATATCAGCTATAGCGAAGTGGAACATAGCCTCTTCAAGGGACCACGAGGTAAGTATTTGAAATCATTAAAGACTTGGATTAAAATTTTGTTATGTGAAAAGAGGGATATGTAGTTACCTTGATGTTTGGGGCTACGCGAAGTGGGAGATTCTTTAGAAGGAACATAGGATCAAGCTCAAAGTACAGCCCACTCATTGAACCCCCTTCAAATGACGACGAAGGGACTGTGCTGACTACACCACAAAGTGCATTACATTTGATTAAGTAGGCTATCCTGAGGATACCTCATTCATCCACTCCACCTCCACCTCCACCTCCACATCATACAACTACACCTTAACCTTCACCTCAACCCCTGCTACCACCATTCAACATGGAAAACATGATGAAGATGCCAATTTTTGAAGGGGTAGGGAGTGAAGACCCTGAGAAATTTTGGTTCATTGTAGATGTTTTATGGACAACACAACAGATTAGAGATGATAACATCAAGAAAGTGCAATTGGTCACAACCTTACAATACAGAGCATTGACATGGTACATTAAGTACTGCACTGATAACCCTAACACGATGTTGGGAGAAACCAATCAAGCTTTGAACACAGAGTTTAGAAAGCCTAAGTCAGAGGTGTAGTCGGTGATTCAGTTTAAGGAATTTCGACAAAATATAGATGAGACCCATTGGGATTTCTATCAAAGGTTAAAATTCCTATTCTAGCAAGCCAATATGATAATTTCAGATTCCCAGCATCGAGACTGGTATATAGTGTCACTTTTACTACACTTAAGAGTGCCTCCATCACAAAAAATAGATAAAAACGCAAGTAGAATTCGTAGAAATCATGATGAGGATGGACGCCTCGCCCATACAGGATACAAGCCTTAGAGTGCAATAGATTTACTCATAGCTGGAAATCCTATACTTGGAACTGCAGAGCCTAAAGAAAGGAAAAGAAGCTCTCCCAGAGGTGCACACAAAAGTCTGGTGCTTGAAATGCAAGGGTGATGGGCATAATAAGGACCATTGCCTGATTTATGAGAACTATCTTATTGAGGGAGGGTTTGTTCCCATGAAACCTAAAAACAATGTTGGAACTAGCATGGGAGTAGTGCCATGGTATGCTATCTGTCAGGTTACAAGACAACATGTGACTGATAATTTCCATTTACTACAAAAGTTTGTACAGACCCCTCAGTAGTTGTTTTTCAATTTCTGCAAATCTATAGGTCATGATGAAATCCATTGTATAAGTTATGGGATGATGATGGATAGAACCCCTACGTACCAAATGCAAGAAGAAAACCAACCTCAGGACTAGGGCACAGGAGCAACGCGTGGAGGATTCCAAGGCCGAGGATGAGGAAGAGGGGGCAGAAGTGGTCGAGGGTGTGGGAAGATAAGTTTCTATAATTGTGGCAAAGTAGGATGCTTCGTGTGAGATTGTACAAACCCCACAAATCTGTCATGTCAGTATTGTCGACAGTTTGACCATGTGATAGAGGAATGTCCCGTCCTTATGGAAAAGATGCAAGAAAAGAAGGCGTAACCCCAACAACCTACGTATAACATCCAGATGATGAGGGTAGAGCCCCCTAAATAAGATCAGAACATAAATATAGTAACAAGGAGCAGTATGACCACTAGTGCAGATAAGGGAAAGCAGACTGAGGCTAAAGGGTGGGTTCACAAGGTTGCTGAGAAGGAAATATACTTTGACCTTAATCATGCTAAAGATACTTTCATGGAAGCAAAGAAGAACTTCGCTAAGGTCTCCACCTCTGGAAGTCAGGTGAAAATGCTAGAAACTAGTACAACACAAGAGGTAGATCCGTCGATATTAGCTACTTTTCTAAAGACTTGTATGAAGTTACTACGCCATAAGAAAGTAGTAGAAGGGCTGCAAGAGCTAATCGACAAGTGCACAAATAAAGAAAATACGCATGTTGAACAACGCACCATGAGAAAAATTAGTAAACATAAGAAGAAAATGGGGGGCTACATGAGGCTGACTATGCAAATAGGAGAATATGAAATGTACGGGGTAATCTTGGATCTGGGGTTTGATGCAAACGTCCTACCTAAGAAGACGTGGGAAAGGATGGGGACACATGTGGTGCAATGGTCTCCTATTTAGCTATGCATGGAAAATCAACAAAATATTATCTTGATGGGGTGCTTATATGGTGTAATGGTGGACATTGAGGGCGCAAAGGCACTGGCTGACTTTGAGGTCATTGAAATAGTGGATGATAGTAACCCATATCCTATGCTATGAGGAATTGACTGGGCTTTTGATATGGACTTAGTAATAAACTTGAAGAAGCGGAAGATGGCATTTGAAAGGAATTCACTCAGGGTTGTAGTCCCACTAGACCCTACTGAAGGAGTGCATTATACTAAACCAGTTCATGACTTTGTGGAAAGTGATGATGATCTAGATCAGATATACAAGATCACAACAGGAAATGAAGATTGGATCAATCCTATGGCCGATGGACGAATTGTGTGGGACAACGATAACTCCTACACCTCAGACTTAGATGAAGAGCTTGAACACTAGTATAATCAATTGCATGAAGTATCTACGCTCTGGTGTAATAAGATGACCAAATCCTTGTGGTGTGTCTCAATTGAGGTAAGGAAGCTTCTTCATTATGATGGTTTGACTGATGTGGATCTATTTTTAGATGACTTTGAAAGGGAGGTGCCTGAAGAACATCACTTCCAAGCATTGGAGTTGGCACTATACGCTACACCTACCCGTTGCTGGGGTATGCACAAGGAGAGCTTCGCAGCATGGAAGGAATACAAAAGAATGATGAGATTAAAGTTTGGGTATGCTAATACTCAGATGCTAGAAAATTACAGTGGGAAGGATGATCCACATGATCATATGGCATGATGGACTAAGCTCTAGGGAATAGAGTGACAACTTGAATGGGTGCACATTTGATATCATACCTTAGATACAATCCCAATGAACTAGTATTTGGAATCAGAGCTTTACCATGGGACACCTGAATGGGATATCTTGAGAGAAATTTTCTTATTGAATTTTAGCTTTGAAGATGGGTTTGAAGGCATTGATGAAGTGCTCCAGGAGATAAAAGAATCTATATTTAGAATGCCTAAGGAACTGGTAGAATGGACTCAGCCAGATTGGAGTACATAGTTGTGCCATGCGCTAGAATGTTACAATGTGACTGCTAAAAAGGAAGATGAAGATCCCAAAAATCTTAACATCCCAGAGACATAAGGACAGTGCAAAGTTGAAGGACCGAAAGATGAGGACCTAGATATATCAAAACCTTTGAAAACAAGACAAGTAAATATTAGATCTGAAGCAAAGCCTATGTTCATGAAGATATGAGACTATAGGGATGAATATATAGTTGATAAGGTAGATGAATTGTTGCATGAATACCAGGATCTATTCCCAACAAAGATTTCAGATTTGAGGGGAATCGTTGGAGATTTTGGTGCTATGAAGATTATGTTGAAACTCGATGCAAAGCCTGTTAAGAAGAGACATTATCAGCTCAAACTGAAGTATAAAGAAAAGGTGTGCTAAAAGCTGGATAATATAGTGGATGCTGGTATTATTGAAATAGTAGAGGAATTTGTAGAAATTTTGAATAATATAACACTTATTCATAGAGATTATCTCGATTATACACTATTTCGGAATACATGCATAATACATAACCTCCTCTACGTTGATCATCAATTTAGCAGCATTAAAAACAATGAAACATCAATCGCATACACACATTAACACGGTATGTAACCCAGGGAAAGCTTACAATTGAAAACCCCACACTATCTGTATATTAATGATTGAGAATATGTAACAATACATAGTACAATACTCCTCACAAGTACTCAGTACTATCTCCACCTGTTACACACAAAACTAGCTCAGATCAGAACAAGTCACAGGTTCAAATCTCCTCCGCTGCTTTGCCTGCCTCCACTGCACAATCTTGCAAGAGAATGAATGATGAATGGCTGATCCAAACTCCTATTTACCTTGGCTAATCCAAAATCACATGAGCGCAAGCTATAATTTCCTTGGTATTGGCCCACACTGTGCAGTCCTCATTGGCATAACTCAATCCATGCATGTGCAAAATATCATGCACAAATGATAGTCACAACTCACCCTTTCACTTACATCTATCACCTGTCTCTATTGAACTGTCCATGCACTGAGTTAACTGATGTATTCTTTAGTTGCTTTATGAGTTAATAATTAGTGAATTAATTAATATTTAATTCGCACAACTCATCACTAGTGTATTCTTTAGTTAGACTAAATACAACTAGTTCAACTAAGTCAAACTGAACACAACTCCATCAACTTCACATCCAACTCCACAGAACTCACATGCATGAGTTCTAACTGAAGTCCTCCATGCAATAGCTCAACTAAAACATAAGAAACCACATGATTCCTTCTATCAGCTGCATGTGCCACATTCGTAGCTCGAACTAAAGTGCTCCAAGAGAATAAGATAATGTTTTGAGTCCAAATATTACTAAGGGCTAATAATATTTGACTATTTCTATTTTTAGCCTGGTAGTCTAAAAATAGACTCTGATCACTCCGCTGTGAACAAAAAATAGAATTCCATCTATTTTTCCCAACATGACCAATCATCCATAAACAACATCCTGCAACTCATAGACCATGATCCATATGTCTAAAAATAGACATAGACTAAAAATAAACTTTGCGCCAAAAATAGCCTATGGGCCCACTTAGTGAAGGCGACTCCTTTCCACTAAGCTCCATCATATTTTTGCATTTTCAACACTCCCTCTCAACAAGATATGGATTATCTACAACCCCTATCCTGCAACTCTAGAATGTTCTGCATGCAACACATTTGCCCGGTCCGCTTGCTCTAGCAACACTTGGAAAAAAAACACTCCCAACTGACCACTCTGTTGTGCTAGGAACATACTCTGATGCTAAAGCTCTACCTGCTACTGACAAGTGCTCCCTCTCTGACATCTACGCTACTGCAACATCTCCATGCATCTCGCACCATTGCACACTTCTCTATGCCACCTAGCACTATGCAAAACACTTGTGCCTCTCGCATTGCTGCAGCCTGCTAGCTATGCATTGTACTGGGATTCCCTACACTGTCACTCTCTCTGCCGCTCCATCCGCATCTGTATCTACCCAATCAGTCAGTTCCTGCTACTCCACATTGGGGTTCCCGTAGCAAGGTCTCATCCAAGAGGTTGGTTACCTCAAGGATCCTGCCCCTCCTCCTTGGGACGATCAATCCACATCACCCCACCTCCTACCTGGAGGTATGGCTGCATGCGATCCCTCAGCCCACCTGGCTCGAATTTTCCCCCTACTAGAGGTCTCTACATGAGTAGATGTCTCTACTTTATCTCCTCTCAGTTTCCCTTGTTCTGGCTGCTCCACAACCTTCTGAAGCTGCTGCACCAATCGTGGCTCCTCCACAATCGTCTGAGACTTATTCTGGCTCTACATGTTGAGAGGTAATATACCCTCCCTCTCAACCACCAAGCCTCCATCAGTTGCCTTGTTGTTCAAGGCTTTGCATGCATCTACATGCAACTGATAAAGGTTCCTGACTCGAACCCATATCTTCCGGGTTTCTCCAGTTGTCTTGCTGCGCAGGAAAGCCTTTCCCTCACTGAAGACAACATCATATCCCTTGTCTTATAACATCGCCACAGAGATAAGATTCTTCTTCAATCCTGGAACATGCATCACTTCCTTCAATCTGAAGGGTTTACCAGACTCCCTCTCAAAGGAAATGGTACTGATACCGGTCGCACTGTATCTACCATCATCGCTCATCTCGATGTGCACTCCAAAATCTTTCTCATCTAGATTAGAAAAAAAATCTTGATCTCCTGTCATGTGAGAAGACGCACCACTATCCAAGAACCATACCGATCCCATCAAACTTAATACCAAGCATGTGATCAGTGAAAAATCCAGCTCAAACTGTGAGGCTAAGGCCTCTCCCGCTGTAGATCCAAAAACTTGCTTATTTTTCTTCTTCTGCAGACAATCTGTGGCATCTTCATTCTCAGCTTTGATGTTTCTGAGTTTATCCTTGAGCGCCATTCCACCAGCTCAAAACTCAACCGCTTCTGATCTAAAATTCGTGAGAACAAAGTATTTCTTGTACAGAGATTGATTGTATGGGCATTCACCGGATTCTCACCTTCCAAAAGAAGGATGAATCCAGAAGCTACCTGGCCCGATTACAGACTCTGCCTGAAGAAATAAAATGTAAACACTTTCTGAATAATCGATCTAATGATCAATCCCGCTTTGATATCCTGTAGAACTTTTTCTACAAATCAACCAGCTCTAATACCATGTAGAAATTTTGAATAATATGACACTTATTCACAAAGATTATCCCGATTATACACTATTGCAGAATACATTCATAATACATAACCTCCTCTACATTGATCATCAATTTAGCAGCATTAAAAATAATGAAACATCAATTGCATGCACACATTAACACAGTATGTAACCCGGGGAAAGCTTACAGCTGAAAACCCCACACTATCTGTATATTAATGATTGAGAACATGTAGCAATACATAGTACAATACTCCTCACAAGTACTTAGTACTATCTCCACCTGTTACACACAAAACTAGCTCAGATTCGAACAAGTCACAGGTTCAAATCTCCTCCGCTGCTTTGCCTGCCTCCACTGCACAATCCTGCAAGAGAATGAATGATGAATGGCTGATCCAAACTCCTATTTACCTTGGCTGATCCAAAATCACGTGAGCACAAGCTATAATTTCCTTGGTATTGGCCCACACTACGCAGTCCTCATTGGCATAACTCAATCCATGCATGTGCAAAATCTCATGCACAACTGATAGTCACAACTCACCCTTTCACTTACCTCTAACACCTATCTCTGTTGAACTATCCATGCACTGAGTTAACTGATGTATTCTTTAGTTTCTTTATGAGTTAATAATTAGTGAATTTGTTATGAAACCAGCTCAAGAAAAGATAGAAAAGATAGATCAACGCCTTAGAATTCAGCCTCTTCGAGGGGGCAACCTCCTTTACATTACATAAATGAACAATTCTTGGATGATACAAATGAAAAGACCCCCTTTCTATATATAGGAGTCTAAGGGGTCATAGCATAATTAGAGCCGACATAAAAATAATAATGTAAGGGCACAATAATAACAATAGTGGGCTTCTATGGGGCACAATAGTAACAATATGGGCACTACATGGGTACATCAATATAATAAGTGGGTTGTACTAATAATAATAAGGGGTTACACTAGTAGTATAGCGGCCTAACATGCCCCTCTCCTTCAAAAAGCGTTGTCCTCAACGCTTGAGTAGTTCTTGATGCTTCTGTATAAAATTCTTGTCCTCCCATGTGGAATCTTCAACGGGTAAGTTCTTCCACTTGATGAGATACTCTGAAATTGATCGATTTTGTAGCTGTTGAGTTCTTGTTTCTGTGACTGCTCCAGGTTCCAATATGATTTTTCCTTCCTCTTCAATTTCTGTCAATATTGTTTGAATTGGGATCTTTTGCAACTTTTGAATAAGTGGCCATACTTCTTCATCCTTCTTCCATTCATCCCTTGCTTCGTTTATCCAATCCGGTTGGATAATAGAAATAGCATAAAACAATGCTTCCACATCCTCATCTTTGGAGAGTATTCCCATTCGGTAAGGTCACCATTTTTTAAGTGCACGTAGTATTGCCAACATTTCCTTCTCATAAATAGCTTGCTTGAGATGTAGCAGTAAAAATACCCAATCACCTACATCAAAACATTTTTCACTACAATGTTGATCTACCTGTTGTTTCCTTTGATTTTGCACCGAAGTGGCGTTATCCTTTAAAAGTTGGAGAACTTGTTGTTGATGCTCAATGTGATATTTCATTGCTTGAACATTTTTCTTCTTGATATCTCCTACTATCTCTAGAGTTTGAGGAGTGGTAATTTCTTCCAATCCTTTACAAGATATGGTCGGATTCATTTCTTGATGCTCAATGTGATCTTTCACTTCTTGAACATTTTTCTTCTTGATATGTCCTTCTATCTTGATAGTTTGAGGAGTGGTAATTTCGACCAATGAATTACAAGATATGGTTGGATTCATTTCTTCTTTCTTGATGTGATCTTTCACTTCTTGCACCTTTTTCTTCTTGATATATCCTTCTATCTTGAGAGTTTGAGAAATGGTAATTCTTGCCAATGCTTTACAAGATATCGTCTGATTCATTTCTTCTTTCTCTGGGATGGGGTCCTGGCACATATCTTCTTCATTTGATGTTTCTTGATCCTTTTCTTCCTCCTCTTCATATTCTATGTAAAATAATTTCTTCTCAGCACACTTGTGACCTTTAATGCATTTGCTATCACAAATGTAACAAATCCCTTTTTCTCTTTTTTCTTCCAATTGTTGTGGTGTAACCCTTGTAGGTTGTTGAAGGCTAGGAGAAACAACACTTCCATATTTATAGTTGTGACGGGTATGCTTCCTGGTTTCCATAATTTTGCTTTCCACTATGTCACAAAGCCCTTTTACTCTTTCCAATTGTTGTGGTGTTGCTCTAAAGGTGTTGCTCTTTGTATCCTCATAATGTGCTATCATTTCCTCTGTGAAAATTGACCACGTAACAAGTTTTTAAAGAGAAAAAAGCCCCTCATACCATAAAAATTGATCTGGTTCTAAATATGAAGATGCAATACATACCTTTTGTAACAATTGCACCTCATGTAGATCGAAATATTTCTCCATCTGTAGTATCCAATTTACCGGATCCTTGCCATCAAACTTCCTCATCTCGCTTTTTCTTGATTTTAGGAGCTCGATCTTGAAATGATTGTAACTCTGTAATTTTAGATCTTTAAGTTTTGAAATTGTGGCCTACAGTAGCCCTCTGTTCCCTCTTTCCAATGCCTCAAGCCTGATCCAAATTGGATTCTCCAAGAAAGAGTTATGCACAATCTCCCAAGATGACCTGATTATGGACTAGTTCAGTAGAGCGAACTTGTATGACGTGCCACGAGTCACTGATTCAACCTTTGGATCTGAAACACGCATACAAGAAACTACAGTCTATCTTCTTTCTGTACCTTCTAATGAAATTTTAATCCGATCCCCAGAGAGCAAGTTACGACGATTTTCCCTAGGTCACCTGTTTTGAATTTAATTCAGGAGTCTGCAAAAAGACCAACTTCCTCAGATCATATCTCCAACAATATTGCGCTCAAAACTCTAAAATTCGGACCCAAGGTTCAGTGTGATTTCTTCTCAAATGGGTTTTTTTTGTGACTTCTGAAACGTCACAGAAAAAACGTTATAGCGAAAATTCCACAATGACCTGTTTGGAGCAGCGAAACCCTAGAATCGAAAGCTCTGATACCAAATGTTATGAAACCAGCTCAAGAAAAGATAGAAAAGATAGATCAACGCCTTAGAATTCAGCCTCTTCAAGGGGTAAACCTCCTTTACATTACATAAATGAACAATTCTTAGATGATACAAATGAAAAGACCTCCTTTCTATATATAGGAGTCTAAGGGGTCATAACATAATCAAAGCCGACATAACAATAATAATGTAAGGGCACAATAATAACAATAGTGGGCTCTACATGGGTACATCAATATAATAAGTGGGTTGTACTAATAACAATAAGGGGTTACACTAGTAGTATAGGGGCCTAACAAAATTAATTAATATTTAATTCATACAACTCATCACTAGTGTATTCTTTAGTTAGACTAAATACAACTAGTTCAACTAAGTCAAACTGAACACAACTCCATCAACTCCATAGAACTCACATGCATGAGTTCTAACTGAAGTCCTCCGTGCAATAGCTCAACTAACACATAAGAAACCATGTGATTACTTATGTCAGTTGCATGTGCCACATCCGTAGCTCGAACTGAAGTGCTCCAAGAGAGTAAGATAATGTTTTGAGTCCAAATATTACTAAGGGCTAATAATATTTGACTATTTCTATTTTTAGCCTAGCAGTCTAAAAATGGACTTTGATCACTCCACTGTGAACCAAAAATAGAAGTCCATCTATTTTTCCCAACATGACCAATCATCCATAAACAACATGCTGCAACTCATAGACCATGATCCATATGTCTAAAAATAGACATAGTCTAAAAATAGACTTCGCGCCAAAAATAGCCTGCGGGCCCACTTAGTGAAGGCGACTCCTTTCCACTATGCTCCATCATCTTGTTGCATTTTCAACAGAATCTGAATGGGTAAGCCCAATGGTTGTCCAAGAGAGGAAATGGGAAGGAAAAATCTGGATATTCGTAGATCTAAGAAAGTTGAATGATGCATGTGTACATGATCCGTTTCCAACACCATTTATAGATGAAGTATTAGAGAATTTTGGCAGACATGAGGCTTATTCTTTTACTAATGGATTTTTGGGATATCATCAAACAAAGATTGTGCTGGAAGATCAAAGCAAAAAAACCTTCACGACGAAGTAGTGTTTCTTTCAGTATATTTTAATGCCATTTGGATTGTAGAATGTGCCTGCAATCTTCTCCTGAGTAGTAATCACGATGTTTAAGGTATTTATTCATTAATTTATAGAGGTTTATTTTGATGATTGGAATTTTTTTGGTTTGGTGAAGCGCCATGTTGCAAGTCTGTGCCTTATGCTAGATACTTTTCGAAGGTATCAAATCGTGTTGAATTTGAAGAAGTGCATATTCTGTGTGCCCTTTGGAATATTTCTTGGCCATGTTGTACGTAAGCATGGATTGATGGTGGACCCTGTGAAGATCATTTTGATTGTGAATTTGGAAGCTCCCAGGAATGTCAAAAGGTTATACGTGACAATGGGGCACACTGGGTACTATAGAAAGTTTATCAAGGCATATGCTCAAATAACAAGGCTGATGGAAAATTTATTGAAGAAAGATGTGATGTTTTGTTGGGATGAAGAATGTCAGTGCAATTTGGATGTCTTGAAGGAAAATATGGTGACTGCACCCATTTTGGTGTTTCTAGACTGGAAGAAATAATTCCATGTGCATGTAGATGCCTCTTGCATTGTGCTAGGTGAGGTATTAACAGAGGCAGGAGAAGGAGAAATTGATCATCCGATAGCCTTCACAAGAAGAAAGTTATCAAAAGATGAGAATAATTATTCCACTACAGAGCGTGAAGGACTAGCAATGATCTATGTGCTACAAAAATTTAGGTATTATTTGTTAGGTTGACACTTTAAAATGTATACAGATCACTCTGTTCTGAAGTACCTAGTCAATAAGCCTATGTTGGGGGTGAAAATATATCGATGCTTAGTGTTGTTGGAAGAATATGACTTTGAAGTGATTGTGAAGACTGGAAGGTTGAATGTAGGACAAGACCATTTGTCAAGGATTGAAACAGTTGAAGAACCAAATAATTTAGAGGAAGGATTTCCAGATGCGTAGCTCTTTGAGGTGCATGTCACGGATGACCATTTTGATGATATCATTCAGTTTTTAACTACGATTATAGCTCTCGAAGGATATTCCACTCAGCAAAAGAAGGAATTAATAGTCCTCTTTGCATAATTTTCAGTGATTTTGGGTCACTTATACATGATGGGAACAGATTAAATATTGCAAAGATATGTTCTAGAATTTGATCACGCTACCTTGCTAAATCACACGGAGGAGCGACAGGAGGACATTACGTAGGAAAATTGACTCCGCAGAATATTTTGCGTGCAGGATTATGGTGGCCGACATTACGTAAGGATTCCAAGGCGTACTGAAAGGTGTGCGATGCTTGCCAAAGGATGGGAAAGCCTTCGCGAAGAGATGAAGTGCCTTTAAATCCTCAGGTTTCATTGTAGGTATTTGATAAGTGGGCTATTGATTTCATAGGCACAATACAACCACCAGGGAAAAGAATAGGCGCGCGGTACATCATTACTACAACTAAATATTTCACTAGATTGGTGGAAGCAAAGCTGATGAAGGATTGTACAACTTCCACCACTGCGAAGTTTTTGTTTTAATATGTCTTAACACAGTTTGGACACCTTAGGATATTGATGAGTGATAGCGGTATACATTTCTTGAATGAAACGATTAGTGCGATGCTTGAAGAATTCCAGGTATACCATCAAAAGAGCATGCCCTATCACCCATAGGCGAATGGAACAATGGAAGCATTTATAAAATCTTAGAGAATGCATTGACAAAGGTCTGCAATGCATAGAGGAATGACTAGGATATGCACATACCAGCATTTCTATGGGCATATAAGATGACCTACAAGAAACTGATAGTTGAAACACTATTTTAGTTGGCCTATGGGATTGAAGCGGTGATGCCTACGGAATATATTGTGCCAAGTCTACGTGTTGTGGCTTTGACATAAATGGTGGGTCACAAGACCTTGGAGGAAAGAATCCTGTAGTTGATGGAGTTTGAAGAGGAACACTTTCTTGCAGGATTTCACTAGCAAGTGCAAAAGGAACGAGAAAAAGCATGGCATAATATGCATATTAAGTTGCACACTTTCAAGGTGGATGATTTAGTGCTACTATATGAGAGTAAGTTTACAAAATTTCCACAGAGATTTCAAATGCACTGGTTGGGGCCATATGTTATTAAGGAGATCACATATGGTGGAACAGTTCAACTCATGAAGCTGAATGGGGATCCATTCCCTGGAAGAGTGAATGGAAGTAGGTTGAAGTTGTATACAGGGGATCCTTCCCCTACGTAATGACTGCATGGTAGTAAAACAATCTTAGTAAGAAGGAACCTGTAAGGGATTGTGGTACTATAAACTACGCTGTCAGAAGAGGATAACAATATAGTAAGGAGGTTGTGCGATGGAGACAAGATGTGTGACAGATAAAGCTGCGCTGGATAAACTGCACCATAGGGGAGGTACCACACAAATAGGTCCAAAAGTAACCCTTGGAGTCACTATTCATGATGTGATGGAAAAAATCCCATTAAAAGGAGTGGGTAGGTGCCATTTATGGTGAAAATATTTGGAGATCTGCCGCCAAAGATGCATTTATGATCAGAAAATGGAGGGAACGGTCAGATTTGAATTTGGAAACTCCTATAAATATGGCATGATGGCCTGGGGAGAAACACTTTGCATTTTGAGAATTGTCTATGAGCCTTATTGTTTTAAGCTTATGAAGTGCAAAGACTGGGAAGAACTCTTGTCATAACCATCATTCGCAAACCTTCCTGCAACAACCCGTGAAATTTTCTTTGACCGAATGACTACAACAAATCCTACAGAGGCTGTTAGCTCTGAAGTTGTTGTCTCTGATGTGGCTGCCCCTGAAATAAATAGCATAGAAGCTACACCCTCTATACCTACGATGCCAAGGTCACCTAGGCCGAAGCAATCAAATGCTAAGGAGAAGCAGAAGAAACATGTACTGGTGTGGCATTCATCAAGGAATAACCTGGAGGTTTGGAAGAAGGAGAAGAAGGATAAATAGTTGGAGAAAATCATGGACTTCGAGGAAGAAGAACTCCACGATGGAGGTGAGTTAGATGTTGAGTAGGGTGATCCTATCATACAACTCTTGGAGTATATCCCTATATGACAAGGGAAAACGAAAGTCACCAAAGACACGAACTCAAGAAAATTTATGGTCTCTATGCCATTATTACCCAAACAGGTTGTTTTTTAAGGCATGGTCTTAATGCGCATCCCAACGTTGAAGATGGAGGATTTGGATCTTGATGACCTTGAGAATTTCCCTCACTTAGCTACTAACAAGTACATGAAGAAGACTATTATGAAGAGATTGGGGTTACATGGCTAGAACCCATGAAATGGGCTAGAGGCATCGAGCAGGATGCACATGCTCTGCATACCACACTTCCACCAGTCAATTATCAACACTATGTGTGTGTGCCAGCTTCTCGTGTTGGTGGATGTTGGGTGCTTCTGGCTCAGTGAACACATCCCTATCACTGATATGCTAATCCATAGGATTACGAAGCTTCCCTAGAAAGGGGTGGGCCATTTCAAGGAGTTTGGAGGAAAAAGTTGAGAAAAGGAGCTGCCAGATAAGATGAAAGTTGAGTTTGGATTGACTAAAAAGTCTCACAAATATTCTATTGGCTCCATTCAAGAACATGCAGTGCAATTTTTTGCCCAAATTCTAGTAAGGAAGATTATGAGGAAATGTCGCACGGACAAAGTTCTGATGCCAATAGTGTCATTGGCTACTTAGTGCACAAAGGGAGTAGAGTACAACTAGGTGCAATATTTATGTAAGGAATTCCTCATGAACTATTGTGAAGCACAGGAAGACAACAAGCCATTTCACTATTCCTATCTCCTATTGCTAATTTTACTAGTAGCATGGCGCCTGTTAGAGGATAGTCAATTTCCTCTACATGAAGAAGATTTACCAGAGGCAGCGAAGTTCACTTCGCTATGGGAAAAAAAGGATCTGGAGAGGATCAAGGAATCCAATATTTTTTGGATATTGGTTGAATTGGACCTCCACACAGTAATCAGTCAGCGGCCAAGGTTGTCTCCAACCTTGTTCTAGCAGATGAGGGCCTTCGCAGTGTTTAAGACCGACTTCCATAATGTATCAGTTAGGGTATGGCGGAAGCCTAAGAACATATGGAACAAGTTTCAATACTTAGTTTTAAAGATATATCTGCAAGAAATTGTGGGAATTTGGCCAGCAGAGAGGCAAAAACCCATGAATGTTGGTGCTGGTACCAGTCAGGGTGGAGAAAGATCTGTTGTATAGATGAAAACTGCGCAAAAACGAAAATAAGAAGCACAGAAAGAGGCGTGAGCATTGGCCGAGCAAATAAAGAAAGAAGTTGTTGCCAAGGTAGCTGCTGAAAAAGAACGCGCTACAAAAGAGCATGTTGAGATAGAGAACATTGACACAAAGGAAGTCCAAGAATCAACATCCCAACATACTAAGCCAAAGCAAAGAAGGAAGCGGGGGACAGGAGTAGAGTACCCCCTTGACATTGAAGAATTGGTGAAAGCAGACAACCGTCGGGCTAAGGAAGAAGCATAAATCATATAAACAAGCACACATTAACCCAATGGTCCTCATAAAAGGGGACCTCGACAAAATTGGGGAAAAAGTCAGAGACACCACAATAGAGTTGTGGTAGAAATTTGGAAAACAGTACATGCAGACACTATGAAGCGTTGAGAAGGATGTATGTGAGTGGCAGATCCAAATAGGCAGGATTCAAGTGAGCGTAGAGAAAGCGAGCAGGGTGCAAGTGAGCCTAGGACAAGGGAGTGAGAAAGTGTTAGAACTGGAATAGACTCTAGACCTCAGAGTCATTTCCTTACCAGAAGGATTAGTCTGCACTGAAACAAAGAAATACATTGGGGTGAACTTAGCCATGCTGCCACTTAAGAGTCTCCATGCACTGCATTAGGTGGTCTCAAACAAGCTTAGAATGAGAGAGTAGTGTGCACTTGTAGTAATCAATGAATTTAAGTTAAACAATGGGCAGATGTTCACTGAGAAGGCTCAGGCTCTGAAGGAAATGGAAGAGCTCGAAGCACGAAGTCAGAGCTTGGAAACAGGAATCACAGAGGCATGCAATTCAGTCCCAGAGTTAAATATTCCATAAGATGTCGTAGCTACAACGAATATTAGGAAACTAGATTTTTCATTCCGCAAATCAAAAGATGAGATAGTCAGAGTCACATTTGACTTCTAGATGAAGATAATAGAATTAGAGCTGAAGCTACAACCAATTACTCTGCCATAGGTCAGGGAGCAACACGATGCAGCCATTAAGGAGCATATGAATACTCTGGAAATCATAGTTAGAGGATGTGAATTTCTTTTTAAACATGCCATGGAATTATGGGACACTTTGTAGGAGGACCCAAACCTGCAGAGGTTGAGAATAGAGATCAGAGAAGCCCAGCAGAAATGTGATGAGATTAGGGCAACTACATGCTCATTGATGTCAGTCTGGTGCTTCACGTGCCTACAGGAAGGGAAGATGATACAGACACAAGTACAGGAGTTGCAGCAAAAGGAATCAGTGTTGAAGGCTAGGCTTCAACCGTGGATAGAAGAGGCTAGCCAAATTTTGCAGAACATTAAGGAGAAGTGGAAAGCTCTACAACAGACTCATAAGACCATGCAACTTGCGGTAGAGGGACCAACTACAGAAAACATGGTCGAAGAGGTGAAGAAGGCTGCAATGCAAAGTACCGCGGAGATGAATGCATTGAAGCAGTAGTTCAGTGAGCTCCACCACAAAGTCGAGAATCCAGCTGAGTGAATCGAGGGCGAGTCACCATATTTGTGTTGGGGGCCTATTGGGATAGGGTCCCTAGGGGAAATTTGGGGTTAGTTTATTCAATTTTTGAATAGAATTTTGTAAGGAATGTAAAGTCTCTAGGAAAGGAGGAAGTGGAGTGCGCAGCTAAGTAGGAGTCAAAGGGGCTTTAGCCACTTGTAGGGGTAAGTGATAGGATGGTTTTGAGGCTCACCCATAGGCCACAAGCCATGGTATTATATTAGAAAGGCTATAATTATGAATACTTTAGCCACTTGTAGGGGTAAGTGATAGGATAGTTTTGAGACTCACCCATAGGCTGCAAGCCATGGTATTGTATTAGAAAGGCTATAATTATTTAAGTCATAGCGAGTCTAAAGATAACTTCTTCTGGAAAAAAACAAGTGTAAGGGAAAGTGCTAAGGAAGGAAAGCTCTGTTTCTTGTACTTATGCAAAAGAGGAAGGCTCCTATAGCTGAGTGCATGGAGACCTTGGCAACTCCGTAGCTGAGTGCACGAGCCCTTGAAGCTGGGTGCGCAGGGTGGAAGTGTTTGTAATTTGAATGATGGATCTAATAAATATTGCTTTTGGACCAAATATCTTACATCTGTGCCTTGTTCTTAATTTTGTTCAAGTTTATGCATTGTTTCTTAATGATTTGTTTTCTATGAAATAAAGTGTATCTTCTACACGAAACTATTGAATCTTTAATATTTATGCATGGAATGAGTAATGATCTAATTTCACAAAGGTATTAGCTAAATCTGTTATGATATCTATTAATAGCTAGTAGATTTGCATGAAGGTAGATCTAGGGTTAGTATTTACTAAGAGAACGTTGTAAGTTTGCTTCTTTTAGGTATGAAAATCCTGATCGTAGACCTTCACGAAGGTCTAGAAGCCCTTTGGATAGAATTTCCATAGTGAACCATAGGAAGATATAGATATGCGTGAAGGAAGATATGAGCTACAAGGGATTTAGATTACATATCACATGGTCTCTGGATGAAGAAACCTGGTTCTAGCATCCCCCAATACTGCTTCAGGTGAGACTACAGCCTACACTATGCAGGTTGTTTCTGAAAGGGTGAACTATTAGGTTTTCTGGTTTGTGCAATTAAGTTCGAACCTAGGTCAGGCCCCCTTAACCCAACAAAAGACTCAAATAATCACAAGCATGATGAGGAAATGATTATCTTGGATGATTTTATTGAAAACATGATTGAAAAACAAAATGATATTTATTATATTGCTTCAAATAACATTAAAAGTGTCAAGAGTGCACCATTTTTGGAAAAAGAAATTTGGAAGGATATTGAGGTATGGTTTCACTTTTCCACATAAATGAATTGTAGATTTAAAGTACCTTGATAGTACATATAAAGTGACAACTTCACTATACTAGGTTTCTTTACTGGTGCTCTATCTCATAGAGCCAATTGATAAGGTTTCTATTTAAAATCTTCATACCTACAAGGAAAAAAAAATTATTGATATTAGAAAAGAAGACCTGGACCAAGGTAGGTAATTTGTATGTTGTATTGATATACTTGCAACATAATGGAACACAATAAACATAATCTGGGAAGTTCTATACAATCAGTCTCATTCTAAAGAAGCATGCCAATGAATGTGGTAGAAAATTATCCATAAATAAGGTCAACTCTCTCACCATCAGTTGCAGAAGAAACATGACTCCAAATGAAGCAAAATTTGTCAAATTCATTATGAGGATAGGTGTGTTAGGTTTTCTAACATTAGAGAAAAGAAGATTTGTACATCTTGAGCAGGCCTATCAATTGAGAGCATGTGTTTCCTTATAAGATGTACACCTTTGTAGGCTTAGTAGAAAAATCACTCCATGGAGGTAGGTCCCTTGACCCACAAACAAGGGGTTCTCATACACCAAATTTTTGTTTGACTTGGTAGTGACCTTAAAATTAGATTATATTATTTGCCATCCCTCTTTGTGTCTTTAGCAGTAGTAAATGTTTGATGAAATGGGCTTTGGGTTGAATGAGTTTAGCTATGACTAAATCCTTGGTTGAACATGTCAGGTTTATATAATGAAGAAGAATCTTGTAAGGAATACATTTCTATGATTCAAGATATTGTGAAAAGTGAGAATAAAGAATTCCACAACCTATAAATTGTTAGCTGTGGAGCCTAATTATCTTTTGTATTCAAAGGTATTTCCGCATTAGACCCTAGTTCAAAATGGGGTAGCAATGCCGCCCGTAAAATATTTGCTACAGGGGGGAGCCAGGGGAGGGCTGCTACAACCTTTTGGGAGCCCCACCCTGGCAGGGGGATCGGGGGTAGCACCCCCGAAGCTAAGAATAGATGTATAATTGCCTTGTAAAATGTTGTAATTTCATAGTAAATATGGGTCGTTGATTAGGTGGAGATCTGACGGTAGAAGTCATGTTTAATTTAGGGTTTTTGCCCTAGAAGGCAATCCTTCGCTATATATGAGGGAATTGTATTGTGTTTATGTATATCTATATTCTAAGGAAGAGAGAGGAGATTGAAAGCGAAGAGGTAATTACAGTGGATCTATTGTAGGTTGTATCTCTTCAGTTTTCTGGATAATATAAAAGGAAGGACTAGTTGTTTCTCCATGGACGTAGCCCAAACTAGGTGACCCATGTATATCTGTGTCTCTCTTGCTTTATGTGTTTTCTGTGTTTATATTTCTGCAATATTTTATGTGTTCCATTGCTCTATAATATATAATTTTCTAACAACTTGTATCAGAGCTGGAGGTCTATTTGGTTGATAAACTCGTAGGAGAGAAGGGTTCCCGGTTTGAGTGGGAGCAATGGTAGAAGATGGTAGGTTTAGGGTCAAAAAATTCAACGGCCAAAACTACCAGTTGTGGAAGATGCAGATGGAAGCTTATCTATATTAGAGAGATCTGTACCTACCATTGAGTGGAAAGACAAAGACGCCGATGAGTATGACAGACATAGAATGGAATATTCTTGATAGAAAGGCACTTGGAACAATACGACTATGTCTAACAGCATGAGTAGAATTTAATATTTCAAAGGAAATGACGACAGAGGGTTTAATATCGACATTAGCCAAACTATATGAAAAACCCTTGGGCCCGAATAATGTATTTCTTATGAAGCATTTATTTAATATGAGGATGTCAGAAGGTGGATCTGTTGCAGACCAATTAAATGATTTTAATACAGTTACACATAAGTTAAGTTCTGTAGGGGTGACTTTTGATGATGA
This sequence comes from Pinus tabuliformis, assembly GCA_031772625.1. Classification (NCBI taxonomy): domain Eukaryota; kingdom Viridiplantae; phylum Streptophyta; class Pinopsida; order Pinales; family Pinaceae; genus Pinus; species Pinus tabuliformis. Next base: position 1,410,586,669 of record CM062820.1, on the reverse strand, counting down.
AGTTAGGGCTTTGTTATTTCTGTGCTCATTGCTAGAAAGTTGGAATGGTTTAGTTATGGCCATTAGTAGCTCTATCTCTGGATCTAATACTTTAAAGTTTGATGATGTTTTCAGTGCAATCCTTGGCGAGGAAATGAGATGGAAAAGCTCGAGTGAGACATTAGGTAATGCTTTGACTGCAGAGACTATGGGAAGAAAAATGGAAAGAAGAAAGAGCCCAGGATATTGTAGTAAGTTAAGAAAAGGTAGATCCAAGTCTAGATCGGGGATAGTGTGCTAGAAATGTGGGAAGAAAGGACACCTGAAGAAATACTCCAAGTCTCAGAAGCAAAAAGAAGGAGATGCATAGTAAGAAGCTAAGCATGAAGCCAATGTAACAGATGATGTGTTGCAAGATGCTTTGATTCTTTCATTAGAAAATATTATTGATGCCTGGGTGGTAGATTCAGGGGCCCCATTCCATGCCACACCTAATAGGAAACGTTTTTATGATTATGTTCAAGGAAATTTTGGACAAGTTCGAATGGGTGATGATAAACCCTGTAAAATCATTGGAATGGGTATAGTTTTCATAAAACAACAAAATGGAAATTAGTGGCTATTGAAGGAGGTAAGGCATGTTCCATATCTGAAGAAAAATCTAATTTCAATAGGGTAGTTGGGAGGTGAAGGTTGCATAACTACTTTCACAAATAAAACCTGAAAGGACACTAAAGGATGCTTGGTAATAGCAAAAGAAGGAAAGGTTGGTACATTGTATTTATGCAATGGTATTTCTAATTCTGTTAATGCTTTAACCTCTATAGGAGAAGATACGGCATTGTGGCATCATAGGCTTGGGCACATGAGTGAGAAGGGGATGCAGATTCTTCACTCAAGAAATTTGTTGCCAGGTTTGAAGCATGTTGATTTAAAATTCTGTGAGGATTGTGTTTATGGAAAATAGAAGAGAGTCAGATTCCTTAAAGTTGGGAAAGAAAAGAAGATCGAAAAATTAGAGCTTGTGCATACAGATGTATGGGGACCTGCTCAGGTATGATTTCTTGGTGGCTCTATTATTATGTTAGTTTTATTGATGATGCAACCAAAAAAACCTGGATTTATTGTATTCAAAATCTGATATATTTGATACTTTCAAGAAATGCAAAGCTTTGGTTGAAAATGAGATAGGAAAAAGGTTGAAGTGTCTCAGATCAGACAATGGAGGTGAATATTGCAATAAAGAGTTTGATAGGTACTATTCTAAGAATGGAATTCGTAGAGAGAAGATAGTTCCAGCAACACCAAAGGAAAATGGTGTGTCAAAAAGGATGAATAGGACAATCATGGAGCGTGCAAGGTGCATGAGATTGCATGCATGTTTGCCTTCACAATTTTGTGTAGATGTTGTAGATACTGTTGTTTATCTAATAAACAGAGGACCTTCAAGTTCCTTGGATGGTGGTATTTGAGAGGAGGCATGGACAGGTAAAAAGGTAAACTACTCTTTTTTAAAGACTTTTAGTTGTGAAGCATTTGTCCACATTAATAAAGAAAATAGAACAAAGCTTGAGGAAAAATCAAAGAAATGTACCTTTATTGGATATGGTGTTAATGCTTTTGGTTATCACTTTTATGATTATGAAAAACACAAAATCATTAGGAGTAGAGATGTGATATTCAATGAAAAGGTTTTGTATAAGGATCAGCTACAGGAAAAGAAACAGGAAAAAGAAAATAGAGAATACATAGTGCTTGATGATATCACAGGAAAAGTGATGGCGCCTGAAAATCATAATGATCAACAGCTAGAACAACAACCACAACAGGAACAAGCACTTCAAACAACTGAAAGTAGTGTTAGAAGATCTACCAGGATAAGTAGACCCCCTGAACGATACTCTCCTTCATTATATTATGTATTGTTGACTGATTCTCGTGAACTAGAATGTTATGAAGAAGTAGTGCAGGTAGAAACTTGGAAGAAGTGGGAGCAAGCCACGAAAGAAGAGATGGACTTCTTAGCACATAACTAGAATTGTGACTTAGTCAGGTTGCTTTCAAGTAAAACAACATTGCAAAATTAATGAGATTACAAGTTGAAGGAAGAAGATGGAGGTATAAGAAGGTATAAAACTAGACTTGTGGTGAAGGGTTTTGCACAGAAGAAAGGTATTGATTTTGATGAAATATTTTCTCCTGTTGTTAAAATGACTTCAATCAGAACTATTTTAAGTCTAGTTGCAATTGAAGATTTGCATCTTGAGAAGCTAGTTGTAAAGACAACCTTTCTCCATAGGGATTTGGACGAAGAGATATATATACAAAAGCCACAAGAATATGAAGTAAAAGGGAAGGAGAAACTAGTGTCCAAGTTGAAGAAGAGCTTGTATGGCTTAAAACAGGTTCCAAGTCAGTGGTATCTAAAATTTGACAGGTTTATGTCTAAACAAGGTTATACTAGATGTGACTCTGATCATTATGTTTATCTCAAAAGGAAAAATGATGGCAGCTATATTATATTGTTATTGTATGTAGATGACATGCTTGTTGAAGGTTCTAACATGCAGGAAATAAATGTGTTCAAAAGAAAATTGGCAAACTCATTTGCAATGAAGGATTTGGGTGCTACAAAACAAATCCTTGGTATGAGAATAACTAGAGACAGGAAGAATCACAAATTAACATTGTCTCAAAGTGAGTACATACAAAAGGTGTTGAAAAGATTTAATATGCACGATGCAAAACCAGTTAGTACACCTTTTGCTATCCATTTCAAACTAAGTTAGTAAGGAGATGTGCCCAAAGACCCAAGAAGACATGGATTATGTGTCTAAAGTTCCATATGCATTAGCAGTTGGAAGCTTAATGTATGCAATCGTCCACACAAGGCCTGATATTGCACATGTAGTGATAGTTGTAAGTAGGTCCATGAACAATCTAGGAAAAGAACATTTGATGGTGGTGAAGTGGATTCTCAGGTATTTGAGAGGTACCACAAATAAAGCATTATGATTTGGTGGCTCAAACATTTCTCTACAGGGATATGATGATGCAGATATGGTGGGTGATAGAGATAACAGGAGGAGCACAATAGGGTATGTGTTTAATGTAGGTGGAACAACTATCAGTTGGGTCTCAAAGCTGTAAAGTGTTGTTGCACTCTCAACAATAAAAGCAGAGTATGTTGCTGCTACAGAGGCTAGTAAAGAAATGATTTGGTTACAAAGGTTTTTGGATGAATTGGGTGAGAAGTAGGAGTTGGGCAAGCTATGCAGTGACAGCCAGAGTGCCATACATCTTGCAAAAAACTCTATATTTCTTTGCAAGACTAACCATATATAACTCAAGTACCATTTCATATGGTCAACGTTGGAAGATGGACAATTGAAGCTCGAAAAGATACACACTAGACAGAATCCTGCAAATATGTTAACAAAAGTTGTAACCAGGGAGAAACATAGAATCTCCTCAGTTTCAATTGGTCTTCAAGTATGATGAAGAAGATGAAAAATAGGCAAGTCCAAAGTGGAGTCATTTTCCAACAAATGAAGCAGTGGTGGAGTTTCTACAATCAGTCTCCAAATGGGAGATTGTTGGGTGTGGAGCCTGATTATCTTCTGTATTCAAAGGTATTTCCGCATTGGACCCCAGTTCGAAATGGGGCGGCAACGCTACCCCTAAAATATTCGCTACAAGGGGGGTCCAAGGGGGGCGGCTGCGAACTTTTGGGAACCTCCCCCCCTGGCGGGGGGATCGGGGGCAGCGCCCTCGAAGCTAAGAATAGATGTAAAATTGCCTTGTAAAATGTTGTAATTTCATAGTAAATTTGGGATGTTCATTAGGTGGAGATCTGATGGTAGAAGTCATGTTTAATTTAAGGTTTTTTTTCCCTAGAAGGAAACCCCTAGCTATATATGAGGGAATTTTATTGTGTCTATGTATATCTGTATTCTGAGTGAGGAAGAGAGAGGATATTGAAAGCGAAGAGGCAATTACAACGGATTTGCTGTAGGTTGTATCTCTTCAGTTTGCTCGATAATATAAAAGGAGGGACTGACTGTTTCTCCATGGATGTAGCCCAACCTAGGTGAACCACGTATATCTATGTCTCTCTTATTTTATGTGTTTTTTGTGTTTATATTTCTGTAATATTTTATGTGTTCCATTGCTCTACAATATATAATTTTCTAACATAAATTTTGAGGAATGTTATTAAGCCTGTCATGGTCAAAGAAATAATTTTATGCTATCCTACTTTCCACCTTAAATTCAATGTCAGATGTGCATTAACACTATCTATTTGAATGGAGTTATGTTTCATAATTAGCTATAATCTAGTTAATGCACGTGCCATAATTTGAGTAGTTTCTAGACTCCTTACACCTTTACGTTCTTAAACATTCTTCTCAGAAATGGAAAACATGTTTTGTGACATTAGTGTTGATTGATTCATGTTAGCTCAATGGAATTGAAGTATTATTGCATTGTCTTCTATCATATTCTTTGATGTTGATTGAGTGAATATGTTTTGAAGCTTCTGTAAAAGGAATTTACATCATTTTCAAGTATTAATGCAGGATTACAAGAAATTATGGGAGAACTTTGGAAAGTATATCAAATTGAGTTGTATCAAAGAATCAAATAATCACAAGTGGGTTTCTCCTCTTTTACGTTGCTATTCCAAATATTCATACCTACAAGGACAAAAAAAATATTCATATTAGTAAAGAATACCTGGACCTAGGTAGGTAATTTGTATGTTGTATTGACATACTTCCAACATAATGGAACACAATAAAGATAACATGGGTAGTTCTATACAGTCAGTCTTATTCTAAAGAACCATGCAAATGAATGTGGTAGAAAATTATCCATAAATAAGGTCAACTCTCTGACCATCAGTTGTCGAAGAAACATGACTCCAAATGAAGAAAAATTTGTCAACTTCATTATGAGGATAGGTGTGTTAGGTTTTCTAACATCAGAGAAAACTATATTTGTACATATTGAGTAGGCCTAATAGTTGAGAGCATGTGTTTCCTTCTAAGAGTATGTACACCTTTGTATACTTAGTAGTCAAATCACTCCACGAATGTGGGTCCCTTGACCCACAAACAAGGGGTTCTCATACACAAATTTTTTGTTTGACTTGGAAGTGACCTTAAAATTAGATTATTATATTTTCCACCCCTCTTTGTGTCTTTAGCAGTAATAAATGTTTAATGCAATGGGATTTCGGTTGAATGAGTTTAGTTGTGAATAAATCCTTGGTTTTGCATGACACGTTTGTATAATGAAGAAGCATCTTGTATGGAAGACATTTGCTATGATTTAGGGTACTGTGCAAAGTGAGAATAAAGAAGTCCACAACCTATAAATTCAAAGGAAATTTATTAACCGTGTCATGGTCAAAGAAATATTGTTATGGTTGCCTAGTTACCACCTTCAATTCAATGTGAGGTGCGCATTAAACACTATCTATTTGAATGGAGTTATGTTTCATAATTTAATAGAATATAGTTAATACATGTGCCATAATTAGAGTAGTTTCTAGACTCCTTACACCTTTACGTTGTTAAAATTTCTTCTTATAAATGGAAAACATGTTTTGTGACATTAATGTTGATTGATTCTTGCCAGCTTAATTGAATTGAAGTATTATTGCATTGTCTTCTATCATATTCTTTGATGTTGATTGAGTGAATATGTTTTGAAGCTTATGTAAAATAAATTTACATAATTTTGAATTATTAATGCATGATTACAATAAATTCTGGGAGAACTTTGGAAAGCATATCAAATTGGGTTGTATCAAAGACTCAAATAATAATAAATGGATTGCTCCTCTTTTACGGTTCTTCTCATCCATGCATGATGAGGAAATGATTATATTCGATGATTATATTGAAAAAATGACTGAAAAACAAACTGATATTTATTATATTGCTTCAAATTGCATTAAAAGTGTGAGTACACGATTTTTGGAAAAAAAATTGCAGAAGGATATTGAGGTATGGTTTGACTTTTCCACATAAATGACTTGTAGATTTAATGTACCTTGATAGTACATATAAAGTGACAAATGCATTGTACTATGTTTCTTTACAGGTCCTCTCTCTCGTAGACCCAATTGATAAGTTTTCTATTCAAAATCTTCATACCTATAAGGACAAAAAAATTGTTGATATTAGTAAATAAGACCTGGACCTAGGTAGTTAGTTTGTATGTTGTATTGATATATTTGCAACATAATGGAACAGAATAAAGATAATCTGGGAAGTTCTATAGAGTCAGTCTCATTCTAAAGAAGCATGCCAATGAATGTGGTAGAAAATTATCCATAAATAACATCAACTCTTGGACCATCAATTGCAGAATAAACATGCCTCCAAATGAAGAAAAAATTTTCAACTTCATTATGAGGATAGGTGTGTTAGGTTTCATAAGGTACGAGAAAACTATATTTTTACATTTTGAGTATGCCTAATAGTTGAGAGCATGTGTTTCCTTCTAAGATTATGTACTCCTTTGTAGACTTAGTAGTCAAATCACTCCACGGATATGGGTCCCTTGACTCACAAACAAGGGGTTCTCATACACCAAATTTTTGTTTGACTTGGAAGTGACATTAAAATTAGATTATATTATTTTCCATCCCTCTTCTATGCCTTTTCTTTCTCTTGATTTTTATTTGTGGTATTGCTCGTAGCTCAAATGGTTAGAACTTGCTTTGAATGATGTATAAGAGATATATTACTGCTTAATGATGAGGTAACTCATTATCCATTGGGGTTGGGACATTCAAGGGTTCCTTTTTATGATGTATAGCAGCAACATGTACTCAAGAATCGGGTGATGGTCATAGTGAGTGACGTAGAGCTAATTTTAGGCTTTTTCCCATGTGCTAATGTGTATGTCCTAGCCATATTTTTCATTTTGATATTATTTTTATTTTATTTTGTTGCCATGATATACTATTTATTTTTCTTTTAGCTATATCAACCTACCAGGGCAAAGTTTTGGTCCCAACCCAGGTATGCAGATGTATGGGTGCCAAATCCCAGAGAACTAATTATCAATTGAACCCAAAAAATGGAGGTGGAACATAGACTTGTAATGCGATATGGAAAGTAGTAAGTATAGAATATGGATAGATGGAACAACACTATCTCAATCAAGGCTTCCCAAGGAGCACCCCTCCTATACCAATTGAGCCTTTAGGGGAGCTTCCACTCAATCAAGGCTTCCCAAGGAGTGCCCCTTATATACCCATTGAAACTTTAGGGAGATTCCACTAGACTAGGATCGAAGATTTAAGGTAAGGGAATAAGATCACGATCAAAAACATTCCTTCCAGGTCACCACATAATCCATATCAAATGGGAAAATACATAAAGTACCTTTTAATCAGAATCCCATCTTCATTCATGTGCTCTTGGTGGATGGGTGAGAATGTATATGACTGATGCAGGTGGCAGAGATATATTGACATGTTGTCATCTAGTGGTGGTTGTCAGGCATTGCATGGTTGGCCGATTGGATGTGAATAATGGGAGAAATATTTTTTTCTATAGAATCACCCACTTCAATGGGTAATAGTCTACATAGTGCACTTTATTTTATCTCTATCTCTCTCGTCGAATCTAGTTTTGTATAACTACTAAAATGACTCATGTTAGTTTTCCTTCTTACCTCTGTAACTACTTTGTGCTTAGTTACTCAGCTCCTCATCTATCTGGTATGTTTGTTCACAGTCCTCGTCTTCTCCTTGAGTAGTTTTTTCTTTCTGTTGGTGAGGTATTATACTAGTCCTATTGAACTTTTCCACTTATACAACTCCTACATGGACCATCCACATAGCTTCAAACACATCTCATGTCTTGGTTTACCCTTCTTACTTCATTTATCTAAATACTTTATAAGATCTGACTTCCAATACTCACTTTCTTGGCACCCATTTAATACCTCCTTTTACATAAACAAGAATTGACTTGACATAATAATGTCTTGCAAACATTATTGTCCTTGCCAACAGGGCTTGTTTACTTTGATACTTTGTGCATAATAATGATAGTTGTTCTTTGATATTTTTTACCTTTCTATAAGTGTTGCAATGAGTTTTGGCAGTTTTCCTTTTTATCAGTATAGTTGCTTTATTCTCAATTACTAACATTTTGATCGAATTTAAACAGGAACTTAAAAAATTACACAAATAACCATATACACAAAGACGTAGTGGAAATAATACTTCATTTCATTAATGTAAAATACTGAAACGTGATTACAAAAAGAAATGGAAATAAACCAGCTAGGGCCATGGTAGCTTATCTCTGGGAAGAGATGTGGTGGCTACATGCCTTTGAACTATGTTACAATGAGCCTCGAAGGCCTATTTATTTTTTAGAACAATGGAAAACCCTAACGATCTGAAAACCTAACCCTAGAAGATGAAACGCCAAACTATGGGCCCCATTTGGGTAAACTAGTACATCAACTTCCTGGGGTCATAATTTTGGCATATGATCTCCGTTTGACACGCACAATATCTCGTTAGAAAGATCTATCTAAGAACTACAACTGCGAGAAGAGAAAGATGGTTTGCTCCCAGATTTCCCAAAAAAATGTCGTTTAGGGCCTCAAAATGGATCTGGATGTTTAGGACCCGAAAAAACTGCTAAAAATAGTTAATTGTGCTACAATTACGGAAACTGAAAAACTGAAAGAGACAGTTGTGGGGGTCCAAATGGGATAGGTGGATGGCGACCAACATCCACCTGGATCATTCCTCCCCCCTTAGGAAGCAATGGTCCCCATTGTGTTTAGTTCCTCCATCTGCTAAACTTGGTCCCTGGTGAGCTCTTCTGCAATCTCGAATGTGTCTGGTAATGGTGGGAAGCATGGTAGAGGGTGGTACACAATGAACACTTGGTGTAGGCAAAGGTATGGAGGAATGCTGTGCTCCAAAGCATTATTTCCCACAACCTTAGTAATGGTGTAAGGACCATCTCGGTGTGGTTAGAGCTTCTGATGGGCTCTTGTAAGGCGTTCTTTCTGTAGATGCAACCAAACTTTGTTGCCCACCTGAAGCTTGTGTGGTACCCCTGTGGGTGAGGGGAAGTTGTTCCTGTGTTCTGTCATGACTGTATTCCTTTGTTGCTACTGCTGCATGGAGGAACCCTTCACGGGGGTCATGGATGTGGTGATGATCTTCCCCTTACTTTGGGAGTGAACTAGACAGAAAATGAATTTCCTAGTCTGGGAGATGAGCTTGCTACCTTTCTTAGCAGTGATCAATGAGGTGGTGGTAGGTGGGGCTACCTGCGGTATCCTATATAATGAATCACCCAAAGTAATAATGACAGCGCAAGGCCTTGACTCATACACAACATGTCACCTCCACAACTATGGCTGGCCTAATAATACATCACAAACATCCAGAGGTGTAACATCACACAATACCTCATTTGTGAAGGGCTTGATGTTGTAGGGAAGGCAGCATTGCTGTCAAACTTTGAGATCTCATCCTTCATGAAGCCACTCGATACTATACGGCTATAGGTGTGGTGTAGTTGGTATGCCCAACCGCTTCATGACCTCTACTGAAATGAGGTTCTTTTTGCTGCCATTGTCGACAATGAATTGTAGTGGCGAACACTTCACCCACATCTAAGTGGAAAAGACATTCCCCCTCCTCTAGATCTTCGAGCTCATTCTACTGGATCTTAGTGGTGGTAACAGTGACGCTAGGCTCCGCATTAATGTTCCGTTTCCCTTTTCCATTCCCCTTGTCGGGTTGTAACTCAGGGTCGGAACATGCATCTAATTCTGAAGCCTTCAACTCAGCCACTAGCGACTGCTTGATTCGGCACTCACTTGTGTCATGAGTGGGACTCTTGTGGAACTCACACCACTTTCCTATGTCGTTCTTTGACTTCGTGTTGTTGTTCTTTTCTTGCGGCTTCGACGGGTTGTCTTGGGTCACCCCACCATGGCTTTGTCCTTTGGTCTTCGGATTCACAAATCCAAAGTCTTTCTTCTTTTGTTTAAGCTTTTGCTCAATTTTGACAGTGTATTGGTACACCGTGCCGAGCGAAGAGATGTTCAGGAACTCCATCTCTTACTGGATGTATCTATGTAGGCAGCCACGATATTTGAGTACCAAATGCAAATAAAAATCTTTGGTACCCAATTGTGTACAAAGGGTATGAAAAATGTTTGTGAACTCTGGCACATCTTGGACCATTCCCTACCGCAGCTTAGTCCACTTTATGTATTTGTCCTCGTAGCTTTTGACAGGGTAGTACTGCTCCTTGATGGCATCCCAGAATGAATCCCAAGTGGGTGCGGCTGAAAATAGTGAGCCTGTGCTTTCATTCTTCTGCTTGCAGTAGGTTTCCCACTAGTCCTTGATGTGGGGGGCTACTTTGAGAAGAACGAAAACAATCTTTTCCTAACTTGAAAATTCATGAATAGAAAAATACCCATCTAGTAGATTTAACCATTTATATACAACATCTACATCTATTTAACCCTTGAAGATGGGAATTTCAAAATTAACTTGTACATTAAAGGGTGTGGCATTTCCAGAGTAGCTGTTGGAAGTCGATGCGTTGCCTTTGGGTAGCCGCTGAAGGATCTACGCAAAGTTGTCCATCATCGCATTCCTTTGTCACTCAAGGGATTCTTTGAGCAAGATTTTGATAGGATATTCTACCCCATCATATTTCTTTTCATCCACCATGGGAGGTCATCAGGATTTTTGAGGCTGGTCTTGCAAAGGTTCGACCAGCTCAAGCCCTAAATCCTTATATCCCGACCTTGTTGGGGACAAGTAAAGAAAAACAAAAAAGAAAATAAACCGCTCTAATACTACTGATCTGAATATAAACAGGAATGTAACAAATTACAAAGATAACCATATACACAAATATGCAATGGAAACAATACTTCATTTCATTAATGTAAAATACTGAAATATGCTTACAAACAGAAATGGAAATAAGCTAGTTGGGGCGATGGTAACTTGTCTCTGGGAAGAGATGTGGTGGCTACATGCCTTTGAACTATGTTACAATGAGGCTCGAAGGCCTATTTATTATTGAGAACAATGGAAAACCCTAACCATCCCAAAACATAACCCCAGAAGATGAAACGCCAAACTGGGGGCCTCGTTTGGGTAAATTGGTACATCAACTTCCTGGGGTCATAACTTTGGCATATGATGTCCTTTTGACATGCACAATATCTCGTTACAAAGGTCTATCTGAGAACTACAAGTATGGGAAGAGCAACATCTATCCATGGGCTGATGCTTCTCCCAGATTTCCCAAAAAACGTCGTTTAGGGCCTCAAAACAGCTCCAAAAGTTTAGGACCCGAAAAACTGCTAAAAATAGTAAATTGTGCTACAATTATGGAAGCTAAAAAACTAAAATAGGCAGTCATGGGGGTCCAAATGGGATAGGCAGGTGGCCACCAACATCCACCTGGATCACATTTTCACCTATTTGGTTATGGTTTTTCATATTCCTGCTCTTCTTTCCCACAAGTTCTTCTTTCTGTCTATCCATGTGGTCTACTCTCTATCTTCTTGAACTAAACCACATATACACCTACACTATCCAACAATGAAAATTGAATCACATCTCGTCTCAACTTATTCTTTATTTTTCATTTATCAAAATTCTCCTATTGGCTACAAATTTTAACAGTTACTTTATTGAAACCCATCCTTTTACTAAATGACTAGTTATTTTCTATCTGTTAATGCCTTTCTTCCTTTATTGATCTCACAAGCTAGACTTTCTTACATTTGATACTTCGTGTATTCTAATGATATTTTTTCATTGATCTCGCAAGTCAGACTTGCTTACCTTTAATACTTCATGCATTCTAATGATAATTTTTCATTGATCTCCCAATTCCTTTATATCATCTGGAAATATGTGCCCTCCTAGGTTACAGATGTAGCCTCATAACCTAATTCAACCTTTTCTCAGATGGTTGTCCATGATATCTAATGCCTTTACATTAGAGCTCAATTCCTAGGGAGTTTCTTGGAACATTAAACTTCCTTATTCCATCTTGGCAATACCATTTTCCTCGTATACTTCACATGCTTGAATCTATGTCCATGTATCTTGATGGTTATGTTGTTGCATAACATGTTCTTGAGATTGAAAATGTTAATCATTGTAAGGTTGGTGGCTTGTGTTAGGTTTCATGAAAAATGGTAATTTTTGAGTCATTTAAAGATGTACTTTTGGCTTAATTTTATTTTTTATTAGCTTTTGTATAGTGTAGATAGTCATCTTAGTTATTATTCAACTGCATGTTGCAAGTTTGACTTTACTGGTGAATGGTTTGTATTGCTTGAGAAAAGAAAGTAAATTATTTTTGCAATATTTTGAATTTGTGCCATAGGTGATTTAGACAAAGTGAAGGACAGAGAAGTGGAGAAGGAATATGTTTTCCTTTGTGACTGGATGAAGAAATAGTTGGGAGATAAAGTAGCAAAATTTCAAATATCAAAGTGCTTAAGCTTGTCCCCATGTGTGCTTGTTGCAAGAAAGTTTGGGTGGTTAACAAACATTGAAAGGTAATTTGATTTCTTATAAAGTACAATGGAATATTAGCACAAATTTAGGTACTTTCATATATTGACATATTAAGTTGCTTTTGAATATCCAGTTCAATCACATGCATATGTTTACTATTTTTTCACTAGTTTGATTATGTTTTATTTCTATTTTCTTTAGGTTTGTATTTTTTAAGGCTTGTGTTATACATGTAGCGGGTCCAAAAATTGAGATTTGTAAATTGTTGTGGTTGGAATTTTTTCTTTTATTTGACATTCATTTTCTTCTAGGCCTCATAGAAAATGAAAACTTGTAATGCTAAATTCTTATTATGTAGACCTCTGGTTCCCTTGAACAATAGTGAAAAAAAAATCATGTGGTGGTTCAATAGTTGCTTGATTTACAAAATATGCCCCCTCAGAGTTCATATCAACTTTAGAAGTACCCAAAAATGCAGCCTCGAAATTGGACATAGGTTCAAATGGAGTCTAAACTCATGGAACCTCCACCCGTTAAACAAATGGAGCAAGAATCTGAAGCAAAAAATCAACAACAAGAGAGGCAACAAAAGGATCAACTTCTAGGACAAAAACAATTTCTATAGTAGAACCACCAGGAATGAAAAATGCCATCTATTTCTCCACTTCAATTAGAGGCACAACAACTCAAATTTGATGCTAATATTTGAACACTTCATGCAAGGGGACTCTTTCTAGCACTGTAATGATGCCAATGAAATTAGTCAAGTGTGTTTCCATTAAATGGATGCTTGTAAATATTACTTCTCATGGATATATGCATATGTACATATATGGACATGTCCACAAAATTAGAGAAAAAACAGTCAAAAGGAAAATATTTATCCTGTGTTTTAAATTTTTGTTTAGAATGGTGGAAATCATCATGTTGTTTGTGTTTTTTGGTGATTTCAAATTTCCTTATAGTTGAGATTTGTGATTAATACCCTTTCTTCCATCTAACATCATAATTCATTGCAGGAACAATTTCGCAACAATATCAAGGAACCAACTCAACATAACATATAAAGGAAGCAAAATTTTCTTATTGGAAAAACTAAGGGAATAGGGAAACATTTTTGAATGTTTATTTAAGGTGCTTGTGGTTACATTTTTTTCTTCCATGAGAGATATATTTATATTCCATGTGAAAAATTTACATGTTTCAGTCCTCAAAAGACTACTCAGACTCGACAGCAAGGCTCCAAGCGATTACAACAAAGCTCATCATGTCACTTGTAGGAATTGAACCTGGGTGGGGAGGATTACAATCATTCCTCCTACCTGAGATAAACCTACTACCCACGCTTACATTGTCTTCTTATTTTTCAATTTAAAGTTATGTTGTGCCTCTTACTTGCACTCCATATGAATGGTAAAAGAGTTTAAACTATGCTTAGTCATATCGATATAGGGTTTAACATCTTAACAATATTGTACAACTTGAATGTAATATTTTCAACTTTGTTATATTTGATGTTTCTTATTGATAGATTAACATTGTAACATGCTTGTGAATATGCATTCAAAAGAAGATTTTTTATTCTATATGTGTTTATTCAACCTTTTTCTATTTTGGAGATGTTGTTGTCTGAGTGCTATTGTTCTTTTAATCTGTAGCAATGGGATCCACACATGCAAGACCTTGGCCTTTGTGAAGATGGTGATTGTTACAATGATTTTAACATGTCTGATGTTGATCTCACATTTGAAAACTATGAAGACATATTTGTTGGTTCTAAAGATCAGTGTGTATCCTTGTTTGGGGATATAGGAACATATTTTTCTTCCACATAGATGAATGTTTCTTTTGCTGATTCAAGTGACCACATTGAGAGTTCCCCTAAGGTTTGTTTACTTATAACCACATATTGTGTGATTGATAAACATTCTGGATTTAAGACATCTGAGGTTAATATCTTGTAACTTAGAAATCGGAGAACCCACAGTAAAAACCATTTTTTCGTCAACGTTTCAAATCCCAACAGGGATCCATCATCAGGACTATTTTGAATGTTGATAATAGAAGAGTTTAGTTGTGAGATTTAAATAGTTATGAGGTGAGCTTGTTTTGTTTTAAGGAAAAATGAAGGTCAGTTGTTTAATAATTAATAATTAATTTTATACAAATATTTAGGTTTTTATCATTTTCATTTTTTTTTTATTTTTTTTGGTAAATTAATATTAATAATAAATATTAAATGTGAAATTTCATTTATAATAATTAATAATTTTATAAAATAAATAATTTATAATCAAAGTAATTTATAATTTTTATATAATTTTAAAATAATTTATACTAATAATAATTTATGATCCAATGGTACCTTTTCATCACAGGCAAAAAAGGACTTATATACTTCCCTAGTCTCAAAACATTCCCAAATCCTAAAGGAAAGAGAGGAGAGTTGGTGTCTTAGAAGCAGGGAAATCTGGCTCACTGAAGGTGACAACAACACTAAGTTCTATCATAAATTTTCCATTGGAAGGAAAGCCATTAATACTATCTGGGAGCTAGAAAACGAACAGGGCCAAGTGGTATCATCTCAGTAAGATTTGGCTAGATTAGCCAATGAACACTTCAAGACCATCTACAAGGCGGCTAGAGAAGTGAACATTTTGTAAATAATGCGGGTTGCAAAGCTCTTCCCTAGGTTTGTACAACAGGAGGACTCGGAGAACCTGTTGATGGAAGTGACAAAGGAAGAGCTTGAAGCTACCATAAAATGGTTCAGGAAAGATAAGAGCCCTGGACCTGACGAGTGGACCATCGAATTCTACATTGCTTTCTTTGATATCCTGGGGGATGATCTACTCAAGATTGTGGAGGACTGTAGAAGAAGTGGCAATATTCCCTCGGCCATCAAATCCACCTTCATTGCCCTCATTCCAAAATCTGATTCTCCTTCCTCCTTCAATGAGTTTAGACCCATCTCCCTTTGTAACTATATGTATAAGATTATTTCTAAAATTATAGCAAATCGCCTAAAGCCAATTCTATCTAGACATATATCTCCTGAGCAATTTTCTTTTCTACAGCATCGACAGATTCATGAGGCGATTTCCACTACTTAGGAACTCCTTCACACTCTGCAGACGAAGAAGCAGAAAGGCATGATCTTGGAAGTGGACCTCTCGAAGGCATCTGATAGAGCAAATTGGCTCTATATCAAACTTTTATTGACTCATCTGGGATTCCCCTATACATACATCAAATGGATCATGTGCTGCATCAAGGATGTATCTTACAGTGTCCTACTAAATGGGGAAGCCACACCTTTCTTCCTATCCGAGAGAGGACTCAGGCAGGGATGCCCTCTCTCCCCTCTTCTATTTTTACTTATAATGGAAGGTTTAAGTAGATCTATCATGGCTGCCCGCAACAAAAATCAGTTGGTTGGTATCAAGATCTCGGAGAACTTATATCTGACCCATCTATTGTTTGTTGATGATGTTCTTGTTTTCTTAAATGGCAGCATTGGAGACACCATGGTTTTACAAAATATATTCAAACTCTTTCAACAGGCTACTGGGATGATAGTTAATGAAGGAAAATCTACAATTACCATCTTTGGATGCTCTCAGCATGAGACCATCTACACTACCCAACGCTTCCCCTTCTCCGCTCTCAATTTAGAAGAAGGGCTTAAATACCTAGGCTTCAGGCTAAAGCCCCTTGGATATAGGATTGTAGACTGGATGTGGCTTATTGTGAAAGTGGAAAAATGATTACAGATCTAGTACCACAAATATCTTTCCTGTGCCGATAGATTAGTACTCATAAAGGCAGTAATCGAGGCCACGGTTGTGTTCTATATGACTCTAGCATGGATACCGAAAGGCATTCTAAATAGGCTCCAAAGTATTTGCTGTAGATTTTTATGGAAGGGTAACCAACCAGGGAAAATCTTTGCCTAGGTCAAATGGGATAGAATTTCATTACCAAAATGATGGGGAGGATGGGGCATCAAAAGGCTTGATTTGTTTTCGAAAGCTCTGGCTGCAAAACTTGGCTAGCAACTTCTCACCACCAATAGTCTTTGGTCACGGGTTGCACAAGCAAAATACATCTAGCCCATGAACTTGATGGATTAGTTTAGACAGACACACCACACAAACAACAACATCTCCAACATTTGGAAGGTGATGATGAATGCACTACCTCTACTGCGACAAGGTATCACATGGAAAATCAATGAAGGAAATGCAGTTCATATTGGCATGGATCCATGGGTGGGATGTGGTAATGCACACAGATTGCCAGCTGACTTGATCAGGTTTCTAAACAACAGGGGCATCATACACATTAAGCACATAGGAGATCGTAATAATTCCACCTTTCTACAGTAGGCTTGGAAATCGGCTTATGACCTGGACATGCCCGAGCATTGCCGACTTGACTGGCAGCAATACATTGAAGCTCTCACTCAGGCACATATCCGCCTGACAGATGAACTAGATGAGGTTATATGGGCATTCGTAAAGAGCGGAACATACTCCCCTAAAGAAGGATACATCAGACTCATGGATCCCTTTAAACCTCAGACCATCGACCCGAGCTGGAAATCACTTTTGAAACTCAAGGCTGCCCCTCATACCCACCTATTACTATGGAACATACTCTTTGACAAGATCCCTACGGGTGCCAATCAGACGAAAAGATCCTTTCATGGCCCTTTTCAGTGTCATCTTTGTCGACTTGATGAAGAGAATACCGAACACCTCTTCTTAAGGTGCCCATCCGCTAAAGAGTATTGGAACTGTATCACTGCACACTACCCATCCCTAAATGCCTGGCATGGTCACAACATTCAGGATGCTTGGAATTCTTGGTGCCATGTCCACAAGGGTAAAGCCAGGAACATGCCCCTTCTAGCCTGCTGGGCTATATGGATAGCTAGAAACCACTCCATATTCAACCTCAAGGACCCCCATTGGCCTTCTATTCTGCTTCATACCATTGCTGATTATGATCTCCTACCTAACGACGATAGCATTACCCTTCCTCGCACCATCATACCTGAATTCATAGACAAATCTAAACCGTGGGCATATATTGATGGTTCTGCACAGGAGGCAGGATGTGGTGGAGGAGCCATTCTTTTTCTGAATGATACACACAGATACAAAATTCAAATAAACCTGGGCAGGGGTACTAACAACTTTGCTGAACTCTGTACAGCAAAACATCTCATATATTTCGCCTTAGAGCTACATTGCAGTCATCTTCAGTTGTTTGGTGATTCCAAAATTGTGTGTAACTGGCTCAACAATGCATCTCATTGTAATGCATATACTTTGCGGCATATTCTAGGAGAAGCTCAAAGATTGATAACCTCATTTGACTCCTTTGTCTGTTGACATATTTACAGGGAACAAAACTCGGAGGCAGATCAACTTTCGAAAGAGGCAGCGCATTTACAGGGCAATGACTGGCTGATACAGGAGGAAATTGATGGGTCCTACCATCAATACTACCACAGACCTTTTGTAGAACATGGACAAATTGGGCTATAAGCCCAATATTTACTGATCTCACTGTATAAATCATGTTTTTCTCATATCTATGGATTGTATATATGACAGTTTTGGTTTTGGTACATAGTATATCTCTCTCTGCGCAGAGATGTTACAATTTTGGACTTTTTTCTCTCTTCCTGCTGAGAGAAGCTTAGACACAATATGGTTGATAGCAGACTCCCTGCGTGGAGTAATAGTGATTAGTGGTTAAGATTTTATATCTTTATCTAGATACTTTCATGTATCTTGACAGCCAATCTTGCCTCCATATCCATATGCCTCGGCATCTACAAAATGTAATTTCTTATATATTAATAGAAATTACGACTTTTTCCATGGGAAAAAAAATAAAATAATTTATGATAGTTTATAATTAATGATAGTTTATAAAAATAATAGTAATAACTAATAAGTATTATAATAAATATTCACTACTATATTATTAATAGTTTTGGTTATAAATGATAAAAATATTAGTAATAATTAATGTTATAATACATATAGTTATTATAATAGTAAAAAAAAAAATTATTGAATTGAATATTAATGGGACTCTTTTAGGGATTAATTAGATTTATTTTTATGAATTAATAATAGTGCTAATAGTTTTATAATAATTTAAATAAATAATAATTAGTGATAGTATATAGTAATTTTTATAATAATAATAAAAGATAGTAATAATAATTAATCATTAGTAATAGGTAATAAATAAATATCATAAATAATATAAAATTAGTATAAATAATATAATATCTATTAATAGTTAGCTATAAATAATAATCAAAGTTAATAATTTATTTATTTTTGTATGAATTAATAATAATTCCAATATTTACTAGTCATAATTAATAATAATAGTACACAATATAAATTTTGACTATTTAATTATTAATAAATTTTAATAGATTATTAATTATTATATATTCAAATATTAATTATTAATATTTTGAGGTTGATTATTAGGAGAAACAGTAGAAATAAAAGAAACTAGGACTCACTAAATAAGCCTAAGAGGAAAGGGAGGGGGAGAAAGTTACCTATAAAGAGCTAAACCTAGGAAGCATTGGAGGTCTTAATTTCTCTGATTAAGGGAAACCAACTACTACTGATCTCAATGCCATTGTCCCTGTTGAGATTATGTGGGTGTTTCATAATCTCAAGAGCCTCTCTAATCTTTCACCTATGATGATGTTCTTCTCTTGCGACAATTGAGGCGTTTTCCACACATAGATGGTGCTTAGTTTTAGAGGAATGCTCTGCCAGGGCCGAAGTACGGGACCTGTCATTCCTAATATCTGCTATATGTTCTTTCAGTCTTGTTTGCAAAGAACGACCTGTTTCACCAATGTAACTTTTCCCACAGGAACAATCTATTTTATAAACTCCTTTAAGTTGGTGTCTATCAATCTTATCTTTGACAGACCTCATACTTTGTCTAATCGTTCCAGGTGCCGAGAACTGAGTGATAATGTTTTTCTTTTTTAGGATTCTTGCAATCTTGTCTGTCACTCCTTGAATATAGGGTAGAAACACCTTCCCACACTGAGGTTGGTCTTGAGCTTTTGGCTCCTGAGATAACACTCTTCTTTCGGCCCTTTCTATAGCCATTCTAATTTCTTTTTCTTTATAGCCTATACTTTTAAATACTGATACTAAGTGCTTCTTCTCTTCATCTAAATGTTCAGAATCAGAGATTCTAAGAGCTCTGATAGCCAGAGTGTTCAGAACACCAAACTTTTGGGTTGGGTGATGGTGGGACTCTGCGTGAAGGTAGCTTTCTGTGTGGGTTGACTTCCTAAAAACCTTGTGCCCTAAGGAGCCATCTTCCTTCCTAATGATAAGGACGTCTAAAAAAGGGATACTCATGTTTTCTTCCACCTCCATGGTAAATTTTATTTCAGGGGAGATAGAGTTAAGGTGAATAAAAAATTTCAAGTTCTGTTTTTCCATGAGTCCATTTTATGTTTGTGTCATCTACGAATCGCTTCCACCAAGTTGGTTTCAAAGGGTAAGATTCAAGGGCCTTCTTTTCGAAGTATTCCATGTATAGGTTGGCCACGATTGGCGAGAGGGGTGACCCCATAGCCACTCCAGAGGTTTGCTCATAGTATTCTCCTTGGAAGGTGAAAACAGTTGATCGTAAACAAATCTCAGCTAGTCTAGCAGTTTGGGGATCAGTAACATCCTTTATAACCTGAATGGCCTCATCAAGAGGAATCTTGGTGAATAGGGATACTACGTCAAAGCTCACCAAAATGTCATCCTTGTTCATCTTCTCATTTCTAATCAGCTTTACAAAGTCATGGGAGTCTTTAATGAAAGAATCAGTGTTCCCGACAAGAGGACTAAGGATCTTGGAAACATATTTAGCAAGTTCATAGGTTGGGGAGCCAATGGTATTAACTATTGGTCTAAGAGGAACTCCTTCTTTATGGATTTTAGGTAAACCATAAATTCTTGGGACAGTTTCACAAGAAGGTGTTAGTTTTTTCTTTAATTTTTCCTCAAGGTTGGAATCTGAAATAGTCTTTTTTACCTCTCTCATGATTTTGGGAATGGGATTTTTGCTAAGTTTTTTATAACTACCACAAGCTAGGTGTTCATTCATTTTATAGACATAGTCTTCTTTGTCTAAGATAACTGCTGCCCCACCCTTATCAGCCTTAAGAACTACGATTTTATCATTATTTCAAAGGGTCTTAAGAGCAAGAAGTTCTTCTTTTCTTAGATTACTTTTTGGATTTTTTGATTTTCTCATAATGAGAGACACTTCTTGCCTTAATGTTTCCTTGTCTTCAACGGATAGATTATTGATCCCATCTTCTATATTACATATACTATTCTGGACAGGTATGTTTTTAGGGGAAGCTACAAACCCTAATCTTTTGTTGAGAACACTAATGTATTCTGGACCTAATTCCCGAGAAGATAAATTAACAACTTTTCTTTTGGGTTTTATTTCCATTGAAGAATTGTGGTTATTATCCAATTGACTTCTGATTCTTTGGCAATGCAATTTTTCCAGCCCAATGCATTCTTCTCTCGCCCTATCACATACTTTGGATGAAGAGACATTGTTATTCTTGACTTGTTGAAAGCTGGACGAAGAGACAATGCTACTATTGTCTAGTTGAAAATGCATTGGGATGGAAAACTTGCATTGCCAAAGCATCAGAAGTCAATTGGATAATAACCACAATTCTTCAATGGAAATAAAACCCAAAAGAAAAGTTGTTAATTTATCTTCTCAGGAATTAGGTCTGGAATATATTAGTGTTCTCAACAAAGGATTAGGGTTTGTAGTTTCCCCTAAAAGCATACCTGTTGAGAATATTATATGTAATATAGAAGATGGGATCAATAATCTATCCGTTGAAGACAAGGAAACATTAAGGCAAGAAGTGTCTCTCATTATGAGAAAATCAAAAACTCCCAAAAGTAATCTAAGAAAAGAAGAACTTCTTGCTCTTAAGACCATTTGAAATAATGATAAAATCGTAGTTCTTAAGGCTGATAAGTGTGGGGCAGCAGTTATCTTAGACAAAAAAGACTATGTCTGTAAAATGAATGAACACCTAGCTTGTGGTAGTTATAAAAAACTTAGCAAAAATCCCATTCCCAAAATCATGAGAGAGGTAAAAAAGACTATTTTAGATTCCAACCTTGAGGAAAAATTAAAGAAAAAACTAACATCTACTTGTGAAACTCTCCCAAGAATTCACGGTTTACCTAAAATCCATAAATAAGGAGTTCCTCTTAGACCAATAGTTAATACCATTGGCTCCCCAACCCCTCAACTTGCTAAATATGTTTCCAAGATCCATAGTCCTCTTGTCGGGAACACTGATTCTTTCATTAAAGACTCCCATGACTTTGTAAAGCTGATTAGAAATGAGAAGATGAAAAAGGATGAAATTTTGGTGAGCTTTGACATAGTATCCCTATTCATCAAGATTCCTCTTGATGAGGCCATTGAGGTTATAAAGGATGTTACTGATCCCCAAACCGCTAGACTAGCTGAGATTTGTTTACGATCAACTATTTTCACCTTCCAAGGAGAATACTATGAGCAAACCTCTGGAGTGGCTATGGGGTCACCCCTCTCACCAATCGTGGCCAACCTATACATGGAATACATTGAAAAGAAGGCCCTTGAATCTTACCCTTTGAAACCAACTTGGTGGAAGCGATTCGTAGATGACACAAACATAAAATGGACTCATGGAAAAACAGAACTTGATTTTTTTTTTTTTTTATTCACCTTAACTCTATTTCCCCTGAAATAAAATTTACCATGGAGGTGGAAGAAAACATGAGTATCCCTTTTTTAGACGTCCTTATCATTAGGAAGGAAGATGGCTCCTTAGGGCACAAGGTTTTTAGGAAGTCAACCCAGACAAAAAGCTACCTTCACGCAGAGTCCCACCATCACCCAACCCAAAAGTTTGGTGTTCTGAACACTCTGGCTATTAGAGCTCTTAGAATATCTAATTTTGAACATTTAGATGAAGAGAAGAAGCACTTAGTACCAATATTTAAAAGTATAGGCTATAAAGAAAAAGAAATCAGATTGGCTATAGAAAGGGCCGAAAGAAGAGTTTTATCTCAGGAGCCAAAAGCTCAAGACCAACCTCAGTGTGGGAAGGTGTTTCTACCCTATATTCAAGGAGTGACAGACAAGATTGCAAGAATCCTGAAAAAGAAAAACATTATCACTCAGTTCTCGGCACCTGGAATGATTAGACAAAGTATGAGGTCTGTCAAAGATAAGATTGATAGACACCAACTTAAAGGAGTTCATAAAATAGATTGTTCCCGTGGGAAAAGTTACATTGACGAAACAGGTTGTTCTTTGCAAACAAGACTGAAAGAACATATAGCAGATATTAGGAATGACAGGTCCCGTACTTCGGCCCTGGCAGAGCATTCCTCTAAAACTAAGCACCATCTATGTGTGGAAAACGCCTCAATTGTCGCAAGAGAAGAACATCATCATAGGCGAAAGATTAGAGAGGCTCTTGAGATTATGAAACACCCACATAATCTCAACAGGGACAATGGCATTGAGATCAGTAGTAGCTGGTTTCCCTTAATCAGAGAAATTAAGACCTCCAATGCTTCCTAGGTTTAGCTCTTAATAGGTAACTTTCTCCCCCTCCCTTTCCTCTTAGGCTTATTTAGCGAGTCCTAGTTTCTTTTATTTCTACTGTTTCTCCTAATAATCAACCTCAAAATATTAATAATTAATATTTGAATATATAATAATTAATAATCTATTAAAATTTATTAATAATTAAATAGTCAAAATTTATATTGTGTACTATTATTATTAATTATGACTAGTAAATATTAGAATTATTATTAATTCATACAAAAATAAATAAATAAATAAATTATTAACTTTGATTATTATTTATAACTAACTACTAATAAATATTATATTATTTATAATAATTTTATATTATTTATAATATTTATTTATTACCTATTACTAATGATTAATTATTATTACTATCTTTTATTATTATTATAAAAATTACTATAAACTATCACTAATTATTATTTATTTAAATTATTATAAAACTATTAGCACTATTATTAATTCATAAAAATAAATCTAATTAATCCCTAAAATAGTCCCATTAATATTCAATTTAATAAAAGAAATGTTTACTATTATAATAACAATATGTATTATAACATTAATTATTAGTAATATTTTTATTATTTATAACCAAAACTCTTAATAATATAGTAGTGAATATTTATTATAATACTTATTAGGTATTACTATTATTTTTATAAACTATCATTAATTATAAACTATCATAAATTATTATTGGTATAAATTATTTTAAAATTATATAAAAATTATTAATTACTTTGATTATAAATTATTTTAAATTATTTATTTTATAAAATTATTAATTATTATAAATGAAATTTCACCTTTAATATTTATTATTAATATTAATTTACCAAAAAAAAAATGAAAATTGTAAACATTATTCTGGTAGTTTTAGTTCTTGTGCATGTCTATCCCCTATAGGTTGTAATTGTACATGAAAGGAACATTCTTGTCATTTGTAGCTATGGATCGGATTTTTTTTCCTTCATTTTCCAAATATGTGTAACCTTTTAACCTATTATAATTGTAATTAGTGAAAATATGATAATGGGAATTGTGGATGTTGTCTAAGGCTTCTTTAAAGTTCCAAAAATAATTTAGCATTAAATACTTCTCTAAAAAGTTCTATAAATTATATCAATGTTGTTCTAGTAGTTTTGTTGATTATATCAATATTCTAAAATTCTTTATGATACTTTGATTAGCATGAATGATGATTCACCCTAGTATAGTAAAAATAGGTCACATATGATAAATGAATATGAAAGAAGAAAATTAAGTGGGTACATTTGGTCAGATACATTGAAAAGGGGTGTAAATGACATAGTTTTAGAAACAATTCCAAAATGAAATTTATTTGGCATATTTGACATTTTTGGTGGGTATGTGGAGATAACATACAAAAATGATACTATGGAGCACAACTAGTTAAGGATGGATTTATTTTTATTTTTTGGACTCACATAGGAGAGGTAAGGCCAAGATGCAACCAATCAATAATTATGTTAGTAGGAGGTTTATCTCCTTTGGACCCTAAGGATCATGGCATATTGGGGCATGTTACCCATCCATATGTATGGGTAACCATAGGATACTTTTTTTATTCTATGATGCAATTTGTCAACTACCTTAGAAAGTTTTGTATGACTTTTCAAAGTGTTGTTTTTTTCATGTCTTTAGTGTTAGTTTATCCCTGTAGTTTGGATAGTGTTCCAACCACATTGCTCTTCCTTCAGGAGTTTTGTAGTTAGAACAATGTACAATAGTGTTAATTATAATAATCAATGCCATCCTTCAAGGGTCTGTATAATAATGTTCAAGGTGAACTAGTATTTATGGAGGAGAGAGATATGGTGCTCTAGGGTACACTAGTTCTCTGTTTTCCATATACTCTCACAGGTGCACAAATACAAACTCACTCTTCTTTTTACCTTGATAAGAAAATGATGACAAATTTGTACTTTGAAGTGGAAACGATAAATATGTATTGGAGCTAGACCTTGAACCCTTCAATGCATCCTTTCATCACCCAACATGACCATCTTCCATTGGTAATGCAGTTCAATTTTTGAACTGACATTTGTCTTCAAGACTATTCCATGATAAAGAAAACATGTTTCCATTGCTAGATTTCCTTCGAGCACACAAATAACACAACCAGATCATTTTTCTTTCCTTGGTTAATATATTGCATCATTGTGTTTGATATTTCATTCATTATTCCTTTGTGCACAATAAATCTCTTTCAAATAGCAGAGAAGGATGGTTTGACTATTTTAGAGATATATAATATGAATTGATTAAAAATTCATAGGGATATTTCGATTCTCATCTTTCAATTTCACTTCTTTAGAGAAAACTATATAGTTAAATACAAACTCAACTCAAATCAAACTAAAGTAGAGAAGCCTAATTATGAAGTTGCATCTCTCACCACTACCTTGCAATGTTATTTTTTTGAATTATACTTGAATTTCACTGATAATAACCTAGATTTATATATTTCTTCTAGCACCAAATTGACATCACGGTAAACATACAAATATCCCATTAAGTATGGCCTAAACTTGATTCAAATAATATCACCTTTAGCCTAAGCATGTGACATAGTAATTTTAGAGGTGTGAAGTTTTATTAGAGGCACTGTTTGTTTGTTTTTTTGTTAGAAAAGGGTTTGATCGTGGTTTTATGTGACCTTCAATTTATCATTTGTAGCATGTTTAGAAATGGGAAAGAACAATGTATGACATTTATTTTGCAAAAATTGATGTTGAATGAAAGAATATAGAGTTTAACGAAGCTACAATTTTCTTTGGTAAACACAGAGGAACATCTTAAAAAGATGCCTAAGAATATGCCATATACAGAGTTTGAACCCAAGTAATATACAACTTTTTCTTTTGTAGATATGTTCTTTTTTCTACTTGAGATATCACAGCAAGAAAAATATTGTTATTGTAGGAATTGTTTGAGGACCTCATTGAGGTCCATTTTTTTGATGTCTTACTTGATTGATACCTTCTCATGATAGGAAGGATTTAACTATGAATTAATATGTTGTTGAAACAAATCAAATTCAAATTTTATAGATATAAAATATAAAAGAAATGTTAATTCCTTCGTTTGATTATTAGTTGACTCTAGTGTGGGCAGGTTACAGGAAATGGGATTGGAAAAAGGATGGGAGACAATGCAGAGCATGTCTTGGATATGATTCATTTGTTGTTGGAGATCCTTCACGTACCTAGTCCATCAAATTTGGCAATGTTTATAGTAGGGATTCCTATGGTTTTTAATATTTTGTTTCTTTCACCTCATGGTTATTTTGGGCAAGCAAATGTTTTAGGAATGCTAGACACCACTGGACAGGTAAATCAATTTTTTATAATTCCAATGTTCCATGATATTGTCTCTTTATTGCTTGATTGTATTTTGAATGTTTCCTTTGATTTTGTTTTGTATTTTAACTATGAAATCGAAAATACTTGGTATCATGTCCATTTAAAAAACACCCAAAGCTTGAAGATGAGAATAGTATTACATGATATTGATTGAAATCCTTTTAGTTGTTTTGTTCAAATATTTTCATGACTATTAGAAAAGTTTAGTTTCATGTTGTTATTTGAGAAAAAGTTGTTTATATACTTGACCAAGTTCATGCGTTAGAGAATGAATGTTGTTGAAAATAAAATGACAAGGATTAGACATGGCACTTCAGAGTATTTGTTTTCACAAGTTATCTATAGCTTGAATTCTAGCAAGGAACTTAGTTGGCATTATTGTTCATAGCTTTTCTTGAAGGTTGAATACTAAATTATAAAAAGTCTTTTTCTATGATGAAATTTTATTTTCTTTGTTTATACAGGTTATTTGGCCACATAGTGACTACTATCACCCAACTAAAGAAAACTTGTTTTTCTTTTTTTTTGGGCGAAAAATGACATTGACATTGCTGATGTTAAGGTATATGTCTTATAAATCCTTTATAGTCTACTTTAGTTTATATTCCAATACTCATTTTCTTTCATGTATTATACTCTGCATTGTAACTTCTTTTGTTTTGAAAAGATGAACTCAGTATTGAAGGTAAGAAGCAGGAATTGAAGAGAGAGGAGAACCATAACAATGGAGCAACAAATGAAGAAAGAGAGAGAGAAGAGAATTGGTCTGTTGATACTCTTAAAGTCAATATCTCGTAGGTAGCACACACATAGAGATTCATGGCCAAGTCCTTAGAGTTGGTGAATTCACCTACAATGCCTTGGGAACACAATGATAATTTTTTGAAGTGATGAAACAATATTTTATGTATAAATTGTAGTCCAACAAATATTAAGTTGGAAACTCATGTTGTAATATTTGACATTTCATATAATATAATTTGTGGATGAAATTATTTATAGTTGTACTTTATATTATTTAGTATTGTAATTACCATGTGTAACTTTTCATTTTCATATTAGATAAACATGCACATTGTATGATTTTTTTATAATTTAATCGCAAAATCATACTAATTAATTATGTTGATTAATAAGGAACACATAAACTCAATCTAAAACTACTAAAATAGTAGTTTATATTGATTAAAAATTAACACAGATAAAATGAATATATGGATAAATTAGTCATTTATAATGATTATTAATGAAAGTAAATGAAATGAATATAAACTACTAAATTAGACATTTATATAATGAATATGAAAATACAAAAAAAGATAAATGACCACTGTAAATGATAAATTTGTGATTAGAAATGATGACTAAATTTTGCATATATATGACTATTAGTATCTAATTTACAATATCTTATAACACGACCATAATTTAGTTATATTTCTTTGGTCATTAATTGGTTTCAAAAGATGATTAAAATTTTCATGTATATGACTATTAGTAGCTAATTTACAGTATCTTATAATGCGACCAACATTTTGGTCATATTTGTTTGGTCATTAATTGGTTTTCTTGGGTGATCATATACTAGTATATTTTGTTGTGTATTTGGTAATTAATTGTGGCAATTAATGACTAGATCAATGAATAAATTAATTACGAAATTTATGATTAAATATAATACTAGATGATAAAATTGAGACAACCAATTAATGACTAAGCTAAAAGTGACTAAAAGTTGGTCACGTTAAAAGATACTGTAAATTAGCCACTATTGATCATCGACTAAAAAATGGTCATTTATATGAAACTTTTATTCATTTTTTTAGTAACTAA
Source organism: Pinus tabuliformis (assembly GCA_031772625.1). Taxonomy (NCBI): domain Eukaryota; kingdom Viridiplantae; phylum Streptophyta; class Pinopsida; order Pinales; family Pinaceae; genus Pinus; species Pinus tabuliformis. Next base: position 1,410,558,208 of record CM062820.1, on the reverse strand, counting down.
TTAGCCATTTTGTACTATGAGTTTTAATGTGAAATGGAATATTGATTGGTAACGATAATATAGTATGCTTACATATTATTACTTTAGTGGTATATTTATGCTTTAGTGGTTATTTTAGTTTTGCAGTGATTCATGATGCAATAGTCAGTGATTTGAGATCTGTACGCAGGTATTATATAGAGGAAAAGCATATATATGCAGGTTTGTTTCAAAATAATAGAGTATATATTCTAATGAGATATGTTTGATCAAGGTTTGCAGGAAGAACATTGTGTTTTTGTGATGATGAACAATGTATGGTTTGGTATAATGATGAATGGTGGTGCATTGGTATAATATGATATTTTATATCTGTTGGTTGTAATGTTTGATTGATATTTAGTGATTGAATTTCATATTCAATATTTAGTCTAGTATTGAGCTTAATGAAGGGTGTCAGTCTAGTTTGGAAATATGATGAAAAGTGTCATACAGGTTTGATGTTTTGAGTTAGGTGGATCTAGTATGAGATATTATGGAACATGGTCCATATAAGTGCTAAGGGTTGGAGCCTTCAATAAGGGAGCCAAAGCTTCCTTCTACTGGTAGCTGGTAAACTTGTTTAGGGGGTAGGTGCTCTCTTCTGGTAGGAGCCGGTAAATAAGATCAAGGGTTGCAGCTCCCTTTTAGTGGGTGCTGGAGAATGAGAGAAGGTTGTAGCCTTCTGCAATTTGGTTCCTGTGTGCTAGTAAGAGTCTGTGATAGTACAATATTTTAAGAATATTTTCTTTTACAATAATAAAGAAGATAGATACAACAACGATAGTTTTCTCCCACATTAGGTTTCCACCTAAAATCCTGGTGTTCATGTGTGTTGGTATGTTTCTTGTGTGTTGATATGTTTCTTGTGTGTTGATGATCTATCTACTCTTTATTGCTCATGGTTTCTTCTTAATGAATGAATAATTAAGTAATGGTGCACTGGTTAAGGATGAATAGTTGATGAAATATATGAAAAGTTAGTTGATTGGATATACATTTCTTTCTTTCACTAATGTCATGTACATACCCTGGTTGCATGAATGATAGTAGCCTATAGAAATTAGAATATACAATGAATCATTTAAAGTGAAATAAAATATTGATTCACTCCCCCACTCCCCTCTCAGTGTTTTTCCCAACATTTTCTTACTACAGGATGGGGCATCTTTATTAGTTAAAAAGGCTTGTTGCTAGAGATATTGTACTCTTTCTACGGTACACCCCAATATTCTGGGAATTCACTATTCATGTTGAAATACCTATTGTTACTTTTAACTGGGGCTACCTCACATAACATGCTTCTATATTCTAACATTGTACCTTTTTGTCACGAACAAGGATGAAAATGGATAATTGAGGTTAGGAATTCGAAGAGCTTCCCAACAACAAAACAGTGTATCTTATTTAGTGCTCTCTAGCCATGGCATACATTCAAGTGGTCTAGTTGTTGTAGCTCATACAGTTGCCACAAAAATTATGTTCAACATTTTCTACAACCCAAGGTATAGTGGTGGTGACAAATAGAGCTAAATGGTGGTGACAATGTCAATACTTTTTTTCTTTTTTGTATAGATGTATTTTTTGCATGTACGCTACATAATAAAAAGCAAAACCAGTGGCTTTTCCACCAGGTTGATTTTGTTTAATTATTGAAATGTGGACATCGTGAACTATGTCATGTTCATCTGTGATGTGTTTGTATATATTTTTTCATTCACTATACCAAAATAAGTACCTTCTTCAGCTTGATGATGGGTCTAAAAATTTGAAATAAGAGAAACTAGATAAACTAGTTAAATATCATTTTTGAAAATGTGGTCTAATAAAGTTGAAGATTTAAAAACTAAAATCTAAACTTATGATAATCCCCACACCCTTATTCTTTAACCATTTTACATTTTGTTTAATTCCACTTCCTACTTCACCACCCAACAATGAAAATTTAATAACCATGCTTTGAAACAAATCATCGAAATGATATCTTACTATTTTAACTAGATTTTATAAAATAAATTTTCACTTACTATGATGTGATTAATGCATTTAATTTTATTTAGATTTGAGTTGAGCCAACAACATTTCAATAAAATTCATGCAAATAAGAAAAAAAAAATATATATATATATAGTGTTGGTGAAACATGTCTAGGGGGATTGAACTTCTGGTCACTTTGATACACAAGGGCTTGTAGACATGCTTTCTTCCAATTGTGCTACCACCCATGTTAAGTCCCTATAATACTAGTGTAGACCCTTATTGTTATTTTTAGTGCAGCCCCATTATTGTTCCCTTACATTATTATTGTTATGTGTGCCCTAATTATTTTGTGACCTCTTATACTCATATATATAGAAAGGAGGTATTGTGATTTGTGTCATCTAGGAATTATTCATTTATGTTATGTAAAGGAGGTTTCCCCCTCGAAAAGGCTAATTTTCGAGTCGTTGATCTATCTTTTCTTCTATTTTATGAGTTGGTTGCATAACATTTGGTACCAAAGCTTTTGATTTTAGGGTTTCGCTGCTTCAAACCAATCATCATGGTACCTTCTCTATCATTTTTTTTATACGAAACTTAAAAAGCTTAAATTTCGAACACGTTCAGCAGAAATCTTGGTTAACTTTTTGTAAAAATTTTGTATCTTGGTTCGCTATATTTTAAGAGATATGATCTGAGGAAGTTAGGGTTATTGCAAGCTCCCAAATTCAATATCAAACAGGTGACCTACGAAAAATCGTCATAACTTTCTATTTGGGAATGAGATTTTAATTTCATAAGAAGTATTAGAACATGCAAAAAATATTTCTTATCTTGTATCATGTTCAGGGCTAAAGGTCAAAAAAGTGATACGTGCCACTTTGTACAAGTTCGCTCTATTGAACTAGTTTATAATCAGGTCATCGTGGGAGATTAGGAATAACTCTTTCTTGAAGAATTGAATCTTGGTATAAAAATTATGGGGTTGGAAATATTACTCATAGGGATACCACAAGACTAAATTTTAAACCTTCGAAATGTGAAATTATAGAGATACAACAACTTCAATATTGAGCTTCTAAAAAGCAAAAAAATTGTGTGTATTTTTAAAATTTTACTTAATGCTTGTTTGAAAAATAAGTTTTAAGTGATTTCAAGGGCATATTGAAGCATAGATATTAGTATTTAGTTCTAAAATTCCTGCCAAAAAAAAAATATACACCCATTAAGACCCAAGAAATCTCTACTATGACTCATGAAGAGGAAGAATTGCAACATGATATATCAAAATTAAGGGACCAAGTGCAACAAATTTCACTCTTATAAAGAGAAACCAAAGATGAACTAAAAGGGGACATGGATGGATTGAAAGGGGACATGGAGGGTTTAAAATCACGCATGGAATGTTTTAAGTATGGATTAAAAGTACACATGGAAGATTTGAAGGAAGGTTTGACAAAGTTTCTACAAGAAATGCTTCCAAATGGCGAAAAGGTATTCGATGAAACTCATGGTGAGAACAAAATAAATGTTAATCATGATTTCAAAAAATATAAATTTGGATTGAATACCCATCATATTCCAAAGATAGATATGATAAATTTCGATAGCAAGGATCTAATAACAAAGGGAGAAATATTTAGATCTCCATAATGTGCAACACATGCAAAACGTACACATTGCATCTTTATATTTAGAACCCAATCAATTTGTATGGTATCGATGGCTTCTTTCCCATAAACCACTTGTCACTTGGTCAATTTTTATGGAGGAAATGATACCACATTATGAGGATATAAAGATGATGTCGGAGCGTCCAGACTTAGCCAGCAATGTGAAAGTTTGTTCACATGTTTGGCTAAACAAGTTGAATTTCATTGACCTAATTAGTGAAAAGTCAGTTTTACTGAGAGGGTTGGATCTCTCAAGAAATGAGTTGTATTTCATTATTGTAATAGTTAGAAATTTTCTTATTTTAGGTTCAAAGATGAGTTGTTAGCATAGGTGTGTGCTAGAGCTAGGAATTAGAGGTTTGTTGTTATATTGATTAAAAATAGGGATTGAGATGTTAGGCACAAAATATAATGATATTCAATTGATAAAAGAAGGAAAAAAAAGGTAATGAAGAGAGAGGATTGAGTGGAGCGAGAATCAAGAGTGGTGTGTGGATTTCCTTTTGAAAGAGAAGTCTTTTATTTGTGTAATTGGGCCAAGGCTGAGACTATGTAATCTTTTTTATTATGAATAATTGATATTGTGTGTGTGATTAATTATCAAACCTGTGGAAATCTTGTTGTGATTTTGTTTCTTTGTATTCAGAATTGGGTTGATGATTTCTCTATTTTCATGCTTAATAGCAAACACAGAGTTAAAAGAAGAATCACGGCTTTTGTACTTTTAACAGTGGTGAGTCGGATAAGTTCTCAGCCATTGATTCCAGTTTGAACTAACAGAATGAACCTTCCCCAACTGTCGGATCAACATATATTGCATCGCAAGATTATTTAATAGAAGAGCGGGTTTGAAATAGTGTAAGTGGTATATTGGGTAGAGAAAAGGTGATAACTGGTATTTCGAGGAAGATCTCAAATTCCATTCAGTGGAGGACACGTAGCAAGAGGAGGTGAGAGAAAAATTGCTTTTCGGGTGGGTACTCTCCGTGTAAGTTGTGGCCCCGATATCTTTGTGCACCGTTGGATCTGTCGCGGATTAATTGACGGTGGAGGATCAATGATTAATTTTGTTGATCAGGAGTAACGTCAGCCATAGGATCGGTGAATGCAAAGGGATGATGGAGATTAATTTGATAGAGTTTGGGTGAAAAGAGCAGACCCGAGAGATTTATGAACACGGGCTCAATCTTTTTGAGATCCAACATTATGTGTTGAAGCACGTTTTCATGTGTTACCCGTGTGGTTCCAATTTTATGTGTTGCCCAGGTGTTTAAGGCTTAAATGCTAAAAGAACGCTTTCGATAGGTTTTGTGGGCCCATAACCCACAGGTCTATGTGTATTGACTTTAGAGTATATCTTTTCTATATCATTTGTGGTATCAGAGCATAGAGATTAAATTTGATTGCAGAAAAACGGCTGCCAAGGAGAGGAGCTGGCATTGGTCGAGGAAGACTTGAAGCAAATGTAGTACTACTGGAAGAGATCTAGATTCTGCATAATGAGAATGGAAACAATTGAATCTTCTCAAAGAAGAACACCTGATGAAGGAGTGGACAATGCTAAAGAAGAATCTTCTGAGAAAGAAGAAGAGGAGGAAAAGGAAACTACCAGAGTTATCAAGATGTTGGTGAAAGTAGGAGGAAAACCAAAGATGGAAATTCCTACATACGAAGGGAGTCCCAATGTTGAAGAGCTAATGGATTGGATCAATTCATTAGACAAATATTTGAACTATGAAAAGGAAGTTGATAACAAAAAGAAGGTGAAATTTGCAGTTACCAGATTGAAGAGTCACGCTACTATTTGGCGGGAGGAATTACAAACATCCATAATGAGAAAAGGAAAGTCCAAGATCAAGCAATGGGACAAAATGGCAAATAAAATGAAAGTGAAATTTATGCCTAAGGATTATCAGTTAAATATTTTCAAACAATTGCAAAATTTAAGGCAAAAAGGAATGTCTATTAAGGAATACCCAGAAGAGTTTTATAGATTGAGTATTAGAGCAAGACAAGCAGAAGATGACATGGAGAAGGTAACTAGATATATCAATGGCTTAAGGTATGACATCTAGGATGAGATCATCTTGTTGAGTTTGAAGACTATTGAAGATGCCTATCAAGCAGGTTTGAAGGCAGAAGAGAAGATGTTGAGAAAACAGAATCAGAGGAATAGAGGAAGAAGCTTAGTAAGAGGTAGAGGAACTACCAAATCAAGGGGAAAACAACATCAACATGAAGCAAGTAGCTCAAGTAGTAGACAACCATATAGGGGATATTTTAATAGAGGAATATTTGCACCTAGAGGAAGAGGTTGACGAAGAGATGTTCGATGTTACACATGCGGGGAATGGGGACATGTGTCATGGGACTATCCTCATAATAAACTAGCAAATCAGAGGAATGTGAATGTGGTTGAGGAAAATCTAGGACCACCTCAACCTATGGAAAAGGAAGAACCCCTTGAAGTAGGAGAATACTTGTTATTGAGAAGGACCTTGCTTAAGGCAGTGAAGGAGTTTGAAGAACCAGCACAGAGGAAGAATTTATTTAGAACTACCTGTAAATCAAAAGGTAAGTGTTGTAAAATGATCATTGACAGTGGAAGCACTGACAACCTTGTTTCTACAGAGATGGTGGACAAGCTAGGATTTGTAAAGACAATACACCCTACTCCTTGTAGAATGTCATGCTTACAGAAGGAACATCATATTATTGTGAGAGAATAATGCAAGGTTGAGATACAAATTGGTACATATAAAGATGTGATACTATGTGATGTAATACCCATGGATGTATGCCATGTATTACTTGGAAGATTATGGAAATTTGATTGAAAAGCTATTCATGATGGGAGGAGAAATACTTATACTCTGGAGAAGGATGGAACTAAACATACATTGTTGCCATTGAAGGATGGCATTGACAAAGGAACACTTGGAAGTACTATTATTCTAATGAGTGGAAGGGAGTTGTTATGAGAGAATGAAGAAGGTGAAGAAATGCATTTTGCTATCATAGGGAGACCTAAGGTAATTTTGACATCCACAAACTTAGATGATTTACCTGAAGAAATCAAAACTTTGTTGAATGATTTTGCTGATATTGTTGTGGATGAGTTACCAAATGCATTGCCACCGATCAGGAGTATTAGTCATCATATTCATCTAATACCAGGAGTAAGTTTGCCAAACTAAGAAGTATATAGACTAACTCCTTAAGAGAATGCAGAAGTTGGAAGACAAGTGCAGGAGTTGATGGATAAGGGACTAATCAGAGAGAGTCTTAGTCCATGTGTTGTACCAACAACACCCAGTCCAAAGAAAGGAGGTGAATGGCGAATGTGTACAGATTCCAGAGCTATAAAACATATCACTATCAGGTATAGATTTCATTTATCATGCATGGATGGTTATATGGATTCTTTGAGTGGATCAAAATATTTCACTAAAATAGATTTGAAGAGTGGATATCATCAAATAAGAATTCGAGAAGGAAATGAATGGAGGACTTCATTTAAAACAAATAGTGGGTTGTATGAGTGGTTAGTGATGCCTTTTGGACTCACTAATGCACCTAGCATGTTCATGATATTAATGAATGAAATCTTGAAGGAATATGCAGGAAAGTTTGTTATTGTTTATCTTGATGATATTCTAGTCTTTAGTAGAAGTAAACAAGAACATCTAGAACATCTTAAGTTGGTTTTAAGAACTCTGTAGAAAGAGAAACTACTGATAAATCTGAAGAAATGGAGTTCCATGAAGGAATAGTTAATTTACTTTGGATTTGTAGTTTCTAAAGAAGGATTGAAAATGGATCCAGAGAAAGTCCAAGAAATTTGGAACTGGCCTATTCCCATAAATATAATTGAGGTAAGGAGCTTCCATGGTCTTGCAAGTTTTTACAGAAAGTTTATCAAAGGTTTAATTAGATTTGTGCACCAATTCTTGAAAAAATCAAGGAGACTATTCAACCTTTCAAGTGGATAGAAGCAGCAGACAGGAATTTTAAGTTGTTGGAGGAAAAAATCATGGAGAAACCAATTTTGGCTTTACTTAATTTTGAAAAGGTATTTCAAGTTGAAACAGATGCTAGTGGAGTTGCAATTGGAGTAGTTTTGAGTCAAGAACAGAGACCAATAGCATACTTTAGTGAGAAACTAAATGAAGCTAAGAAGAAGTATTCTTATTATGATAAATAATTTTATGTTATTGCATAAGCCTTAAAGAAATGGAGACATTATTCGCTGCCAAAGGAATTCATATTTGTATTCAGAAAATCATGCCTTACAGTTCATCAATAACCAACCGAAGTTGAACCAGAAACATGCCAAGTGGGTAGAATTTTTGCAAAGCTTTACTTTTGTGATAAAACACAAGAGTGGTAAGTCAAATAAAGTCATTGATGCATTGAGTAGGGTAAGTTTTATTGTGCACGAATTCAAAGTTGGTGTTGTAGGATTTGAAGAAATGGTTGAAATGTATAAAGATGATGCAGATTTCAAAGATATCTATATAGTAGTTCAGAATCCAATAGTTCATAATAGAAGTCAGTGGTTAGATTATCTCATTCAAGGAAGCTTATTGTTTAAAACCAACAAGTTGTGTATTCCCAAATGTTCTATGAGGGCAAACGTAATAAATGAGAAACATAGTGGAGGATTATCTGGTCACTTTGGACAGGACAAAACCTTTGCACCGGTAAATGCTTTTTAATTTTTGGCCAAAGATGTAGACCCATATTAAGAGATTTGTTGAAAACTGCAGGATATGTCAGCATGCTAAAGGGAGAAGCTAGAATACAAGATTGTACCAGCCATTACAAATACCAATTTGACCATGGGATGCAATTAACATGGATTTTATTTTGGGCTTACCTAAAACCAAGAGAGGGAATGATTCCATTTATGTTGTAGTAGATAGATTTTCCAAGATGGCACATTTCATTGCATGTAAGAAGACTAGTGATGCAACACATATTGCTAATCTATTTTTTTCAAAAATTGTAAGTATTGTGTCTAATAGACATAAAAAGTTTGAAGGGAATTTTTGGAGAATTCTTTGGAATAAACTGGGAGCTAACCTCAGTTTTATTTCAGCATACCATCCTCAAATAGATGGATAGACCGAAGTAGTAAACAGGAGCTTGGGAAACATATTGAGAATTTTAGTGTATCAAAATCCTAAGTAGTGGGATTTAGCACTAGCTTAGGCTAAATTTTCTTGTAATGATACTTCAAACTAAAGTAATGGAATGAGTCCATTTTAGATTGTTTTTGGAATGAATCCAAGAGGTGTGTATGAGCTCAGAGATTTGGGTAAATAGGAGACAAGAAGTGTAGAAGCTAAAGCATTTGTAGAACAAATGTGGTGAGCACCAGTATTGCAGCAATAATGCTGCATCTCCTAGGATTCCTACTTTACTCTTATCAACTCGATAGTTCGTAAAAAACTTGGAAGCGGAGGTGTTGTATGCACAAGTACTAGTTCTTACTACAGGTTGTCACTTGGTCAGCTAGCGCAAGATCACTAGGAGCTCAAGCCAACTTCTATGGATTCCAGAAGAAGCTCTATATGTGATGCAAGAAAGGAAATCCTACTCTACAAAGGCTACTCTACTTGTAGAAAGGAAAAGAATACTGAAATGTAGGGTAAACCTAGCAAACCCTACTTAACCAACTAATCCTACTTTTGAAGAAAGAGAGATGAAAAACCATGAAAATAAATGCCATTACCTACTCAGGCTGTAAACAACATCTACTCAAGCTATTTCTAGAAGTAAATGAGCAAAAATCAACTTTTTGGATTTTTATGTATTTCTATGTGAAATTGTCATGCATGTAATTTATTTGATTGTGAATGTGGCAGTGATTAGGTGGCAATGGAGGGTGGTTTTCGTACTTGAGAAGATGTAGGATGGTGTGGATGGGTCCTAGGAGGTCTCAGGTGACCTTCTTGAGGCTTTTCCCACAATCAGACTTCAAAAAAAAGCCTAAAGAAAAATCTACAGGAGGTTGTAGGGGATCTATAGGAGGTCTACAGGAGGATGCTGAGAGCAGTTTTGAAGGTTTTGAACGTGTGAGAGTGGGTGGAAATGGTAGCTAAAGGCTGGGATGATGTGTTAAGGCACCTAGGGGTCACCGAGGATTGCTAGGAGAGGCAAAGATGGTCGGGAGAGAGGAATAAATCCTATGGAGAAACACAGAAAACTAAGGCAGATTTGAGGTGAACTTTGAGTGACCTATAGGGCATAGATCAGGGAGAGAATGTTATGGCTGGTAGGTTGACTTGTTGTGAGAAGAGATTTTCTACAAAAGGACCTAAAAATCAAACAAAGAGATCAAGCCAGCAAGGAAACAAAGTACGTCAAAAAAACATAACTTTGCATCAAGCTAATCTAGATTATGAGCTATGGGAAGAAATGTTGAAAAATTATATAATGAGAGAAAGCATGGAAGGAAACTAATTGCAAGGAAAAAATGAGCATGGTGAAAGAGATCTAAATCAAAGCATTAACCTTCTAACAAACTGCATCACTAGAAATCCTATGGAGAAGTCAAATCTGTGATTTTTGTCGCTGCAAGAGGGTCTTGGCCTCAATTCATGGTCCCAAAGGGAGGAAAGGATGCCAAGGCTCTATTTATGGCCATTTTGTATCTTCTTTCTATGGCTATTCAACCTACTATAGAAAACTCAAATGGGAGCAACCTTCTAAGTTACCAAAAGGAACCTATTCTTAACCAAGAAAGAAATTTATCTAACAACAACTAATCCATAAACTGAAACAAAGCATATAAATACAAACAAGAGGAGCTTGGCTACTTGGATTGGGCCTTAACCCTAGAGCTTCAGCCCTCTAGGGTAACTTAGTGCTAGCTCAAAAAGGATCTCATCTTTATTATGAAAATAATAATAGGATTACATGAAATCGTCAACAAAAGTAAGCTCGAAGTTGAGCACAGCAAAGATGCAACAAAAATTCGAAAATTTGACTAACCTCCTAATGAGGCCCAAGGCCTTTCTACTTATACAACTAAAGCTCCCAAGAGCTTCCTTAAAATTAGGGAGGCTTGGCTTCCAAAACTCGAGATAAACATAAGTTGTCCTCCACTTGCTCGGCTACCTCCTATTGCATTGATTTGGCTGCTTGTGCTTCGAGCTACATGAAGGAAAATTTGAAGTGGAGAGTCATAAATGAAGGGGATACCCTCCTATAAATCCTCTCCTTTGTCCACTTCGAATTATTGCTACCAATTTTCCATTAAATCTTTGAATTTGTCTTCAAAATTCAACAAAAATCTGCATTAAACACATATTAGACTCCATGGCATCATAACCAACCCAACTCACTCCATAAGCATAAATATAATCAAAAAACATGAAATAAGCTAAGAGAATGGTTGATTAAACAATGTTAGGAGGAAAAATGAGCCCATATAATTACCCATTTATGGGGCTCATCAAGATGCAGAGACTACAAGAAGATGTGAAAGGTAGATTGCAGGAAAGCAGTGGAAAATACAAACAGAGAATAGATATCAAAAGTAGAGAGAAAGAATTCCAAGTGGGAGATTTAGTGATGGCGTGTTTGAGAAAAGAAAGATTTCCTACTAAAACTTACAATAAACTGGAAATGAAAAAGATAGGACCATGTATAATTAAAAGAAAGTTTTCAAGTAATTCTTATGAAATTAAATTGCTAGAAGGGATTGGGATATCACCTATATTCAATGTTGCATATTTGTATCCAGATAAGGAGACAAAGAGAGAGCTATAGGAGGAGACTACAGAAGATGATGTTCAAACTGTGAACTGGGAAGAACAAATGCGAAAGAGAACTAGGAAAGAAATGGAAGTTATTTTGGACAAAAGTGTCCAAAAGAACCAGAGGACAGACTTATATCCAATATGTAGTCAAATGGAAAGGACAACCAGTGGAGGATGCCAGTTGGTTGACAACAGCAGAGTTGCAGAAGTATGGAGTAAGTCCTGAAAGTTTGAAGGATGATTCTTTTCTTCCCTGGGAGTCTGATGCAAGAGCATTTGGACTTAGGCAGCAATGTGAAAGTTTGTTCACATATTGTGGCTAAACAAGTTGAATTTCATTGACCTGATTGGTCAAAAGTCAGTTTTACTTAGAGGGTTGGATCTCTCAAGAAATGAGTTATATTGCATTATTGTAATAGTTAGAAATTGTCTTATTTTAGGTTCAAAGATGAGTTGTTAGCATAGGTGTGTGGTAGAGCTAGGAAGTAGAGATTTACTGTTAGATTGATTAAAAATATGCATTGAGTTGTTAGGCATAAAATAGAATGATATTCAATTGATAAAAGAAGGAAAATAAAGGTAATGAAGAGAGAGGATTGAGTGGAGCGACAATCAAGAGTAGTGTGTGGATTTCCTTTCGAAACAGAAGTCTTTTATTTGTGTAATCGGGCCAAGGTTGAGACTTTGTAATCTCTCTTATTATGAATAATTGATACTGTGTGTGTGATTATTTATAAAATGGTGGAAATACCATTATGCTTTTGTTTCTTTGTATTTGGAATCAGGGTGATGATTTTTTTATTTTCACACTTCTTAATAGCAAACATAGAGTTAAAAGAAGAATCACAGATTTTTTACTTTTAACAGTGGTGAGTCGAATAAGTTCTCAGTCATTGATTCCAGTTTGAACTAATGGAACAAACCTTCCCCAACCATCGGATCTACATATATTGCATCGCATGATTATTTAATAGAAGAGCGAGTTTGAAATAGTGTAAGTGGTATATTGGGCAGAGAAAAGGTGGTAACTGGTATTTCGAGGAAGACCGTTGATTCCATTCAGTGGAGGAAACATAGCAGGAGGAGGTGAGAGAAAAACTGCTTTTCAGGCAGGTACTCTTCATGTATGTTGTGGCCCCGATATCATTGTGCACCGTTGGATCTATCATGAATTAATTGATGGTGGAGGATCAACGATTAATTTCATTGATCATGAGTAACGTCATCCGTAGGATTGGTGAATGGAAAGGGACTATGAATATTAATTTGATAGAGTTGGGGTGAAAAGAGTGAACCCGAGAGATTTATGAATGCTAGCTCACTATTTTTGAGATCTAGCATTACGTGTTGAAGTACGTTTTCATGTGCTAATATGTGGTTCCAATTTTATGTGTTTCATGGGTGTTTAAGGCTTAAACACTAAAAGAATGCTTCCGACAGGTTTTGTGGGCCTATAACCCACAAATCCGTGTGTATTGACTTCAAAGTGCGGCTTTGCTGCATCAAAATAGCAACACCTTCTTTAGCCGATTGATAAATTTCAAACAAAAGGGTTCAATGAGAGAGCACATTGAGGACTTCCAAAAATTGAATATAAGGGTAAACCATATTATAAAGGACCATAGGGTGGATGTCTTCATAGGGACTTTAAAGGATAAAATTCAACATGAGATTCACCTTTGGGAACTTGATTCATTGGAGAAGGTGTTCAGGGTGGAAATAAAATTTGAAAGAAAAATTATGGCAACAAGGAAGTTTACCACTCACAAATAAGTGTTGTTTCTCCTCACCTTCCACAACTTAGAAAGTTGACACCAAAAAAATTGGAAGAAAAAAGAGAAAAAGGGATTTTTTACAGTTTTGATAGGAAGTACACTAAAGGTTATAAGTGTGTTGAGAAGAAATTATTTTACATAGATTGTGAAGAGGAGGAAGAAAAATAACAGGAAATATCAAAAGAAGAAGATATACACTAGGAACCAACCCCAGAGAATGAATAAATGAATTCGACCATATCTTGTAATGCATTGGCAGGAATTACCACTTTTCAAACTCTCAAGATTGAAAGGCATATTAAGAAGAAAAATGTAATAGTGCGGATTGATTCAGGTAGTACCCATAATTTTATTCATTGTAAGATCGCTAAGGAATTAAATTGGCTCCTATATCCAGCACCATAGTGTCAATTGATGGTTGCAAATGGAGGAACTATAAATTTCCCTACAAAGTGCGATAATATCAAGCTAACCATGGGGGAATATGTATTGAATAGACCAATTATTTCCATTCCAATGGGTTGTGTTGATGTTGTACTAGGAGTCCAATGGTTACAATATTTGGATATGACAACTTTTAATTTTCAAGAACTTTTCTTGATTCTTTTTGGGAAAAAAACGAAGTTGAATTAAGGGGTATCACAAGGAAACTAGTAACTAGATTTAATGACATCAAAAATCTCCTAAAGAAATAGCAATAGGCTGTGATTACACAATTATTCTCACTAGAGTTTCAAACATCAAAATCATCTATTTGTTTAGATCTCCAAAAAGTCTTCGACAATCATTCCAAGGCATTTGAGACTCCCAAAGGCCTCCTATCTATTCATGATCTTGATCATGATATTCATTTGATTCTAGGAAGTGCTTCTCCAAAAATCAGGCCATACAGATATCCCTATGCCCAAAAGAGTGAAATTGAACATATAGTTACAGAAAGGCTAGAGGCTAGTATAATTCAACCTAGTCAAAGTTATTTCTTTGCTCCAATAGTATTGGTGTACAAGAAGGATGAATTATGGTGCATGTGCCTAGATTATAGGGACCTCAACAATCTCACTATTAAAGACAATTTTCCCATTACTATCATTGATGAATTGTTGGATGAATTACATGGAGAAATTTTCTTCGCCGAGGTGGATCTTCATTTTGGATATCATCAAATTAGAATGAATACTAAAGACATTCTGAAAACACCTTTGTTTTGGCCTTAATAATGCACCTTCTGCTTTTTCAAGGTTTGATGAATTCCATTTTCAAACCCTTCCTTGGAAAATTTGTGTTTGAATTTTTTTTATGATATACTAATCTACACCAAGTCTTGGAAGGATCATGTTCAACATGTTGACATGGTACTCAAACTATTGGAGGAGAAACAATTATATGCAAAAACCTCGAAATGTTTCTTTGGAGTACAAGAGGTGGAATATATAAGCCATAATTTATCTCATGAAGGTGTTCAGGTAGACTCTAAAAAAAATAAATACATTAAGGAATGAAAAATCCCAACAACCATAAAGCATGTTTGACAATTTCTCGGGTTGACAGGGTATTATCACAATTTTTTTAAGAATTATGGAAGAATAGCAACACCGCTAACTACATTATTGAAGAAAGATGCATTTTCTTAGACTCTAGAAGAAACTAAGGCCTTTGAACATCTTAAAGAGGCAATGTATGAAACAACAGTTTGAGTTATGCCAGACTTCACATAAACCTTTATTTTGGAATAAGATCCCTCAAGAAATGGAATTGGTGTTGTTTTAATGTGAGAAGGAAGACCCATTTCTTTTGAAAGTCATTTAATCAAATGAAAGTATTTACACAAACCTATTTATGAGAAGGAAATGTTGGAAATACTACATGGACTAAAGAAATGGCAACCTTACCTAATGTGAAGACACTTTAAGGTAAAGAGAAATCATGATAGTCTTAAATACTTTTTGGAACAAAGAGTATCTTTAGAAGAGCAACAAAAATGGGTCACAAAGATGTTGGGTATGAATTTGAAATCATCTACAAAAAAGGGAAGAAAAATGTTGTTGTAGATGCACTCTTAAGAAAGGACAAGAATGCATAATCATTTCTTTGTGCTATTTATATTATCCAACCAAATTGGATAACTAAAGCAAGGGATGAACAATCAGAAAAATGATGAAGAATTGTGGAGACTCATTCAAAAGTTGCAGCAAGTTTTGAGTACATATGACACATTTAGTTGGAAAAATGACTCATTATGGTACAAATATCGCTTATATCTTTGTAAGAATTCCCAATGCAAACAAAATATTATTTTGGAATTGCACACCTCTCCCTTAGGAGGGAACTCAAGATTTTTAAAAACTTACCACAGGTTCAAGAAGGAATTTTTTTGAGATGGCATTAAATATGATATTCAGAAGTTTGTGGCAGAATGTTTGGTTTTAGAACAAAATAAAGTTGAGACAATTAAGGCCCCGGGTCTGTTACAAACTTTAGTCATTCTAAGTCAACGTTGGGAGGAGGTCTCAATGGATTTTATCATAGGTTCACCCAAGTCTGAAGGAAAGAGTATCATCATGGTGGTTGTTGATAGACTTACCAAGTATGCACACTTTTGTGCATTATCTCATCCAGTTAAAGCTAATACAATTTCTATTTCATTTATGGAAAAAATTTGAAAGCTACATGGAAACCAAAAGATTATTGTAAGTGACAAAGATCCCATTTTCACTAGAATTTTTTGGACAAAATTATTTTCTTGTCTAGATACTCAATTAGCTCAAAGATCATCTTATCATCCTCAATCTAATGGGAAAACTAAGATAGTGAACAAATGTTTGGAAGGATATCTTGGTTTCTTTATATCTTATAAAAAACACAATGGGTCAATTGGTTACATATAGCTAAATGGTGGTATAACACATCATTCCATACTGTAACAAAATTGACCCCGTTTATGGCACTTTATGGATATCATCCACCCTATATTGCATCATCTTTAAGAGAAAATTCTAAGGTTCAAGAAGTGGAAGATAACATCTAGCATCAAAAATAATTTCTCCAACTCTTAAAGGATAACCTCACTTTGGTGCATAATCAAATGAAATAACAAGCATATCAACATCGCACTGAAACAAGTTTTGATGTAGGCAACTTGGTATTTTTATGGCTAGAACAATACAAAGAAATATCCCTCAAGCAAGATAAGAAGAATAATAAATTATCACTAAAGTACTATGGTCCTTACAAGTTGTTTCGAAATATCTGTACTATGGCATAGAAATTGGAGCTTCCTGCATCTTCCCAAGTGCACCCATTTTTCCATGCTTCATTCTTAAAGAAGGTGATAGGTGACAAGCTCCCAGTTCAAACAACATTTCCAGAACTTGATGAGGAAGGAAAAATCATATTGGACCCAACAACTATGAAATCAATCAATTTCATAGTATCTCATCAAGTGCAAGAACTTACCCACTAAATATTCCACATGGGAGGATGATAATTTTATACATAAGCATCTAGAAATACTCAAGCATTGAGGACAACATTTTTTTGAAGGAGAAGGGCATCCTAGGTCCCTATAATACTAGTGTAGTGTTAGGTCCCTATAATACTATTGGTTCCCCAATTACTATTGTCATTGTAGCCCTCATTGTTATTGTTGTGCCCATATTGTCCCCAAATAGTTATTATTGTTCCCCATAGAAACCCACTATTTTTATTGTTGTGCCCTTATGTTATTATTGTTATGTCGACATTGATTATATTGTGACCCCTTAGACTCCTATATATAGAAACGAGGTTTTGTCATTTCTATCATCCAAGAATTTCTCATTTGTGTAATGTAAAGGAGGTTTCCCCCTCGAAAAGGCTGATTTTGAAGTCATTGATATATCTTTTCTTCTATTTTGTGAGTTGGTTACATAACATTTGGTATCAGAGCCTTTGGATTCTATGGTTTCACTGCTCCAAATAGGTTGTCGTGGAATTTTTGCTATAATTTTTTTTCTATGACATTTAAGAAGCTGAAATTAAAACCCATTTGATTAAAAATCACGATGAATGTTGGGTCCTAATTTCACATCTTTTCTTGCTATAGTTTTGGAGATAGGATCTAAGGAAATTAGGGTTTTTGCAAGCTCCCAAATTATATATCAAACAGGTGACCTAGGAAAAATCATCACAAATTTCTCTCTGAGCATCAGATTGAAATTTTGTAAACATTTACAGAAGGAGGATGGCTTGTTTCTTTTAGTGTATCAGTTTTAGGTCTTATGGTCAAAACAGTGAAATGTGGTACTTCATACAAGTTCGCTCTACTGAACCAGTCTATAATTAGGTCATCATGGGCGATTTGACATAACTCTTCCTTGGAGAATCCGATATTGATGAGACTTGCATGGTTGGAAAGAGGACTCAAGGGGCTACTGAAGAAAAAATATCAGACCTTGGAGCGGTGAAATTATAGAGATATAATAGATTCAATATCGAGCTCCTAGAAAGTGAAAAAAGGTGCGTAGTTTTTTAAAAGTTTTGCATAAGTTTGGTTGAAAAATTAGTTTGAAGGATTTCAGAGGGCATAGTGAAGAATTATTATCATTCATTGATGCCCCAAATAAATAATATGGAAACACCTAGTAAGCAACCTAAAAGATCTAGCATGACTCATGAAGAAGAGGAAGAAATGCAACATGATATATCAAAATTACGAGACCAAGTGCAACAAAATTCACTCTCACAACATGTAAGAGAAGCTAAGATGGATGGTGTGAAAGCTAATATGGATGGTTTAAAGAAAGGCATGGAAGCTAAGATGAATGATGTGGAATCTAAGATGGATGGGATAGAAGAAAAAATTAAATGCAACATGGAAGATTTGAAGACAGATTTGACACAATTGCTACAAGAAATGTTTACTAATGGAGAAAGGGTAGTAAAGGAAACTCATGATAAGAACAAAGAAAAAGTTAATCATTATTTCATAGACTCTAACATTGGATTGAAGACCCACCATGTTCCAAAGATCGATATGAGGAAGTTTGATAGCAAGGATCCAATAACATGGATACTACAGATAGAGCAATATTTTGATCTCCATATGTGCAAAACACAAAAAAGGTGTGCATTGAAACTTTTTATTTATAACCAAATCAGTTTATATTGTATCAATGTCTTTTCTCTAGTAAAAAAATTGTCACTTGAGAAATTTTTATGGAAGAAATGATAGCACATTAAGAGGATACAAAAAGAAACACCTTTTTTAGCCAATTGATAAAACTCAAACAAAAGGGTTCAATGATGGAGCACATTCAAGACTTCCAAAAATTGAATATAAGGGTAAAAGTTAGTACATAGGAGCGTAGGATTGATGTGTTCATAGGGACTTTAAAGGATAACATACAACATGAGATTTGCCTTTGGGAACCTAACTCATTGGAGAAGGCATTCAGGTTGGCAAGAAAAATGGAAAGAAAAATTATGGCAAAAAGGAATCCTACCACTCACAATTATATAGATGGAAGTCTTGTTTCCCCTAGCCTTCCAAAAACTACAATGTTGACACCACAATAATTGGAAGAAAAATAGAAAAAGGGTTTTTCTACAGTTGTGATAACAAATACAGTAAAGGTCATAAGTGTGCTGAGAAAAAAATATTTTATATAGTTTTTGATGAGGAGAAAGAAATGGAATAAGAAACGTCAAAAGAAGAGGATATACACCAAGAAAAAACCCTAGAGAAAGAAGAAATGAATCTAACTATATCTTGTAATGCATTGGTCGGAATTACCACTCCTCAAACTATCAAGATAGAAGGACATATCAAGAAGAAAAAGGTAATAGCGTTGATTGATTCGGGAAGTACCCAAAATTTTATTCATTGCAACATAGCCAAGGAATTGAATTACTTCCTATATCCAGCACCAGAGTTTCAAGTGATGGTTGCAAGTGGAGGAACCATAAATTTCTCTGGAAAGTGCCATAATATCAAGATATCCATGGGAGAATATGTATTTAATATCGTAATGCTTTCCATTCCAATGGGTGGTACTGATGTTGTACTAGGAGTCCAATGGCTACAATCCTTGGGTACAATAGATTTTAATTTTCAAGAACTTTTCATGATTTTTTTCTGAAAAAAGAAGTTGAATTAAGGGGTATCGCAGGGAAAACAAGAAATATAATCAGTTCTAATGGAATGAAAAAGTTTCTAAAGAAATAAAAATGAAGCGTAATTGCACAATTATGTTCACTAGAGGTTCCCACATCGAAATCATCTATTTCTCCATATCTCCAAAAAGCCTTGGAGAATCATTCCAAGCTCTTTGAGACTCCAAAAGGCCTCCCACCTATTCGTGATCATGATCATGCTATTCATTTAATTCCAAGAAGTATTCCTCCAAACATCAGGCCTTACAGATATCCCTATGCGCAAAATACTGAAATTGAATGTATGGTTAGAGAAATGTTAGAGACTAGTAAAATTCAACCTAGTCAAAGTTCTTTCTCTACTCTAGTAGTATTGGTGCACAAGAAATATGGGTCATGGTCCATGTGTTAAGATTATAGGGAGCTCAAAAAACTCACTATTAAAGATAAATTTCCCATTCATGTCATTGATGAATTATTGGATGAATTACATGGATCAATTTACTTCACCAAGTTGGATATTCATTCAGGATATCATCAAATCAAAATGAAGATTGACGACATTCATAAAACAACAGTTAGAGCTCATGAGGGTCATTATGAACTTTTGGTCATGCCTTTTCGCCTTAGCAATGCACCTTCTACATTTCAAGGTTTGATTAATTCCATTTTCAAACCCTTCCTTAGAAAATTTGTCTTAGTATTTTTTGATTATATACTAATCAACATCAAGTCTTGGAAGGACCATGTTCAAGATGTTAACAGGGTGCTCAAACTATTGGAGGAGAAACAATTATATGCCAAAATCTCAAAATGTTTCTTTGGAGTATAAGAGGTGGAATATCTAGGTCATATTGTATCTCATGAAGGTGTTAAGGTAGACTCTAGAAAAATTAAAGCCATTAAGGAATGGAATATCCGCACATCCGTAAAGTATCTGTGAGGATTTCTCAGGTTGAAAGGGTATTATCACAAGTTTGTTAAGAATTATGGGAGAATAACAACACCTCTAACAACAGTATTTAAGAAATACGCATTTTCATGGACTCCGGAAGAAACAAAGGCCTTTGAACATCTTAAAGAGGCAATGTGCCAAGCATCGGTCTTAGCTATGCCGGACTTCACAAAAACCTTTACTGTGGAATATGATGCCCCAAGAAATGGAATTGGTGTTATTTTAATGCAAGAAGAAAGACTCATTGATTTCAAAAGTCATCCAATAAAAGGAATGTACTTACACAAAGCGATTTATGAGAAGGAAATGTTGGCAATGCTACATGCACTTAAGAAATTGCAACCCTACCTGACGGGAAGACACTTCAAGGTAAAAACAGATCATGGTAGTCTTAAATATTTTTTAGAACAAATATTATCTTCAGAAGATTAGCAAAAATGGATCACAAATATGTTGGGTTGTGACTTTGAAATCATCTACAAAAAAGGAAAGAAAAATGTTGTGGCAAATGCACTCTCGAGAAAGGATGAGAATGTGGAAGCATTGCTTTGCACCATTTCTATTATCCAACCATATTGGATAAATGAAACAAGGGATGAATGGAAGAATGACAAAGAAGTTTGGGCACCCATTCAAAAGCTACAACAAGATCCCAATAAATCTGATACATTTAGCTGGAAAAATGATTCATTATGGTACAAAGATTGCTTATACCTATGTAAGAATTCCCAACTCAAATAAAATATTCTTAAGGAATTGCACACCTCTCCCTTAGGATGGCACTTAGGATTTTTAAAAACTTACCAGAGGATTAAGAAGGATTTTTTTTTGGAAGGCCTTAAATCGGATATCCAAAAGTTTGTGGCGGAATGTTTGGTTTTCCAAAAAAATAAAGTTGAAACAATTAAGACCCCAGGTCTATTACAACGATTATCCATTCCAAGCCTACTTT
Source organism: Pinus tabuliformis (assembly GCA_031772625.1). Taxonomy (NCBI): domain Eukaryota; kingdom Viridiplantae; phylum Streptophyta; class Pinopsida; order Pinales; family Pinaceae; genus Pinus; species Pinus tabuliformis. Next base: position 1,410,536,957 of record CM062820.1, on the reverse strand, counting down.
GGGAGGAGGTTTCAATGGATTTAATCACAGGCTTACCCAAGTTCGAAGGAAAGAGTGTCATCATTGTGGTAGTTGACATACTTACCAAGTATGCACACTTTTGTTCATTATCTCATCCATTAAATCGAGTAAAGTTTCTATTGCATTTATGGAAACAATTAAAAAGTTACATGGAAACCCAAAGATTATTGTAAGTGACAAAGATCCCATTTTCACTGGAAATTTTTGGACATAATCATTTTCTTGTCTTGGTACTATGTTAGCTCACAGCTCATCTTATCATCCTCAATATGATGGGCAAACTGAGATAGTAAACAAATATTTGGAAGGATATATTCCTTGCTTTGTATTTGATAAACAGACGAATTGGTTCAAATGGTTTCCTCTGGCTTAGTAGTGGTATAACACTTCCTTCCATATTGCAGCAAAAGTCACCCCCTTTATGGAACTTTATGGATATCATCCACCGTCGATCACATCATATCTAAGAGAAAATTATAAGGTTCAAGCAGTGGAAGATCAAATTGAGCATCAACAACAAGTTCTCCAACTCGTAAAGGATAGCATCACTTTGGCATAGAATATAATGAAACAACAAGCAGATCAACATCGCAATGAAATAAGTTTTGATGTAGGTGATTGGGTATTCCTATGACTACAACCATATAAAAAAATGTCCCTCAAGCAAGCTAAGAAGGATAATAAATTATCACCAAAGTGTTATGGTTTGTAGAAGGTGTTGCAAAAGTTTGGTGCCATGGCATAGAAATTGGAGCTTCTTGCAGCTTCCCGAGTGCACCTATTTTTCCATGTTTCATTCTTAAAGAAGGTTATAGGTGATAAGCTCCCAGTTCAAGCAATATTTTCGGAACTTTACGAGGAAGGAAAAATTGTATTGGAACCTGAATCAATCACAGAACCAAAAACTCACCAACTATGAAATTGATCAATTTCGGAGTATCTCATCAAGTGGAAGAACTTACCTACTAAAGATTCCACATGGGGGGATGAGAATTTTATGCTGAAGCATCCATATCTACTCAAGCATTGAGGACAACACTTTTCTAAATGAGAGGGGCATGATAGGTCCCTATAATACTAGTGATTCCCCCAGTACTATTGTTATTATAGCCCTTATTTTTATTGGTGTGCCCCTATTGTCCCTATATTGTTATGATTGTTCCCCATAGAAACCCACTGTTGTTATTGTTGTGCCCTTATATTATTATTGTTATGTTGGCTTTCATTATATTATTACCCGTTAGACTCCTATATATATAAAGGATGTTTTGTCATTTGTATCATCCAAGAATTGTTCATTTGTGTAAGGTAAAGGAGGTTAACCCCTCGAAGAGGCTACTTTTGAGGTCGTTGATCTATATTTTCTTCTATTTTGTGACCTGGTTACATAACATGTAGCCCCTTATTATCATTGTTAATATATCCCCCTCATTGTTATTCTTGTGCCCATGTAGTTCCCATATTGTTATTATTGTGCCCTTACAATATTAGTGTTATGTAGGCTCTAATTATATTTTCACGGGCCTTAGACTCCTATATATAGAAAGGATGTCTTGTCATTTGTATCATCCAAGAATTGTTCATTTATGTGATGTAAAGGAGGTTTCCCCATTAAAGAGGCTAATTTATCTTTTCTTCTATTTTATGAACTAGTTGCATAACAACCCATGGACAATAAGAAACTATATATTAAAGATATATATTTATTAAATATATTAAATTTTTACACTTTATATAATTATATATATATATATATATATATATCTATATATATATATATATATATATATATATATATATATATATATATATATATATATATATATATATATATATATATATATATAGATAGATAGATAGATAGATAGATATAGATATAGATATAAACATATTAGTGTTAGGGTAAATTTGACTTAGTGAAAGAATCAAAGCTATTCTTTAATATAAATGATTTGATGGTCCATGGTATTACACCACATGGAATATATGTGATGATAGTTTTAAAAGGCCTGGAAACTATATATTTTAATGTGCATGAGTTGAGAAGAGGGTTCACTTGGTGGGGCCAACATGTTTGCCAACTTGGTTGCTTTTAAGTCAAGGCATGGTGAATTTTAAACCATAAGACAATAATAGATATATTCTTGGCTAGCTTTACTAAAATTCAAGTTTTCCATAGTAAACCATGTTGTACATGGTTTATATCTATTGATGATATGTATGTGATTGTTATCATTATTTCTCTCATATTATTTTATCTATAATATTCAATGACATTTAGATGCTAGCTAAAACACTAATAACACTCCATTGGTGGATAATATGGATCTAGCATCATACGATCAAGGAGAAAATTCAGTAGTAAACCAATTGAATTTCGATGGGTCAAAATCTTGAAGCGTAATCTCATGCCACTCCTACAGATGAAATTCACAAGTTGCAATAGGGATACATACACTACAAGATGATGATCCTCTTGCCTTATACACACATGGGTCTCTCTATTGTTCAATCGATAATTAAATATTAAACATATAAGTAGTGTCCTAGTATAAGCCATAAATAGAGAATCCACAATTTTGTATATAAATATGAGTTTCTCCCCATTAAATGTTTATCCACTTATGGAAGTTGTACATGCATTTCGATACCAAAAATCTCGACACATCCCTCCAACTGACTGTCATTATCTACATTAACAAGTTTAAATGTCATCTACAAGACACCTTTGAGTCTCCTCCTAGCCCTAATAGGAATAGATCTTAAGCTCACCCATGGAGCTGAGGATCTAGCTCTTCATCTACTTCTGACTTTCCTTGTGTTACTAATGCTAGTAGGGCTTTCACCAAGGGTGGGTGCATGTTAATGATTGTCTCGCATGCGCTGTTAATTGCAAAGAAAACCTAGAAAAGTAGTAATATGTTAACTTTGAGGGATAGTTAGAGGTACTTATGCAATGGATTTTAATATTGTGTAAAAAAATTAAATGTAGGGAAATGTGTTATCTTTATGAATATATAATTTTTTTTTATATAAATTGTATCCAAATATGTGAATTTTGAGTTTTCCTAACATTAGTATGTTATTTTCATGCAAAATATAATGTAAATGTCTAAGTTAGTGCAATATTTGAGTATATAATTGATAGATTCATCCTACAAAATCTTGTGGAGTTGTACAAAATATATTTTTCTTGTGCACAAATATTGTTTCAAAATTTACAATCTTAATCTTATATAATTTTTTAAATTATGAAAGTCATCATATCCTTGAAATTTCAAGGCTTTCCATTAATTCAACCTAAAAGGGTCTTACCATTATCAAACATTCCTTTTTCTTTTTAGGATGTAGATATTAATTTCCTCTAACGCACCATATATATTTCTAAAATGGTTAAGGCCCAAAAAAGTTAAGAAAGAAATAGACAAGGGATGTATTTTAAAATTTTCATATATCTAAAGAGAAAATTGTATTAAACTAAGTAAAAAGGATAATCTATATATATCTATATATATATATATATATATATATATAGTACAAAGTTGAGTCTGTATGTGTATGTAGTTTCAAGGACAATGATTTTTTCTAGCATATAGAAAACTAATGTCAAAGATAGAGATATATATCTGTTTTCAAAAAAATTGATGTTTTAATGTATTTGTTGTCCAAACCACCAGGTTCATGATCCTGAACCTATATCCAAAGAAACCAAGTCACCTTGAACATAGGATTCCATCCAAAAAAATAAAAAATAAAAAAACACACTTGCTTGTTATTAGCATGTACATGTTCTTATCACATGCGCACTCATATGCTAAAACTATGTGCACATTTATAGTGCTATGATAGTGCACACGTTTATGCAACTACTCACTTTGACACATGGACATGGTTTATGTGGGTTTAGTGGGGTTAGCGAGGATCAGAGAGGAAGCACTAAAGGGACATGAGAGATAAGGATAGAATGAAAGATAGATACATAAAGAGAGCTATGGGTGCAGAAGAATAAGTTGGTGAGAAATGGTTCAGTTGAGTTTGGGGGCTTGGTGAGGGTGACAGAGGGAGAAATAAAAAGGAAAAGGGATATAAAGTGTTGGGTCCCTATAATACTAGTGATTACCCCATTACTATTGTAGTTATACCCCTTATTTATATTGTTGTGCCCCTATTACCCCCATATTTTTATTTCTGTGCCCCATAGAATCCCTCTATTGTTATTTTTGTGGCTTTATATTATTATTGTTAGGTCGGCTGGATTATATTGTGACTCCTTAGACTCCTATATATAGAAAGGAGGTTTTGTCATTTGAATCATCCAAGAATTGTTCATTTATGTAATGTAAAGGAGGTTGCCCCCTCGAAGAGGCTGAATTCTAAGGCGTTGATCTATCTTTTCTATCTTTTCTTGAGCTGGTTTCATAACATTTGGTATCAGAGCTTTGGATTCTAGGGTTTCGCTGCTCCAAACAGGTCATCGTGGCATTTTCGCTATAACTTTTTTCTGTGACGTTTCAGAAGTCGCAAAAAAAACCCATTTGAGAAGAAATCACGCTGAACCTTGGGTCTGAATTTCAGAGCTTTTTGCGTGATATTTATGGAGATATGATCTGAGGAAGTTGGTCTTTTTGCAGACTCCTGAATTACATTCAAAAAAGGTGACCTGGGGAAAATCGTCATAACTTTCTCTCTGGGGATCGGATTGAAATTTTGTAAGAAGGTACAGAAAGAGGACGGACTGTAGTTTCTTGTATGCATGTTTCAGATCCAAAGGTTGAAACAGTGACTCGTGGCACGTCGTACAAGTTCGCTCTACTGAACTAGTCTATAAGCAAGTCACTGTGGGAGATTTCACATAACTCTTCCTTGGAGAATCCAATTTGGGTCAGACTTGTGGCATTGGAAAGAGGACACAGAAGGCTACTACAGGTCACAATTTTAGAACTGGATGATTCAAAATTACAGAGATACATCAGATTCAATATCAGACCTCTACAAAGTGAAAAAAGGTGTGTAGTTTTTTTTAAATTTTTGCGTAAGCTTGGTTTAACGGAATTCAAAGGGCATAGTAAAGCATTATTATCGGTAACTGATGCCCCGAGGAAAGAAAATGCAAACACCTAGTAAGGAACCTGAAAGCTCTAGCATGACTCATGAAGAAGAGGAAGAAATGCTACATGATATATCAAAATTACAAGAACAAGTGCAACAAATGTCACGCTCACAAAAGCTAACAGAAGCTAAGATAAATGGCGTAGAATCTAAGATAAATGGTGTGGAATCTAAGATAAATGGCGTGGAATCTAAGATAAAGGGCATGGAAGCTAAGATGGATGATTCGAAGACAGATTTGAAGAGAGACATGGCAGATTTGAAGACAGATTTGAAGACAGACATGGCAGATTTGAAGACAGATTTGACAAATTTTCTACAAGAAATACTTACTAATGGTGAAAAGGTTGTAAAGGAAACTCATGATGTGAACAAAAGAAATGTTAATCATGATTCCATAGACTCTAATGTTGGATCGAAGACCCACCATATTCCAAAAATCGATATGAGGAAGTTTGATGGCAAGGATCCCGCCACATGGATATTACAGATGGAGCAATTCTTCGATCTCAATAATGTGCAAAACACACAAAAGGTACGTATGGCAACTTTATATTTGGAACCAAATCAGTTTGTATGGTATCAATGGCTTTGCTCTCGTAAAAATTTATCACTTGGGCAATTTTTACGGAAGAATTGATAGCACATTATGAGGATACAAAAAGCAACACTTTTTTTAGCCAATTGATAAGTCTCAAACAAAAGGGTTCAATAATGGAGCACATTGAGGAGTTCCAAAAATTGAACATAAGGGTAAAAGATATTCCAGAGGAGCATAGGATTGATGTGTTCATAGGGTCTTTAAAGGATAATATCCAACATGATGTTCGCCTTTGGGAACCTGATTCATTAGAGAAGGCATTCAGGTTAGCAAGAAAAATGGAAAGCAAAATTATGGCAACCAGGAAGCATACCACTCACAACTATAAAGACGGAAGTGTTGTTGCCCCTAGTCTTCCACAACCTATAAGGTTGACACCACAACAATTGGAAGAAAAAAGAGCAAAAGGGCTTTGTTACAGTTGTGATAGCAAATACACTAAAGGTCATAAGTGTGCTGAGAAGAAATTATTCTACATAGATTGTGAAGAGGAAGAAGAAAAGGAGCAAGAAAGGTCAAAAGAAGAGGATATACTCCAGGAACAAAGCCTAGATGAAGAACAAATAAATCCGACCATATCTTGTAATGCATTGGCGGGAATTACCACTCCTCAAACCATCAAGATAGAAGGACAAATCAAGAAGAAAAAGGTAATAGTGTTGATTGATTCACACCCACAATTTTATTCATTGTAGGGTAGCAAAAGAATTGAATTGCTTCCTATATCCAGCACCAGAGTGTCAAGTGATGATTGCAAATGGAGGAACAATAAATTGCTCTGGAAAGTGCCATAATATCAAGCTATCCATGGGAGAATATGTATTGACTAGCCCAATGCTTTCCATTCCAATGGGAGGTGCTGATGTTGTACTAGGAGTCCAATGGCTACAATCCTTGGGTACAATAGCTTTTAATTTTCAAGAACTTTTCATCAAATTTTCTACGGAAGGAAAGGAAGTTGAATTAAGGGGTATTGCAGGGAAACCAGGAAAGATAATCAGCTCTAATGGTATGACAAAGCTTCTAAAAAAGGAGCAAAGAGGTGTAATTGCACAATTATGTTCGCTAGATGTTTCCACATTGGAATCATCTATTTCTCCAGATCTCCAAAAAGTCCTGGACAATCATTCCAAGGTATTTGAGACTCCCAAAGGTCTCCCACCTATGCGTGATCATGATCATGCTATTCATCTGATTCCAGGAAGTGTTCCTCCAAACATCAGGCCGTACAGATATCCCTATGTCCAAAAAAGTGAAATTGAACGTATGGTTGCAGAAATGCTAGAGGCTGGTATAATTCAACCGAGTCAAAGTTCTTTCTCTGCTCCAGTAGTATTGGTGCACAAGAAGGATGGATCATGGCGCATGTGTCCGGATTATAGGGAGCTCAACAAGCTCACTATTAAAGATAAGTTCCCCATTCCTGTCATTGATGAATTACTGGATGAATTGCATGGATCAATTTACTTCACCAAGTTGGATCTTCGTTCGGGATATCATCAAATCAGAATGAAGATTGAAGACATTCCGAAAACGGCATTTAGAACTCATGAGGGTCATTATGAATTTTTGGTCATGCCTTTTGGCCTTACCAATGCACCTTCAACATTTCAAGGTTTGATGAATTCAATTTTCAAACCATTCCTTAGAAAATTTGTGTTAGTATTTTTTGATGATATACTAATCTACAGCAAGTCTTGGAAGGATCATGTTGAACATGTTGACAGGGTGCTACAACTATTGGAGGAGAAACAATTATATGCAAAAAGATCCAAATGTTTCTTTGGAGTCCAGGAGGTGGAATATTTGGGTCATATTGTATCTCATGAAGGAGTTAAGGTAGACCCTAGCAAAATTAAAGCCATTAAGGAATGGAAAATCCCCACATCCATAAAGCATCTGCGAGGATTTCTTGGGTTGACAGGGTATTATCGCAAGTTTGTTAAGAATTATGGGAGAATAGCAGCACCTCTAACAACATTATTGAAGAAAGATTCATTTTCATGGACTCCGGAAGCAACAAAGGCCTTTGAACATCTTAAAGAGGCAATGTGCCAAGCACCGGTCTTAGCTACACCGGACTTCACAAAAACCTTTATTGTGGAATGTGATGCTTCAGGAAATGGAATTGGTGCTGTTCTAATGCAAGATGAAAGACCCATTGCTTTTGAAAGTCGTCCAATCAAGGGAAAGTTTTTAAGCAAAGCTATTTATGAGAAGGAAATGTTGGCAATACTCCATGCACTTAAGAAATGGCGACCCTACCTAATGGGAAGACACTTCAAGGTAAAAACGGATCATGATAGCCTTAAATACTTTTTAGAACAAAGATTATCCTCTGAAGAGCAACAAAAGTGGGTCACAAAGATGTTGGGTTATGACTTTGAAATCATCTACAAAAAAGGGAAGCAAAATGTGGTGGCAGATGCACTCTCAAGAAAGGATGAGGATGTGGAAGCATTGTTGTGCGCCATTTCTATTATCCAACCAGATTGGATAAACGAAGCAAGGGAGGAATGGAAGAATGACGAAGAAGTGTGGGCACTTATTCGAAAGCTACAACAAGATTCCAGTACGTCTGATACATTTAGCTGGAAAAATGATTCGTTATGGTACAAAGATCGCTTATACCTCTGTAAGAATTCCCAGCTAAAACAAAAGATTCTTATGGAATTGCACACTTCTCCCTTAGGAGGGCACTCAGGATTTTTAAAAACTTACCACAGGGTTAAGAAGGAATTTTTTTGGGATGGCCTTAAATCAGATATTCAAAAGTTTGTGGCGGAATGTTTGGTTTGCCAACAAAATAAAGTTGAAACAATTAAGACACCGGGTCTATTACAACCTTTATCCATTCCAAGCCAACGTTGGGAGGAGGTTTCAATGGATTTTATCACAGGTTTACCCAAGTCTGAGGGAAAGAGTGTCATCATGGTGGTAGTTGACAGACTTACCAAGTATGCACACTTTTGTGCATTATCACATCCATTTAAAGCCAGTACAGTTTCTACTGCATTTATGGAAACAATTCAAAAGCTACATGGAAACCCAAAGATTATTGTAAGTGACAGAGATCCCATTTTCACTGGAAATTTTTGGACAGAATTATTTTCTTGTCTTGGTACTCAGTTAGCTCATAGCTCATCTTATCATCCTCAATCTGATGGGCAAACTGAGATAGTAAACAAATGTTTGGAAGGATATCTTCGTTGCTTTGTATCTGATAAACAGACACAATGGGTCAAATGGTTGCCTCTGGCTGAATGGTGGTATAACACTTCCTTCCATACAGCAACAAAAATGACCCCATTTATGGCACTTTATGGGTATCAACCACCATCCATCACATCATATTTAAGAGAAAATTCTAAGGTTCAGGCAGTGGAACATCACATCGAACATCAACAACAAGTCCTCCAACTCTTAAAGGATAACCTCGTGTTGGCACAAAATAGAATGAAACAACAGGCAGATCAACATCGCAGTGAAAGAAGTTTTGATGTAGGTGATTGGGTATTCCTACGGCTACAACCATATAAGCAAATGTCCCTAAAGCAAGCTAAGAAGGATAATAAATTATCACCAAAGTATTATGGTCCGTACAAGGTGTTGCAAAAGATTGGTACTATGGCATACAAATTGGAGCTTCCTGCAGCTTCTCGATTGCACCCAGTTTTCCATGTTTCATGTTTAAAGAAGGTTATAGGCGACAAGCTCCCAGTTCAAACAATATTGCCAGAACTTGACGAGGAAGGAAAAATTATATTGGAACCGGAAGCAGTCACAGAAACAAGAACTCGACAGCTACGAAATCGATCAATTTCAGAGTATCTTATCAAGTGGAAGAACTTATCCGCTGAAGATTCCACATGGGAGGATGAGAATTTTATGCAGAAGTATCCAGAACTACTCAAGCGTTGAGGACAACACTTTTTTGAAGGAGAGGGGCATGTTGGGTCCCTATAATACTAGTGATTACCCCATTACTATTGTAGTTATACCCCTTATTTATATTGTTGTGCCCCTATTACCCCCATATTGTTATTTCTGTGCCCCATAGAATCCCTCTATTGTTATTTTTGTGGCTTTATATTATTATTGTTAGGTCGGCTGGATTATATTGTGACTCCTTAGACTCCTATATATAGAAAGGAGGTTTTGTCATTTGAATCATCCAAGAATTGTTCATTTATGTAATGTAAAGGAGGTTGCCCCCTCGAAGAGGCTGAATTCTAAGGCGTTGATCTATCTTTTCTATCTTTTCTTGAGCTGGTTTCATAACATAAAGAGAGAAATGAGGATATACGTTCAAGGACAAGGGGTGGAAGGGCGAAAATTAGTTGGTGAGTGAGACTCGAAGTGATAAGAATAAGGAAAGATTGTGGGGAAGAGAGAGGGTGGGAAATATTTCTGGTTGATGCAAAGAGGAAGAAAGAAATAAAATTAGTTGGGGATGATGTTAAGGCAGAGAGAGAGAGAGGGAGAGAGAGAGATGGGTGTTATGAAGAGTGGATTGAGGGAGAGAGGTATAGAGAAATAAAGGGTGGTGGAAGGAGAATGGAGAGATAAAGAAAGGGAGGGGATGGCTAGTGTGTATGTATGTGAGACAGAGAGAGAAGGGGATGATAGATAGATAGAGAGAGAGAGAGAAGAGAGAGGGAGAGAAGGGGAAGATAGAGAGAGGGGGGAATATATATAGATAGAGAGAGAGAGAGAGTGGGAGAGATATGGAAGGATAGACGGATGGATATAGTGATATCACTATAGGGTAGAGAGGGAGAGAAGGACAGTGGGGGTTGGCAAGGGGGTTGAAGCATGGATTGAATGTGGAAGGGAGGGAGAAGGGGGGCGGATAGAGAGACAGGAAAATGGAGGAATAGAGGGCGAGAAAGAAATAGATATATATTGGGGGGGGGGGGAGAGTGAGGGTGAGATAGGAGATATGGGTGAGATAGAAATAAAGCTAGATAGACATAGGTGCTAAGGGGGGGAGGGGGAGAGAGAGAGATGGAGGGAAGGGGTTGAGGGGGAAAGAGAGGAGATATGTAGTCATAGAGTGACCATAAGATGGAGGGATAGGGGCACAAATAGATATGGATAAATAGAGAGAGGGAGGGAGAAAGGTAGGGTGGATGGAGGGAAGGAGAAAGAGATATAAAGGAAATGATACAAAGAGACAAATAATAAGATATTGAGGTAAAGAGATAGAGCTTGAGTAAGGGAAGATAGGGAGGATGACAGTGATAAAGAGTAATAGAGATAGAAAAAAAGAGAGAGAGATATAGTGAGGGAGTGAGGCATAGGGATAGAGATAGACAAAAGTATGGAGGGGAGAGATAGGGGAAATAAGAGAGAAATGAATAGAAGCAGCCTCAGGAGAAAATATGGGGAGAGAGGGAATAAGAAACATGTGCGTGCAGCCACACACAGAAAGAGGAGCACAAAAAGAGGGTGATAAATACAAAGAGGGAAGAAAATATACACAGAAAAATAAGAAATACGTATATGGAAATATAGGGATATAAAGTTGAGGGGAGATAAAGAGAGAGATGGAAGGACATATACAAGGATAATATAGAATATGGGAGGGATATCAATAGATAAAAGAGACAAAGAATGAGAGAGAGTGGAAGAATATAAAGTGGTTTGAGATAGATAGTGAGAGAGAAGGAGTCAAGGATGGCAAGATTGAAGGGGAAATAGAAAGGAATACTAATAGAGAAGGGTGGGATGAGAGAGAGAAAGTGAGAGAGAGAGAGGTGGTGAGATAGAGAAATAGATAAAAAGAAGGGAAGGGAAAAATATATAGAGTTAAAGGAAGAAGAGAAAGGGAGAAATATATATATATATATATATATCGAGAGAGAGAGAGAGAGAGAGAGAGAGAGAGATGCAATAAGAGATAGAGAGATAATAACATATGTAAATAGAAATTGAGATATAGAGAATGAAGGGGAAGATACAAACAAAGTTGGAGAGAGAAATTAAAGGAGAGAGAGGGAGAGTGGGAGAGATATCAAAGGGTAAAGGGAGGGAGATAGTGATATCACTCTAGGGTAAAGAGGGGGAAAAGATAGTGGGCAGGGGGAGTTGAAGCATGGTTAAAATTAGGGAGGGAGGGAGGGACGAGGGTGGGGGGAGAAAGAGAGAGAGAGGAAAATAGAGTTAGAGAGGGTGAGAAATAAATAGATATATATGGTGTTGGCATTATGATTCTGGGTTGGCGCTATGGTACAGGTGTTGTACTGGTGGCAACTCACTCAAGTGGCAGATCTCTGTTCAGACTCTCAAAATTAGAGAAAATGAGATACCCGCAGGTGAGCCTAAGAAAAGTTGCGGACTTGTAGGTACCCTAACCAAGAAGCGCAGGCATACCCACAGATGCTCCGTTTAAAAGGTGCGGACCTCAATTTCACTCACTTCAATGCAAAGAAGCGCGCGCACGTGGGAATTCTTATGAATGGTTCATGATATTTAGTCCTACGTATATGATCCTATGGTTTTGGTTCGTGGTATAGCATCTAAAGTATTGAACCCCAGTTTTGGGTCCCTTGTATCGGTTCTCTATGGTTTTGGACCATGGTTTGAGCAAAGGCCTAGCCTATAAAATGGAAAGGAGATCATTTGGCTAGACACTTGTCAAATTTGAATATCTTAAGATCTAAAAATTTGGTGATTGGTTTAAAAGTTAAATCTAAATCAAGGTGAAATCTGTAAGGCGGATCTATTGATAGGTCGTGATCTCTTGGGTGCATGATTAGATCTGTGGATATGACTGTCTGTGGCACATTGGAGGACTGATAATTTGGCTCAATTCAGAGGTCCGCAGGTGATCCATGGCACAGGTGCGGAGGTACGTAGCGTGACTAAAGGCGTAGTGTGGAGGTACGCAGCACGACAGAAGGTGTAGGTGTGGGGGTACGCAGCGCTGTAGAAGGATCAGGTGCAGAGGTACACAGAGAGACAGAAGGATCAGGTGCAGAGGTACGCTGTCGGGCAGACAGTGCAGGTGCAGATATGCGCAGAGGTATGCAGTGCAACAGAAGGGGTAAGTGTGGAGGTACGCAGAGTAGAAGAAGGATCAGGTGCAGAGCTGTGTAGGTTTCTATCGGTGAAGTTGTGGACTTTTCTTAAACTTATTGTTGGCTGCCTTTTATCTATTGCTGAAGAGTTCTGGGTCTAGATTACTGGTATTGCTATTCTGGTTACTGCATTCTGAGAAGTTATTGGTTGATTCATTGATTGATTGTAAAAGGAGATTGGGTGATTCACATGTGCTTGATGATTATTTGATGTTCATGGATCCAATCTAAAAATTAATGAAATGTGGTCCTTGGAAGAAAAGAAGTAGGCGAGCACCTACGTACTAGTATCTTGGCTAGTACAAGAGCTAAGGGGGTTGTAGCTCCCTTCCAGGAGAGCTTGGAAAATGAGAGAGGGTTGTAGCTCTCTGCAGGTTGCAGCCTGCGTACTGGTAAAGGACTTCACCAGTACAAAATGATTGTAAAAAGAAGTTTCTAATTGAAAGAAGATAGAGACATATTACAGCAGGTGGTTTTCACCCACATTGGGTTTCCACCTTATATCTGGTGTTATTTGGTGTGACTATCTGTTTTTCTTGTTCTTGTTCATTATTATATGGTACTGACATACATATTAATGATCAACATCTGAAGAATAAATTAAAGGATAAATTTGAAAGGTATATTGAAAGAGTTTGATAATACTGATTCACCCCCCCCCCTCTCTCAGTATTATTTCCAAAAATTGGTACCAGAGCAGGTCCTTCAAAAGAAGCTTGATCGCTTGAAGGAAGATCTTTCATCATGAGCAACTATGAGAGGGAAGCATCAATTAGGCCACCAATTTTTGATGGGACAAACTTCATGTATTGGAAGGTAAGAGTTACTGCCTATCTTCAATCTCTTGGTATAAAAGTCTGGGATATCATAGATACAGGGTCTAGGATATCATAGATACAGGGTATACTTTTCCATCAACAACTCCTACAGATCCGGCTGAGAAGAAGAAATATGAAACAAATGCAAAGGCGGTCAATACTCTATTAGAATGTCTATCTCAATCAGAATTTGTCAAGGTTATACAGTATAAATCCTCAAAAGAAATATGGGACAAGATTGTTCTGAGCTATGAAGGAGATGATCAGGTAAAACGAGCAAAACTTCAAACCCTCAGAATTTAGTATGAAAATCTTAGGATGTGCAATGATGAAAGTGTGGCTAACTATTTTCTTTGTGTAGATGAGATTGTTAATTGTATGAAAAACTTGGGTGAAGAAATAAAAGAGGCTGTTGTGGTTGAAAAAGTTCTAAGATCTTTGTCCCCTAAGTTTGAATCTAAAGTTTCTGCAATAGAAGAAAAAGAGAATCTACGAAACCTTACAATGTCATAGCTGCACGTAATTCTAACTGCTTATGAAATGAGGAAGGGAGGACCATCAGATAGGAGAGAAGCTTCCTTAAAGGCTTCAGGCAAAGGAGACTACTATGAATCAGGACAAGTGTCAGAAGAAGAAGAAGAATCCAATTTTGTCAAGAACCTTCAACAGGGTGATGGAAGATTTCGAGGTAAGTTACCTTTCAAATGCTTTGCTTGTGGAAGAGTAGGTCACTATGCTGCCAAATGTCCTCATAAGGATAAGATTGACAAAGGGAAGGAACCTATTAGGTGGAACAAGAAACATAATGAAAATAAGAAAAGCTATTACACTCATGAAGATAGTGATGGACTATCAAATAGTGATAAACATGAACGAGGTAATAATTATAAAAATTGAATGGATTTTGAAGATGATGATTACATGGATGCTATAGATGAAGAAGGTTTTTATGAAGAAATTTCAAAACTCAAAGTCTATTTAGAAGAGAAAAATATGATTATTGATTCTCTGCAATGTCAACTGGCTGAAAGGGAAAAACATCATGAAAAATGGGAATGTGAAATTGTTGGTCTTAGAAAAGAGATTGAGAAAACAAAAGCTCTTAATCTTAAATTCATTAAAGGATCTAAAACTCTGGATGAGATTATCAATGTGTAGTGCTCTCCACTAATCAAGACAGGTCTGGGATATAATGGAGAAGCATCACAAGCATCCACTTCCAAAAGTTATCTTGATGCAGCAAGGAGGAGCGAGCAAAGGCCTAATAGAAATCATCAGGTAAATCAAGGACAGTTTTCCTCAAGAATGAACAAAGACTATCAGGAAAACCAGGGACAATCTACTTTAAGGACAAACAGAAGCTACAACCAACCACAGGTAAAGCCTTCTCAATTTTCCTCAAGAATGGATGCCAATAGGAACTACAATCATTTGGCTGGTAGATTTGATAATCACAAGAGTTTCTTCAATGGCCAATGTTTCTCTTGCCATAACTTTGGCCACAAAGCTACTCAATGTGTTGCTTATAAGACAATCATGACTAGAGAAGCTCAAAAATAAAGAAGTATGACTGGAATCATGAAAAGGACCTATAACAACTTTTTGGCCCTTGAAAATGAAATTGAATGTTCTATTTGTAATAACTTCGGTCATGAAGATTCTGAATGCAAAAGCAGGTTTGGGAAGACAACTCAGAAGGAACAAATCTCAAGTGCCAGAACATGAAGAATGAAGGAACCGCAACGAGAAAGATGTGGGATAGCTCTATATGCAGAAGGACAGGAAAACCAATGGTACATCGACAGTGGATGTTCGAAGCATATGACAGGTGATAAAGAAAAACTTAAAACATATAGTGCTTTAGAAAAAGGAAAGAAAGTTTCTTTTGGAAATGATACCCCTGTAGTCATAAAAGGAAAATGCACTATTCAGTTGAAAGAAAGAGTAAAAGCTGGAAATGTCTTGTATGTTGATGGCCTGAAGCATAATCTACTGAGTGTCAGTCAGATGTGTGATCAAGGAACTGAGGTAATATTTTGATCAAATGGATGTAGTGTTTGTGATCTTGATACAGGAAAAACAGTGATCAAAGGCATAAGAACTCCAAATAATTTATACATATTTGAAGAAGGATAGCAACAATGCTATTTGAGCAAGAATGATGAACACTGGTTATGGCACCAGAGGTTGGGGCATCTAAGCTTTTCACAGATAAGGAAAGCATGCAAATACCACGCAGTTCGTGGTCTTCCAGACATCAAAATTCTGGACAATACAATATGCAAATCATGTTAGTTTGGTAAGCAAACCAGAACTAACTTCCCTGAGAAGGAAGGATCAGCTAGCAGGCCTCTTGAACTAGTCCATACAGATGTATGTGGTCCATCTAGGAAAAGGTCACCTCGAGGAGAAGAATACTTTATATTATTTATTGACGACTTCTCTAGGATGGTTTGGATAGGACTTATGAAGCACAATGACGAAGGCTTCAAAAAATTAAAATCTTTCAAAGCCTTGGTCGAAAACGAATCAGATCACAAGATTAAGTGCCTCAGGTCTGATAGAGGTGGGGAGTTAAACTCAAATGAATTTTTCGATTTTTGTGAAGAGCATGGAATGAGAAGGGAATTCTCTATAGCTAGAACTCCTCAGCAAAATGGAGTAGTGGAAAGGATGAACAGAATGGTTCAACAAATGGCTCGTGCTATGCTTGATGAGTCTGGAACTCTCGCAACCTTCTGGGGTGAAGCTGCGTTTGCTACGGTTGTTATTCTCAACAAAACAAATGTCTGGGTGAAAAACACTAAAACTCCTCATGAGCTCTGGTATGGTGAGATTCCTTCAATAAAACATTTCAAAATTTTTGGAAGAAAATGCTATATTAAGAATAATGATGAACATCTTGGCAAGTTTGAACCTAGAGAAGATGAAGGCATTCTCCTTGGTTATTCTCCCCACAGCAAAGCATATAAGTGTTACAATAAAAGACTTGGAAGAATTGTTGACAACATTGATGTAATGGTTGATGAAGAAGGAAACATTCCTCGATAAGTAAATTATGAAAATATCGAAGAAGATGATGACCAACCTTCAAATCAGACTGATGATGAAGAAGAACCTCAAATGGCACCAGAGGAATAGATAAGGATATAAGAGAAGACTCCATCCAGGTATGTTCAGAAGAATCATCCAGAATCTCAAATTTTGGGGCAAAAAGAGGCAGGTATACAAACAAGAAGATCAATTGCAGAAGCTTCAAGCTATTTGGCATTACTCTCCTCCACTGAGCCACAAAATGTAAAAGAGGCATGCAAAGATGAATGCTGGGTTAAGGCAATGGATGAAGAACTTGAGCAAATCGAAAAGAAAAACACTTGGGAGTTGGTCCCTAGACCAAAAGATAAGAATGTCATAGGAACAAAATGGATCTTCAAGAACAAGTTGAATGAAAATGGGGAAGTGATTAGAAACAAGGCCAGACTTGTTTGTAAAGGGTATGCTCAACAAGAAGGAATAGACTTTGAAGAAAATTTTGCTCCTGTTGCAAGATTTGAGGCCATCAGAATGTTCCTTGCTCTCTCTAGCTTTCAGAAGTTCAAAGTATTTCAAATGGATGTGAAATTAGCCTTTTTGAATGGAGATTTAGAAGAAGAAGTGTACATTGAGCAACTAGATGGTTTCATTCTTGGGAATGATCCAAATCTTGTATGCAGACTAAAAAAGGCTCTCTATGGTCTTAAGCAGGCTCAAAAGGCTTGGTACTACTGTTTGGACAAATATCTTCATCAACAAGGTTTTTCGAAAGGGTCAGCGGATAGCAATCTTTATATAAAAATTGAAAATGACAAATTGCTAATACTTGTTGTGTATGTAGATGATATTATCTTTGGCAGCAATGAAGAAGCTATGAGTCAAATCTTTGCCTTGGTGATGCAGAAAGAATTCGAAATGCCTTTGCTTGGAGAACTGACATATTTTATTGGATTGCAAATCCAACAAAATGAAGGTCGTATCTTTTTGTCTCAAATCAAGTATCTCAAGCAGATCTTGAAGAAATATGGCATGGAAGATGCAAAACCAGTATGTACCCCCATGGTTACAAGATGCAACCTCAGTGCAAATGATGAATCAGCAGCAGTGCATCAACCAACCTATAGATCCATGATTGGAAGTCTTCTTTATTTGATAGGTACCCGACCAGACATCATGCATGCAGTGGGAATAGTTGGAAGATTTCAGGAAAATCCAAAGGAAACTCATCTTCAGGCAATGAAAAGAATTTTCAAGTATCTTCAAGGAACTCAAAACTATGGCCTATGGTATCCTAGAGATACAGATCTCACTCTTCATGCTTATACAGATGCAGATTGGGCCGGAAGTGTGGATGACAGAAAAAGCACTAGTGGAGGTGCATTCTTCATGGGTTCCAGATTAGTATCTTGGTTCAGCAAGAAACAGAGTTCAATTGCTTTATCCACAGCTGAAGCAGAGTATGTGGCTGTTGCATCTTGTTGCACACAACTTCTTTGGATGATGCAAACTTTGTAGGACTTTCAAATCACTTGTACTCCACCTATCTCCATCCTATGTGATAATACAAGTGCTATCAGCATTTCAAAGAACCTAGTCATGCATTCAAAGACCAAACATATACCTATCAAATATCATTTTCTTCGAGATCAAGTGCTTGAACAAAAGGTCAAGTTGGAGTATGTTCCTTCTAAGGAACAAGTTGGTGATATACTCACCAAACCACTACCAAGGGAGACCTTTAAATACCTCAGACAAAAGCTGGGGCTAGTTGATGCATCATCCTGTTGTTGAATCTCATCTGTTTCAGAGATTGTTGGTTGTACACGAGTTTCATATGGGGTATATGCGTACATTCGTTGGTTTATGGATTGGTCGAAGATCGAATTGCACAGGTTTAGGGGGAGTATATATTCTTCTAATAATGCATTGTTGGCATTATGGTAGAAGATCTTAGAGGAGAAATTTCAGAAGGAGAACATGGAAGCTGGTCTGAATATTGCTACTAATATGTCTCTATCTCTTTTATCAAGATCATCTATGGTGTATGGTGGATTATGGTTCTTCTTAAAGAAATTTTCTTTTGCAGATATGGGGGAGCATGATCAGCTCAGCAAAGCAGAGATTTCAGCATGTTCTCAGGGGGAGCATAACCCTTTGCCCTTGATGTCAAAGGGGGAGAATGGCTTTGAGGATCTTGGGGTTGCCATCAAGTCCAAAGGGGGAGATTGTTTACATTATGATTCTCGGTTGGCTCTATGGCACAGGTGTTGTACTTGATGGAAACCCACTCAAGTGGCAGATCTCTGTTCAGACTCTCAAAATCATAGAAAATGAGATACCCGCAGGTGAGCCTAAGAAAAGTTGTGGACCCGAGGGTACCCCGACCAAGAAGTGCGGGCATACCCACAGGTGCTCCATTTAAAAGGTGCAGACCTCAATTTCACTCACTTCAATGCAGAGAAGTGCGCGCACGTGGGAATTCTTATGAATGGTTCATGATATTTAGTCTGACATATATCATCCTATGGTTTTGGTCCATGGTATAGCATCTAAAGTATTGAACCCCAGTTTTGGGTCCCTTGTATCGGTTCTATATGGTTTTGGACCATGGTTTGAGCAAAGGCCTAGCCTATAAAAAGGAAAGGAGATCACTTGGCTAGACACTTGTGAAATTTGAATATATTAAGATCTAAAAATTTGGTGATCAATTTAAAAGTTAAATCTAAATCAAGGTGAAATCTGTAAGGTGGATCTATTGATAGGTCGTGATCTCTTGGGTGCATGATTAGATCTGTGGATCTGACTGTCTGTGGCACATTGGAGGACTGATAATTTGGCTCAATTTGGAGGTCCGCAGGCGATCCACGGTGCAGGTGCGGAGGTACGCAGCGTGGCTGAAGGCACAGTGCAGAGGTACGCAGCGTGATAGAAGGTACAGGTGTAGGGGTACGCAGTGCTGTAGAAGGATCAGGTGCGGAGGTATGCAGAGAGACAGAAGGATCAGCTGCGGAGGTACGCTATCGGTCAGACAGTGCAGGTGCGGATTTGCGCAGAGGTACGTAGTGCAACAGAAGGGGTAAGTGCAGAGGTACGTAGAGCAGAAGAAGGATCAAATGCGGGGCTGCGCAGGTTTCTATCGGTGAAGTTGCGGACTTTTCTTAAACTTATTGTTGGATGCCTTTTATCTATTGCTGAAGAGTTTTGGGTCCAGATTACTAGTATTGCTATTCTGGTTACTGCATTCTGAGAAGTTATTGGTTGATTCATTAATTGATTGTAAAAGGAGATTTGTTGATTCACATGTGCTTGATGATTATCTGATGTTCATGGATCTAGTTTGAAAATTAATGAAACATGGTCCTTGGAAGAAAAGAAGTAGGCCAGCACCTACGTACTAGTATCTTGGCTAGTACAAGAGCTAAGGGGGTTGTAGCTCCCTTCCAGGAGAGCCTGGAAAATGAGAGAGGGTTGTAGCTCTCTGCAGGTTGCAGCCTGCGTACTGGTAAAGGATTGCACCAGTACAAAATCATTGTAAAAAAAAGTTTCTAATTGAAAGAAGATAGAGACATATTGCAGCAGGTGGTTTTCACCCACATGGGTTTCCACCCTATATCTGGTGTTCTTTGGTGTGACTATCTATTTTTCTTGTTCTTGTTCATTATTATATGGTACTGACATACATATTAATGATCAACATCTGAAGAATAAATTAAAGGATAAATTTGAAAGGTATATTGAAAGAGTTTGATAATACTGATTCACCCCCCCCCCCTCTCAGTATTATTTCCAACATATGGGGCAGAGAGAGAGATAGTGAGGGGAGGAGAGAAGGAGATATGGGGGGAGATAGAAATGAAACTAGAGAGACATAGGTGCTAAGGGAGGGAAGGGGGTGAGGGAGAAATAGATGAGATATGGAGTCATAGAGTGATCATAAGACATAGAGAGTGGGGCGCACACACACACAGATATATATATATATAGATATATATATATAGATATAGATATACATATATATATATATATATATATATATATATATATATATATATATATATATATATATACAGATATATATATAGATATAATATACATATATATATATATATATATATATATATATATATATATATATATATATATATATATATATATATATATATATATATATATATACAAAGAGAGAGAGAGGTTCTAAGGGTGGGAAGGGGAGTGAGAGAGAGAGAGTGGAGTGAGGGAAGGAGTGGGAGAGATAAAAGCAATCATATAATGTGAGAAATAATAATATACTGGGGTAAAGAGATATTGCTAGAGTGGGGATGATAGGGAGGATGAGAGTGATAAAGAGGGAGAGAGAGGAAAATACAAAGAGAGAGATATAGTGAGGGAGGAAGGGTGAGGGAGAGAGATAGACAAAAGTATGCAGGGGAGAGAGAGGGGAAATAAGAGAGAAATGGAGAGTAGTGTGAGGAGGAAACAGGGGGAGAGAGGGAAGAAGAGACATGTGCATGCACCCACACACACAGAGATGCAAAGAAAGAGGGAGATAAATATAAGGAGGGAAGAAAATATACATAAGAAAAAATAAATATGTAAATGGACATATAGGGATAGAGAGTCCTAGGGAGAGAAAGAGAGAGATGGAGGGAGAAATAGTGTGATGGGATAGAAGAGGGAGAAAAGATGAAAAGAGGGAGAGAGAGAAGAGGAATATAGAGAGTGTTGGAAAGAGAGAGATGGAGGGAGAAATAGTGGGATGGGATAGAAGAGGGAGAAAAGATGAAAAGAGGGAGAGAGAGTAGAGGAATATAGAGAGTGTTGAAGATAGATATTGACAGAGAGATAGAGAGAGAGATGGTGAGATAGATAAATAGATAAATAGATAAAATGAAGGGATGTGAGAAAGATATAGAGCGAAGGGAAGAGGAGAAAAGGAGACACACACACACACACACAGATGTATATATACATATACATACATACGTATATATATATATATATATATATATATATATATATATATATATTATATATATATATATATATATATATATATGTATGTATATATATATATATATATATATATGTATATGTATATATACGTGTGTGTGTGTGTGTGTGTGTGTGTGTGTGTATATATATATATAGAGAGAGAGAGAGAGAGAGGTTTTAACCCCGTACAGAAATTACCTGCATACTAATTCTAAAACACAGAAAACAAACAATGCGAGACCATAACACATAAAACACATATATACAGAGATTTTCCCCTGGATCCCAAAACCAGTACTACCAGCTTGATTTTTCATTATGTCCCTTTCAATGTTACAATACATATTTATACAGGCCGACGCATCCAATACCATGGACCGAAAAACCATCGTGTCCAAAACCATGGACCAAAAACCATCGCATCCAAAACCATGGACAGAAAACCATCGCATCCAAAACCATGGACTGAAAACCATCGCATCCGAAAACATGTGTGAAAATCATGCTCAAAACCATAGATGGGTCCGCCCAACCTAACATAGGGTCCAAAACCAAAATTTTCTGGGGCGTTACCCCAGACCCCATAGAGTGGGGTTAGCATCACCCCTCAAACCCCCTGTGACCCCCCGCTATGCAACGAACGGGGGGCTCCACCCCCCTTCTAACCCCGGTTAACTACGTGGGCTAGTCGTGGAAAGAATATAACACAACCCAACATTCTCCCACTTGTTGTTTTCTTTCCACAAGAGAGCTTAGTCATTTATCCAACCCTGCAATGCCCATTGTGTCTCTACACCAAGAGAACTTCTCAAAGCTCACAAATTTTGTTAATCCATCTGCAATATTCTTCAAAGTGTCCACCTTTACCATCAACACCTTTTTGTCTTCCATCATATCCCTCACAAAGTGATACTGAACATCAATGTTCTTTTTCTTTGAATGATATGAAGGGTTCTTTGCTAAGAAAATTTCACTTTGGCTATCACAGTCTATCCTTATAGCTCCATTGACTAACCCCATACTTGAACACAATTTCTGCAACCAAACTGCTTGCATTAGTGGCTGCCATGTATTCTGCCTTTGTAGTTGATAGTGCCACTACAAATTCTTTGTTACTCATCCAACTGACTGCACCTCCAAATAGGTTAAACACATACCCACTTGTAGATCTTCTTTTATCCAAATCTCCAGCATAGTCAGCATCGAAAAAGCCACAAATATCCAATAATCTATCCAATCCTGGTCTTCCTTGGTAGCACAAACCATAATCACTAGTGCCACACAAATACCCGAAAACCTGCTTCACTACTGTCTAGTGCTCCTTCCCTAGTTTTGACATAAACCTACTCAATACTCCCACTGCATGTGTAATGTATGGTCTATTACAGACTATTACATACATCAGGCTACTAACTGACTTGCATATGGAACACGGGACATGTCCTCTTCCTCTTCTTGTGTCTTGGGACACTATTCAGTAGATAACCTCACACCTATAGGAATAGGAACCTTCACCAGTTTACCATCCTGCATATTAAACCTCTGCAGTATTGTCTCGACATACTTCCTCTGGTCTAACCAAAGCTTCCTCTTTTCCCGATCTCTTTTAATTTCCATGCCCAAAATATAGTTTGCAGTACCAAGATCTTTCATGTCAAATTTGGAGGACAATTGGGTCTTCAAATCCCAGATAATTTATTCGTCATTTCTGACCAGCAACATGTCATCCACATACAAGACCAGATAGATGACACGGTCACTAATTAATTTAAAACACACACAATGATCTTCTTTGCTTCTGGTGAAGCCAAGTCCCCATATAAATGTATCAAATTTCTGATACCACATCCTTGGTGACTGTTTTAACCCATACAGAGACTTCTTTAACTTGCATACTAGTTCTTTCTTACCCTTCACCGCAAAGTCTTCAGGTTGCTTCATGTAGATCTCCTCTTCCAGATCCCCGTGAAGGAGTGTTGTCTTCACATCCATCTCTTTTACCTCAAGATCAAAAGCTGCAACAACAAATAAAAGTAATCCAATAGAGGTTATGTTGGCAACAGGAGAAAAAATATCACCAAAATCAATTCCCAGAGCCTGGGAATATCCTATTGCTACCAACTGAGCTTTGTATTTCTCCACTTTTCCTTCTATATTTGTCTTCTTTTTGAACACCTATTTGTTGCCAATGGGTTTCCTTCCAGCCGACAACTCCACCAGATCCCAAGCCTCATTTTTGTGCAAAGATGTCATTTCATCAACCATGGCCTCCTTCCAGAGATTTCCATCCTCTGAATCTACTGCCTCCTTCACAGTTCTAGGATCATTATCAGTAATAGATAAAGCAAAATTTGAACAAAAAGCAAATGGACTATACCTTTTTGGCTTCCTTCTTTCTCAAACTGATCTTCTCACACCCAGAGTTTGTGACTCTTCATCTTCTGATTCCTCCTCTGCTGTAGAGTCTGATTCTTCTTCCTTTAGCTCAAACTCTATCTTCTCAAGTTCCTTTGGTTGGAATTCATATTTAATAACATCTTTCACCTCTTTGAACACCACATCTTAGTTGTACACAACCTTCCTTTTTACTAGGTTCAAAATCTTGTAACCCTCTAAACCATCCTTATACCCAATAAAGATTCTATTTTCAGATTTACTATCCAACTTGGTTCATTTCTCCTTTGGAACATGTACAAATGCATCACATCCAAATACCCTCAGATGTGAAAGAGAGGGTTTCTTACCAGTCCATACCTCTTGTGTAGTTTTATCCTCCAATGCTGATGAAGGTGCTCTGTTGACCAAGTAACATGTTGTCTCGACCACCTCTACCCAAAATTCCTATCCTAACCTGGCACCACTGAGCATGCTTCTTGCCCTTTCCATCAATGTCTTTTTCATTCTTTCTATAAATCCATTTTGTTGAGGTGTATATGAAGCAGTCTTTTATCGTGCTATAACGCACTTCTTACAAAATTCTTCAAATTCCTCGCTACAAAACTATCCACCGTTATCTGTCCTCAGCACCTTTACCTTCTTCCCTGTCTGGTTTTCCACCAGAGCCTTAAATTCTTTAAACTTGTTAAAGACTTCAGATTTCTTCTTAAGGAAATATATCCATGTATTCCTTGAGAATTCATCTATAAATGATACACAGTACATAGACTTACCTAATGATGGAACCTTCACAAGTATAAACAAATCATTGTGCACAAGCTCTAATATATGTTTCGCCCTCTTACCACCAGAAGGGAAACTCACCTGATTCTGCTTCCCATATACATAATTTTAATAGAAGTCAAAATCTAGAGAGCTATTACTCATACTTTCTACCATACCTTTACCCTGAAGTATTCGAAGACCCTTCTCTCCAATATGCCCAACCCTTTGATGCCACAACATGGTCTTCTCTCCAGAGACCACTAGATTTTCTACTCTACTTTCAGGAACCACGAAACTGTTGCACCCATCAACAACAGTGCTACCTTGCAGCTTGTATAGAGTTCCAATCTGAACTCCCCACATCAATACTAGTGCTCCCAAAACCATCTTGCAGGTATCCTTCTCGAACACTATTTTTACACCTGCATCATCTA
Source organism: Pinus tabuliformis (assembly GCA_031772625.1). NCBI lineage: Eukaryota > Viridiplantae > Streptophyta > Pinopsida > Pinales > Pinaceae > Pinus > Pinus tabuliformis. The sequence continues at coordinate 1,410,511,705 of CM062820.1, read as the reverse complement.
GCTTTCTTATAGAAATCAGATTTCTGGCTAATGCAGGAATATACAGAACACCCAGAAGTGTTCTAACCCTTCCACCTTGCAACTTCAACTTTACATTTCCACGACCAATGATTCTAGCCTTCCTATCATCCCTTAAGAAGACATCACCACCATCATATTTCTCATACTCGCATAACCACTCTCTATGGGGAGTGAAGTGAAAGGATGCACCTACATTAATCAACCATGCCTCATGATCTACATGTGTACTTGAAGAAGCCAAGTACACATCCCCACCTTCATTTGAGGTGGTTTTTGCCTCTGTAGAAGGAGCATCATTAGATCCCTTTCCTTTATCAGGAGCTTTAGATTTACAGTCCCTTTTGTAGTGCCCTTCCTTTCCACATTTCCAGCACACCACCTTTACAGGTTTTCTTGGAGATTTAGATTTCCCTCTAGATTTAGATCTCCCACTCGATGACTTATTTTTGTTTTTGTTCTGGGACCATCCTCGTACAGATAAGGCATCACCATTCTGGCTCTCCATATTTTTCCATCTCATCTCCTCCATTAGCAAGGATGAGACTATTTCATCAAACTTCAAGGTAGTTGCATTACTACCTATTGCAATAAACAAACTATCCCACGAATCTGGTAGAAAACAAAACAAACTGATGCACTTATCTTCATCTAAAATTTTAATATCAATAGATGCTAACTGACTTACCACAGCATTAAATGCATTCATATGCTCTGTCACCGAGTCTCCATCTTTCATCCTCAGGTTGTACATCTTTTTCCACAGGAAAAGTTTATTCACAAGAGACTTAGATTGGTACAAAGTCCCTAACTTGTCCCACAAAGCCTTCATCGTAGCTTCCCCTGATACATTAAGCAATATTTAATCTAAGACACACAATCGTATTGTGCTCTTTTCCTTCCGATCCAACTTCTTCCATTCTTCATTAGACACTCTTGTTGGTTTAGTACCTAGATCTACTGCGATCCACTGATCTTTATCCACCAATAGATCCTCCATCTTGAGTTTCCATAGCTCAAACCTTTGACTATTAAATTTCTCGATCTCTATCTTTCCACTGCTCGCCATCTTCTTTCACCATCAGAATCGATCTCACAGATCTCCCACTAAACAGGGTCTACCATAGGTCCGAGTGAAACCCCTTCGCAACAAAGGCATCCCCTTGAAGTGAAAATAGCTCTGATACCAAATGTAGGTTTTAAACTCGTACAGAAATTACTTGCATACTAATTCTAAAACACAAAAAATAAACAATGTGAGAGCATAACACATAAAACACATATACACAGATATTTTCCCCTGGATCCAAAAACTAGGACTACCAGCTTGATTTTTCATTATGTTCCTTCCAATGTTACAATACATAATTATACATGCCGAAGCATCCAATACCATGGACTGAAAAACCATGACATCCAATACCATGGACTGAAAAACCATGACATCCAAAACCATGGACCGAAAACAGTCGCATCCAAAACCATTGACCGAAAACTATCGCGTCCAAAAACATGTGCAAAAATCATGCACAAAACCATAGGTGGGTTCGCCCAACCTAACATAGGGTCCAAAAACAAAATTTTCCAGGGCACTTCCCCAGACCCCATAGAGTGGGATTAGCGACACCCCTCAAACCCCCTGTGACCCTATGCTATGCAATGAATGGGGGGCTTCACCCCCCTTATAACCCCTGGTTAACTACGTGGGCTACTCGTCAAAAGAATATAACACAACCTAACAAGAGAGAGAGAAGGAATATGAGATAAAGAGATAGAAAAATATGTAAATAGAAATTGAGATATAGTGAATGAAGGAGAATATAGAAACATAGTTGGACAAAGAAATTAAAGGAGAGAGACAAGGAGAGAGACTGGGAGAGATATGGAATTATAAAGCAAGGGAGATAGTGATATCACTCTACAGTAGAGAGGGAGAGAAAGACAGTGTGGGGGGTAGGTTGAAGCATTGATTGAGTTAGCGAGGAGGGGGGGAGAAAGAGAGAGAGAGGGAATTGGAGGAAGAGAGGGTGAGAGATAAATTGATTTATATGGGGGGAGAGAGAGAGATGGGTTGGGGGAGATAGAAATAAAGCTAGATAGACAGAGGTGCTACGGGATGGAGGGGGAGAGGGAGAGATGGAGAGAAGAGGGTGAAGGGTAAATAGAGGAGATATGGAGTCATAGAGTGAGCATACGAGGCAGGGAGAGGGGCATAGGTAGAGAGAGAGAGAGAGAGAGAGAGAGAGAGAGAGAGAGAGAGAGAGAGTAGGGAGCGAAGGTGAGAGAGAGATAAAGGGAATGATACAAAGAGACAAATAAGAACATATTGAGGTAAAGCCATAGAGTGATAGTGAGGGAAGATAGGAAGCACGAGAGTGATAAAGAGGGAGAGAGAGGGGAATACAAATATAAATATATAGTGATGGAGGGAGGGAGAGAGAGGGAGATAGAAAAAATTATGGGGAGGAGAGAGATGGGAAATAAGAGAGAAATGGAGAGAAGCAGTGTGAGTGGTGAAATGGGGGGAGAATGGGAAGAAGAGACATGTGAGTGCACCCACACACACATAGAGGTGCACAAAAAGAGGGAGATAAATACAAAGAGGGAAGAAAATAGACACAGAAAAAAATAAATACGTAAATCGAAATATAGGGATAGAGAGTGGAGGGGAGAGAAAGAGAGAGAAGGAAGGAGTTATAGAGGGCTGAAATAGAATATGGGAGGAATATCAAGGGAGCATAGAGAAAAATATGGGGAGAGAGTGGAAGAATATAGAGAGTGTTGGAGAGAGATAGTGAGGGAGAAGATGGGAATGATGGCAAGAGTCAAGGGGAAACATAAAGGAATAATAAGAGAGAAGGGAGGGATGAGAGAGAGAAAGTGAGAGAGAGATGCGGTGAGATAGATAAATAGATAAAACAAGGGAAGGGACAAAGATATAGAGCTAAGGAAAGGGGATATATATATATATATATATATATATATATATATATATATATATATATATATATATAGAGAGAGAGAGAGAGAGAGAGAGAGAGAGATGTATACAAAGAATGAATAAGAGATACAGATATGGAAAGATATGTAAGTAGAAATTGAGATATAGAGAATGGGGGGAGAGAAAGAGAGAGAGTGGATGAGATAGGGTGGGATGGTAGAGGGAAGGAAAGGAGGGATATTACGAGAGGAGAGAGATGGGGGTAGAGTGGAGGAAGAGAGATACAAATATGGAGGAAGAGAGAAACATAGAGATACAGAATGAGACAGAAGGAGAAAGAGTAATGAAATGAGTTGAAGGGGAAGAGAGAGGAATAGTGAGAAAGATTAGAGGGAAGAGAGAATGAAAGGGAAAGAAGTGAGGGAGAAAGGAGAGAGAGGATAGATATAAAGGGAAGTTTGGGGGGGAGAGAGAGGTAGAAATATAGAGACATAGATGGATGAGGGGGTGACAGAGTCAGTGGGGAGGGGGTTGAGAAAGGAGAGAGAGTGGAATAAGGGAGATATCTATATATATATATATATATATATATAATTTCACTACTTCTTTATATATTTTTCAAGCTATGGTGAAATTCTTGCCACCATTTTCACCATAGTGCCATGAGCAATTTGGGGGATTTCCACTTCATTAGCCATTTTTTCTTTTGTAAATGAAAATAAGTATCCCTTATATATGTAGGTGTGTGTGTGTGTCCCATACTTATTTATTTTTATCTGCATTTGTGAATGTCAGGTTTCGTTACTGTTTTTCAATTTATGCACTATAATTGGATCTTAGAAATATTTTAATACCTTATAAAACTCTTGCATTATTTTTTTCAATACAGCTCGATAAAATATTGATAATAGATTTATAAAATATTTTAATATGTCTAAATTCAAACTGCATCGAATTTTGGTTCAACATGAAGTGCATTAGGAAACTTTAATGAAATAAATTTGGAAAAGTTCTATGAATTTTTTTATTATGTGTCATTTCTTTTGCATTATCTGTTTAGAGAGCCAATTTATTTTTAAATTCATATTAAAATAAGCTACTCAAGGGGTTTACGAATCTAATAGGCTCTTTTAGCTTTGAACAAATGGTATATCATGTCTAGTCCCCTTTAAGGAATGTCATTCCATAACAAAGAAGTCCATCACCCCTAGCTATATTTGAAATTGTGTGATGAATAACTCCAAAATACCTTTAGGTGATGATAGGTACCGTGGCTTAACTTATGTAAACCACAACTTTCAGTTCTAATTCAATCACTTGAAGGGGAATAATACACAAATGAATCATCATTGGAATTGATTAGATGGTTCTACTAGAAAATTATAAAATGCATGTGTATTTTAGTGGTTGTGCATGTTGGAAATCCATTTTTGTAGGGCATATGTATGCACTAGTTTCCCCAAACCTCCAATAACAAGAAATGCTAAGAAAGAACTCATTACTGGGAAAATACCTCCTAGTACCTGATGATGAAAATGAGAAGTTAATGAAGACCATTAATATATATATATATATATATATATATATATATATATTATATATATATATATATATATATATATATATATAGAGAGAGAGAGAGAGAGAGAGAGAGAGAGAGAGCGAGAGAGAGAGAGATTACTCTTAGATATTACTTATCGTATTTTTGTATTTCATATTTAGATTAGTATTATTATTATGAGTAATATTATTAATATTTAAGTATTACATTTAGATACTAATGATTTATAAGAAACCTTATAGAAATATTAATTTAATAATTGTGATTTTAGCACTTTCATAAACATTTTTAGGTTTAAATCTACCAACCTTACCATACCCTTTACCTCCATTTTCACATATACATATTCTCTCTACCAGTTTTTCTTTCGACCACTATCCTAAAGATTGATCCTCTTATGGATTTGAAATGTTGACAATATTCAAACATCAATATGGATAATTCGATTTCTTTATCTACAAAAACACAACCAAGGAACCTAAAATCTACAATTAGAAGTTTTCTTGAATGTCTACCTGAATGACTATAGGGAATTAGTCAGGTATGTGGTAAGTTTGTTTTTCAATTAACTTATACATTACTCCTATTTATTTTTAATTAATGCATATAACTTTATTTTTGTTTTTTTCCTCATATTAGATAATGAATCATAGGAACATGGTTCAATTGTTGTGTGCATCATTTATATCTTTTTAGTTAAGGTACACCACTTTTATGTGACACCTAATATGTTGTATGATGGTTTATGAGAATTACTTCAATACTCTCTCATGGGACATCATTTAATTCATAAATATATTAATTAATCATACCATCCCAAGGAAAGTTCATAAATATATAGCTTATGTTGACCTCTTACATTATCCACACTTTACCTTAACTATCAACTAGGTTTTTCACACTTAGATTAACCACCATAGCCTAGTACAATTTGGCACAAGTGGGACTATCCAATCAAAATTGGAAATCTTAGGCACCAAATAGACTTTTCAAATTCTACGGTGATTAGATATTTCAAATTTGATATAATTAGGGTTTTAAATTTTCACAAAGATAGGGTTTTCAAATTGGACAAAACTAAGGTTTTCAAAATTCCACTTGAATATTCTCCCAACTTCTTATATTTATGATCACACTACATTTTATATAAAGAGAAGCATCAAAATATTGTCAACATTTGGTATTGGTTAAAATAAGGTATAAGTTCCTTACATATCCTCTCATGTATGTTGATGGGCCTCCCAAAATGGTATAATTTAAAGCCCATCTCACCATCCTTAAGCATATTTAACCTTTCCTTATGAATTTGGTAATATATTTTTCAAATTTAATATGCTCTCAAGGGGGTTGAGATACAATTGATATATCTTATGCCTAATGCATTAAATGTGTAGGATATTGAGGATATCTTATGCAAATCACACAGGAGTATAAAAACAGAAGATAGTGGGGCATGTCCCCTATTAAAGGCTAATCACAAATTAGACAAGTCAAAGATATTTAATACCTCCCTACAATGACACTAAGGAACCATATCTACATCTTTTGGGATTTTGGAGGGAAGAAGTCCTCCATCCAAGGAGGATACCCCTCAAGAACCTTTTGTATACATGAGGGAACTTAACATTCTCGTATCGATTTAAAACTCTAGAGGAATACAATTAGTATTGGGAATAATACTAAGAGGGGGGCTGAATTGGTATTAGCAAGTTAATAATTTTTCATTTCCATAATCAGATTCATATACACTACTTCAGTTAATGGAACTCGCATGTATACATAACTGTGTTTAAGGAAACTAGCGGATATCCCGTAGACTTATGATTCAAATAACTCTTCATATGTTGATCTTTAATTAGTGCATTAGAACCATATAAATAGTAACCAGGTGCAGTAAAAATAGAACAGACAGTCACACACAAGAACACAAGATATAAGGTGGAAATCCAATGTGGGTGAAAACCACTTGCTGCAATCATCTATATGTTCCTTTTAAAATTAGAAACTTCATTTTACAATTTTTCTACTGGTGCAGTCTTATACCAGTATGAAGGCTTCTACCTCCAGAATGCTACAACCTTCTCTCGTTCTCTAGCTTCTCCTAGAAGGGAGCTACAACCCCATAGCTCTTGTACTAGCTAATATGTGTACTAGTATGTAGGTGTCGGCCTATAGAAGGCTCCAACCTTCTCTTTTCTTGCAGCGACCATGTTTCATAAATTTTCAGACTGGATCCATCAATAGCTTCATTCAATCATCTGCATCAATCAATCTCCTTTTGCACCAACCAAAACTGAATCAACCAATCACTTTGACAAATCTTCAGAATGTTGTAACCAAAATACAGTAACTAGAACCCAAGCCAGAACCTAGAACACTGCAACAACAAATAGAAGTAGCTAAAATATATTTTGAGAGATATACACTACTTCCTTTCGTTGAACCTGCGTGTATACGCACTTTTCTCAAGGCGAACCTGCATATAGATCTGCAAATCAAAATTAAGATGTATACATTATTTTGATATGCAGAACCAATGTATATACATTCCTTTTCTAAGGTGAACATGTGTATAGATCTGTAAATAATGATTTAAACTTTACAACAATTTCAGACTTCAGTTATACCCATATCATCATATTTACAAACTACAATATGCGCCAATTATATAGATAAAAGATCAAAACCACATAAAGATACTTCACTTCAAGCCTTAAGATCTCGATCCATCATTCGGTCTTATCCTTCATCAAGCGCTAAGGTTCATCCTTGGTTTAGATCTAGCTATGCACTATAACCCAATAGCCTGTATGTTAGATCTTACTCTTCATCAGATATTCAATTCATAAGTTCCTTTGCCTAATGATCTTCTCCTCCTTTTATAGTCTTAGTCCTTACTCAATACCATGGACAAAAACCACTTAGAACCAATACCTTGGACCAAATACATGAGGTCAACACTTCGGACAAGATACCTTGGACCAATACCATGGATCAAAATACCATGGACTAAATACCACATACCAAAACTAATTTTTCCAACATGTACTTGCCTTTCCTTCCGTGAAAGTGCATGTGTATGCTATATGCGCCTTTTGGTTAGTGAACCTACGTGTACATGTGGCTTCGTCAACGCAGAACCTGCGTATACCTCTTTTTCTTCATTCTATGAGTCTGAACTATGATTTCTCATCTAAGTGATTTTCCATCAAGTACAACACCTGTATCACCTATATCATAATTCCAACAATCTCCCTCTTTGGACTTGATGGAAACACCAACACCAATCACTCTCCCCATTTGTCATCAAGGGCAAAGGGTCATGCTCCCCCTGAGTACCAACTGAAATCTTTGATATGCTGAAGTGCTGATTGATCTCCTATGATCAAGTCCATGCTCCCCCTGAGCATAAGAAAGGTCTGAAAAAAGATAACATGACTCTATACATACATCACCAAGGACCTTCCTATCACCAATGACTCATACATACATCCATCTCCCAACCAAGTGGGGATATACCAACTGTTTATACATGAACATTGCATTATCCATCCCATACATATTGGGGTAGCAAAATATGACCTTTACATTGAAAGATATACATGACATATAAAATAGAGACCAAACATCTGAAATAATGCCATGATAATCGTCGGCAACTATCCTCAGCAGCATCTATCCATCAGCATCAACAACTATGTTCTCTCCTAAGCTTGTTCTACCTGAATCAAAAACAACAGTGAATTTGTACCAAGATATTCTAAGATAATGCCAATAATGCATTATTATAAGTATATGCTACCCCTGAACCTGTGCCAGATGATTATTGTCAGACCCATATCAGACTCCTTGGCCCATTTCGTCAAACCAACAGATACATAGTTGTCTCCACCGAAATCGGCGTATGTATGCGACTACGCTTCATGAAACTCATGTATAACCACATTTCTCTGAAACAGACAAGTTTTAACAGCGGGATAATGCATCAACTACTCCCAGCTTCTGTTTGAGATATTCATATGTCTCTCTGGGCAGTGGTTTGGTGAATATATCAGCAACCTATTCTTTGGAGGGAACATACTCCAATTTGACCTTTTGTTCAAGCACTTGTTCATGTAGAAAATGATATTTGATGGGTATGTGCTTGGTCTTGGAATGCATGACTGGATTCTTTGAAATACTGATGGCACTTGTATTATCACATAAAGTGGGAATGGGTGGAGTACATGTGATCTATATGTCTTCCAAGGTTTGCATCATCCAAAGGAGTTGTGTGTAGCAAGATGCAGCAGCCACATATTCTGCTTCAGCTGTAGATAATGCAATTAAGCTTTGTTTCTTGTTGAACCAAGACACTAATCTGGAACCCATATAGAATGCACCACCACTAGTACTTTTTCTATCATCAACGCTTTCTACCGAATCTGCATCTATATCTCTAGGATACCATAAACCAAAATTCGGTGTTCCTTGAAGATATTTGAATATCCTTTTGACTGCCTGAAGATGTGATTCCTTTGGGTTTGCTTGGAATCTTCCAACTATTCCTACTACATGCATGATGTCCGGTTGGGTTCCTGTTAGATAGAGCAAGCTACCAATCATGGATCTTTAAGTTGGTTGGTGCACCACTACTGATTCATCATTTGAACTAAGACTACATCCTGTTACCATTGGAGTACATACTGGTTTAGAATCTTCCATGACATACTATTTCAGGATTTGTTTGAGATATTTGGTTTGTGATAGAAAAATAATATCTTTGTTTTGTTGAACTTGTAGACCAAGAAAGTATGTAAGCTCACCATGTACGGAAATTTCAAATTATTGCTGCATTATTAAAGACAAATTTCTACTCATGGCTTCTTCATTACTACCAAAAATGATATCATCAACATATACAACAAGTATTAGCAATTTATTATTTTAAATCTTTGTGTATAAATTGATATCAACTGATCCCTTTGAAAAACCTTGTTGATGGAGATATTTGTCGAGATGGGAATACCGGGCCCTTGTAGCTTCTTTTAGACCATAAAGAGCTTTTCTAAGTCTGCATACAAGTTTTGCATCATTTCCAAGAATGAATCCGTCTAGTTGCTCAATATAGACTTCTTCTTCTAAGTCTCCATTAACAAAGGTAGATTTTACATCCATTTGATATACTTTTAATTTCTGAAAACTAGAAAGAGCAAGGAACATTCTTATGGCTTCAAGTCTAGCAACAGGTGCAAAAGTTTCTTCAAAATCTACACCTTCTTGTTGAGCATATCCTTTACAAACAAGTCTAGCCTTGTTTCTAATAACTTCTCCATTTTCATTCACCTTGTTTTTGAATATCCATTTAGTTCCTATGATATTATTTTCATGAGGTCTAGGAACTAATTCCCAAGTATGATTCTTTTCAATTTTCTCAAGTTCTTCATTCATGGCTTTGACCCAACATTCATCTTTACAAGCTTCACTTACATTTTGAGGTTCAATGGAGGATAGTAATGCTAGATAGCTTGAAGCTTCTGAAATAGTTCTTCTTGTCTATACACTTGCCTCTTTCTATCCCAAAGTTTGAGCCTCTAGATGATTCTTCTAAACATACTTGGACGGAGTCTTTTCTTCTATTGTTATCTCTTCTTCTAGTGCTTCATTGGTTTCTTCTTCAAAATTAGTCTGATAATCCTCATCTTCTTCATGCTCTTCAGTTTTATTTGCCTTGGATTTTTGCATGTTTCATCAACCACAACATCGATACTTTCAATAATTTTCCGAAGTCTTTTATTATAACATTTATATCCTTTACTTCAGGAAGAGTAACCAAGAAGAATACCTTCATTTGCTCTAGGTTCAAACTTGCCATGTTTTTTATCAGTCCTTTTGATGTAACATTTGCTTCCAAAAATTTTGAAGTATTTTACAATAGGAGTCTTACCATACCAAAGTTCATGAGGAGTTTTAGTTCTGTTTACTTGAACATTTGTTTTGTTGAGAATAGTAATGATAACGAATGCAGCTTCACCCCAGAAGGTTGCAGGAGTTCCAGACTCATCTAGCATAACATGAGCCATTTGTTGAACAGTTACGTTCATTCTTTCTACCACTCCATTTTGCTGAGGTGTTCTTGCGGTGGAGAATTCCCTTCTTATTTCATGTTCGTCACAAAAGTCGAAGAATTCATCCGAGGTAAATTCCCCTCCTTGATCAGATTTGAGGCATTTGATTTTCCAATCTGATTCATTTTCAACTAAAGCTTTGAAGGCTTCGAACTTTTCAAATGCTTCATCTTTATGTTTTAGAAGTCCCATCCAACACATTCTGGAAAAATAATCAATGAACAATATAAAATATTCTTCTCCACGAGGTGACTTTTTCCTTTATGGTCCACATAAATCAGTATGAACAAGTTTAAGAGGCTTACTAATTGATCCTTCCTTTTCAGGGAAATGTGCTTTGGTTTGCTTTCCAAATTGGCATGATTTTCATATTTTATTTTTTGGAATGTTGATATCTGGAAGATCACGAACATCTTGGTATCTGCATGCTCTTCTCATTTGAGGGAAACCTAGGTGCCCCAGTCTTCTGTGCCATAGCCAGTGTTCATCATTTTTTCTTAGATAGCATTGTTGCTATCCTCCCTTGAGTATGTATAAGTTTTTTGGAGTTCTTACACCTTTGATAATTTTTTCTCCTATATCAAGCCCACGAACAACACAACCATTTGATCGAAATACTACTTCATTTCCTTGATCACACATTTGACTGACACTTAACAGGTTATGCTTAAGACCATCAACATACATAACATTCCTAGCTTTAATCTTTTCTTTTAAGAGAACAGAGCCTTTACCTTTTATGACACTAGGAGTGTCATTTCCAAATGAGACCTTCTTTTCCTTTTCTAAGGCGTTATATGACTCAAGTTTTTCTTTGTCACCTTTCATGTTTTTTGAGCATCCACTGCCAATATACCACTGATTTTCTTGTCCTTCTGCATACAAGGCGATTCCACATATTTCTAGTTGTAGCTCTTTCTTTTTCCATATTTTGGGACTTAATGAAGCTTTCTCGTTCTAATATGTTTTCTGAAATTTACTCTTGCATTCAGATTCTTCATGACTGAAGTTGTTGCAGATAGAGCATTTTATTTCATTTTCAAGAAGAGAAAAGTTATTGTAAGTCTGTTTCATGATCCCTTTCACATTCCTTTGATTTCATGCTTCTCTACTCATGATGGTCTTGTAAGCAACACATTAAGTAGCTTTGTGTCCAAAGTTATGACATGAGAAACATTTTCCATTAAAGAATTTCACGTGATTACCAAATCTACTGACTTGGTGATTTTAGTTTCTATTGATATTCATTCTTGAAGCAGATTGAGTATGATTTACCTGAGGTTTGTAGCTTCTATTCATCCTTGAAGTAAATTGAGCCTAATTTACCTGGTGGTCTTCGTTATGCCTTTGCTAATGACTATCAATATGTTCACTACTCTTTGTTGCATCAAAATAGCTTTTAGTGGAGGTTGACGGCTTCAGTGATTGATATGCTTCTTCAATATATCCAAGACCTGTCTTCATCAGAGGAGAACACTGCACTTTGATAATTTCATTTAATGTTTCTGATCCTTTAGCAAATCTAAGATTGAGATCTTTTGTTTTCTCAATATCCTTTCTTAGACCCACAATTTCGCATTCTAGTTTTTCTTTTTGTTTTTCTCTTTCAGCAAATTGGAATATCAGAGTATCTATAATCATATTCTTTTCTTCTAAAAAAATTTTGAGTTTAGAGATTTCTTCATAAATATCATCTTCATCTAAAGAATCCAAGAAATTATCATCTTCAAAACCCATCAAAAGTCTATAGTCTTTACTATTTTCATCTTCATCACTATTAGATATACCATCACTATCTTCATGCATATAGTAGCTCTTCTTACTTACACTTTGTTTTCTATTCCATTTTGTTGATTCCTTACCTTTATCAAGCTTATTTGTATGAGGAAATTTGGCAACATAATGACCGAATCTTCCATAAGCAAAACATTTGAAGGGGATTTTACCTCTGAATCTTCTGAAACCCCATTGAAGGTTCTTGACAAAGTTTGCTTCTTCCTCTCCTTCTGAAATATGTCATGATTCATTGAGTTCTTCTCTTCCTGAGGCTTTGAGTGTGGCATCTCTCATATCTGATGGACCTCCTTTTCTCATTTTGAAAGCAGTTAAGATTTCGTGCAGTTGTGTCATAGTAATAGTATGAATATCCTACTTTTCCTCTATGGCATATACTTTTGATTCAAACTTAGTAGACAAGGATCTTAAAACTTTTTCAACTAAAGTAACTTCTTTTATCTCTTCACCTAAATTCTTCATGCAATTAACAATCTCATCTATACGTAAGAAGTAAATAGCTATACTTTCATAATTGTGCATTTTGAGAGATTCGTATTGAATTCTGAGAGTTTATAGTTTTGCACGTTTTGCCTGATTGTCTCCTTCATAGCCTAGAATGATCTTGTCCCATATTTATTTGGCGGTTTTGAGCTGCATGACTTTGACAAATTCTGATTGTGACAAACTCCAAAATAATGTATTGATAGCCTTGGCATTGGTTTTATATTTCTTTTTACCTTATCTGTAGGAATTACTGATGGAAATGTATATCCTCCTTCCATGATTTCCCAGACATCTGTTCCAAGATATTGAAGATAGGTTGTGATTCTTACCTTCCAATAAATGAAGTGGCTCCCATTAAAGATTGATGGTCTAATAGATCCCTCTTTTTCGTAGTTATCTTCCTTCAAGCGATCAAACTTCTTCTGAAGGACCTGCTCTGATTCCAATTGTTGGGAATAATACTAAGAGGGGGGGTGAATTAGTATTAGCAAGTTAATAATTTTTCATTTCCATAATTAGATTCATACACGCTACTTCAGTTAATGGAACTCACATGTATACGCAATTGTGTTTAAGGTAACTAGCGTAAATCCTGCAGACTTATGATTCAGTTAATTCATCATATGTTGATCTTTAATTAGTGCGTCAAAACCATCTAAACAGTAACTAGGGGTAGTCAAAATAGAATAGACAGTCACACACAAGAACACAAGATATAAGGTGGAAACCCAATGTGGGTGAAAAACACCTGCTACAATTGTCTCTATCTTCCTTTTAAAATTAGAAAGTTCTTTTTACAATTTTTGTACTAGTGTAGTCTTACAACCCCCTAGCTCTTGTACTAGATGATATGTGTAATAGTATGTAGGTGTCGGCCTATAGAAGACTCCAACCTTCTCTTTTCTTCCAGGGACCATGTTTCATAAATTTTCAGACTAGATCCATCAATAGCTTCATTCAATCATAATCTCCTTTTGCACTAACCAAAACTGAATCAACCAATCACTTTGACAAATATTCAAAATGTTGTAACCAGAATACAATAACAAGAACCCAAGCCAAAACCCAGAACATTGCAACAACAAATAGAAGTAGCTAAAATATATTTTGAGAGATATATGCTACTTCCTTTCTTAGAACCTGTGTGTACACGCACTTTACTCAAGGTGAATTTGTGTACATATCTTCAAATCAAAATTAAGATGTATATGATGTTTTGATATGCAAAACCAACGTATATACGCGCCTTTTCTAAGGTGAACCTGCATACAGATTTGTAAATGATGATTTAAACTTTACAACAATTTCAGATTTCAGTTATACCAAGATCATCATATTTACAGACTACAATATGCACCAATTATATAGATAAACGATCAAAACTACATAAAGATACTTCACTTCAAGCCTTAATATCTTGACCCATCATTAGATCTTATCCATCATCAAGTGCTAAGGTTCATCCTTGGTTCAGATCCAGCTATGCACCATAACCCAATAGCTTATATGTTAGATCTTACTATTCATTAGATATTCAATTCATAAGCGCCTTTGCCTAATGATCTTCTCCTCCTTTTATAGTCTTAGTCATTACTCAATACCATGGACCAAAACCACTTAGAACCAATACCTTGGACCAAATACCTAAGGTCAACAGTTCGGACAAGATACCTTGGACCAATACCATGCATTAAAATACCATGGACTAAATACCACAGACAAAAACTATGTTTTCCAACATGTACTTGCCATTCCTTCCGTGAAAGCATGTGTGTACACTATATGCACCTTTTGGTTAGTGAACACGTGTGTACACACGACTTGGTCAATGGGGAACCTTCATATACCTCTTTTTCTTCATTCTGTGAATCTAAACTATGATCTATCATCTGAGTGAGTTTCCATCAAGTACAACACTTGTATCACATGTATCATAATGGCAACAATTAGTAGTAGACGAAAGCCCTTGCCTATCATTTTAGTTTGTCATGTCTCATGTGGAAGAACTTTTGAGTAATAATGAAAATCATTATTTTTTTTATCAATTTTATTTTATTTTAAGGGACCTGAATCTTTTTGGGCTACAACCCAACCTAAGTGCTCAAGTACCATTCTTGTACACTTTATTTCCATGCATTTGATTTAGTTACATTTTTTTGCAAATCTCATCTCTAAAAAATATTGTCTTTGTAGGGTTTGTGAATATTCTCTTTCCTGTGTTTTTTTATGTGCCTTGTCTTGATAAACACAAAAATAGTTTTTTTATGCAATAATAATCTTTATTTAACATTCCACTCATCCTTTCCATCCTTTTACCATTTTTCACATTAGTAGTTTATTATTTGTTTACTCCCCTTTATTTTATCTATCAACCATGCACTTGGTTTCCATATAGATGGTATCATTTTGTAGGAAAATATAATGTTGTTTTGATGCATTTATTTCACTCACAACATCATCTTTTTACTGACCTTTTTACATCTTTTCAAACTACTAAAAAACTACTAACAAGTTAGATTCTTCCTCAATGAGCTACAAGAAAGCCCTAATTTTGCCTCTTCTTTGTATGAGATGATCCATTGGGTGTACATGGGTTTGGAAAGAAACTATTTTCCCTTCCATAACCTTCCCCCCATGCTCTCCACTCTTCCAACTACATATAAAACTCATAAATACGCTCTTAGATGTTTCTTGTAGCAAAAAAAGTCCACGTTGTAGCAATACACAGATTCCCTTGGAAAGTACCTAAATTTGCACAAAAAGATTATCTATCATTCCTCACTATTTTATAACATGCATTAAATCCCATAGATTGATTTAGAGGTTTAAAGACCCCTTAGGAACTTTAGCCTAGTAGTTGTATCTTTCTTTCTTCAATTAGGGTATGTTGTTTGAATGTCTTCTTTCAGTTTCCAAATTGATTTATCATGAATCATAAAGTAGGATTTATTTTCCTCCAACAACCTTGAAGCTTTTTCTTTGTTTCCTTGCAATAGCATAAGTTTATTTCAATCATTTACTTTCCTGCAATATCATAAACTTACTTTCTGTAAAATAGAGTAGAATTAGTTCTTGTCATTTAACTTGTTGCAATTAGATTAGGGTTTACCTTCTTTCATTTAATTTTATGCAGTAGAATATGATTCCTTTTAATTATTTTCATTCCTAATATTTATAATATATCTATTTATTGTTCATCAAGTTTTCTAAGCATTTCCTGTAGCCTATTGGTATATGTGCATTTTTACTTCTCTTTAGCTACATCAGATTAACCTAAGTAGAATATATTTCCTACCATACATATAGTATTAATACCTCTTATGTATGTATAAACCCTGGGTTGATAATTAAAGTTGAGACCCTCGAGATTTTTGACACTTTTATTCTAATAATGAGGCCCGTCATTTTCTGGCACCGTTGCCATGCATGTGTCAATGTAGGTACTATTTTCTTCTCTAAGTTGATGCACTTTCATTTCATTTACTGAAAGAAACACAAGAAACTTACAAAAAAATTTCTAATTATAAAAAAAGTGCAGAAAAATAAATTATTTTGTGCCTCGTAGAGTTAGTGATAATTCAGGGAACTTTCTACCTAGAACCCCAACTCCTATAAACAATCAACCTTCAATAGTTGATTGTGGGCCTACCATTCTATATACCATGGACCTAGAGGCCTGATTAGGTGAGAAATAAAAAAGTTTTGATGAGGCTATAGGAGGAAAATAATATCCATCACCTACTAAGAAAATGATTGGAAATAAACATCATGAAGTATTTCCTATCATGAAGACAAATGGGGAAGCTAGAATGAAAAATATCAGCCTCACTTCACTTCCCCACTTCCATGAAATGGATTCAGGGGACCCTAACAACTTCATGTTTGAGTTTTTTTTAGTTTTCAAGACATGTGATTATACATATGATGAGAAAAAGCTCAAATTGTTTAGTTCTACCCTCAAGGATGGAGACTTGCACTAGTTCATGAGTTTTAAAGGGGGTAGAATTACTACATGGGCCCATATGCAACAAGAATTCAACACCAAATATAGGGGCTATTGCAGTGGAAGATATATGAGGGTGGAAATATTCACAATGGCCCAAGGGACAAAGAATCACTAGAAGACTTTGAAGAAAGATTTTAGCTGAGCTAAACGAGTGGTAATTGCACCCTTGAGTTTGCTTCATTGAAGCTAGCCTTGCTCCATGGGTTCATAGAAGAGTTGACGGAGACCCAAAATATTTTTTCAAATGGAGATATTTATCACCTCAACTATGAAGACAATAAAAAATTGTTCAAAAAACAATCTAAAGGTACAAGAAAAAGAGGTATTTCTAGCTAGGGTTTGGTATGTACTTCAACCATTAAGAATTAAATAGGAGGTATGTTGGAGCATTTTAAAAGTGAAATATTACATAATTTTACCTCGCATATGGACATGTTGGATATTTAAAAAAAAAAAAGAGGAGGAATAAAGAGAATTAGTGATATTTTTACCTAGATTCACCAAGTGGCACCCTAGAAATGAGTTTCCATTAAATCTTATAGAAATTCTCTCTATGTTTGAAGAGAATAATTCAAATGAAAATTGTTCATATTTGATAGGTCTTAAAAGTAGTGTATCAACGTGAAGAAAGAGGCATGGAGAAAATTTTATTCATCAACCAAAAGAAGCCACATGGCACTAAACCATATCAACAAGTTATGTGTTATCACCTAGATTGAACCTCAGGCCGAAGGATGGCATTGCCACAATAACCACAAAACATGCTTAGCTAGGTAGCTAGCCCTACTAGCCCAGGAGAAGGCTCTCTCCATAAGGATCTCAGCCAAGGTGACTAGATCAAGAAAATGATATTAGGCTAGGTATTATAGCACAAGGTTTGATTTGATTTTGAAGGGTTTTGCTGGATTAGGAGGAGCCAAACAGTTAGAGCAAGGAAATTAGGTCAAAATTGCAGGGATTCGATGGGGCAAGGTAGGCACAATACTCAGCACTCTAGGATTTTGGTGAGCTCCAGTATTGCAGCAATAATGCTGCAACTCCTGGGGCTCCCTTCTTTACTTTTATCAACTTGGTAGTTCGTAACAAACTTGGAAGTGACGGTGTTGTATGCATAAGTACTAGCTCTTACTATAGGCTGTCACTTGATCAGCTGGCACAAGTTTGCTAGGAGGTTAAGCCAACTTCTATGAGTTCTCAGAAGAAGCTTTAACTGTGATGAAAGGAAACTAACTCTATAGGGGTTATTCTACTTACAAAGAGAAAAGGAAAACTGAAACAAAACACAAATCCTAGCAAACCCTAGTTTACCTACCAACCCTACTTTTGCAAGAAAAGAGATGGAAACTAATGAAGTGAGTTCCATTGACTACTAAAAAGGTAAATTGAATTTATTCAAACTACTTCTGAATAGAAATGAGAAGAAATCATCTTTTTGTACTTTTGAGTATTTTTATTTGGAATTATTATGCTTGTGATTTGATTGGTTGTGACTGTGTAAAGGTTTGGTGGCAAAGGAAGATGGAGTTGGCTTTTGCAGAAGGTGTGGAAGGTGTGGAGAGGTC
Source organism: Pinus tabuliformis (assembly GCA_031772625.1). Lineage (NCBI taxonomy): Eukaryota > Viridiplantae > Streptophyta > Pinopsida > Pinales > Pinaceae > Pinus > Pinus tabuliformis. Next base: position 1,410,493,230 of record CM062820.1, on the reverse strand, counting down.
CTAAGAAGCCCCTAGTACACTTCCTAAGACTCCCATTGCGATCAGACTTCGAAAAATCACTTAGAGGAAGTTCTATAGGAGGATGAAGGGGATCTACAGGAGTTTCTACAGGAGGTTCTACAGGAGGAGGCTGAAAGTGGTTTTTGGAGGTTTGAAGGTGGAAAAATGATGTGAAAGGGGGAATGAAGGCCAGATGAAGGTTTTGAGGGGTCTATAACTTGCCAAGGAAGATCAGGGATTGTTACTGGGAAATCTAGTGTCTATGCAGAACTGCTAGTCCCACTAAGGGTGGTAGCTACCTTAGAAACAAACAAAGTAAAACTACTTTCGTATTCCTTTATGATAAATAGATAAGAGGGGAATGAGGACACCAACCTCAATCTTGTGCTTGGTTCCTCACTTGATTCCTCTCCCTTCTGATAGATCCTTGCCACTTGTTTCATCGTCAGCCCAGCTTCAGAGAGCACCTGTGGAATCAAAGCAGCACAATACTATCCGAGAACATAGATCTACTAGCATAAACAATATAAGATCAGATGTATATTGACCACACACAAACATATATCATAAAATATGCAAGAATATGGAGGAAAACTTGAATAGCTTTATTGATATCAAGAGAAAGCAGGGAGGATTACAACCAGTTGTTCTGACCCAGCATCATCCTCTCAGCAGGAAGCCCTTCTTCACCTCATGAAAAGCTTAGATCACCCAACACTATGATGTTACAGCAAGAAACCAACAGCACTTCCTCACAAGATACAAAATTCCAGCCTCTAGATCTTTGGGATGAGGGATCCATATATAGATGTTTGCAAGGGGGGTGAGTCAGCTTCTGGGGTTTGATTAGTGTCCTCTCTCTAATAGTTCTTGATTCCACTTGGAGAATGATGATCTCTTACTCATCCCTGGGTGAATTCAGGGAGGCAAGTGTCACAGGAGATGTTTCTGGAAGATTCCATGATTCTCCACCTCGCACACTGCCTCTACCATTTGTCCATTCTCGCCCATCGCACCCTATAGAAGGGATTTTCAGTATGCATCACACCCTATATGTGTATTTAGGTGGGATGCAACGCACTTTGTCCATGGAGTAGGTGAGATGGTCCAGTTTTGCCTAGTTTTGAGTAGTTTTTCATGGAGAACTTCTGGGAGATGATGTGATTAGCTGACCTTGTTCTTTTAGGGGTTGGAAAAACACTTTTAGGGACTTATGATTCCTTTGTTTATGGACATTTTAGGATTGGGGTTGCAGTGCCCAAAAATGTCTATAACAGTTGCCCCCTAAAGCATGAGGTCATTAATTAATTTTTGATGTTGGGTGAAATGATTTATCATGAGGATCCGAAGTTTTTCGAGCTGGAAGGCGACCTGTAATAAGATACAATACAATACATTATCTTCATAATATTTTTCATTTCCTGGTTGAGTCGGGCATTCCCATGCTCAGCTTTATAAATTCATTTTCATGTACATAGGACAGACAATCATCTGAGTGCAGACTGATGGTCCCGATAGAGCCATCATCCCTTAGGTTGGATGATTATCTATGCAGCAATGATGTACATTGGATGTCTTTATTTCCTTGAATGTATCTCGTAGCTCAGATGGATGAAACTAGATCCGGTGTCTTCAATCTCGTTCAATCTTCACTCGAAGTACAAGTTAATCCATGTGAGAGATGTTCTGGAGTCGAACATGGAAAGACATTGCCTAATTACCAGCCAATGATGTAAGTTGTTAACAGGCATGAGAGGAATCACCGATAATGATGATGACCCTGAAGGTACTACAGTACAATTCACATGGTGTGAAAAGGGAACTTGGTGATGAGCCCCAAATTGGGTAACTTATTGGGCTCATTTTTCCTAATTATCCTTGTTCAGTCCTTGTTCAATCCTCCATTTTTCATAGCTTATGCATTATTTTTAGTATGTTTATGTCATTTGTATGAATAAGGGTGGTCACTCTTCCTAGGTGGCTAACACATGCTTATTTCAAGTTTTTTGACACATGTTGGAGCAAAACTGAGCAATCATGGGCTAGAAGACAGCCAAGCTTGAGGTGAGGATTCGTAGGGGTGTTGTCTATGACATTAAATAGCCCTTCCTCAGGATCTTCACCACCAAAATCCGAGCCCACAGGCCACCAAAACTAGATCTTGAAGGCAACCAAGCAGATTTTGGAAAAGGGACTGTCTATTAACAGTTGGACAGCCAAGTCCCCAAGATTTAGGAGGCCTGCTAGGGCCCTTGTGGTGTATAAATGATAAGGCCTCAGCCTTCAAAAAGGACTTTTGGAAACCATTGCATATTTCTGCACTACAGTGCTGTCAGCTTTAACTCATTTTCTTGTAGCCATTTTGGCGTAACTCTTGACTGATGACTATTTTTTGATAGTGATAAGCAGTCCTATTTCATATCTACTCTGAGTTTTCTATAGGAGTTGTAGCTCTTAGGGTTGGGCCCAACCTGAGAGCCTAGGGCCTCCTTTATGTAGTGTTATCTTTCCTTTGAGCATCGTTGTTTTCCTTTTGTGCATTTGCAAACGTATTTCTGTTAGGCACGTTAAGTTGTGTTGACTAACTAGGTCACTGTTTATGAATAGAATGCTTCAGATGTTTAGAATAGATCGGTAGGATAATAATAGGAAAAAGGCTCCAAAAAAGGGTCAACAAACACTTTTGGTTTCACCTCTTCCTTTTTGGATCAGGGGCTACAATTGAAGTAACCGTGCTATCCCAAACAAAAACACTAGTTTGCTTTACCATGCAATCCTTACTGTACTATTTTCACTTGAAGAAGTTGGTTATGTGTTCATATCTCTGAAATGTTTCATTGCATAGTTGATATACATGGTTCTCTTCCAAATAAAGCTGCTGTCCATTCACTTTATTGTTAGATAAATTAGATTAGCTAGGACATTGATTACTTGCAAGACTTTGTTGATTCAGTTGAATGTATATGGTGCAGAGCATCTCTACCACTCTTTCATCCACCTAAGCTTCATGAGAGCCATCTGCTCCATCTCCTAGATAGGTTCCTCGTCTCACATCTATCCTCTTGCCCACGTAACCCTACCTTTTTGTGCAATCATTGTTTCAGCCTTCTTTGAGCCAATTTAGCCATCTACACCTTCTCAACACTCCATCCACCAGTCCTTGCGCCACTTCAAACCCCTATCCTACCTCCATATCAATTCATGCATCTTCCGTCACTCACCCATCCTCCAAAATCCAATTTTTAAAACATCCTATAGAAATTTCTGAACATCCTGTAGAAATTCCTGAACATCCTGTAGAACCCCTGCAGACTTCCTATAGAAGCTCACAAATGAGGTTTCTTGATAGCCAAACTTTGTGAAACTCTCTGGAAGGGTGTTAGGGACTCCTTAGACCCTCTCTAAACCTTCCCAACCTCTTCCAATCATTTCTCCTCCTTGATCCACCCCTACACAGTCAAAGAACAGTGAAAGCATATGCATGATGAAACTGACGACTTAATCAAAAATACAAAAAGATTTTTTCTTCAGATAGAGGTAGTCTAGACACATGTATTTTACCTTCATAGAAGTAATGGCATCTCTTTCAGTAGTTTGCATTCTCTCCTTTGCATCAGTAGGACTAGCTGGTAGAATTAGGGTTTCCTAGGGTTTGCGTTTTCCTTTAGTTTTTCAATCTCTTTTCACAATTAGATTAGCTTCCTTCGAGTTAGCTTTCATCCATCAATTAAAAAGCTTCTTCTAAGAGCTTATAGAAGTTGGCTTAAGCTCCTACCAGACTTGTGCTAGCTGACCAAGTGACAGCTGCGGCAAGAGCTAGTACTTGTGCATACAGCATCGTCGCTTCCAAGTTTGTTACGAACTACCAGGTTGATAAAAGTAAAGACGGGAGTCCCAGGAGTTGCAGCATCATTGCTGCAATATTGGAGCCCACCACTTGGCGTCGAACACCATGCAAAATATTTCGGTCGAAGGCCAATGATGTAAACCTGTCGCCGGAAGTGAGAAACTTGCCATTGAGGCATGCAAGCTTCAAAGTACTAGGGGGGTTGTTCCTAAATCGACTTCTTGGATAATGAGTTGATGTCGACAAGAAGCGATCCGTCACAGGAGGGCATTAATGAATCCCACATCTGTGACACGAAATGGAGCAAATGATTTTAATGGAGGTGAAAACGATCTGAGGATACAAGGTTTAGGGTGGCAGTCATGAAAAGATGGAGCATGAGTGTATTGCAACGGATGAGACACAGGTGAATCCTCTGAGTGACTTCTCTTGAACATATCGACGACACTAACATGATGGATTGGTAGTGTTAACCCCAAATGTGGATGGTGTGATGGACCAATGGTGATGTGACCGGTGAACGAAACAACCCAACTCGACTCGGATGCGGAGTGAAAGTGTCATGTTCAAGAGCGACTTGCTACCAATGAAGTTTCTTCAAGTTTTCTTCCCAATTTTCCCCAGTCATTGCTGACCAGTACCTCTTTATTTTTGTCAAGATTGAGGAGGATAACATATGCTTGTTCTATAATCTGCCCTTCGGGAAAACCCATCGCTATGTTTTAACGAGCCTAGTGATAGTGAGACTCGTTCTTGTCTATAAGGACAAGTTTGTCGCTATTAGGTTTTAACGAGTTTAACGACAAAGATAACTCGGTCCTTTTCAATTTTAGAGAGTCTAAACGGGATGTAAAGTAAACTCCAACAATCCCTTTTTCGTCATATAACCCCTTAGGTCCGAAAAAGTATAAAACAATACGAAAGGGATGAATTTTCGGTAATTTTAACGAGCCAAACAAGACAAGCGCTCGATATTTTTTTGTAATAATCCCTTGGGTCCAAAAAGATTAAAATCTAAAGGAGGGATAGCACTTCCGGTCGCTTTAACGAGCTGGAGAGGCCAATTGCTCGGTAATCTTTTCATATTTTACGAGTCAGATGAAAAGAGCTTAAAGGAGACTCATTTTTTGAGGAACGAGTGATAATTTCGGATAGCAACTGATTCCAGGTAAGGTTTGGAATTTTCCAATCATGGCAGTGTCACAAGGATGGCTAACTGTATCACTTTTCGCAGCTGTTCCTCAAAAGGGTAAACAATCAAATGGAGGTGAATGATCGACCAATATAGAGTGGAGGTGATGATGAGAACATGACCAAGGCTTCAAAGGCTGATGATAAGGCATTCACGATGGTTATTTACCAGAAATTGGTTCATTTTTTAATGAGCTTAAACTTTGGGGGGAACGTTTGGTCATTGCTTATGTTTATTTTTTAATGAGCTTGAATTCCACATTAAAACTGCTCGATATACTGGTCATTTATTACTTTGATTTTACCATTGAAAACTTTGTTCCTTCAAAGGTTGTACCGCCCCTTCAATTGCTTCATAAAACTAGTTAAAAACAAATAATATATGCTTGAAAAATGAGTCAAAACACTAATATTTTACTTGAATTACGTGAAAAGTAATTTAAAAGTGGTTTTTACCTCTCATTTTACCATCTCATTTGAAGTTTGGTTTGTTGGAGCTTTGGAGGTGCTTTCCCCTTTTATTTTCACCAGCTGATTCCGGGAGATTCTGTAGACGATTCTTGGTGCCATCTAGACCAGGTAGGAGCTAAACCTGAGCTCTTCAGTTTCATCCTTTCCTTTTTGAATTCTGAGCATGTTTTCTGGTTTTTCTGAGCCTCTGGGGTTTGAAAAACTTGCCTTGGCCTCATCGCACCTCTTCTATATCGAAAGGTGCGATGCATTCTAGCTTGGCCATTGGCCAGTCAGCATGCATCCCACCCAGAACACTGCTGGGGGTGCGATGGGTGCAAAGAGGGAAATTTATGCACAGTTTTTCATGGAAATTTTTCCTTTTTTTTTACCAAATCAGGATCCTGACTCTCCTCTTGTTTATTTTTAGAGATTCATTGGAGCAAAATGCCTGCTACATGGTGAGAACGAGAGCATGAAGAAGAGGAAATGCTTGCTTTACATGATTCGGTTACTGTAAATGCACTGCGGAATTGTGGCCTGTTCAAGTTTTTCCGCATCTATAGCATGAGGCAACAAATCAACTTGTTGCAGTATTTTCTCGATGCATGGGATCCTACCACCCAGGTGTTCCAGATTAGGGGCAAGTCCATCCCCTTGACTTTCATGGACATCTATTTTTTTACCAGCTTATCGAGGCGCAGTGCCCCTATTTCATTATCAGGTGCCGCCCGTGGGGGCGAATCCGTGAGAGATTACATTCGCCGTTACTGCAGAGAGGGATCTCAGCTAAGTAAGGAAGGCAAGATCAATATCCGAGATGTCACTGGCATGTCCTTGAGGACCATTCTGTTCACTTTTGCTAGACTGGTTGGTAGTGCGGCTCTTCATGTGGCCAACAGGTCTTATATGAAGTATGCCTTGGAATGCCTTGAACCAAAGGTGTTCAATTGGTGTGATGCAGTACTCTCTGTGATGAAAGAACAACTGACAAAGGTGAAGAACGGCAAGTTGAAGAACTTCGGCTATGGTTCTATTTTGACCGCCTTTGCCTTGGAAAAGATCCCACTGATGCAGCTGCAATATGTTTCACTTGGTTTACCTCCACCGACTGAGCCACGGATGCAGAGATGGGTTGACCTTATGGCCCGACATGCTGGTTAGTCCCAGGTTCCCTTTTCTGATACTTTCTTCGAGTGGTTCAATCGTCAGCAGATGGTTTTTTCTGAGTATCCATATGGTGGTATGGATTTCCAGGGTGACCCGGATTTGGTACTGCTGGTTGGCGAGCAGTGGGGTGTCATTGGTAAATTCTTTGACCATATCTATGTTTATCATTTCTCTTTATAATGTTCTTGTGCTTTCTTCTATAGACTAATCAAAACTCATGTGCTCATGCAGATGTTGGACCAGTTCGGCCAGTAGTACGCTTGAGAGTGCCAGCTGCCGCTCCAGCAGGAGAGGTTGTAGGAAGGGCTATCCTTCGCGACCTTGATGTGGCCGAAACTCTTTCAGCATTGCAAGATCAGGTCGAAGGCCTCACTCTTGGTATCCCGGATGTGAGGACTGACAAGCTGCCCCTAAGGTTGCAGTGACATACTACTGGCGTGCCGAGTCGATGGACTAGGCTTTTACGCATGATTGCACAAGCGGTGACATGTTATCACCAGCATCATTAGACTAGGGTGCCCCCTAGAATTTTGAGTTTTGGGTCTTCTGACCAATTTTGTCTTGGTTACAAAACATTATGTGTAAACCATAAACAGTTATACATATGTTTTTGATTTTCGAAGTTTTATTTTGGCTAAGTTACATGATCCTGATGCAAATATTGATGAAATGCTTCTTTTTATAAATGTTGCAAATGTCTATCTAACACATAATTTGCCAATGAGTCTGTTAATGTGTTTAAGTTTTTGGAAATATGCTGATATTGAATAAGATCAAATTTCCTTTCCAAAATCTTGACTCTTAGGAACATGCGATAGATAGCTGGATTTTGGACGGAGTAGATACCAGTGTGTTGTAGTATGACGAGTTGCGAGTCTAGCCTAACGACAAGTCAGCGTATGCCATGTATGATGGCATTAGAGAGGAGTTCTATCAACACGCTATATTCAGCGATGTTATTTGTTGACCGACCAATACATACCCCTCTGAAACTTACTAACTCGCTGCTTGGATCAAAAATGGCCTAGGCCACAGAAGATAGAATCTGCGAACTACGGCTTGCTCCGTCGGCATATCCAAAAAAAGATTCCAATAGGTTCGACATCTGCGATAAATGTAAAAGGTGGATTACATGACCAAAACAATTACCCTTAGCGAAAACAAAAACGTAACAAAAGCATATGGGTTACTACACTGAATCATGCGTAGTAATTCTTGAGGTGCAACTCGTTACGGGGTTGCACCAGTGGAATCCCGTCATAATCCATTAACTCATAGGCTCCTTTTGCTAATACATGTTTAACAATATAGGGGCCCATCCACAAAGATTTGAATTTACCTACTCCCAATTTAGCAGATTCTTGGTCGTAAAGTAAGACCAAGTCACCTTCTGCGAAGACACGGGGTTTGACATTCTTGTCGAACTGTGCCTTGACTTGTTTCTTATGGGCTTCATTAGCCAAAGCAGCATCACGACAGGTTTCATCCAATTGGATTAGTTCCAAGAAATGATCCTCCTCTTCTAAAGTTCTGGGGATAAGGTCGAGTGCGAGTTTGAGGGACGAGATTTCACACTGAACTGGTAGGATTGCTTCTAGGCCATACACCAGTTGAAAGGGTGTAAACCCAGTTGCATTCCTCATCGATGTTCGGTATGCTCACAAGACTGAGTACAGGATCAGGTGCCAACTCCTTTTGTGGACTCCAATCGTCCTTTGTAGCATCCGCTTCAGGATCTTGTTGATTCCTTCAACTTGTCCATTAGCCTACGGGTAATATGGAGTAGAGCTGTCGTGGGACAACCCTAGTTTGGCAGCCATTTCAACCATCATGTGATTGTCAAAATGCGATCCATGATCTATGACTATGGCCTGTGGAACGCCGAATCTAGCGACTACATGATTGAAAAAGAAAAGGGCAGCCATTTCGCTGGTGTTGTTTAAAGTAGGCATCGCCTCGACCCATTTGGTAAAATAGTCTACCGTGACTATGATATACCCATGCCCCCCGGTCGAGGTGGGGCTATATGTCATGAAATCTATGCCCCATTTGGTGAATGGCCCAACAACAACTATTGGCTGCAGGGGTGCGGGTGGTCTTCTAGTTTTGCTATCAAAAATTTGACATGCATGGCAACTTCTCACTGCGATTATGAAATATTTGAACATTGTTCGCCAGAAGTATCTGGCTCATAAAAAATTTTGCGCCATAGCGTAACCAGATTGATGCCCCCCACATGCGCCTGAATGAAAATCATTCAGGACTTTTTCGGCCTCCTCGTGGGTGAGGCACCTCCTCAGAACTGTATCAACACCACGACGGTAAAGCGTATCACCGACAATCATGTAGTCTTTTGATTGGTATCGAATACGTTTTTGTTCCAAGCGAGAGGTATTAGACCTATATTTTTGGTTTTGGAGATAGATGATTATGTCTCCATACCATGGATTGCTTGAAGATATCAGAAACAAAGATTCAACCACGATGGTTTCTTCGGATGTGTCATCGTTGGATGACAATGGGAGATCGCATAGGAATTCTGCGAAAACCATGGATTTCTTTGATTTGGATTTTACAAATTCCAGATCAAACTCTTGAAGGATTGCTATCCATTTTGAATATTTGTCCCTCAGCAACTGTCCTGACAGTATATAATTCATGGGGTTGCAATCTGACAAAATGGTAGTTTTTTGAAAGAGGACATAGTGTCGAAACCTCTGGATCGCTTGAACAACTGCGAGAGTCGGATTTTCAACATAGGAATACTTTCTTTCTGTATCATTTAAGTTTCTACTCAAATAATATATGGGATGTTCAACTCCATCGAATTCTTGAACTAAAACCATTGCGATGGTTGTATCTGCTGCAGCTAGATACAGGTTAAAGTCTTTTTGATAATCAGGAGCATACATTAATGATGCTTTCATTAGGGATTCCTTTAAAGCATCAAAGGAAGCTTGCGCGACCTGATCCCATTCGAAGGGGACTTCTTTTTTCAAAATACGTGTATAACCTTTAGCAAGTTCGGCGTAATTTGGAATGAACCTCCTCAAAAAGTTTGCTTTCCCTTGGAGTTTCTGAATCTGAATCAAATTTGAAGGTGGAGGCAAATTTATGATTGCCTAAACCTTACAAGGGTCGAGACAAATCCTATCCTTTGAGACTATAAAGCCTAGCAAATGCCCAAAACTGACACAGAACACACATTTGTGTGGATTGAGTCGTATCTTGTAGTGTCGGCAACGTAGAAATATCGCTCTCAAATGCTGCAGATGATTGGGCTGCTTTCACGAGTGAGCTGGAAGATCGTCGAGATATGGTTGAACGATGTTTTTGATGTCATGGAAGGCATAATTGATTGCCCTCTGGAAAGTTTCCCCTGTGGTATTTAAACCAAAGGGTAGCTTGCGGTATGCAACTGTGCCCCACGGACAAATAAATGTAGTCTTTGACTGGTCCTGTGGGCGGATATTTATTTGATTATACCCGGAGAATCCATCCATAAATGAAAAGATTTCACATCCGGCGCATTCGTCAATTATCTGGTCAATAAAGGGTGTAGGATAGTTGTCTTTTGGACAAGCTTGGTTTACATCCCTATAATCGACGCACACTCTAATTGTTCCTTGTTTCTTCATTACAGGAACAATATTAGATACCCAATCTGTTAGAGGAACCGGGTAAATGAAACCAGCATGGAGAAGTTTTTCAACTTCTGCCTTGATGGCAGCGGTTTTCTTGGGGTGCACCTGCCATAGCCGTTGTCTTACTGGTTTGACATCTGGATACATCTTTATCTCGTGTTCAACTGTACTCGAGTTAATGCCTGGCATTTCATCATACGACCAAGCAAAGACATCTCTGAATTCATGAAAAAGAGCTTCATATATTTCTAGTTCTGAAGGAGAACAACATTTGCCAACATAAATATTCTCTAGAACATTTGTTTTGGTCAAGATATTTATGGCTATGTTCTCTTCGATATTGGACAAGTTTCTCTCGAAATCCACTGTGTTTACAGTATTTGATAGGAAATCAAAAACTGAAGGATGATTAAGGTCATTAGGAGTATCTTCTTGACAATCCAAAAGATGGGAACAATGGTGGTAATCTTCCCATGGCACCCCATCAATCATCATTGACTAAATAATTCCTTCGTTGGTGTTATGCACTTGCGACCAAGGATCTAAAGGGGTGTCATATTCCTTAGACCTATCTATCCAAACGCTTGAGGAGCGTTGATTTGGGTTTGCCTCCCATGCCAAAAACATTTATTGCTACAATATTTCTATTGAGCTTGGAGGCGATACCCGCGGATGATCCATTTTAACATCGTTTTCTGAGATCTTTTGAATAGAAGATATCATATTGCAAGTTCCTACCGCTGCTACTTCTGCCAGATTTATTGGAGGTGGGAGTGCAAAAGTCCCCATTAATACAGGGTCTTTTAGTAGGCCTACTCCGATATTTTGAAGCGAATGGGGGCTTCCATGGATCATCAGAATGCTTCCCATAACTTGGGAACTATTGGGGAGAAATGGTTGTTGGTCGACGATTGTAATTCCCCCTTGAAAAGGAAATGCAATCTTTCTAAAGTGGGTTGACACAACGACATCCGTAGCATATATCCAGGGCCTTCCCAGTAGGATGTTGTAATCGAGGTTTCCGTCGATTACTTCAACATCTATTTCTATTGTTTTTCCCTCCAGTTCAACTTACAAGTTACTTAAAATCCCATATGAGGTATATGTTCATCCATCAAATGCTTTAAGTGTTGTTGAAGATCGCGATAAGATTGGAGATCCTAGAGTTTCCCAGCAACTCATGGACATAATACATGTGGATGCCCCCTCATCAATAATTGTTTGATGAACAGTTTTGTTGAGGGCTTTCACTTGAATGAGGAAAGCTAGTTGAGCTGGTAATTGAGGATCATATCCTTTGTGATTAAAGGACACAAGATTAGAATCCTTTGGGTCAATCCCACCTATTGCTGATAATAAAGCCTGCTTTTGGGAGGGACAATTTTGCAGTACCTCAAGTGTCGACATAGTGGATGGCGATTGGGCCAGATCTTCTGCTATATTATAATGCTCCGCTGCTTTGGCACGTGGAATAAATGTCGATTTGTGTACTACTCCCTTTGGTTGTTTTATTGTCAGCTCTTGAATGATGGGTGGCACAACTTCTGTCGAAGTTGTCGTCGAACTACTAGGTTGATCATTATCCTTGTTGTTCGACATCTGTGGATTCCTCTAATCTTTATTCCTTGTTGTTATCAAAGCATCATTTCGCTATTTCGAAACCGACAACATCAGCACTTGGGATGGGGAAGCATTATCACTAGCAACTAGATTTGTTCCTGGATTTGGAAACAGATCAGTTAATACTGCCGAGGTTTTTGAATTCTTGAAGAATTTTTTAAGCTCAACTTTATATAGACAGTCTCTTGTCCAATGATCCTCATCACATATTAGGCATGGACTTTTTGGTTTCCTATCTCTAGAATGGTTTGCAGAAGATTTTTCAGGTGATGATTCTTCCTGTTTCTTCTTTTTCCCCTTATTTTTCTTCTTGCCTCCTGGTTGCTTGGTTTCTTTGCCTTTGTCCGTTGAGACGACATTTACTTTCGAGGCGAGAAGTTCCTCATTTTTATTTTTACTTGAAATCTTACTGGCCTTTTTGGATGTAGCCTTTTTTGATTTCATGCTTGTTGCACCTATCACACCATCACCAGCATGAGAGTCATTGTTTGACTTAGGAGGAGGAGGAATGGAAAATTCCGGTCTGGGAGCGTCAGGGATTTTATCGTAGAGCGTGCCAGACTGAGTATAAATCAAGTCTAAGTACTGTGCGTCAGCAATAACTTGCTCTTCAGTGACGACTCATCCCTTTGCCACATCTTCTGTAATGGAAGGTAACAATGACTTGATAAACCATTCAGCTAAAAGCTGACCAAGAACGTATGTTTTACCATTCTACGATGGCGTCGCCACTCATGAATATGATCGGATATGTGAGTGGCCGTCGTTTTCTTGAAATTGGTAAGAAGTTTTGTTCCTATTTCGTACCTTATAGGTAACTAAAAGTGGTTTAAAAAGGTTGTGGCTAGGGTACTGAAGTTATCAAACGAAGCTCTAGGTAATTCGATATACCATTTTGCTGCCAGACCCGTTAACGTTCTCTAAAAAAGGTGAAGCCTAATCGAATCATCGTTTAGGATGTTTGATGAACACCACAGATGGAAGGTCATCACGTGATTCAATGGGTCTTCACCCGGATTTCCATTAAATTTAGGAATATCTGACAGAAGTTTATGCGGAATCGCTGGCCACCAAGGGGCGTAAGCAATTGGATCGTTCGTTAACCGATTAGATCCGGTAACTCTAAAGTCACCATGAAGGGTAACTGCTGATTCAGGTTTGGTGAAGCATACCCAGGGTAAGATGGAATTTCCTGAGCAGTTGGTCTTTGCATACCAGAATAATGCATTTGATGCTGGTAACTTTGGTAAGGTTGATGGGCATAACCATGGTAGAATGGTTGATTTTGACTTTTTTGAATATACGGTTGCCCATTATTTGCAAAGATTGGTTGCTTGGACCCTTGGTAAACTTGTTGGAATTGTGGTTGTTGATACTGCACCAGCCATGGTTGTGAAGCCATGTGCTGTTGTCCAATACTGGCTGTTTAACCAAGATGAGGGGCAATTGCACCCGTTTAGGCCTGTGTCATTCCACTAGTTGGCAATTGTGGTTAAGTCGCAGGGGCAAGAGGCTGTTGCATTACAACCTGAGAAACCTGATGTTGGCATATAACAGGCAATGTTTGTACTTGTGACATCGTCACTATAGCTGGCGTAGTTGGTATATTTGACATAGGTAAACATTGTTGCATTGAGTATACAACTCTTGGTTGTTGAGGCAGTATTGGCACCCAACCACTGGTAGTAATTCCAACATAACCTAAATTTTGTTGCGAGATCTCGTATGGTTGTTCTTCCGGAGAAGACAATGAAAGGGTATATTGGCCCCCATACGGTGGTAACCCAGTACTCAAAGGAATGATCTGCCTTTGAGGATCGAATTGCCTAAATTGACATCGTGAAGGATCAATTTGCTGAGACTCAACAGAAGACTTTCCGAGTATTATTCCAGATGAACAAACAAGAATGGACCATACTGTCGAAATAGCCCTTGAGTGGGCCCCATCCAGTGATTGAGAACTAGTTGGTACAGCTGGTATGCTGGTTAACATTGTTGGAGTGACAACAGGAAGTTCTGCCGTTGCTGTGTCAGATGACACAGTCTTAGACGTCGACGGTTTTTCAGACATTTCTAGTCTATCCAAAAGATTTCCTAGTGATTCTACAGGAGCTTCTGATAATGGTAGACTAATTTCTAATGAAGAAGGATACAGGGCGATCTGAACTCCAAATTAAGATGGAGTACTAGACTAAGGATCTTCCACAATCTCTTCTATAGTAATCAGACCAGGTGGAAGAGGTAGACCGTCAGGTCCGTAAAATATTTCTGGTTCCGAAGAAGGTATAGATTCGGTAGCGACAGCTGTTTGGGGAATAACACCTTCTAAATCAGTTGTTAATGTAGCTGGTTCAAAAATAGAAGTGTTTACCCTCACACTAGGATCAGTTCTACTGTCCTTTAGTGGTTGTTGAACTTCTTTTGTAAAGGCAGGGTTACCAGGAATGTTTGGAGTAATCGAAGTCTTTGCTGGTGTTGGAACACTTGTTCCAAATTTACTAGGGGACTTTGAACCAGTTAAACAGGTTTGCTTTGTCTGTTGTAGTTTAGACTCTGGAGACAAAGACGGTTGACTCGTAAGCCTTCGCGAACGATGGGGTTTCAATTGACTTTCTTCCACAATTGCGGATTACTCGATCAACTAAAAATCAGAGGGGAATATGTTTCCAAAATAAATGAATTTTAGACGCTTTGACACAACTTGTTTTTTCAATTTTTAAGAGTCAAGAAAAAACAAAAGATGACTCTAGTCACCTTCGATTTTTAATGAGCTTGAAGTGACAAGTGCTCAGATGGAACTTTTCCTTTAAATAATCTGAAAAGGAATGGAAGAGACTACTCTGGAAGTCTAGACAGAGGGATTACCAAACCAATCAAAAACTGCAGAATACTTTTTACGATACGGTAGTCAATCTTCCCGAATGCTGTGTTCAGTGCACTGCGATCGATAGGGCGGCAGACACAGCTTCCTATGGATAAAGGATAAAGCCTATTGTGGTCTCCCAATATATACTCGACGGTATGTGGGAGCACGAGTCCATATTGGCACTTGCCATCTCAAAGTGGAGGAATCACCTAACCAACAATGAAAACAACAGTTACCACGTTTTACGATGCCGGAACACGTCTCTAGCCTAGACTTTTAAATGTTGTGTGTTAGGTTCCAAAGTGTTTTTAGATTCATTGAATTTATTTTATAGTTGATCTTGCTTAAGAAATTTTCCTTTCAGGTTCACCGCATGATGTAGATGTACAATTCCTAAAATGCAGTCTAAGATGATAAACAATTGTTTAATCTTATTTTAGCAATGAAAATCATAGCTACTAAAGAAAGAGGGATGATTTTCTTTCAACATAGAGCATAGAGCACACACTATATGCACTGTCCTAAATCAAACTAACAAGCAGTCTAAATGAAAATGCACATGCATGTATTGTTTTTAGCCTTCTTAGTGTATGTGATGATAAGAAAGCTAAATGCAAATCTGAATTATTTCCAAAGTGACAATACTCAACAAATTTCTTTTCAAAATGAAGTGAAAGTAAGAGAGACACTTTGCGATTTCAAAATGAAAGTTGCTTTTCGACACTTTAAAAATTAATAATTCAAATCATATACAATAGTAACTGTATAATCAACTATCAGGAACAATGGGATTGTCTTCTATGGCTGAAAACAATAGCTACGACACTTTCAGATCAAAGAACGACAGTTCAATTATGCTACTTTTTTGCAAAAGAGAACCAAAAATGATGCAAAATACATAAAAACACTTACAGTTCTTTGCACTATGGAGGCGGAATAATGTAAAGGAAGGGGATTTTGCAGAGATACATTGACCACAGATAGCTAAACTCCAGAATAGGATTGAAAACAGTGAGGGGAAAAACCAAAGCCTGAAGGTAAAGTTAACCTTCTCTGATCAGCGCACCTGTTACGCAGTGAACAGAGTATGCAGTGCACCTACTGCACTCGGGAAGTGCGATGCATAAAGACTACCTTCAAGGAAGGGTGCGATGGTACTAGTACGAGACTTTAAACTAGTTTTTACTCACAATTTGCAATCCAGTTCGGGTATTTAAGCTAAGAAAGTGATGGTCAGTATATGCAAATCACAGAGGTAGATCTAAGGAGGTTACTATAGCTACCACTCAGGGTAATTAGTCTGTTTGTAGATCGATACAAGTTTAATTCATAAAAAAAACCTGGAGATTGACTGAAGCAGCATTGATCTACTTTGCATTCGTAAAACAAATGCAGTTTGAAGGCTAGCTGGCTTGGCTTCAGGCTCCGTCTGTAAGTTTATAAAAGAATCAAAGATAGGCTAACAAACAATCTAGTCGCTCCCCAGTGGAGTCGCCATTTTTTTACCGCGAAATCTACTGTCTATGCAGAACTGCTAGTCCCACTAAGGGTGCTAGCTACCTTAGAAACAAACAAAGTAAAGATAATTTTGGTATTCCTTTATGATAAATAGATAAGAGGGGAATGAGGACACCAACCTCAATCTTGTGCTTGGTTCCTCACTTGATTCCTCTCCCTTCTGATAGATCCTCGCCACTTGTTTCCTCATAAGCCTAGCTTCAAAGAGCACCTGTGGAATCAAAGCAGCACAATACTATCCGAGAACAGAGATCTACTAGCATAAACAATATAAGATCAGATGTATATTGACCACACACAAACATATATCATAAAATATGCAAGAATATGGAGGAAAACTTGAATAGCTTTATTGATATCAAGAAAAAGTAGGGAGGATTACAACCAATTGTTTTGACCCAGCATCATCCTCTCAGAAGGAAGCCTTTCTTCACCTCATGAAAAGCTTAGATCACCCAACACTATGATGTTACAGCAAGAAACCAATAGCACTTCCTCACAAGATACAAAATTCCAGCCTCTGGATCTCTGGGATGAGGGATCCATATATAGATGTTTGCAAGGGGGGTGAGTCAGCTTCTGGGGTTTGATTAGTGTCCTCTCTCTGATAGTTCTTGATTCCACTTGGAGAATGATGATCTCTTACTCATCCCTGGGCGAATTCAGGGAGGCAAGTGTCACATGAGAAGTTTCTGGAAGATTCCATGATTCTCCACCTCGCACACTGCCTATGCCATTTGTCCATTCTCGCCCATCCCACCCCATAGAAGGGATTTTCAGTATGCATCGCACCCTCTATGTGTATTTAGGTGGGATTCAATGCACTTTGTCCATGGAGCAGGTGAGATGGTCCAGTTTTGCCCAGTTCTGAGTAGTCTTTCATTGAGAACTTCTGGGAGATGATGTGATTAGCTGACCTTGTTCTTTTAGGGGTTGGAACAACACTATTAGGGACTTAGGAGCCCTTGGTTTATGGAAATTTTAGAATTGGGGTTGCAGTGCCCAAAAAATGTCTATAACAGGGATGAAGGAGATGGTTGGACTTGTTGAAATGGCAAGGAAACAACTTTATGGAAAAACAATGGAGAAATTGGGGCAGATTGGCGAAATGTGGCGAATGAGTTGGGGGACCTATGAGAAGTGAGCTGGTGCTGGCTGTTTTATGGAGGACTGATGAGCTGGAATGTCCTACAAGAGATTTGCACATTTACTTCTCAAAATTGACCAAAGCAAGAACCAAAAAACAAAGTTTTATCTATCTTAAACTAATTTTTGACCTAAAACCAGAAAATGCTGAATAATACCTTATGAACAGAAAAGCATGCAAGAGAAATTATGGTACAAGGGCATAAAATGATCTAAGAAATTAAATATGAACCAATATCAACTCTTCCCAATCAAAGTATCACACTAGCAGTTGCATGAAAGAGAAAAAATTGTGTTTTTGGTGGCAGCAGTACTGCCTTGACCTCAGATCATAGTCCCAAGGAGGGAGAAAGGAGATCAAGACCTACTGTTAGCCTTTTTGGATCTTTTTCTGTCCCTGCAACAACTTACTTAAGCAACTTGAAACAAAAACAACTATTCTAACCATCAAAAGCAACCTAATCTAATGAAGTAAAATGAGTATATGCAGTAGAAATTAACTCATTAATGGAAAAAAAAACATATAAGTACACAAAGGAGGTGTTGGGTAACTTGGGTTGGGCCCTAACCCAAGAGCTTCAGCCCTATGAAAGAGATCAGTGCTGGCTCAAAACTCGATTCATATTCATTATCAAAAATAGTTGTTACATCACATAAAAACTGTCTTCAAAAAGAGCTTGAAAATGAGTCGAGTATAATGCTGCACAAAAGTGAGAAAATATACTAAGAACTGGCTAACCTACTAAGGCTCAAAGCCTTATTATTTATACAAATGGGGACTCCCAATAGTCCTCCTAAAATTAAGGAACTCGGCTTCCTAGAACTGAAGATAACAACAGCCTTACTTGACTTGCTCGGTTGCTGCTTGGAATCATCAATGTGGACCTTTATACTTTGAGGTGCTGATGGAGAATTCGAGGAAGGTTTCATTAATGAAGGAGACAACCCTCCTACAAGTCCTCTTCCTTGTTTCCCTCAAGTTTGGCTACCATTTGCTCATAATTTCCTTGTCTTTGTCCAAAATTGTCCAAAAAATCTGCAATAAACATTCATTAGACTACATGGCAAAGTGACTATCCCCATTCACTCTATTGACATAAATATATTCAAAAACATGCACAAAAATATTGAGAATGGTGGATTAAATCGAAATAATAGGCAGAATGAGCCCATATAGTTACCCATTTCTGGGGCTCATCATCACCCCCTTGCTGAATGGGTTGCTCATCCTCTGAGCAACTAATCTAGCTCTTCATCTTTAATAGCTCTAACAAATTCCCTGAAATCCCAAGCCTCTGATGTGATGTCTTCCTCTCTATCATGGAAACTTGGTTTCCTGTCCACTTCCTCCCATTGTTTATGTTCTTCCTCTTCCTTAACTCCTTCCAATAGTCCTAACAGCAGTGGAGGACTGAACTTAAGACCAATCCAGTTGACTTTCATGTTTTGCATTGAGTGTTTATATAGGGGCACTCTACTCATGGCCTCCATTATTCTATTTGGGGAGTGATACTCCCTAATCCTTAAGCTATGTGGCAATGTATTCCACCTTCTCATGCAGGCATGAAGGCAGTTATTACAAAACAACCTCTTCATATCATCAAAATGAGCAATAGCCTGTGCTTGTCTATCAACATAATCAGGGAGAACTTGAGGATTGGCTGCAAGGTGTTGGTGGGCATTGATGAGAGCCAATGGTTCTGTTGGTTCTTCCCTTATCATCAGGGGCTCACTTAGCTCTTTTTCCATTATTTTCTGAATTTCCACTACCCTCTTTTCTTCATGGCTCATCCAAGAAGCCATAGCCATTCATTGTAAGTCTCCTAATGCAGCATTTGGATCCCATAAATTCATGTGAGGAAGTGCCATGTTATGTAGGTAAAATTATGCTAGCTTTGCTTTATCCTCAGTTGAACTATGATCACATGAATGCATAAACTAACCATAATCTTGAAATGGTATTGTGGCCCTCTGGGCTAATGTCTTAATCTGGAATTGGAGCCACTAGTCTTTGAGATACAGTGCATAGGATTTAGCTGGTTGTCTACAATGCAATGCCTCCATTGCCCAGCTGGCCCTGCAGGCTAACTTGACTTCCTTTTCCTGCAGCTACTTTTTCAAAATCAGCACTTCAGTTGCTGCCTGAGATTCTTTTTCTTGTCGTTCTTTCATCAGTGTTTCACTATCTATCTTTGGTTCTTCTTCTTGTTGTTGTTTCTCTGCTGCCTCACTATCTGCCTGGGGTTCCACTTTCTGTTGTTGTCCCTCCAAGATTGGCAGCTTATTTCTTCCTTGAGGTTCCCTTTCTTGTAGCTTCTTTTTCAACTATTCATTTTCTTCCTATAATTGAGCTCTTCTGATGCTCTCTGTGTACCTTACCATGCTCAACTCCCTGCTTATCTCTCTCAAATTGTTTTCCATGTGCCCTATATCTTCGACTCCTTTAGATTTAGCAATCTACATCTAGGTGTGGGTCCTGACTCTTTCTTTTTCTAGTTCGAAGAAAAGAGGCATAGTGAATTTTTGTTGGATAATCTTCCCACCCTCCAGAAGATTGTAATAGGAGCCTAAGTTAGGCTGAGGTAAAGGCTCTGATATTTCTTTTGCCTTACCTTCATCTCGAGACTGTTCCTCTACCTTCTTTTCTAGTTTTTTAGTTTCTTTGAGCTTGGCCAGTGTCTCATGTAGAGAGGTTGGTGCCTCCTGTAGGACTACTTTAGAGTCCATCAATTTGATCCTTTCCTTCCAAGTGGAGGTCTTAGGACTTCCTCTCTCATAGGTGATGGATATTTTGGAAGGAGATTCCTCCTTCATCATAATAGGTTCATCCTCAATGATAATGGGTTCTTTTGATGGTGGCTGGGGTTTTCCCACATTGATTCTGGTCCTCCTTCGGGCTTTGAAATACATCAATGTTTGTCTTTTTCTTTTCCCCTTTTTCTTAGCTAGAGTGCTTAATGCAACAAGAATAGCTACTGCTTCCCTTGCTAGTGTCTCGAGGGACACTTCTTCCTTCTATTTTTCTTCTTCACCCTCCGCAGTTTTGCCTGTGTCTGATGTTTCTGTTTTTATTTCTGTTGTCTCAGGTGATGTTTTCTCCTTTTCTTGATGAGTTTTTGCCTTTCCAGTGGCAGTCTTTTTCTGAGCTATCTTGGTCTTCTTCTTCTCAGCTTTTGTCCTCTTCCTCTTTTCTGCTTTTGATGTTATTTCTTTCTCTGCCTTAGGTTCAACTGTGCTTGTGTCATTTTTCTCTTTTTCTCTCTGATTTTCCCCTTTTTCTTCTTCTAATTGAACATTTTTGCTTCCTCATGGATTTCCTTTTCAAGTTCCTCTGTTTGCTCCTCCTCTTCACTGCTGGATGGACTAAGGTCATCTGTGAGAGTTTTTATGTCATCTTCCCTAGACATATTCCTGAAAATTTCCCAGGCTATAGGGATGGTATATGTGTGGAGGGCATCCTCTACCAACAATTTAATGAGCCCGTGGTGGGCCAGTTGGTTTGGAACCCCGGCATTCAATTTGGTGCCACACTCCATCAAATATTGGAGGAGAGAATATGGCAGACTAAGTTTTCTAGATGCAGGTAGGTCCATTCCATATCGTAATTCATGCAATAATCTGAAGTGATAACCATAGACTATACTATATCTTCCTTCAAAGGAGATATATTTCATGATCTGGTAGTTTACCTCACCCCATGGATGAGGTAAACTTTTCCTTCTAATCCCATTCTTATCCTCTACAGGATGTTCATCAGGCTGAAAAAATGTCTTTTTAGCAACCTGTCCTAGTGGTTTTTCTTCTTTGCTCCAAGGGAGCCCAAGTGGAAGACCTGTGATTCTCCTAATAAATTCTGGTGTGAGCTTTATGGCCAGACCCCTGAAATTGGCTGTAGCATGGGTTTTTGAATGGGGTCTTAAGGACATTAAAAATTCCTCGGTCACCTCCACATCATATCCATGAATTCTATCAAAGAAAGGCGTCCAGTTTGCCTTGGTGAAGAGGGCTACCACTTCTAGGTGCTCATGAAATTTGTTGGATTTCAAAGGCTCCTTTCTCATAAAACCTCCTGGCATGGTGTTTAGTGACTATTGGAAATGCTCAGGTGGGGAAGAAGGCAACAAACTTTCAAAACTAGAAATAGAGGAATAGTTGAGGTTTGTCTTTCTGGAACTAGAGGAGGTATTTTTCATGTTTCTCTCTTTCACAACAACAATTTGCAATTTTTCCTCCCTTCAAACCCTCTTTTCAACCTGAATTTACTTCTTGTTTTTTTTCTTTTTTTGAGGAAATCAATATTTTGACAAAACAGAGAGTATATAAAACAATGCTTTTCTTCTTTCTCACAAAATAAACAGACTTCCTAATGCAAATTCATTTTTCATAGGCTTGATTTTCTATGGTTGCATCTCTTCTTTACAGAAGAATACGGGGAAGAGAAAGATACAATTTTAGTGCAGAGAAGAAAATGGAGAGACAGTATCAATTTCAGAAAAACAAAGGCAGACTTTTGTGCTCACGTTCCTTTCCTTTTTTAACCCAATACTTTGCTTCTAATCCCACCACCTTGTATAGATATATCACATGTAGAGTGGGTTTCTGAGCCTACCTCGTTTCGAGCTCAAATTTGGCAAAAATTTCAAATTTTTCCTCTGCAGAGATACTCGTTGTCCTTCCTGTAAAAAGCCTCCTATAGACGGTGTTCCCACTCTTGTAGAGCCTGATAAGCAGGAGGGTTTTGAAAACTTGCAGAGAACGACTGGTTCGATGTTCTGAAGGTGGTAGGTGAGTTGTTGCAGTCGAGAACTCATCAACTCAAATGTAAACAAAAGGTGGTGGAAGCTTCGACCACAGTGTACTTAAGCTGAGGGCATGATCTATGGTGACAAGGTGAGGTGGTAGGATGGGTACGTTTTCCCCATCCAGACTGTTCGTCCTACTCCAGTGCCATTATGGTATTTCATGTTGCCTACCCACCATCACTTCCATTATTCCCGTTATACATCGCCACGACTACCGGTTCTGAGTTTTTCTCCCCGAGTTGACAGACCACATGTGCTAACTACATCTTCTGAACTGCTGTTTGAATTGGACAATGCTTGTTTGAACTCAATGAAGGTGGTTTGAACTAAATGAGGGTGGCCAATTATCTAGCCACTAATTTCATTTGATCGTGACCATCTCAATGGTTCATGAAGTTCCTAAATAATATTCGTGCAATAGAGGAACGGGTTTAGCCACTTACCTGTTAGTCACTACCATGCTCTACATGCTCGGACTTTGGCACTTTGTTTTTTATTGTTGTTTTTGTTGGTGCTCATGGCCTTTGAACTGGTGGCTTATGCTGGTGATTTTTAATCAGGCACCACTCCTTGTATGTTGCATACATCTTCGTTGCACTGACCCTGCCTCTGGAGCTTTTTTTTTAAAGGGATCAGCTGTTACATGAATCCTGTAGGATTTCTTGCAGCTTCTTCACCCTCTAAAATTTCTGGCTGATGGTCGAGCAGCGACTGAAGAGACAGCTACAAAAGGTTTAGAAGGAAAGGAGTAACAACTGGAATACATTAGGTAAGAAACAAGTGAAGAATTATGCTATTTTATTCATCATCATTTTTTTGTTTTTTAAAAACCGAAAGAAACAAAATTTCTGTGTTTTCTATGCAAGGAAGGAAAAGCAAGTGGAAGCGTGGGTGTGCAGGAATGGAATGGAGAATTAAGAGGATGAATGGTGGCAGGGAGGTCCAAAATCCTTCTAGACAAATTTCTAGCCCTCATATTCTTCTCTGAACTTGATTTTGAGCTCTCTGTAGTTTCTACAGGAGCTTCCTGTAGAATGCACAGAGTTTCCTGTAGGATGCAAAATTTTCAAAACAAGCGAGACCAAGGCCTGGGAAAAGACAATGGTGATGGAGGAATGAGCTATCAAGGGTGTATGCAGCCTAGCCATGTATTTTTTCTCGTGTGACCTTCCTGCAACCTGCAATGCATTCAAAAGAAGTTAGGTTTTTTTTTTGTTTTTTTGTTTTCATTCTTTTCATTTTCTCTTTCTCATTCTTTTTTTATGAGACAACTGGGGCACCTCCAAGAGGTTTTCACCTTCACTGCCTGCCTTGGGCACCTCTAAGAAGTTTTCACCCAAGGGTCTTTTATTCTTTTTTCTATTTTCTTCTTTTTCTTTTCTTTTTTTTTTAGCTCAAGGTGTGGGTGGAGTGGAGGCAGAAACCTACTCCACTACCAACACGGTTTTACTCAGATTCTCAATGAATTCTTGCTTGGAAAGCGGCTTCATGTAGATCTTCAACCTATGCCCATTGACGAGCATGGGGATGGCTTCTTCATTGATGGTCCGAATTAGAACTGAACCATTGTCATTACATTTTTATACTATGTATGGTCCTAGCCATCTTGTCCTCAGTTTTCCCTTGAAATCTTTATATCTTGAATCATACATCAGCGCCCAATCTCCTTCTTGGAATTGTTTTTCTTCGAGGTGTCTGTCATGCCATATTTTTCTTTGACTTTGGAATACCTCTGAGTGGAGAAGGGCCTGCAATCGCTTCTCCTCCAATCCATTTAGCTGAAGTAACTTTTCCTTTTATGGATGGCTGAGATCTAGGTCTAGCTAAGCTGCCATCCTTAATGTGCTATATTCAAATTCTATTGACTGCAAAGCCTTCTTGCCGTAGACCAGCTCATAGGGTGTGAACCTTGTGGTGGTTTTCCATGTGGTGTTATAAGCCGAGGTGGCCTCAACCATTCAATCTGCCTAGTATTCTCTGCTACTACTCACTTCCTTAGTCAAAATCCCTTCCAAAGCTTTGTTAGTGAATTCCACCTATCCATTTTCTTGCAGATGATAAGGGGTGGAAGTTCTATGCTTAATCGTGTGATGTGTGAGCAGGTCTTCAATTAGATTGGAGGTAAACTAACTCCCTTGATCTGTGAGTAATTCTCTTAGATAGCCAAACTTGTAAAAGATATTTTCCCTCAAAAACTCAGCTACTTTTTCTTCTATTCCTGCCTTGCTTTCCTTTGTTTCTACCCATTTTGTCAGAAAATTAGTAAACACAATGATGTAAGATTTCTATTTTGAAGGAGGGTTGATGGGACCCACAAAGTCCATACCCCACTTCTCAAATGGCTCAAAAGTCACTTGAGGTTGTAGGGGCATCTCATCCCTTGGAGCAGGTTTCTCCATCCTTTGACATCGGTCACATTGGCTGATATATCTTCTGACATATTCATGAAGAGTGGGCCAATAGTAACCTCCTTGCAGAATTTTGAAGGTAGTCCTTTTTGCTACAAAATGGCCCCCACAGGGCCTATTGTGACAGCTTAGGAGAATGTCAAAAACATCCTCCTCCCTGACGAATCGCCTAAAAATCTGATTTGAGCCAAGTTTAAAAAGATTGGCCCCAATCCAGGTGAATGGGGCACTTTTCCTCACGATCTTTCTCTTCTCTTTTGAGGACAGGTGGGGTGGAAACTGTGCTGAAACCAAGTAATTTGCTTTATCATCAAACCATGGAGAGATTACTGAAATAGAAAATTTGTGTTCATCTAGCATTTGATCATCCACCATTCCTTCTTCACCTACAGGAAGATCTAATCTAGACAGAAAATCAGCAACAACATTTTCCCTACCCAGCTTATCAACAATGGTCAAATCAAACTACTGCAATAAAAGTAACGATCTAATAATACGAGCATTTACATCTGGTTTATTCATCAAATACCTAATTGCAGCATGATCGGTGTGTACGAATGTTTGATAGTTAGTGATTTAGTGTCAGAACTTATTTAGGGAATGGACGACAGCTAGAAGCTCCTTTTCGGTTACAGTGTAGTTTAATTCTACCTTGGACAAGTTCTTACTGACAAAATATATGGCATAAGGAAACTTCTCATCAACTTGCCCTAAGGCTACTCCTATTGCCTTGTTTGAGGCATCTGTGTGAATGTGGAAAGGTAGGGCGCAGTTTGGACCTCTCAAAATTGGGGCAGTTACCAGTTTACCTTTGAAGGTATCTAGAGCCACTTGACATATGTCAGTCCATATGAACTCAACATCCTTTCCCAAAATACGAAACAATGGAGAGGCTAACTTACTAAAATACTTAATGAATCTTCTATAATACCCTACTAAGCCTAGGAAACTTTGAACGTCTCTTACCTTTTGAGGAGGTGGGACCATTTGGATGATTGAAATTTTATTGGGATCCACCTGTAATCCTTGTTGAGAAATTGTATGACCTAGCACGGTCCCTTCAATCATCAAGAATTCGCATTTTTCAAGATTGAGGGATAGGTTCATTTCGATGCACTTGGCTAAAACTTTTCCCAGGTTAGTCAAAGCTTCCTGGAAGTTAGAACCATAAGGGGTAAAGTCATCCATATAAATTTCCACTGAATCATGAACTAGTTCAACAAATATGCTCAGTACTGCTCTCTGGAAAGTGGCAGGAGCATTGTACAACCCAAAAGGAAGGACCTGGTATGCAAAAGTACCCCAAGGACAAGTGAAAGTGGTCTTATCTTGGTCTTCTAGGCTGATTTGGATTTGACTGTACCTACTAAACCCATCTAGGAAGGAGAAGAACTTCTTCCCTGCCAGGCCATCTAACACTTAATCTATGAAAGGCAAAGGGAAATGTTCCTTCTTGGTGGCCTTGTCCAATTCCCGATAGTCTACATAGATTCTCCATTTCCTGTTTTTCTTTGGCACTAGCACCAAAGGAGAGACCCATTCACTGTCAAAGATGGGGTAGATGAATCCTGCATCCAACAACTTTTGTAGTTCTTATTTGACAATGTACTTAAGGGCTGGATTCATCCTCCTTTGATGCTGCCTGATTGGTTTACAATCTTCTTTAATGTAAATGTGATGAGTATATACTAAAGGGAGGACCACCTTCATCTCCTTATAGCTCCAAGAAAAAGCATCCAGGTGGTTGTTCAATAAGCTACACAATTCTTTCTCTTTAGAGGTGGATAGGGATGAGTTAATCCTCAAGGTTCTTTCTACACCGAATTCCACATTATTGACTTGGAGAGAGGTCAGATCAACCACATAGAGATCAACTATAGGATTGGTTTGGGTTTCATCCACCAACTCTTCTAATGGCAACACATTGGGGGCTAGATTCTGAATCAAATTTTCAATAAGGTCATCCTTAGTTTGTGGGCCCCCAATGGTAGCCTCTATTATACACAATGGTGCGGAATAGACTTCATCCTCATATTCTTCCTCCAACCAAAGAGGTAAATCATGTTCTAATAGAAGTTGGGCAGGAGGATATAGGACCAGTTGCTTGGACATATGCCCATTCTTGATTGTCATGTTCACAGCTCAACAACTGATGTAGGCATCTACAGTAGCCAACCAAGGTCTTCCCGGGATGATTGGATATCCAGTCAACTTTTCTTTTGGCTGGAGAACCAGGAAATCAGTAGGGTACTCCCATGAATCAATAGAGACCATTACATCTTCCACAATCCCCTTAGGGGTCACGGTGGAGTGGTCTGCTAACTGTAGGACTATTGTGGCCTTTCTTAGGGAACCCTGAAGGTTGAGCTTTAGCATAGTGTCCCTGGTCATCACTTTAATGGCAACCCCTAAATCAATCAAGGTATGGGGGATTATAGTGCCATTGATGTGGAAATCGACTATAGGACTCCCAAGGTGTAGATATTTTGGACAGATTACCTGTCCCAAAATTAGGTCGGACAATTGTACTATGACATCGATAGTTGGAGCATCTCTCTTACACCTAGTTGGGTCCCTGAAGCACTTATCCTTGATCATCTTCTTGTATATGGTCACATCCTTTATGGCTTGGAGAAGTGGTATCTTCACACATAGCTATTTCAATTCTCCCAGAAGTTCAGTTTCTTCTAGGTCGGTTGTGTGGTTCCAATTAGTCTCTTAAGAAATGGTGGAATGACTTTTGGTTCACTTTCCTATTTTTCTTCTTTATCCTCCTTAGGAGGGGGTTGGCTATCTAGGATAGCATTCCCAGACTGTAGATTAATCTCCTAAGTCTCCACAGCATAGGTTGGACATGATGTTTCTCCACTATATACCTGATGGGCCTATCTGTTGTTGGGGTTCGGGTTCGGTTGAGCAGGTATTTGGGGTTGTCTTGGTGGAGCAGGAGGTAATGGTTGTGTTTGAGTAGGTGGTGGAGGCAAAAGAGTGGGAGGAGAGTTATATTGGGGCCTCCACCCCTGATGAGGTGCATTCCACTGAGGTTGTGGCTGAGCATAAGAGTGAAATGAATGAGCAACTAGCGGAGCCTGGTATTAAGGAGGATATGACCAAGGAGGGGGTGTGGACCAGGAAGGATGAGTAGGGGGACCCCAAGAAGGCATGGAAGTGTCTTGATTGGGGTTGTAATAAGTTTGGGATGTCCCTTACATTCCCTTCTAGTAAGGTTTGGGTCCATGTCGCTTCCTTTGGTTCATGAAATAAAGTGGTTCAACATCTCCTTCAGCCCCTTGATATGCAGCTTTAATTCCGAGTAAGGAAGAGCACTGATTCGTAGGATGGCCTTCTTCACATAATAAACACACTTCTATAGAGTTCAATGGACATTCACTCCTAGGATGCTTTCTAGTGCACCTGGGACAAAATATGGCCAAAGCCCTCTCGGCTTCCTCTTGTTTCCTTTTGATATGCAAGGTATCCATTTGCATGGCAAGAGTCTGCCTCATCTTGCTCTTGAAATCTTCCAGCCAATTCTCAAGTTCATTTCTAAGGGATGAACTACATGAGGATGTACTGGCTAAAGGTTGACTTCCCCTACCTCTCTTTCTAGCTGACCTAAAATGGTTTTTAAACACAATCTTTATGTCATCATAAGGCAGTTGGTAGATGTCTCCCCTGGCCAGCAAATGGAGGGTATCTAGAACATCTTTAGGGATTCCTCTGATTAGAACCAATTTCAAAGATTCAGGGTCAAGTGTGCACTTGGCCCCTTTATAACTAAGTTGAAACCTTTCTTCATAGTCTTCTAAAGATTCATCACTTCCCATGGTCGTTCAGAAGATTTCTTCCTTGGTATCCTTTGACCTACAGTAGTCCCGGCATTTGTTGTTAAACGCTTGCTACATCTAAGCCCAAGTTGTGATATTGTTTCCAGGTAACCCCATGAACTAGTACAATGTTGCATCCTTGAGGGTAGAAGGTTCAACTTCTGCTCGTCCTCTACATAGTCATAGGTTTGACAGAGAACAAAAAATTCAAACAAGAAGGTATCAGGATCTTCGGTAGTCAGTCCATGGAAGTGAGGTAAGGCTGAAGGACTTATGTTTTTCATTTTTGTGTCCCCATTGGTCTGTCGGATAGGAAAGGCACCTTCTATTCTTTCCCCATTTCCTCTAACGTTTCTGTTTTTAGCCATGGTATTAGGAGGAATGGTTTCTTGCTCTTCTTCTGTTGTAGGATCTTCATATATCTTTGGAGGTTCACCTATAGGTTCTTCTGGATCACTGCCACCAAAGAAGAGAGAAGGGTGACTTAGTGATCTGGTGTGGGTGTTGGGTAGGAATTTTCCTGAATTTTCTATGTTCCTACGAGGCATGAAAGGAAATCTCTTTTTGGGTGATTTTTGTTTTTTTTCTTCTTCTTGTACCTGCAAAACTGAAATGGGTTGAACAACAAATTGCAACTAACTGAAATTAATCTTGCTAAAATGGAAATTACAAAATTGAAATGAAAGAAAGGAAATGATTAATCTACTTTGCTGGAATGGAAATTGCAGAATTGAAATGAAAGCAGGAAATGCCTAATCTACGCTTGCTGAAATGAAATTGCGAAATTGAAATGAAAGCAGGAAATGCCTAATCTACTCTTGCTGGAATGAAATTGCATAATTGAAATGAAAGCAAGTAATATCTAATCTACTTTTGCAGAATTGAAATTGTAGAATTGAAATGAAAGCAAGAAATGTCTAATCTAATTTTGCAGAATTGAAATGACACAACTACTCTACTTTTGCTGAAATGAACTACTTACTAGAATGTTGTAGTAGAAAATAGAAGAAAAGCAGTAATCACAAAATACTCTAACGCTTCCGCGACAACATCAACAAAAAGAGTGGTGAGATCTAGTATTGTAGCAATAATGATTCAACTCCTGGGGCTCCCTTCTTTACTTTTATCAACCTAGTAGTTCGTAACAAACTTGGAAGCGACGATGTTGTATGCACAAGTACTAGCTCTTACTGCACACTGTCACTTGATCAGTTGGCGCAAGTTTTCTAGGAGCTTAAGCCAACTTCTATGAGCTCTCAGAAGAAGCTTTAACTGTGATGAAATGAAACTAACTCTACAGGGGCTATTCTACTTGGAGAGAGAGAAATAAAACTGAAACGAAACGCAAACCCTAGCAAACCCTAGTTTATCCACTAAACTTACTTTTGCAAGAAAAGAGATGGAAAATAATGAAGTAAGTGCCATTGACTATAGAAAAAGTAAATTACATTTATTAAAGCCAATTTTGAAGAGAAATGAGAAGAAATAATCTTTTTGTACTTTTGAGTATTTTTATGTGGAATTATTATGCTTGTGATTTGACTGGTTGTGACTGTGCATAGGTTTGGTGGCAAAGGAAGATGGAGTTGGCTTTTACAGAAGGTGAGGAAGGTGTGGAGAGGTCCTAAGAAGCCTCTAATACCCTTCCAAAGACTTCCATTGTGATCAGAGTTTCAAAAAATCACTCACAGGAAGTTCTACAGGAGGCTATAGGGGATCTACAAGAGGAGCCCGAAAGTGGTTTTTGAAGGTTTGAAGGTGGAAAAATGATGGGAAAGGGTGAATGAAGGCTGCATGAAGGTGTTGAGGGGTCTATAACTTGTCGAGGAAGATCAGGGATGAAGGAGATGGTTGGATTTGTTCAAATGACAATAAAACAACTTTATGGAAAAACAATGCAGAAATTAGGGCAGATTCGCGAAATGTGGCGAATGAGCTGGGGGATCTATGAGAAGTGAGCTGATGCTGGATTTTTTATGGAAGAATTATGAGTTGGAATGTCATATAATAATAATAACCCCTTTAATCCAATAATAGAAGATATATCTGATAGTCAACAGAATAACAGAGACTCTTCCATTCCCCTCACTTGTGAGGCAACTGTGGAAGAACCTCCATAAGTTAATTTAGGAGAAAATGTAAATGCTAACCCTACTCATGACAAAGACAAAAAAACTGAAAATCTAGAAAATAGAGAGAATCCAGCTATTTGAAACACTAAAACCAAACTGAAAAACCTTTCAATCTGGAAGCCGAAGTAGGCAAACTAAAGGTAGTTGTTCCATTGTCCGAATGAGCTAAACATGATTCTTATCGAGAACAAATCAACAAATCACTTAAAATCACTGGAACCGAAGACTCCATAAATTTTTTTTATGACCAACCAAAACTAATCTTTGGCCCTGAAGTGAATGGGAAACACCTGGAAGGAAGTGTTCCTCCCTTCTATGTGAGTTTAAATATTCATGACAAAATCCTCCACAATGCTATGTTTGATTCTGGGGCATCTCACAACTTAATGCCCAAGTCTGTAATGGAGAAACTAGATCTTGACATCACAAGACCTTATAAAGATCTCTTTTCTTTTGATTCAAGCCAAGTGAGATGTTTAGGGTTAATAAAAGACCTGTGTGTTTCTTTAGTTCAGTACCCTGCTAAAACAATCTTGATGGACATAATAGTAGCAGATATTCCTCTAAAATATGGAATGTTATTATCTAGGTCCTAGGGTGCTAAACTCCAAGGATCACTATAGTTAGACATGTCTTATGCTACTATCTCTGTTTTCGGCCAACCTATGAAGCTCTATCGAGAGACATTAATGAAATATATAGTAAGTAGCCAAGAGAAACCAAAAAATTTCCCTATCTACTCAGTACACTCAGATATGGATTCATTTATTCTATATAATGCCGAAATCAATCCTGCCAACAATGAGCAAGTTTTAACAGTAGAACCAAAAGAATCTGAAACAAGAAAAACAAGTGTTTAGATCCAGGAGATCTCAAATATAAATGACAAATTAGATGACAAAGATAAACTTGATGAGAATAAAAAACTAAAACCCCCAGCTAAACAAATTCCCACTACCCCTGACACTGATTATGTCCATGAAATTATCTGGCACTTAGAGTTTGATGGTTTAGTTAATAAATTAGGGGTAGGGGCAGGAATTTGGGTGCATAATTTAGAAAATAACCATGCTGAAGACCATGCCTACATGCTGAATTTTGAATGCACCAACAATATGGCAGAGTATGAAGATCTTTTTCTAGGACGTAAAATTGTAAAAAGGTTAGGAGCAATTATAGTTTCTATTATAGGTGATTTAGAATTAATTATTAATCAGATTAAAGGAATGTACCTGACTAGAGATACTAGATTAGGATACTATAGGGGAATAGTTATAGAGATTCTTAATACTTTCTTGGAAACTCAGCTTGCTATAGTATCTAGGAAGCAGAACTTACATGCTCGCAGTCCGGTCATCTTTTTCATCACTTGCAAATTACCTTTCGAGCCTAACCACCAGTTCACTGGTGAAATTAGGCATAGGCCAGCTATCCCTGACAATGTAAAGAACTGGCAATTTTTTGAAAATGATGAACAAATTAATAACTTTCTGACTTTAGATAATGAATTTTCTCATAGTCACATAGATATTTATGCTACTAAATAGATAGATGAAGTAGATGCCAACATTGTAGAAGACAGTTCCATTCAAATGCTTCATCCCACAACTTTCACCAAACAGGAAGTTCAAGACTTAAAACAGATGGACCTTGATGAGATAAATGAAGAAGAAACAGAGGTCATAGATCTAAAAGATAATCATTTGCTTAAGGGATTAACTCCTCTTGAGGACCTCTTCAATTCCAATGAAATTCCTAAGAAACCAAAGATGGAACCACTAAAAGTAGACATTGAAGAGTATAACTGAGGAATAGAAGAAAAACCAAAAATGATAAAACTATCAAAGTCCTTACCTCCTGACCAAAAGTTAAAATATGTTGAACTCATGAGAGAATTCTAGGATGTCTTTGACTAGAGTTATGAGGATTTGAAATCATATGATACCTCAATAATTCTGCATACCATACCATTGGAGGAAGACCAGAAACCATTCAAATAGAAACTCTAAAGAATCAACCCTGTATTACTACCATTGATTAAGAAAGAGATTAAACGTACATATGACGCAGGTATAATTGCACCTATAAGATTTTCAGAGTGGGTATCCAATTTAGTACCTACTAGGAAGAAAACTAGTGAAATCAAACTATGTGTAGATCTGAGAAATGTAAACAAAGTTTCTTTAAAGGATAATTACCCTTTACCTAAGATGGATCACATTTTGCAAAGGGTAGTGGGAGCCTCTAGGATTTCACTTTTGGATGGATTTTCAGGGTATAAGTAGATTTTAGTTCACCATGATGATCAAGAAAAAACTTCCTTTACCACACCATGTGGCACATTTATGTATATCAAAATTCCATTTGGACTTAAAAATGCAAGAGCTACTTTCGAGAGAGCAATGGATATTGCATTTGCTAAAGAAATCCATGATTTTCTTGTCATATATCTGGATGACTTAAATGTTTTCTCTAAGTTAGATCAACAACATTTGGATCATCTCAGATGAGTATTTATCAAATGCAGAAAGTATGGTATCTCTTTAAATCCCAAAAAGTCTTTATTTGGTCTGGAAGAAGGTAAGCTCTTAGGTCACATTATCTCAAAGGATGGCATTCGGATTGATCCTACTAGGATAGAAGCAATTTTGTAGATACCTCATCCTAGAAGTATCAAATAACTTCAAGCTTTCTTAGGAAAGATAAACTTTTTGAGAAGATTCATATCTAATGTAGCAGAACTAATTAGATTGCTTAATAACATGTTAAGAAAGGATTCAAGTATAAAATGGAGAGTAGAAGCCAAACAAGCATTCGAAGAAATTAAAATGGCTTTGACCAAAACACCAGTCCTTACAAATCCTCAATTTGATAGAGATTTCATAATTTTTTCTTTTGCCTTAGAGCACACTATAGCAGCTGTTTTACTTAAAAAGGATGACCATGGATGTGAGAAACCCATAGCCTTTTTTAGTAAAGCACTTAGAGATGCATCACTGAAATACAAAATCATGGAAAAACAAACATTTTCACTTATTAAAGAAATTAAGGACTTTAGAGTTTATATATTATATTCTCATGTGATAGCCTATGTACCAAATGCTGTTGTCAAGGACATCCTGACTCAGGGTGGAATTGAAGGCAAAAGGGGCAAATGGATTGCTACCATTTTAGAGTATGATATTGAAATAAAACCTACTAAATTGATAAAAGGATAGGGATTGGCTAAACTCATGGCATAAACAAACTGCCAAGCTCTAGACATAAATGAATTGGACAACGAACAGGAGATGGCGACTCCACAATCAGCCAAGCCTTCTTAGATTCACCTTGGTATGCTGACATAATCCATGTATTACAAAACCTACAGGCTCCTCCAGGCTTGTCCAGAACAAAAAGTAGATTTTTAAAGATGAAAGCTTTAAAGTTTTGCATTCTAGATAGTGCTCTTTTTTGGAAAAATCATGAAGGAATCTTATTGAGTTGTTTACTAAAGAATGAAGCCGACAAAACACTTCAGGATTTTCATGCAAGAGACTGCGGTGGACACCTCTACTGGAAATTGATTGCAGATAAGATCTTAAGGGCTAGTTTCTATTGGCCAACCTTGTTTGCGGATGTGAAAAAAATTGTTACCTCTTGCCATAAATGCCAAATTTTTTAGGGAAAGAGAAAACTATTACCTTTACCCCTAAAACCAATCTCTACTGAAAAACCTTTCCAACAGTGGGGTCTTGACTTCATTGGAGAAATCCACCCTCCCTCCTTTGGCCAGCATAAATGGATCCTTACTAGCACTGATTACTTTACCAAATGGATAGAAGTTATCCCCTCTAGACTAGCCAATGGCACTGTAATCATAGGTTTTTTAGAAACCAACATATTATCTAGATTTGGCTGCCCCACAAAAATAATAACGGACAATGCTGCAGCTTTTAAATCAAGAAAGATGTTCAGTTTTTGTAATAAATACCATATTACCTTAGGCCACTCCACAACCTATTATCCACAAGGAAATGTACTAGGTGAATCATCCAACAAAAGCCTTATCAATATCGCTAAAAAACTATTCGAAGGAAATAAAAAGACTTGGCATAAGAAACTGATAAATGCACCATGGGCAGACAGATTGACAACTAAAAATTCCATTGGCACCAGTCCTTATGAATTATTCTATGGCATGGAGGTAGTATTGCCTTCATCATTGGGAGTTCCTATTATGAAACTACTTCAAGAAGCTCAAGTAGAACCCAATGATATCCAAAGGAGGATTAATTAGACTGTAAATCTACAGCAGACCAGAGAGGAAGTGTACCAGAGATCCCAAATATGGTAGGGAAAGCTCAATAAAATATTTGATAGAAGAACTAAAGTAGAATATTTCCACCCTAGAGACAAAGTGCTGAGATGGGATTCCAGAAGAGAGGACAATGGGGAAACATGGGAAGTTTGACTTCCTATGGAAAGGTCCATACATTATCTAGGCTCTACAAGCAAACAATACATATTATTTGAAGAACTTGGATGGTACAACATCAGAAGAAGGACCAGTCAATGGTCGAATGATAAAACATTATTTTGATCCTACCTATTAAGTTTACCATGATGATTAACATGTACATACTATATCGTTTGTAGTGTCACAGTTTTGATTAGAGAGTGACTTATTGGAGTTGAAGCCTGAAGAGAAGGCCCTAAGCTTCAGAAGTATCATTGTCATATATATAATAAAGTAGCCAGAAAAGAAGATTGTAGAATACAGTCAAAGTCATTCAGAGTCTATTTGATCTACTGTTCTTGACTTTTCACCAGGAAAAGCCATCCCCAAGTGGAGCCAATTTTAGGTCCCTATGCCAATAGGTGTCATATGTCATGATTAACTTGATCAGCTCTGTAATATGTTCATACCTTTTCTTGTTTCAAAGGTTTCCCATATTTTCAAAAAAATAAAAAAATTTAAAAAATGTAAAGAGGGTATACCCTAAAAGAAAAATCAAAGGGTAAAAAGAATAAAGATGGTCAAAAAATGAGAAAAGATGAACCCCAAACAAAAATAGACCAGGAAAGTGTGCAAGTCTAAATGCCATTACTTTTTCATTTTTCTATAATAAACAATTGTGTGCAGCTTGTCACTTATGCCACAATTCATGAATAGCCAAACTGTTTAAACTTGGTTCATTCATTTTTCAATTTCATGCTGTAGAAATAGAGAATAGATATCTGACCAAACAATGTAATCTTGAAAGATAAGTAGATAGGTAGAGTAAATAAAAAGGAGCTTAACAGTTTAATTTGAGCCCTTATTTGTAATAAGTGTAGATTTAAATAGAAATCATTATGTAAAAGAAAAGGAATTTGAAAGAGGGTTTGCCAATTTAAGTGCAGCCTAATAAAGAAGAAAAAATGCTAGGTTAAAGTAGGTAGGGTAGGTAGATGATGTTGCAGAATGACACTTGTGATGAATAATGACTCTAAATGTGTTAATCTTTCATTTTCCATCACTAGGCCAAGGCATACACCACATGGAAGACATCACAAGCAAAGCAAAGTTATAATGATTAACTCCCCTTCTCATTTTCCCTAATTTTTCACTAATATCCTTAAGGACTAAGGCATTTGCTAAATTGGAGGGGCTCAGAGCATTTCTATGACTTCTGGAGGGACCGAACCCTTGGCCCAATAATTTAAAGGCATAAGTACTTAAAACTATCCATAAATCATTTATTCACTCTCATAAGGCTTTTCCTACATAAAATCCTATTTTACTTAGAAAAAATTCACAATGTTACATAAAAAACCCTTTTTCACTTTAAAGCCTAAGTTCAAATATATACATGAAATGTTTAAACCTTGCGCTTTCCATTTCATTTATCATATTAACTATTAACATATCATTATATAAATCCCTTGAAAAGATTAACCCACTCCTGTATTATTTAACTGTGTAAAATACCTAAATATTAATAACTCGCCCCCATAGGTTAATTATAACGATAAGCATGTTTTAACCAGGATTAACTAGTTAACCTGTAACTCCCGTTGCAATAGCAAGGAATTAATTAACCCTCGCGGTTAATTAAGAACCTCCCCAACCTATTACAATCACCCAGATATGATTAATTAACTGTTAATTGTATTGGGCCTACTGCAGTTAAAGCTCCCCCTATCACTCACCCGTCGCTCGTTCGATCGCGATCCCCTCATCTGACGACCGTTATTGATATCGCGCCTCCCTTGGTGACTGCGCGTTAACATGCCTTCACCAGGCGGTTTCTGCCCTGTACCTCCACCACGCATCAGGCAATCAATGGGATCACTGGCTCCTAGCCAAATACCGCTCATCCCCAAAAGTGGTGTGATCCCATACCGCTTACTGCCCTCTGAATCCGACAAAACATCCTTTCCCGCTTACGTCACCTGCCCGATAACCAAAAAATCCTTCCAACCTTGACTTTGTGAATAAAAACGATGAAATGTCATTTTCATTGTTTCATATAGCAAACTGTGCTCCCATGCAAAGCAACATCCAAGTCAATTGTTCAAGCTTTCAAACCACCACCTGGTTAAGAAACTTGCAACGACACAACTCAGAACCTGTTATCCATCCTATCATTGCATTTTTTATTTCCCCGATATAGATATTTATCCAATTTCCACCAAAACCCTACAATTTTTTATTTTATGCTATAAATTCCATAGAGAAAGGCCAAATTCAGTTCTAATTCAATCTGTGTTTTTCCATATAAGTCCCCACACTTGCTGTTTTGCCTATTTTTTATAGAAAACCCAAATTCCTTTCTGAAACCACAAGAACCAAAAATGGAAACCCCCACTGTTTTGAATGTCGCACCAATCAATGCCCCTCATAAGGACCAAGACTATCTGCTTCTTGCAGATAAAGACTTCCAAATAAAAGACCTATCCATTGACCAGAATCACCTTAAGGCCTTTTGTGAAGCCAGAGACAACTACCTAAGTGGTTCATATATCATGGGATTGTGGGAATCCAACCTTCCCATATATTTTCTCCCCTCCGTCCATGTTTTCCCAGATATAATTCATCAATGTTGTGCCAATTATGATCCTAACCGAAGAGCTGTCATGTCCCCAAGTCAAACAGTGCTATTTCCCATAACAGTTGTGTCCTTGTAATTTTTCCCTGGTCAAGCTCTCACTCCCCTTTCTATGGGATATTTAGTTGAGAAATCTATTGAATTACCACAATCAGAACTCATTCGTCTCTGTCAGACCTTCATGTTAGAAAAACATCAGCCCAAAGGCCCACCCCCTTATTGACAAACCTTCTTCATAGAGATGGGAAGACTTATAGTTGATATGATATCTTTAGTTATGGGATTTAACACTAGTGAATACATTGAAGAAGTAACCCTAGTGTTATTGTCAATCTTTACTCTTGGACAACCCCCTGTTGTTAAATATGACTATGTCTCCTTTATTGCCAATAAAATTCATGACCAATTCCTGAGACTTGACAATGAAGGAGTCTTCAAATACACCAATTTCATCTATCATCTTATGTTGTATTATCAGTCAGATAACTTCCATTTCCATGTCCAGAAACTTGACACCAAACGAAATCCAAGGTCTATTATCTTTTGGAGTCCCATTTTCCATAAATCCCTTGAGACCCCTTACACCTACAATGAATTCATTGATCTATTTATGCATCCAGCAACCACCTTATTGACAAGAGTTTCTCCTCCTAGGATCAGTGGAGATATAAAGAAGATCCTCCAACTCTCTAAGCAATACAGAATAGGTTATTGGTACCTATACAGGAAACATACAGAAATCAGGATTTATGGGTGTGAGCTTTGCCCTTTTAAGCTACCAAAGTATGTTCCAATGAGACTGTTTTCATTGGAATACTTCAAGAAAATAATATATTCAGGCTTGGTTCATTTTTATAATTCCAAGAAGAAAGCTCATCTTAGAATCAAGAATCAATTAGGCCCTTTTCTCTACAACACTAGGGAAGCATGGAGAGAAGCAGAAATAATTTTAGAAGATCATCTTAAGTTGCAAAAGAGTTTTGGGTGGATACCATATGACCCTAACAGCTTTATATGTGATAGAAGAATGAAGAATAGATTGTCATCATATATTCACCATAGGATTCTAGAGATTGAAGAATTTTCCAATATGGATGAATGGAGGGAAAGGACCCTAGTAGAAAATGATAGTGAACAGGTCAATTTTGAGAATGTTATGAGAGATCTTGAGAAAACACTTGACCTAGATTCTTTTGGACAGGTACAAAGATCAGAAATTGGTGCATCTACTACTGGAACCTCTCAGCAACCTACCCAGGAAATCAGCACACCAGCCACAGAGACATTAAAAGGCAAGGAATTAGAGACCAACATTCAGACCACAGAATTGTCTACAATGTCAAAAAAGCTAGAAGCTTCCAAAGAACAGTCCCAAATGCCAACTCCTCCAACTCAAACCAATGTAGAAGAAACTCCAAACTTACAGATTCCTCTGAATGAGGAAAGAAATAAAAAGAGAGACAGGGAAACTACTACCCCCGCTAGTGGACCTTCAGGACAGCCTGGAACAAAAAGGCAAAGACTAAATTACTTTTCAAAGGAGGAATTTGTGGGAGAGACTACAGATAGTCAGTGAGAAG
This sequence comes from Pinus tabuliformis, assembly GCA_031772625.1. Classification (NCBI taxonomy): domain Eukaryota; kingdom Viridiplantae; phylum Streptophyta; class Pinopsida; order Pinales; family Pinaceae; genus Pinus; species Pinus tabuliformis. Next base: position 1,410,453,956 of record CM062820.1, on the reverse strand, counting down.
AAAGGGTAGTTAGCCAACAAACTTTTCCATTGGGAGGAAAATCCACTAGCTCACAGAGATAGGAGCTAGAAAGGTAGAAAAGTGTAGAGGTATCATCCTTTAGGCCACCAGTGAAAGATGCCTTAGATATCAAGAAACAATTTATAGAAATAAAGGCCAGGAATGATCCATTGAGGCTTCAAATTTATAATGAATATTTGAAAATAGCCCCCACAAATCAAGAAAGATTAATGTCAGCCTATGACAATAAAGAGGGAAAGATGATAATGAGCTACTTCAAGCCTAAAGTGCAACAACCTCAATCAGCAACAGATTATATCAAAACAAATTTGGAGGTCATGGAAAAGGATATTCATCCTATGGATTAGATTGAATTGCATAAACAAATGGGAGAAATGATTTTTTCAACCTTGACTGGCAAGGCAATGATGGCCCATAGCCTAGAAAATTCTTTGGATAACACAACTGCCCAACTACACTTGAAGAAAGCCTCCTCTCAGGCTAAAGATAATAGAGTAAAGTCTTTAGAAGAAATTATTATTGGATTGGGAAGCACTAATCAAAAAGAAAGATGAATATATTTCTACCTTAAGGAAGCAGCTAAAGCTACCTCCTTCAAGGCATCCACAGACTGCTGAGATTGTAAAGTAGAAATCTGAAGAAGAGCTGAATGATTTACTTTTAAAACTTAATGAATGATTAAATGAGTCAAAGAAGGCATTAGAAAAATCATTAAAGGACAAGCAGGGAGAGTCAACCTCTCAGCCTTCTGATGTGATACCAGTAGTCTCAACAATAGTCCCTTCTACACTTGGGACAACATTAGCACCAAACATCCCAACAGCCACAGTAGAAGTGGTCATAGGTATAGCATGAATAACAGGATTAGCATAGGGTAACAGTGCCAATTTGAGCACAGAGGAATTAATAAAGTCAATGGAGGACATGAAACTACAAGTTTTAGAGCTAAAACGGGTAAAAGAACAGTTTTCTAAGTTGAAACGAAGCTATGATCCCTCAAGGATAAATGAGGCAGAGAAAACAAGATAGATTAAATGATTAGAAAATAAAGTGAAATCATTAGAAAAGGATCTTACTTTTGACAAGCCTCTGGCAGAAATCAAGAAAATTATTTGGGCCAACATCACTCAATCCATAATTGATGTTTTGCCATCCATCCAAGTAATTGTTGAGTAGATTGATCTAGTGAAGATAACCTAGGAATAAATTCAAAGGACAAAAGCACAATTAGGAAAAATTCCTGAGGAAGCCAATAGGCTCATACATTTTTTGAATACTACGAATAAGGAACAACTGGAAGAATTTGGCATCACAGATAGAACAGAAACCATTTTGGAAATCAAAAGGGTATTAACCAAGAAAACTTTGATGTAGAATTTAGAAAGAAGATGTCATGACATACAGGCAGAGATTAATGCTTTTATCGAGAAATTTTCCATTTTGCAGAGTAAAGGGCTACATAGTCCTTTAGTGATTAATGACAGATTAATGAGACATAGAGATTATGTGGATAAATTGAACCAATATGTAGGCAATCAAGCAATTTCATCAACAAGTGCATCAGGAATAAAAGCACTCCCTACCGGCCGAGTTCTCTATGACAGCCTAGAGAACTTATTCTATGTTGAGCATGAACTGAAGCATTTGTTCCTAATTCAGCCCACATTTTTTAGGAATACAGAAATAGATGAGACCCTCAAAAAGCTTCAGAAAACCAGAATACCACAGCCAAAATGGTGGGAAGAAATGCTTGAAATTTTGTAATTTGTCCTTTTTAAAGGTAAATTTTTATTTTTACTACAGTCAATGAGGGTAAATAGGATGAAAAGAGATCAACAGATAAAGTGTATCAGATGTAGGAAAAGTGTATTAGTAGGAAGATCAAAATAGAGCAGCCAACACATAATTACACCAAGGACAACAAGAGGCCAAATCATAGGGCCTAACTCCGACACATTCTCAAGAACAGGGATAGCAAACCATTCGGTTGCCTTATCTATCATCTACGAAGTCTTTTGGCCCTCTTTTCTTGAAAGATATGATTAGTCATCCCAGTTTATATCTCACATTGTTATGAGATATTTCATTGTAAATTTTTCGTATAAATACACCCCCATTCAGAGTATTGGGGTTGGATTCTTTGATATTGATGTAAAACTAATTATTTTGGAATAAAAAGTGTTGTTGGACAAATTTTTCATGGTTGCCTGGATGAGGATTGATGTAAAGGACTTTTCACAAGATTCATGTGTTGGACATCAAACAAATAAGTATCTTATATCTCAAGTGTTAATGTTTTCTAGTTTATTATATTCATTATGTTCCATATCTAAATATTAAAACGAAAAAGAATAATTCAGAAAGTGCTTAAGGGAAATCTGTCTTCAATCGTTTTTGTTCTCAATGTTTTCTTCTAAACTAGCATGAACAGTGAATTCTTAATTGCTCTTGTTTTCTAGTTTATTCATTTTAATCATTCAGTAAAGAATTCTTAATTGCTCTTTATTGATGGTTATTCATATTCTACTCTCATAAAGTTGTTGAAGGATTCTTAATTTCCCTTTAACCCTTTAAGTCCATCCCAACTTTTAAACTCTCTATTTGCTCCCTGTTCAACTATCTTGCCCAGTGAAACCATCCTTTATTGAGAAACCATATCCAGTTGAGCCATTTTCCCTGACTCCATTAGCCCAATGGACTAAACTATTCAATTCTACCCCTCTACTATTGAACTTCACCAAAAAATTCAAACAAAACCCCAAGCTCTAATAACTAGCCTAAAATCTTATCAAACAAAGCTAAAACTTAAAGAGAGATCCCTCTCTGGACACAGATTAGCTAGATTCTATGTCTAAAAGATTGGTTTGTGGTTACCTCGGAACCCTTTCCCTCTTCTTACAACTTCTAGGAAAATCTAAGTGATAACACCATGTGACCCCACTCAAGTTTCCCCTTAATATCCATTTAAAGTCCTCACCTTATTTCTTCGAGGATTTATGTAAAAGACAACCCATTTAAAAACTAGTAGGTCCAATGCTAAAGGAAAGCGATGAAAATAATACATAAACATTCCTTTTTCTCTGATACAGTCTACACTAACATATCCTCATGGTATATACTTTATAAAGCCTTTAAATACAAATTAAGTAAGGAAGAAGACCCATAACCCATAATCTCAACTTCTAGAGGCACTATAATTTCTAAGGCAACACTCTAGGACACTAGAAAATCTTGTTTACATAGAGTTGACACTCGTCCAATGCTTATTCCTTATATATATATAATTCTTTAGGTGATTGAACATTTGGAAATCATTAAGAGGCAATTTATCACCTTCCCTGGCATAGTAATTGGTTCCTTCAATGTAGAATATAGAGTCAAGGTATGTACAAAACTCTTAAACCTCGTGTTGTCTATGATACTCATTTTCTAAGGGTTTTTTTCAAGAGGAGTGTAATAATATTCAGAAATAGCTTCATAATTTCATTATATAGTGGTGGAGAGACATTAATAAGATAAGGAGGAATAATCTCATAAATACTCTATACTCTCCCTAAACCTCCTTTCAACTATATTTCATTCATGTTATGTATACTTTTTTCTTATCAGGATGTCTCAAATTTCCTGATAGACTGGATCTCTCTCATCCAAAGGGATTTTAAGGGATTTCATTTTAATTGGGATAAAACATTGTCCAATAATATTTCCCAACATATTCTCTCATTTCAAGAAAATAAAATTTTCATTTATAATGCTCCTTTCTACATGTTAGTTTCCATGATGGATGCCATTTGTTTATCTATGGACTTTCTAGAAATGGGATGGAAATGGACAGTTGTTGATCCCCTCCCTATTCACCTTTACCACAATAAATTGTGGGAAGATAAGTACTTTTACCATTTATATAAAATTTTCTCTCTTTTTGTAATCCCCATCTACCACATAATTTTCAACTCTAAACCATTGAGGATGCCCCAAGATACTATGGATTATTTTTCTAGGAATGGAAATTAGTTCTGAGAGGATTATTTTACTTATATTAGAGTTTGGGTAAGTTACGTTTCTCTACACATCTTGCAACTATATATCCAAAAAAACTCTTGAGGAAAGAATATTCCTATCAAACAGTGGGAACGGGGGTAGCCCTTGACCTCAAAATGGCTTCAAAGAAGATTTGGCCCGAGTTTCCTTTAAATATTAGTATTTGAAATATTCAAAATTTGAATAATGCAAACAAAAAATTGATGTTGGATTAAGCGGGCCTAACCCAAGTTCAAAGTTGCTCATGCCAACCAAAAAAACCCTAACTTTTGGCCCTTTCGGTAACAACCTACACAACACAGGCTATAGTTTCACCTGAAACAGTATTTGGGGATGCTAGAATCAGGTTTCTACATCCAGAGAGATGTGATAAGTGGTTTTTAGGTCTAAGCAGTTTAGATCTACCTTCACGCATATCAGTATCCTTCTAGGGCTCACTACTGTAACTCAGGTGAAATGGCTTCTAGACCTTCGTGAAGGTCTATGATCAGTCTTTACAAACCTCAAATAGGAAAATTATCTAGTTTCATGCATCAATAAATAACCCTAGGTCTGCCTTCACACAGATCCATCGAATTCATCAGTAAACATAACAGAAATAACCCTTAACTTCATGAACACATATAATTACTTAAAACATACATAAATAAGATAGATTTAGTAGTTTTGTGCAACATTCATACATTATTCCATGAAAACATATTATTGAGCATAGAATATAACATAAGAGGAATTGAAAATGATACCCAAAGGCAAGATAATTCTTCAAAATCACTCTTTATTCAATTCCAACATTCAAATTACAGACTTCTCTGCCCTACACACTCAGTTGTAGGGGTTTGCGCACTCAATTGCAGAATTACTAAGGCCTTTTGTGCACTCAGCTGCATGAACCTTGCCCTTATCTCCTAAGTAAAAAAAGTAGATCCTTATACCTTAGCACTTTCCTAAAACAAAAAAACCCATTCAAAGTTCACAATTCTTCATTCTATGTTATCCCTAAGAGTCACTATGACTCCACTATTTATAGCCTTCTTCCATACAATACCATGGTTCGTGTACCATGGGAGAATCTTAAAACCATCCCAAAACAAGGGGCTACAAATCCTTTCATTCTTATCTAGTTGCACGCTCCACATCCATATTTCATGGAGACTTTACATTCTTTACAAAAACTTTTACAAAATTGGGTTAAACTAACCTAAAAAATGAACCTAGGGACCCTAACCCAACATCCCTACAACACCAATGTGGTGACTCGCCCTCGAGTCACTCAGATGGCACCTCCAACTTGCTGCGGAGGCCACCCAACTCACCCTGTAATGTTGCTACCTCAACAATGCTCTGCACTACTACTTGTTGCACTTCCTCAACAAATTTCTATGTTGTCGAGCCTTCCAATGCTAGGCGCATTGTCCTTTGAGTCTACTGCAAGAATTTTAACATTTCCTGAAGTGATAAAGTAAGTCAGCAGGCCTCCTCTAACCACAACTTGAATTTGGCCTTCAAAAGGGCCTCTTTCCTATGTAATTCTTCTATCTGTGCTTGTAGCTTCTTGCCTTCCTACACCTTCATGAGCTACCACGTTGACACCAAAGTGCACGCAGTATCTCGGAATTCATCATAGTCGTGTTGTGTCCCTCTAACGTTTGTGTTCAACCTAGCCAAGTTTAGGTCCTCCTGCAAGTTCATCCACAATTCCATATCTTGATTAAACATCTTGGTGCAATCTGTGACAGCATTATCCAATGTGCTCATATTCTCCTTAGTTACTGCTCCAGGTTCCTCTCGAACCTATGGCAGAGTAGCTGGCTGCAACTTTAACTGTAGCTTTGATATATTCATTTGAAAGTTAAAAGTAACCCCACTGACTTCATCCTTTGATGCATGTACTGTAGTAGCCAATTTCTTTACATTTTTCCAATGCTTCGGCATCCTCCGAGATGTTTAATTCTAGCACTATGTTACAAGCTTGATCGATCGTTGTCTCCACGCTCTAAGTTGATTTCTGCATCTCCTCCTTTGCCTTCAACACCTATGGCTTATCTGCGAACATTTGTTCATTTTTTACACTAAACTCACTTACGACATGAGGGCATGCTTCTCTCTGATCCTCAATTCATCTAAAACCCCCTTATGCAATGCATGGAGAGTCTAAAGTGACAACGTGACCAAATTCACTCCCATGTTCTTTACTGTACTGAGCACAATGCGATTCTCATCTAATTGCATGCATATCGATCCTTTGGGTAAAGGAATGACTATGAGGTCTAGAGTTCATTACATCTCTATAACTGTCCCGCTCACATACATTATGCCCGCCTGAATCTTGCAAGTCTGGATCTACAGCTCATGCAGATCCTTTTGGATGCTCCCCAATGTTTCTATATACTATTTCTTGAACTGTAGCAACAACCCAGTTTCCGTGTCTCTAACCTTATTTTTGATCTCATTGAGATCACCTTATGTAAGTGCCATTGGGTCAATATGCGTCTACTGATCAGACTTATGCTTTCTTTGTTGTCCACTAGTCTGCACCTTCCTGTGCCTCTTCAAGGTGAAAGGAGTGCTCTACTCCTCGTCACTGCCTCCTTCCTGAACTGAAATCTCCTGCTCATCTATGTGCTATGAAGTTGAGTCTTCAATGTCTTCTGTCTCCATGTGTTATTTCTCATCTTGTGCATTCGCAGCATGCTCCTTCTCAGCGCGTTCCTTCGCAGTGCGTTCTTTTTCCATGACGACCTTATTAGCAACTTATTTCTTCTTTTTCTTAGTCATAGCCAATGTTTCCTTTCCCGCTACTTATTTACGCTTTTGCGCAGCAGTTAACTGTGCAACAAAACTTCCTGCACCTTTACTACTTCCTACACCAAGCTCCGTAGTTTCGCGCCACTTGGCTGGCCAACTCCCCATGATCTCCTATACGTTCATCTCAGATACAAAATATGGCAGCTTGTGTCATATGTGCTTTAGGTCCTTCTATGCTTTGATATCCACATTGTCGAAATTAGCCTTGAACTCTACATAGGTCATCAATTTCTTAAACAAGGTTGGGGACAACATTGGCCTCTAACTAATAACCATGTGAAGGTCCATCTCCATCAGAATCCATAAAATATTCAACTCCTTCATCCTTTTCGGATCCTTTGTTTCCCACAATGAAGAGAACCTTGTTGCCTTAGGTAATTCTTCTAGATGCTGGGGGAACTGACTATCCTCCGACAATCTCCAAGCTACTAAAACAATATACAGTAACAACCACACATAGTGGAAGGGATTGCTCTCTTCTTGAGATTTGTGGAAGTTTGCAAGGAACTCCATGCACAGATACTTCACCCAGCTATATTGAACTCCCTTTACACATTAGGCAGCTAGTGATAACACGGTGCCAAAACTTTGTTTGCGGGGCATTTCCTCATGATTTTCCCTACGAGAATTTGGGCAGTGAACTGCACCACTTGGTCTTGAATAGAGCGAATAGAATATCCATGTGACTTCTTAACAAACCCATATTTGGCCTTCATTTTTTATACTAATTAATTCTCTCCATTGTTCTCTCCAAACTCCTTGGAAGCATCCACTCCTTTGTAGGGTAGTTTTTTGATTTGATGAATTAACATGTCTGTAATCGAGATGGGCTCACCAAGCCATAGGCACCCATCATGCACCAGTGAGAGGAGCTGGTGCACACACACTCTATTGATATTCGATCTATGAAAATGCGGACCATGGAGTATGTGCAACAACCCAACCTGCTCAATGCCCTTGACCCATGCCATAGGTTCTAACCGAGTAAACCCAGTCTCTTCATGGTAAATTTTAGTCATATACTTGTTGTTCACCAAATGTGGGAATCTCTCATGGCCTGCGAGGTCCCTGTTAGAGTCGGTCTGGTCAGTCTTCCGTCAGAGATCAAAACTCTCTATTCATTTCATTTTTAGGTGTCCCGCTCCATTCATTCAACTACATTCTGCTAGGGGCATGCCATGATCTGACAGAGAAAGTCATGCTAGTCATTTCCCCTCATGTCTGGCTCCTGCTGGCTTATGTCTTTGTGTCAAATAATCAAAAAGTCCATAACAGTCAAGGTCTGGTCCTTTAATAGACAAAAGTCATTTTTGGTCATTAGGTCTAGGGATTGATCAATTTGGTCTTTAAATATGTCTAGTAAAGCCATGCAGGCCAGAGTGATGCTCTTGCAAAGTAATGATCCACAGAGTTTCATCATCATATTGATAGACTTCGACTGTTCTTCAAAACTCTGTTTTGAAGAAAAGTCAAAGAATGTCATTTGTGACAAAATTTTCAAAAAGGGTCGACAGTTGATTTCTTTAGGTGCAATCATGGTTTCCGTGACCAGATGCTCTGTCATGCAATCCTTGCAAAAAGTGTTGAAAATTGCAATGTTTGAGCCAAAATTTCAGAGGAAAAATGAAAATCAGGGTTGTTTTACAGTCAGTGAAAAAAGTGCCAAACATGACATTAGAAAGGTGGGTTTTTTGAAAAATTAAATTTAATCATGACCTCCAAGTCTTATACACAATTTTCCATCACAAATCAAACTCATTATGCGATCAAGGCATAGCAAAAACGTTGCAAGGTCGAGGAGCGAGAAATTGCGTCGTTTGGAGCAATTTGGAGGTGATTATAGGGGCGCGGCGCACACAGGCAAGGGTGCGGCCACACACAGGGCGCGATGCACACAGAACCTGCCCACAGTTCAAACTTATAACCAGCGCAGCGCACACTCGAACCGTGGTGCACTGGGCTTTGAGCATAGCACACAGAGACAAAGCACCCAGAATTTGCCAAACTCACTCAAATTGTTTTGAAGCACATAAATTTGCAAGATATAAAAACAACACCCAGCTTCACCATCATCAAAGGGGCAGCCTAAATACAGTTTATAAATAGTAGTCATGGCATCTAAGGTTTCATCAAAGTATGAGGTGGAGACCCACAGTGATATAGCTTTAGGGGAACAGGCCCCCAGGAGACATCACCGGAGTGGAAAACATGTTAGAGATGAGCCAAACACCCTCACTGAGTTGCAGGCATGCCCTCTTACTATGTCATGTTTCCAACACCTAGCATGTTTTGAATTTTATCAAAGGGTGGCAAATGTTAGAGTTCATCATGAGTTGGCCCATCTTTTTGTGTTTCACCTACATGGAGGTCAATCTGCCTTGGCTAGGTTCACCTTCACATTGACACCCGAAACTATCTCAGTGCCAACATGCATACCAAATGTTGGAGAACAGTGGCATAAGAAGAAGAAGGTGGATATACATCATTATGAGCCTTACATTAAGGCCAGTTGTTTGAGGCAGCTCACGAGAGTTTTCCCATTCAGATTTTTGAGAGATGAGTATGCTCCGCTCATGAAATTGATCATGAAATACTTCAGTTGTGAGGGGAAGTTTTCTCACCTTTATACCTATCACATCAGGTTGCTCATGCACTTTACCAGGGTGCGGATGATGAACCTCCCATTTTTCATTTGCGGGAACATAGAGAGGATGAAAAATTTCATGCAGCATAAGACCCCTGAGCAGCAGCTCAACAGTGTTTATCACTTTGCTCTTATCCAGATTTTGGTGGATCATCAGTTGGGATTGCAGGGCATTGCTTGAGAGGAATTCATCTCCCGTGACTTCTTCAGCACTCCACAGGTAGTCAAAGGCAGAGCATGAGATAGGTGGTCCTTCACATCAGTATGAGCACCACGAGACCGCTACTATGCCAGTATTCATCACCTATCGGAGAGGCAGTAGACATTTGTTTGTAGCAGCAAAGCGAGTGTTATCTCCACCTGGGGTGGAAGGGGCCTCACTTCCGACATCAGTATGATAGGAGCAGGGCAGGGGTAAGGAACCAGTGTAGGAGGAAGGTCCATCAGGTGAACGAGAGACTGAATTCGTTCCCCTCCATGATGATGAGATAGATACAAAACCAACAAATGCAGAGCTTACAGAGATCATCCAGGAGCGGCAATCAGTGATTGAGGCCTTATCCCTTGACTTGGAGAGGGCCAAGTGGAACATGAAGTACCTAGAGTAGAGAAACAAACAGCTAGAGGATCGACAAGCGATTATGGAGCTGCAAAACATTCGTGAGCATCGCCAAGCTACTCAAAGGAGAAGAGTTGAGCTCACATCATTGGAGCAAGAGATCAATGAGGATCAGGAGGCCAATCTCGAGAGAGTGAACATGCACTTGGAGAGGCTTCTTGACAAGGCCAATTAGGACCTTGCCTTACTAAGACACATGGCTTTCCATTACAAGGCATGAAACATGAGTGCAAGTGCCCAAATAAGGAGCTTGAAGGCAAAATTGAGCAAAGCAACAAAAGACAAAAAAGAGGAAAAATAGAAATATCGGCTTCGAATCTTGGCTGAGGCTTCCTTGGCCCATCATAACACCCCATAGAGAACCTCTAGCCCAAATTTCAAGAAATTTGGGAATTTTTGGTAACATGACAAATTTTTGGGCAAAACACAGGGTTTTTCTCCCTGTACGCTAAAAATTGGGAGCTCCAAATGAAGAATGGTTTGCATTTTTGGATTCAGCAAGGAAAATAACAACTACTGGTGCTTGGACAAGAAATTTGGGCAATATCTGAGTCTCCAGGAGGTAAAAAACACCCAACAAATGGCCTCTCTGCCCCTTTTTTGACACACAAGAAGCAGTCTTGGGAGAATGAATATTTGGAGGGGAAAATGAACACCAAATTCAGAAATTCGAGTTGAGTTAGAAAATAGATAGGACACGATTTCCAGGAAGCCCACTTGGGCACATTTTGGACACCTACAAGTGCTCCAAAATAGGCCCCAAAGTAGCGCGGCGCACAGAGGAAAAATTGCCAAATTTGCTTCCGTTTCGCGAAATTTCGATTCGCAAATTCTCCAAGTGGACCCGCTCATCTACACTTCGGTTTTTTGGCACCAAAGGTGGCATTTAAAGCATTTTCTTTCTAGATGGACTTCTATCCAAGTGGAAAAGGAAGGAAAATGGTCACCCAAGCCAAATGTCATGTTTGTAGCGTTGCACCTGTAGCTGATAGTTGGCTCTTCATCTCCATTTTGTAATGATTCGAGTAACTCCCCAACCCTTGGGTGTTCTATCTCTTCATGGAACATTCTATATATTGTATGTAAGCTATGTTCAAAGGGTTGGTTGGCTTGTAACTTCTGGGAGACTGTGGGAAAGAAACTATGTTTCTTCACTCTGTATTTTTGACAGAGAATTAATGAAAGGAAACGGCTTTGTCTCATGAGATTCTTGTGGTTGTGGGTGTAGCAAATGTGTCTCTTATCTTTTCATATGTATTTTGTTATGTTTCATAATTCAATTCATGTTCATTTCTAGTGAAATTTTCTGAGTGAGATTAGGTAGAATTCACTTTTATTGCTCTGCCTGTGGGAAAATTTCATGTTCAGTGTTCTTCTTCTGTTGAAAAGGATTCATGTTCCTATGCCCTTTTCACACTCCTTAGCAATCTCTCCATTCCATGTTATTCCAAACTAAATTGCTATACTTTCCGCCTGCCTTGCCTCACGAAGTAATCTATGCCTTTGTATTAAATTCTCTATTCTTTGTTGACCGTTGGTCCCATACCATCCTAGAAGCTCACTCATTCATAAAAATTGTTTCTTGTATCCATATTCACTTACTAGCCTAAGTTCAATATTTCACTGTAAGTCATCTCAGACCGTTTTTTTCTTATCTATTCACTGAGCATGACTCGGAGAGATCCCTCTCCTATTCTGGTAGGGCTAGCTACCAGACTGAGCATGGTTTGTGGTTACCCTGAATTTTGCCTTCCTTCAGCCTAGGGTAGATTTAGGTGCTAACATAGTGGCAACTCTACTAGGGAAACAAAATTGAAATCAAATCCCCTTGTTTCACAATAATTCTAAGTTTCCAGATGATGAGCTTAGGATTGGATAGGATGAGTAAGTTGGTTGTCTCCTGTGATTTTTCTCAATAGCACGCTGGCTTCGAGACGATATACCAGAGCCAATCCAGACCAGGATCCTCCTGACATTTACGAAAACCCAAATTTTATTCCAGGACTCCTTCGTCAAGAAAGCACCATAACTCTCGTGTTCAAATCCCATTCATGTCGTGACATTTTTGAGTATCTTGAAGAGCTTGACTTTGACAAATGATTTGAAATATCATTGTTTGAGTCTAAATCTAAAAGGGTTGTTGATTATACTGTCTCCAATCCTCAATATCTTGTAGATCTAGAAACAGAAAGAGCTAACCGATTAATTGATAATTATATTGCGGCACAGCCTCAAACTCTAATTGCCAGCCCTTTACAAATTGTGCACACTCCTCCAACACCTCCAAGGCCAAATCCACCGAGAGTGATGGCTGCCCGTTTCACACCCCTTGTTCTGCCCCAATTTCTAGATGATATGCCCATGGATTATCAAAGTAAAATCCCATTTTTTGATGGCACTCCTAACAACATTACTGCTCAGCAACATGTAGACAAGATGGCAGACTTCTATGAACTCCATGAGATCGATGCGGAGAATGTGGCAATGAGACTCTTTGTAGATACATTTGCAGGTGAAGTGAGGAAGTGGTTCAGAGGTTTGCCGGCTACACATATCGCTACCTTGGCTGAACTACAAAGACAATTTTTAAATCGATGGGAAGTGAAAAAGAATCCTCTTCAAATTTTGGCTGAATATGAGAAAATTAAATGAAACGCTGGTGAGTCGGTCTAAGATTATTGTGTTAGATTCAATACAGTTTATAACGAAATTCCAGATCATCTAAAGCCACCTGTGGGATTGGCTATGATGAAATTTCCAAATGGTTTTGACGCTAATATGGCCTACCAATTAAGAGAGAGAGAGCTGGCTACAATCTGCTGTCCAAAAGAGCTAGAGTGAAAGCAGAAAAGAAAGTCACTGTTAAGGAAGAGTCTTCTTCAATGGATCAATTACTCAAAAAGATAGAGCAGATGCTTGAAAGGGTGAAACTAGACAAGCCTGAGCCACAAGTTAGGAATCCTAACTTCCGTGGCGAGCAGCAGCCACAATATAGAATAAGACAGAGAGATCAGCGAGCCCAAGAGCAGATAGCACAACAGCCAGTACAGACACCTTTGCAGCAAAATTTTGTGCATGGACGTGAGTCAGATGAGGACAAGAATGTAATAGGTGAAGAGAACCACCTCTTTACTCCATAAGAGCTACCTACTTACACTACCGAAGAAGAGGAGTGTGCGGTGAGTTCAGCTGCACACAAAGACACGAATTTCATTCTAGCTAGTGACACTGTTTTAGAAGAAGAATCTGAGGAATATCAAAGGGGGTATATGAATGCTCTGTTCGCATAGTAGCAACGATATTCACAAAGAAACAGAGATGTGCCAGCCAAGCCGATTCAAAGAAAGGAGGTTGAAGCAGAAAAGAGTGATTCACCAGCTACACAAAGAAAAGGAAAAGAGGCAGTTGGTCCGGAGAGTAGCAAATCAAAATCAGCAGAACAATCACAACAGCAAGCTGCATCAAAGGAAAAAGAAAAGAAAGAAATCCCAGTCAAAGAGGTAGAAAAGGCTCCCGCCTTTAGCTTAGAGAATAAGATTTCTAAGTTAAAGGTATCCATCCCCTTGACTGAAATAATGAAGAACAACAGTTATAGAGGACAAATATCTAAGATGTTGAATTTGGACCCAATGTCCGACATGGTAAATGTAGAATATGATCAACCTAAAATGATTTTTGGACCAGCATCAAATGGTGAGTCTCCTGATAGCGATGTGCCACCCTTTTATATCAGTTTATGATTGCATGATTTTGTGTTACATAATGCCATGTTTGATTCTGGAGCTTCTCACAATCTCATGCCCAAGGCTATCATGGATAAGCTCGGTTTGGACATCACCAGGCAATACCATGATCTCTATTCATTTGATTCTAGCAGAGTAAGATGTATGGGACTCATCAAAGAATTGGTTGTAAGTTTGGATCAGCTTCCCATGAAAAATGTTTTGATGGATGTGGTGGTAGCAGATATTCCTCCAAGGTTTGGGAGGTTTCTTTCCAGGTCTTGTGTAGCAAAATTGAAAGGGACACTACAACTAGATTTCTCCTATGCAACTATTCTAGTGTTTGGACAAATGAGGAAATTATATTGAGAACATAAAATGAAATATATGATCACCATCAAGGAGAAACCCATAAATCATCCAATTAACTATGTACATATAGATTTAGAGTCTTTTGTTTTGTATTCAGATAGTTTAAATGATATAGATAGTCAGTTAGTAGAAGCAGATGATATTCTGGAAATAACAGAAAATTTCAGAGAAATTTTAAGGAAAGAAGGATAAGAACAGCAGAAAAATGTTGGGCAATCAGCTAAAAGTAATGGACAACAAGTAGATAAGGCACAACAAATAGGTTTCTAGCACTTTCTAGAGGAGGAAGAAGGCTTGTGGACCATGGATTTTGATGGAGCAGTGGGAAATTATGGCGTTGGAATTGGAATTTGGGTACACAGTCCTTTCTCCGCCCCAAACAAAGTGCCTAGTAACGTGAGGGTTTGCTCTTACAAGTTGGCTTTTGAGTGTTCAAACAATGAAGTTGAGTATGAAGCTCTGATTGCTGGCCTGAAGATTCTTAGAAAGCTGAATGCTAAAAGGATTTTAGTATATGGCGACTCCGAATTGGTAATAAAGCAAGTAAAAGGCAAGTATCAAGCAAAGCATCCTAGGATACGAGCCTACCGTAATGTAGTTCTAGACATCCTAAAATTATTTCCATAATACACCTTGACATGTGTGCCTCGTATACAAAATAGTATTGCTGACGCTCTTGCCAAGGCAACAAGTAGTTTGAAAATCCAAATGAACTCCAAAAATAAATTTGAAATCCATGTCAAGCATCATCCAACCATTCCAGACAATTAGAGATATTGGCAAGTGTTTCAAGATGATGAGGAAATTAATGATTTTCTGCAAAACAAAGGCAAGTTCAAAGAAACCTCAATCGATGTAGAAAATGATGATGGCAAAGGGAATGGTACAGATGAAGTGCAGATCAATGAAATGGACGTGTTGCAACTAAAGAATAACATTATTCCTAAAGGCTTGATACCTCTAGAAGAACATTTTGATCAAGATGATGTAGCCCGCAAGCCAACATTGCAGCCAACAGAGAAGGGTGTAGAAGAGGTCAACATAGGAACAGCTACCAATCCTAAGTTGGTAAAATTGTCCAAAGCATTGCCGCCAAAGATCAAGGACAAATATATCAGTTTGATGGCTTCATTCGCAGATGTGTTTGCTTGGGATTATTCTAACTTAAAGACCTATGATACCAATATAATTCAGCACACTATACCCATCAAGCCCAATCAAAAACCATTCAGACAGAAGCTGAGAAGGATAAATCCAAAGTTGCTGCCATCTATTGAAAAGGAGGTAAACAGGTTGTACAAGTCAGGTATCATTGTGCCCATCAGATTTTCAGATTGGATCTCTAACTTGGTGCTCGTACGAAAGAAGACAGGTGAGATCCGCTTATGCATTGATTTCAGAAATCTCAATAAAGTTTCATTGAAGGACAACTATCCACTGCCCAAAATGGACCATATACTTCAGCGAGTAGTGTGGGCATCTCGTATGTCACTACTTGATGGTTATTCCAGATATAACCAAATTTTTGTCCATGAAGATGACCGAGACAAAACAACATTCATCACTCCATGGGGAACCTTTCATTACACCAAAATTCCTTTCGGTTTAAAGAATGAATGCGCCACATTTCAGCGTGCAATGGACTTGGCTTTTGCAAATGAGAAGGATGTATTTTTGGTGGTGTACTTGGATGATTTGATAGTGTTTTCCAAATTTGATGAAGAACACATGCACCATCTAAAAACTGTCTTTCAAAAGTGCAGAAAATATGGTTTATCACTGAATCCTAAGAAGAGCTTGTTTGCCATGGAGGAAGGAAAATTGCTCGGGCACATTATTTCAAAGGATGGCAATCGTATTGACCCAGCACGTGTGCAAGCAATTCAACAAATCGATATGCCAGAAATTAAAAGGAGATACAATTGTTCAATGGTAAGATGAATTTTTTGCGTCGCTTTGTGCCTAATCTTGCTGAACACTTAAGAGAGATGACCAACATGCTCAAGTAGGACAGCCAAGTGAAATGGACAGAGGAGGCTGTAAAATCTTTCAATTTGGTTAAATTGGCCCTTTCTTCAGCTCCAGTTCTAGTTATCTTGGACTACACTCAGGATTTCACATTGTTTTCAGTTGCTTCGGAGCACACTATGGCAGCAGTATTATTGCAGAAAAGAGATGATCATGAAAGACCCATTGCATTCTTCAGCAGAGCTATAAGAGATGTAGCCTTAAAGTACAACATCATTGAGAAGCAGGCTCTGGCACTGGTGAAGGCATTGAAGGATTTTTGGGTATATATTCTACATTCTCATATTCTGGCCCATGTTCCTAACACTGTTGTAAAAGATGTTCTAGTGCAGACCGATCCGAAAGGAAGAAGAGGCAAATGGATTGCAGCCCTGCTAGAATATGATGTGGAAATAAAGCGCACAAAGCTAGTCAAAGGACACGGATTGGCGAAGTTAATGGCCAAATCAAACTTGCATGCTTTAGACATAAATCTGATCGCTGCTATGTCTAATGAGAATGAGGAAGGATCATCAATTCAGGTATCTGAAATGTTTGCTTTGTCCCAATGGTATTCAGATATAATATATGTGCTAAAAAATCTATCACCACTGCTCGGCATCACTAGAAATAAAGCGAGGACACTCAAGTTGAAGGCTGCCAAGTTTTTCATTCTAAATTCTATGTTGTATTGGAAAGGTCCTGGTCGCATTTTGTTAAATTTTTTGGTGGAAGAGGAGGCAAAGAAAGTCATGGAGGATTTCCACAGAGGAGAGTGTGGTGGTCAACTTTTTCGGAAGTCAACAGCAAATAAAATGTTGAGAGTAGGGTACTATTGGCCCACATTGTTTGCTGATGTGTACAAGATGGTCAAATGCTGTCATAAATGTCAGATTTTCGAAGGAAAACAGAAATTATAGCCTTTACCACTTAAGCCTATTGAGGTGAGCGCTCCTTTCCAGCAGTGGGGGTTGGATTTCAATGGTGAAATTCATCCTACTTCTTCCGGTCAGCATAGATGGATCCTCACAGTGACAAATTATTTCATGAAATGGATTGATGAAGCTCCCACCAGACAAGCTATAGATACGACAATCATTTCATTTCTTGAAAATAACATCTTGTCTCGCTTTGGTTGTCCGAATAAGTTAATCACTGATAATGTAGCAACTTTCAAATAAAAAAGGATGGTATAATTTTGTCATAAATATCACATCATTTTTGGTCATTCAACTACCTATCATCCACAAGGCAATGGATTGGTGGAATCTTTGAATAAATCATGGGTCAACATCATCAAGAAGCTGCTGGAAATAAATAAAAAGAGCTAGAATAAGAGGTTGGTCCATGCGCTTTGGGCAGATCGGATCAGTCAGAAAAAATCCATTGGTATGTCACCGTTTGAGCTTGTTTATGGAGTTGACACAATATTTCCCACCTCTCTCGCTTCCTCGATAGTCAGACTTCTTCAGGAGGCTAGAAGTGAAGAAGATCCCATGCAGAGAAGGTTTAATCAAATGGTCCACTTGCAGCAAACAAGAGAAGACGTTTTCAAGAACACGTCCAAATTGCAGGAGAAAATAAAGAAAATTTATGACAGAAAAGCAAAGGCAGATAGATTTCAGTTGGATGATGTGGTGCTGAAGTGGGATGCAGGGAATGAAGAGAAAGGTAAGCACGGAAAGTTCGAGAATCTTTGGAAAGGTCCTTTCAAGATTGCAGCATATAGGGGTCAGAATGCCTTTCTTCTGAAGGAAATGAATGGGGAAGATTGTCCAGGAGGGCCGATCAATGGTCGGCTGCTCAAGGGGTACCAGTGCTGAGTTATTAATGCTTCTTCCACTGTCATTGTAAATACCATTTTTTTTTAGGTTGGTTTCATGTCTGTCAAGTTAGTTTTTGAGTCATTTCAATGTCAAGTTTGAGTCAATTTCTTGGTCATTTCAGTTTCATAAATAAGTCAGAGTCCTATGTTGTAGTGAAAATGATGACTCCATAGTCCAATGGACAAAAGGCACTATCTAGCTCCTCCAGAGATTTGTTGTTCTTGGCACCTCCAAGGAGCTACCATCCCCCATTCGAGCCAATATTAGAGTCGGTTTGGTCAGTCCTCCGTCAGAGATCAAAACTCTTTTTTCATTTCATTTTTAGGTGTCTCACTCCATTCATTCAGCTGCATTCCACTAGGGGCATGCCATGATCTGACAGAGAAAGTCATGCTAGTCATTTCCCCTCATGTCTGGCTCCTGCTGGCTTATGTCTTTGTGTCAAATAATCAAAAAGTCCATAACAGTCAAGGTCTGGTCCTTTAACAGACAAAAGTCATTTTTGGTCATTAGGTCTAGGGATTGATCAATTTGGTCTTTAAATATGTCCAGTAAAGCCATGCAGGCCAGAGTGATGCTCTTGCAAAGTAATGATCCGCAGAGTTTCATCATCATATTGATAGACTTCGATTGTTCTTCAAAACTCTGTTTTGAAGAAAAGTCAAACAATGTCATTTGTGACAAAATTTTCAACAGGGGTTGATAGTTGATTTCTTCAGGTGCAATCATGGTTTCCGTGACCAGATGCTCTGTCATGCAATCCCTACAAAAAGTGTCAAAAATTTCATCGTTTGAGCCAAAATTTCAGAGGAAAAGTGAAAATCAGGGTTGTTTTAAAGTCAGTGAAAAAAGTGCCAAACATGACATTAGAAAGGTGGGTTTTTTGAAAAAGTAAATTTAATCTTGACGTCCAAGTCTTATACACATGTTTCCATCACAAATCAAACTCATTGTGCAATCAAGGCATAGGAAAAATGTTGCAATGTGGAGGAGAAAGCAATTGCATGGTTTGGAGTAGTTTGGAGGTGATTACAGGGGCGCGACACACACAGGCAGGGGCGCGACGCACACACAGGGCGTGGCGCACACAGAACCCACCCATAGTTCAAACTTATAACCAGCACGGTGCACACCTGGAGCGTGATGCACTGGGCTTTGCGCGCAGCGCACAGAGACAAAGCGCCCAGAATTTGCCAAACTCACTCAAATTTTTTGTGAAGCACATAAATTTGCAAGATATCAAAACAACACCCAACTTCACCATCATCAAAGGGGCAGCCTAAATACAGTTTATAAACAACAGTCATGGCATCATAGGTTTCATCAGAGTATGAGGTGGAGACCCACAGTGATACAGCTTCAGGAGAACAGGCCCCTGGGAGACATCACCGGAGTGGAAAACATGTTAGAGATGAGCCAAACACCCTCACTGAGTTGCAAGCATGCCCTCTTACTATGTCATGTTTCCAACACCTACCACGTTTTGAATTTTTTCAAAGGGTGGCAAATGTTAGAGTTAATCATGAGTTGGCCCGTCTTTTTGTGCTTCACCTACATGGAGGTCAATCTACCTTGGCTGGGGTCACCTTCACATTGACACCCGAAACTATCTCAGTGCCAACAGGCATACCAAATTTTGGAGAACAGTGGCATAAGAAGAAGAAGGTGGATAGACATCATTATGAGCCTTACATTAAGGCCAGTTGTTTGAGGCAGCTCATGAGAGTTTTCCCATTCAGATTTTTGAGAGATGAGTATGCTCCGCTCATGAAATTGATCATGAAATACTTCAGTTGTGAGGGGAGGTTTTCTCGCCTTTATACCTATGACTTCAGGTTGCTCATGCACTTTACCAGGGTGTGGATGATGAACCTTCCATTTTTCATTTGCGGGAACATAGAGAGGATGAAAAATTTCATGCAGCATAAGACCCCTCGGCAGCAGCTCAACAATGTTTATCACTTTGCTCTTATCTGGATTTTGGTGGATCATCAGTTGGGATTGTAGGGCATTGCTTGGGAGGAATTCATCTCCCGTGACTTCTTCAGCACTCCACAGGTAGTATCAGAGGTAGAGCATGAGATAGGTGGTCCTTCACATCAGTATGAGCGCCACGAGACTGCTACTATGCCAGTATTCATCACCTATCAGAGAGGCAGTAGACATTTGTTTGCAGTTGCAAAGCGAGTGTTATCTCCACCCGGGATGGAAGGGGCCTCGCTTTCGACATCAGCATCACAGGAGCAGGGCAGGGGTAAGGAGCTAGTGCAGGAGGAAGGTCCATCAGGTGAATGAGAGACCGAATTCGTTCCCCTCCATGATGATGAGATAGATACAGAACCAACAAATGCAGAGCTTACAAAGATCATCTAGGAGCAACAATCAGTGATTGAGGCCTTATCCCTTGACTTGGAGAGGTCCAAGTGGAACATGAAGTACCTGGAGCAGAGAAACAAACATCTAGAGGATTGGCAGGCGATTATGGAGCTACAAAACATTCATGAGCATTGCCAAGCTGCTCAAAGGAGAAGAGTTGAGCTCACATCAATGGAGCAAGAGATCAATGAGGATAGGGAGGCCAATCTCGAGAGAGTAAACATGCACTTGGAGAGGCTGTTGGACAAGGCTGATTAGGACCTTGCCTTACTGAGACACATGGCTTTCCATTACAGGGCACGAAACATGAGTGCAAAGGCCTAAATAAGGAGATTGAAGGAAAAATTGAGCAAAGCAACAAAAGAGGCAAAAGAGGAAAAATAGCAAGATCGGCTTCGAATCTTGGTTGAGGCTTCCTTGGCCCATCATAACACCCCATAGAGAACCTCCAGCCAAAATTTCAAGAAATTTGGGGAATTTTTCGTCACATGACAAATTTTTGGGCAAAACACACGGTTTTTCTCCTAGTGGCGTGGCGCTAAAAATTGGGAGCTCAAAATGAAGAATGGTTTGCATTTTTGGGTTGGACAAGAAATTTGGGCAAGATCTAAGTCTCCAGGAGGTACAAAACACCCAAAAAATGGCCTCTCCGCCCCTTTTTGGACACACAGGAAGCAGTCTTGGGAGAATGAAGATTTGGAGGGGCAAATGAGCACCAAATTCAGAAATTCCAGTTGGGTTAGAAAGTAGACAGGATAGGATTTCCAACAAGCCCACTTGGGCACATTTTGGACACCTGAAAGTGCCTGAAAATAGGCCCCAAAGTAGCATGGCGCACCGAGAAAATGGCGCGGCGCACAGAGGAAAAATTGCCAAATTTGCTTCCGTTTCACGAAATTTTGATTTGCGACTTCTCCGAGTGGGCCCACTCATATACACTTCAGTTCTTTGGCACCAAAGGTGGAATTTAAAGCATTTTCTTTCCAGATGGACTTCTATCCAAGTGGTGAAGGAAGGCAAATGATCACCCAAGCCAAATGTCATGTTTGTAGCGCTGCACCTGTAGTTGATGGTTGGCTCTTCATCTCCATTTTGTAATGATTCGAGTAACTCCCCAACCCTTTGGCATTCTATCTCTTCATGTCATATTGTATATATTGTATGTAAGCTATTTGCAAAGGGTTGGTTGGCTTGTAACTTCTGGGAGACTGTGGGAAAGAAACTCTGTTTCTTCACTGTGTATTTTTGACAGAGAATTAATCAATGTCAGTGGCTCTGTTTCATGAGATTTGTGTGGTTGTGAGTGTAGCAAATGTGTCTCTTATGTTTTCATATGCATTTCATTATGTTTCATAATTCAATTCATGTACATTTCCAGTGAAATTTTCTGAGTGAGATTAGGTAGAATTCACTTTTATTGCTCTGCCTGTGCGAAAATTTCATGTTCAGCGTTCTTCTTCTGTTGAAAAGGATTAATGTTCCTATGCCCTATTCACACTCCTCAGCAATCTCTCCGTTCCGCGTTATTCCAAACTAAATTGCTATACTTTCTGCCTGCCTTGCCTCATGAAGTAATCTATGCCTTTGTATTAAATTCTCTGTTCTTTGCTGACCGTTGGTCCCATACCATCCCAGAAGCTCGGTCATTCATAAAAATTGTTTCTTGTATCCATATTCACTTACTAGCCTAAGATCAATATTTCACTCTAAGTCATCTCAGACCATTTTTTTCTTGTCTATTCATTGAGCGTGACTCGGAGAGAGCCCTCTGTTGTTCTGGCAGGGCTAGCTACCAGGCTGAGCGTGGTTTGTGGTTACCCTGAATTTTTCCTTCCTTCAGCCTAGGGCAGATTTAGGTGCTAACAGTCCCAATCCTCCATTTTCAGTATTGGAATGCCTGCTAGTGTTGTGCCTTCAAATTCCAGTTGTTCAAGCAACATGGGTGTTGAAACTGTGAATTTCCCAAAATTCGGGTCATTGGGAACTTTGGTTTTTCCCTTCCATCGATGGATATACTCTGGGGCCTTGTGATAGGCTCGCCCTCCTTGGCATCCACTTATTCGACACCTTGGTATTCTCTCTCCTCCAAATCGACCAATTTCTTTGGTTGTTTATCTTTCTTTTCCTTCTGTTGTACCTCTGGGGTCTTCCTCGGTGACTATCTCACCAACATTAGCTTCTTCTTTTTTTCATTGGCAGCAGATTTCTTTGGCCCAGGTGACCTCGAAGTGGTAGGCATAGGGGTTGATGCTTCCATACTTGAACTCTCAAGCCCTGATGAATAAAAAACAATAGCTTTAGAACTTACAGCTTCTACGGGGTTTTTAGCAGTCGTCTATTCTATGAACAACTCTTAGGCTTCTATAGTGTAGTTTGCGAGTGAGGTGTGAAACATGAACTCCTCCAAGAATTGACAATTCATAAGCTTCAAACAAAAACTTTCCTTGACAACTCTCAGAATGAAAAGTGTTCTTCGATGGACCAACACACATAATTTATAGGAAGTTTTGACTTCAAATTCAATAGTTCCCCCAAATTCTGATAATAAATGCATCTTTGGCAGAAGATCTCTGAAGATATTTTCCATAAATAGCGCCTACCCACTCCTCTTAAATGATTTTTGGCCATCAAATCATGAACGATAACCTTAGTGACTACTTTTGGACCCCTCTATGCCGCACCATCCACCATGGCGTAGCTCATCCAGCACAGATTCACTTGTTGCACTCCTATATTTTGTCATGTCACCTCCCTTCTTCATTGTTCACTTCATTAGGAAGTGTATTTTATAGTCCCACAATCCCTTACAACTGCCTAGACTACTAAGACTATCCTGCTACCATATAGTCATTATGCAGGGGCAGGATCCCTTGTGTTCAACTTCAATCTACTTCTGTTCACTTTCCCAGGGAATGGTTCACCATTTAGCTTTGTGAGATAAACTATGCCACCATCTGAGGTCTTCTTAATAACATATGGCCCAAACCAGTGCATTTGAAATTTTCCTGGAAATTTCGTGAACTTGCTGTCATATAATAGTACTAAGTCATCTACCTTAAATGTGTGCAACTTAATATGCCTATTGTGCCATGCTTTCTCACACTCCTTTTGCACTTTTTGATGAAATCCTGTAAGAAATTAGTATTCTTCTAACTCCATCAGCTGTGTGAGCCATTCCTCCAAAGTGTCGTGATTCACCATGTTTGTTAAAGCTGCAATATGTATACTAGAAACAATATAGTCCATAGGCATGAGTACTTCAATCCCATAGACCAACCTGAATGTTGTTCGGCCTATCAACTTCTTGTACGTCATCCTATAATCCCATAAAACAACAGGTACATGCATGTCTGAATCATTCTTCAGTGTGTTGCAAAACATTGTCAAGGGATTCTCCAAAATCTTGTTAAAAGCTTCCACCATTCCATTTGCCTGTGGGTGATAGGGTGTTCTTTTTTGATGATACATCTGGAACTACTCAAGCAACATGCTAATAGTTTCATTGAAGAAACAGGTACTGCTATCACTCATTAATATCTTAGCACAACCAAACCTAGTCAAGACATATTCAAATAAAAACTTCATAGTAGTGGCCGCTATACAATCCTTCATTGGCTACACATCCACACATATGGTAAAGTATTATGTGGCAGTGATGATATACCACGCTCCAGTCTTCTTTCCTGGCGGCTGGATAGGACTGATGAAATCATTGGCCCACTTGTCAAAGACTTACAATGAAACTTAGGGATGTAATGAAATTTCATCCTTTCGTGAAGGTTTTCCCATCCGTTGGCAAGAATAGCACGCCTTGCAATGCTCCTTAGAATCCTTATGTAATTAGGCCACCATAACCTAATGCGTAAAATATTTTGCATAGACAATTTTCTGGCATAGTTTCCTCCTAACACTCCTCCATGGGCTTTAGCTAGGATACCAGTGCGTTCAAACTCGAGAAGATACCTTCACAGTATCTCATCCATTCCCATCTTATACAAATGACCCACAATCACTGAAAATCCACAGCATGGACTACTAACTCCTTCTTTTTCTGAGTGAAATACCTTCGAGAGCGGTTCCTGTTGCTAAAAATTGAATGATATCAGCAAAGTGATTGTCCGCGAAGCACACCGCAAAGAGTTGCATATCCAACAATCCTTCCTCCAAAGTACTCAGTTCCTCCCCTATTTCAATCCTTGACAGATGGTCTAGTGCAACATTCCACCTTCCTGGCTTCACAGTTACTTCAAAGTCATATTCCTAGAACAACAGTAACCATTGGCATATCTTCCACCCCAACGCAGGCTTATTGACCAGGTACTTCAATGCAGAGCAATCTATATACATTTTAAAGTTTCCACCCAATAAATAATATGTAAAATTCTGCAGCGCGTAGACCATTGCCAACCCTTCGCGCTCTATCATGGAATAATTCTTCTCATCTTTATGATCAATCTTTCCCTCACCTGCCTGTGTTAATACCACTCCAAGCACAATGTAAGAGGCATATACATGCACATGGAATTATTTATTCTAGTCCAGAAATATCAAAATAGGCATTGTCACCATCTTTTCCTTTAAGACATCTAAATTGTGCTGACATTCTTCATCCCAAAAAAACATCACATCTTTCTTCAATAGTTTCTCCATTGACATGGTTATCTATGCATACGCCTTGATAAATATCCTATAATACCCAGTGTGTCCTAATGCCACTCACAGTTTTTTTACATTCCTAGGAGCTTCCAAATTCAAAATTATGGTGATCTTCACAGGGTCCACCATCAATCCCTGCTTACATACAACATGGCCGAGAAAAATTCCAAAAGGAACACAGAATAAACACTTCTTCAAATTCAGCATGATCTAATACCTTCGATAGGTATCCAGCATAAGGGTCAGACTCGCAACATGGTGCTTTACTAAGCCAAACACAGTCTAATCATCAAAGTACACTTCCAAGAATTTATGAATAAAACCTTTGAACGCTGCAATCACGACCCAGGAAAATATAGCAGGCACGTTCTTCAATTTGAACCGCATAACTGTGTATTGAAAGTGACCCCACTCCATCACAAAGGTTGTGTTTCTTTTATCTTCCGACATGATCTTCATTTGATGATATCCTAAAAAACCATCAGTAAATGAATACACCTCCTGACCACCAACATTTTCCAACACTTCATCTGTGAACGGTGTAGGAAATGGATCATGTACACATGCATCATTCAACTTCCTTAGATCTAGGCATATCTTGATTTCACCTTGTTGTTTCATCTCCTGGACCACCATAGGGCTTACCCAATCAGATTCCTCAATAGGTTCGACAATACCAGTAGCCAACATCTTATCGAGTTCTTGGCGCACATTTTCCTTATACTTTGGGTTCAACCGATAAAGTCACTGCTTAACAGGATTCACATCCGGTTTCAATGTAATCTTCATAACACCCAAATCTTCTACAATCCCTTTCAAATATGATAAATTCATTGGAAATAAATCCTAGCACTCACACAGTAGTTCGACCACCTTACTAAATGTATCATCATCCCAATAGTCTCCTATCTTCACGAACTTAGGTTCTGCTTCAGATCTAATGTTTACATGTTGAGTTTTCAAAGGTTCTGATATATCTGGGTTCACCACCTTCGGTCCTTCAACTTCACGTTGTCCTTCTATCTCCAGAATTTTAATATTCCACAGAACTTCATCATCTTGTTCAGTAGTCACATTGTAGCATTCCAGTGCATGGCATAGCTGTGTACCCCAATCAAGCTAAGCCCATTCTACTGGTTCCTTCGACATTCTGAATATAGTTGCTTTTATATCCTGGAGCACTTCGTCAATACAGGCAAACCCATCCTCAAAGCTAAAAGTTAGTAAGAGGCTTTGTCTTAAAATGTCCCATTCGTCTATTCCATGGTGAAGCTCCATTTCCATATACCATTTCATTGGGATTGTATCGAGGGTATGACAAAAAATAGGCAGCCATTTTGGTTGTGGTTCTATTCCCGAGGCCTTAGTCCATCGTGATAAATTATCACACAGATCATTCTTTCCACTATATTTTTCTGTTATCCAAGTATTTTCATACCCAAATCTTCACTTCATGATTCTTCTATATTATTTCCATCCAGTAAAGTTCTCCTTGTGCGTACCCCACCAACGGGCAGGCGTAGCACACAATACCAATTCCAGTGCCTGGAGTCCATTATCTTCTGGTACTTCCCTTTCAAATTCATTAAAAGACAACACATCAGTCAACCCATCATAATGTGGAATATTTCTTACCTCAGTCGAGACACAATGCAATGATTTGGTCATCATATTGCAACAGAGCATAGATACTTCATGCAGTCAATTCTGCTAGTGTTCGAATTGTTCCTTTAAGTCTGAGGCATAGGAGCTATCCATGTCCCACATAATCTGTCCATGATCTATGAGATTGACCCAATCTTTATCTCGTGTTGTTATCTTGTATATCTGATATGGGTCATCATCACTTTGTACATAGTTGCGGACATGTTTAGTATAACGTGCTCCTTCTACAGGGTCTAGTGGCACTACAACCCTGAGTGAATTCTTCACAAATTACATATTCTTCTCCTTTAGGTTTCTTACCCTATTCATATCAATAGCCCAGTCAATCCTTCGCAACATAGGGTAGGGGTTATTGTCATCCACTATCTCAATGACCTCAAAGTTATCCAGCATTCTCGTACCTTCAATGTCCATTGTTACAGCATATAAGTGCACCATCAAAATAATCTTCTACTAAGTTGTGATGCACAAATGAATAGGAGACCACTACAGCGTAGGTATCCCCATAATTTTCCATGCCTGCTTAGGCAAGACATTCGCATCAGATTCTAGATCCATGATTACCTGGTCCATTTCATATTCACCTAGCCTCATCTCATGCCCCGTTCATGTCTTATGCTTAGAAATATTTATTACTATGCGTTGTTCAGCGGGAGTCTTTTATTTATTTTCACACTTGTCAATTAGTTCTTGCAACCCTTCTACTACTTTCTGGTCACGCAATAACTTCATACAAGTCTCCAGAAAAATAGCTAGTACTGAATGATCTACTTCTTACGTTGTGCTAGTCTCGGGCGCTTTCTCCTGACTTCTTGAGGTAGAGGCCTCAGCAAAGTTCTTCTTAGCCTCCATGAAGGTCTCTGTAGCTCGATTAAGATCAAAATATACTTCCTTCTTAGTAGCCTTGTGCACCCATCCATATTCCTCAGGCTTCTTTCCTTTATCTGCACTAGTTGCTATGCCACTTCTCAGCATGATATTTATGTTCTGATCCTCTTCGTGGGGTTCAACCCTCATCATCTGAATGTTTTGTGTAGGATGTTGCGGTTGTGCCTTCTTTTCCTACATCTTTTCCAAAAGGACTGGACATTCCTCTATGACATGATCAAACTATCGACAATACTGACATGATGGATGTGTGAGATTTGTACAATCTTGCACGAACTTCCCTGCTTCGCCACAATTATAGAAGATTACCTGCCCATGCCCTCGACTTGGTCCAACACCCCTTCCTTGTCCTTAGCATTGGAATGCTCCATGCATAGCTCCTTCATCCAAATCCAGAGGTTGATTCTCTGCCCACATTCTGTAGGTAGGGGTTCTATCTATCATTAGCACATAACTCCTACAATGGTGCTCATCATGTCCTAATGACTTACAGAAGTTGCAAAACAACTGCTGAGGTGTCTATATAAATTTTTGTTATAAATGGTCATTATCAATAGCGTGCTACCCTATAACCTAATAGATAGTGCACCATAGTGCCACTCCCTTGCTCTTCCCAATAATGTTCTTTGGTTTTAGGGGAGTAGGACCTCCCCCTATAGTATAGTTCTTATAGACTGGGCATTGATCCTTATCATGTCCATGAATCTGACATTTTAGACACTAGATCTCAGTGCGTACCTCTGGCTGAGCTTCCCTTCCTTTCCTCAAGCTCTACAACACCAAGTGAAGGGTTTCCAGCTGTGAATGAATCTGTTTCTCTCCAAGGTTCATATCCTGAATATGCAATACATCCAGCCTCATCGCGATCTCTAAGGATTCTTCTTGCATTTTTCTTTTCTATTGTGACTAAGTTATTCTTAAATGTGGAAAGAGTGATTCTATAAACCAGTCCTGATGTTGGTAATATGAGATTAACATATTAGCCTGCCTGTTGAGGCACTTCAACCTCTGATAAAACTCCCAAAGTGTCTCATTGACCTTCTATTGGATTTTCTTAAATTCAATTACAAACTGCGCCTCTAACTTAGGCTTACTGAACTCCTTGTTCAAAGCTAGCTAGGTATCTTCCAACGTCGCGTTAGGGTTATCAGTGCAATACTTGATATACCATGTTAACGCACGATCCTACAAGGTTGTAACCAAATGTTCTTTCTTAATATTATCATCAGTAATCTTCTGTGCTATCTAAACAACATCTACAACAAACCAAAACTCTTATGTATGTTCACTCGTTCATTTAAAAATTGGAATTTTCATTATGTTCCCCATGTTGAATGGTGGGAGTGGAGGTGGAGGCGTAGGTGAAGGTGTATTAGGTGGAGGTGGAAGTGGTGGTGGAGTTTATGGATGAGGCATCCTCAGAATACCCTGTGTTATTAACTGAACTACACTTCACGAGGTAGTCAGCATCGTCTTTCCATCGTCCCTTGAAGGGGTTCAATGAGTGGACTATATTCTAGGCTAGATGCTCTGTTTCTCCTAAAGAATCTCCCATTTTTCATAGCCCCAAACATCAAGGTAACTTCATAACCCTCTTTTCACATAACAACATTTTAATCCAAGTATTCAATGATTTCAGATACCTACCTTACAGTCCTTTAAAAATTCTTCGTTATGCTTCACTATAGTTGATGTTTCTGCCAATTTCGAAATAAGTCACAAAGCTTCCCAATGTGTGATCAATCCATTGATCCACAACCTGTGAGATATTTCTTCCTAATGCCTCTAAACATCACACCAATTTAGGAGTCCACACTATATGGCCTTCGAGCCTCCGTGTCCCTTAACTATCGACCAATTTAGACAACCACTGGTATATTTCTTTAGAGAAGAAACAAAAGAATGCATTGGTTTCATCTCTATACAAAAATCTCTGCAACCACTTCTCCTTGGATAACTTAGGGCTCCTATTTTCCTAAGCCACAAACGTGTGTGATTTATGGTCAATCCACTTATCAAGCTCTATATTCATAGGAAAAAATTTATCACACAGCTCTCAGAAAGATCTCAGTCCTGGCAACATAACCATTTTCTAGCTTAAGGGGGCCTAACCCAATTTCAGAGTTGTTCACACCAACAAACAAAACCCTAAATGTTGGCCCTTATAGAAACAACCCACATAGTGCAGGATTCAGTCTCACCCAAAGTAGTATTGGGGGATTCTAGAAGTAGGTTTCTGCATCCAGGGACATGTGATAAGTGGTTTTTAAGTCTGCACAGTTCATATCTTCCTTCATGCAGATCGGTATCCTTCTAGGGCTCACTACTATAACCCAGGTAAAATGGCTTGTAGACCTCTGCGAAGGTCTACGATCAGTCTTTACACACCTTAAATAAGAAAATTATCTACTTTCGTGCATCAATAAATAACCCTAGATCTGCCTTCATGCAGATCTATCCAATTCATCAGAAAACATAACATAAATAACTCTTAAGTTCACGAACACAGATAATTACTTAAAACATGCATAAATAAGATAGACTCAGTAGTTTTGTGCAACATTCATACATTATTCCATGAAAACATATTATTGAGCAACAGAATATAACATAAGAAGAATTGACAATGATACTGAAATGAAAGATAATTCTTCAAAATCTGTGTTTATTCAATTGCAACATTCAAATTACAGACTTCTCTACTCTACACACTTAGTTGTAGGGGTCTGCACACTAAGCCACAGACTTACCAATGCCTCCTATACACTCAGGTGCATGAGCCTTCCCCTTCTCACCTAAGTACAGGAAGAAGAGCCTTCCTTCCTTAGCACTTTCCCAAAACAACAAAACCCATTCAAAGTTCACAATTCTTCATTCTAGGTTATCCCTAAGACTTGCTATGACTCCACTATTTATAGCCTTCTTCCATGCAATACCATGGTCTACAGACCATGGGAGAATCTTAAAAATGACCCAAAACAAGGGGCCACAACCCCTTTGACTCCTATCTAGTTGTGCGCTCCACATCCATATTTCGCGGAGACTTTACATTCTTTACAAAAAAATTTACAAAATTGGGTTAAACAAACACCAAAACTGACCCTAGGGACCCTAACCCAACAATTGAAAAGATTTTATACCACAAAATTGGCCATAATTACTATGAAATGAAATGATCCTACTAAATTAATTAAGAAAATAACTATAGCTAGAGGCATTAGGAAATATGTCCATTAGACTTCTCCTTATGATGAAATGTTTTGTGGAGCTCATTATTTTTAAGTTGTCTGTAGAAAAGCTAAACATTTATCTCTATATGACTATCATTAATTTCTAGATTACAGAGATACTAGAAGGGCCACATTTCCATCAATTTTATTACAGATTCTAGGAGAGGAAATAATAGTAAAAGCTACAGATTCTTCAACATAGGGATCCACTTCACAAGAAACTATACATGTACAAGTTTCTCCTATTTTTTTCTCTTGAACCCAAAAATTCACAGGATCCAGGGTGTCTCAAAATTATACATGACTAATAGGTATCTTAGAATATCACTTCACGATCTCCTAAGAGAACAAAAGAATCAACTATGTTAGAAGCACATACTAAAAATACATTTGGGGAACAATCATCTTCCTCTCTTCCTAGTGCTCTTGGGTCTATTCTAGTGGAATATAGTGTATTGATTAAGGAACATATCAACATTTTATAAGGTTAAAAGAAAATCCGAGTGTCTCTTGATCCTATGTCTCAACTTGGAATAGAGGAAATACCACCCATCTAATTATTTTATAGGTTGCAACTCAAATACATTCTCAAGAAACACATAAAGAAAAGAAAGATCATAGAAACCATGTCCCTACCAACAACCTCTTTAAATTTGGTTTGGAATGGATCTTAACTTACTCTTGATAAAGAATATCAAGAATTAACTATATACACACAGGCTTATACAAATGCTAACATTGTGATGGAAACCAAAGTAAAGGAATTTATTGTTTAGAATATTAAGCGAATCAATCAGATGGAGCAAGAGTCCTCCTAAATTAAAGAACAAATGTAATTTGATATTTCTCAAGTCCAAAGTTGGTTCGAAGTTGAGAGCTCATAGAAAGATGCACAAATCAAAGAATTAGAAATGAAGGTGAAAGTGTTATGAAACCAACTCACAAAAATATAGAAAAGATAAATCAACAACTTAGAAATCATCCTCTTCGAGGGGGAAACCTCCTTTACGTTAGACAAACCAATAATTCTTGGATGATACAAATGAAAAAACCTCCTTTCTATATATAGGAGTCTAAGGGGTCACAATATAATCAAACCTGACATACCAATAATAATATAAGGGCACAAAAATAACAATAGTGGGCTTCTATGGGGCACAATAATAACAATATGGGGACAATAGGGGAACAACAATAACAATAAGGGCTACAATGACAACAGTCATGGGGGAACACTAGTATTATAGGGACCTAACATGCCCCTCTTCTTCAACAAAGTGTTGTCTTCAATGCTTGAGTAGATATGGATGCTTCAATATAAAATTCTCGTCCTCCCATGTGGAATCTTCAGCAGATAAGTTCTTCCACTTGATGAGATACTCTGAAATAGATCAATTTCGTAGCTATAAAGTTCTTGTTTCTATGATTGCTTCAGGTTCCAATATGCTTTTTCCTTCCTCATCAGGTTCTAGAAATATTTTTTGAACTGGGAGATTGTCACCTATAACCTTCTTTAAGCATGAAACATGGAAAACTGGGTGCACCCGGGAAGCTATACGAAGATTCAAATTGAATGCCATAGTACCTATCTTTTGCAACGCCTTTTACAGATGGTAATAATTTTGTGATAATCTATTATCCTTCTTAGCTTGCTTGAGGGACATTTGTTTATATGGTTGTAGCCGTAGGAATACCCAATCACCTACATGAAAACTTCTTTCACTGTGATGTTGATATGCCTGTTGTCTCACTCTATTTTGCGCCAAAGTGAAGTTATCCTTTAAGAGTTGAAGAACTTGTTGATGATGCTCAATATGATCTTCCACTAATTTAACCTTATAATTTTCTCTTAAATATGATTTGATGGGTGGTGGATGATATCCATAAAGTTTCATAAATGGGATCAATTTTGCTACAGTATGGAAGAAATAACATTATGCCACCATTTAGCTAGAGACAACCATTTGACCCATTGTGTATTTTTATCAGATACAAATCAAGGAAGATATCCTTGCAAACATTTGTTTAGTATCTCTGTTTTCCCATCAGATTTAGGATGATAATATGAGCTATGAGCCAACTGAGAACCAACACAAGAAAATAATTCTATCTAAATGTTTCCAGTGAAAATGAGATCTCTGTTGCTTACAATAATCTTTGAGTTTCCATGTAGCTTTTGAATTGTTTCCATAAATGCAATAGAAACTATACTCAATTTAAATGGATGAAATAATGCAAAAAAGTGTGCATACTTGGTAATTATGTCAACAACCACCATGATAACAATATTTCCTTCCGACTTGGGTAAAACTATGATAAAATCCATTGAAAACTCTTCTTAACGTTGACTTGGAATGGATAAAGGTTGTAATAGACCCGGGTTCTTAATTGTTTCAACTTTATTTTGTTAGTAAACTAAACATTTCGCCACAAACTTTTGAAAATATGATTTAAGGCCATCCCAGAAAAATTCATTCTTAACCCTGTGGTAAGTTTTCAAACCTGAGTGCCCTCCTAAGGGAGAGGTGTATAATTCCATAAGAATCTCTTGTTTGAGTTCGGAATTCTTACATAGTTATAAGCGATCTTTGTACCATAAAAAATCATTTTTCCAGCTAAATGTATCAGATATACTGGGATCTTGTTGTAAATTTTGAATGAATTCCCACACTTTGTCATCATTCTTCCATTAACCCCCTGCTTCATTTATCCAATCTGGTTTTATAATAGAAATGGCACAAAGAAATGCTTCCACATCCTCATCCTTTCTTGAGAGTGCATCTACCACAACATTTTGCTTCCCTTTTTCAAAGATGATTTGAAAGTCATAACCCAACATCTTTGTGACCCATTTTTCTACTCTTCTGAAGATAATGTTTGTTATAAAGTATTTAAGACTATCATGATCATTTTTAACCTTGAAGTGTATTCCCATTAGGTAGGGTTGCCATTTCTTAAGTGCATGTAGTATTTCAAAAATTTCCTTCTCATAAATAGCTTTGTGTAAATAATTTCCTTTCATTGGAGGACTTTTCAAAGCAATGGGTCTTTCTTCATGCATTAAAATAGCACCAATTCCATTTCTTGAGGCATCACATTCCAAAATAAAGGTTTTTGTGAAGTCTGGCATAGCTAAGACCGGTACTTGGCACATTGCCTCTCTAAGATGTTCAAAGGCCTTTGTTGCTTCTGGAGTCCATGAAAATTCATATTTCTTCAATAATTTTGTTACAAGTGCTTCTATTCTCCCATAATTCTTAACAAACTTGTGATAATACCCTGTCCACTCAAGAAATTGTTGCAGATGCTTTATGGATGTGGGGATTTTCCATTCCTTAATGGTTTTAATTTTTCTAGGGTCTACCTTAACACCTTCATGAGATACAATATGACCCATATATTCCACCTCTTTTACTCCAAAGAAATATTTTGAGCTTTTTGCATATAATTTTTTCTCCTCCAATAGTTTGAGCACCCTGTCCACATGTTGAACATGATCCTTCCATGTCTTGTTGTAGATTATTATATCATCAAAAAATACTAACAAAAAAATTCTAAGGAAGGGTTTGAAAATGGAATTCATCAAACCTTGAAATGTAGAAGGTGCATTGGTAATGCCAAAAGGCATGACCAAAAATTCATAATGACCCTCATGAGTTCTAAATGTTGTTTTCGAAATGTCTTCAGTCTTCAATATGATTTGATGATATCCTGAACAAAGATCCAACTTGGTGAAGTAAAATTGATCCATGCAATTAATCCAATAATTCATCAACAACAGGAATGGGAAATTTATCTTTAATAGTGAGCTTGTTGAGCTCCCTATAATCTAGACACATGCACCATGATCCATCCTTCTTGTGAACCAATACTACTAGAGCAGAGAAAGAACTTTGACTAGGTTCAATTATACCACTCTCTAGCATTTCTGCAACCATACGTTCAAATTCACCTTTTGGGCATAGGGATATCTGTATGGTCTAATGTTTGGAGGAAAACTTCCTGGAATCAAATGAATAACATGATCATTATCATGAATAGGTGCAAGGAATTTGGGAGTCTCAAATACCTTGGAATGATTGTCCAAGACTTTTTCTAGATCTGGAGAAATATATGATTTCGATGTGGGAACCTCTAGCGAACATAATTGTGCAATTATGCAACATTTTCCTTTCCTTAGAATATTTTTCATTTCGTTAAAGCTTATTATATTTCCTGGTTTCCCTGCGATACCCATT
Organism: Pinus tabuliformis; assembly: GCA_031772625.1. Classification (NCBI taxonomy): domain Eukaryota; kingdom Viridiplantae; phylum Streptophyta; class Pinopsida; order Pinales; family Pinaceae; genus Pinus; species Pinus tabuliformis. The sequence goes on along the minus strand of CM062820.1, from coordinate 1,410,418,843 downwards.
AATTCAACTTCCTTTCCTTTTGAAGAAAACTTCATGAAAAGTTCTTGAAAATCAAAAGCTATTGTACCCAAGTATTGTAGCCATTGGACTCTTAGTACAACATCAGTACCACTCATCGGAGTGGAAAGCATTGGGTTATTCAATACATATTCTCCCATGAATATCTTGATATTATTGCACCTTCCAGAGAAATTTATGGTTCCTCCACTTGCAATGATCACTTGATACTCTAGTGCAGGATATAGGAAACAATTCAATTCCTAAGCTATCATACAATGAATAAAATTATGGGTACTTCCTGAATCAATCAACACTATTAATTTTTTTTTCTTGATATGTCCTTCTATCTTAATAGTTTGAGGAGTGGTAATTCCAGCCAATGCATTACAATATATGGTGGGATTCATGTATTCTTTCTCTAGGGTTTGTTCCTATTGTAGATCCTCTTCTTTTGATGTTTCTTGTTTATTCTCTTCCTCCTCTTCACAATATATGTAAAATAATTTCTTCTCAGGACACTTATGACCTTTTTTGGAGTACTTAAACCATAGAATCCAAATCTTTGATATCACATGTTATGAAACTAGCTCAAAAAAAGATAGAAAAGATAGATCAATGACTTAGAAATCGGCCTCTTCGAGGGGCAAACCTCCTTTACATAACACAAATGAATAATTCTTGGATGATAGAAATGATAAAACCTCCTTTCTATATATAAGAGCCTAAGGGGTCACAATATAATCAAAGTCAACATAACAATAATAATATAAGGGTACAAAAATAACAATAGTGGGCTTCTATGAGGCACAATAATAACAATATGGGGACAATAGGGGCACAACAATAACAATAAGGGCTACAATGACAATAGTAATGGGGGGATCACTAGTACGATAGGGACATAATAGAAATTAGCTAAGACACATCATCGATTTCACACAATTCAAGCATGAAGCTATCAATATTAATCAACAACTACAACATGAACAATAGTTATTTTGACATAATTTTCATATAGTGCAGGTTTAAGAAAATCTTACTCATTATCAGGATCTAGGAATCTGAGTAGATATAATTAGAAAAATGTCTTCGAGATCCAGCACATGAATATCTTAGTTTTCGACGCATTTCGAACCAACTAATGTGGTTCATCATTAGGGCGAACAGATTTTTCATTCTTATCTTAATGATATTGTTGAAATGGAAACCAAGTATGAAGAAAAAAAATAGAAATGGACTTAGCTTCTTTGATGACCAGATGATAAACAAAAGACACCTTCCCAAACTGTCCATAATTACCAGAATAGAATAAGACATAGTTCTATATGCCTAGAAGGCCCATATGTGTCTAGCTAAGGAAATAATCAAGGTAATAGAAAGGATCATTGATCCTATAATGGAGTCTATTTCTCAATCTCTTAAAGAGACATAACTACTACCAACATACCTAGAGACAATTATTCCCCGGGAATAGGCATTGAAGGCAGAAGTACATGAGGACAAAGTTGAAACTATCAACAAAATTTAGAAGTTACGTATTGTAAATATTGAGGAAAACTGGGAATTATTGATTAAACACCATAGTTATTAGAAGGTAACTAAGGAATAAAATATCATATCAATCAAATGTTTTTATCACTAAAATCTTAGGTATACAAGAGTCAAGCTAATATTAGACCCAATTCATCTCTATAATTGCAAGAGCTTCTAGAAATCCATAAAATATGACAAGCAATCAACAATTCACTCACATGAGATGACTCAAAACCATCATGCCCAAAACCATGTGCAAACCCATTCAAAAACAATGGGTATGTTTGTGGCACTTCCTATAGTTGGCCTCACAACACTACATAATTTTTGTTATCTAGAAGTTGGGGTTTTTTCTTCCATAGTAATGATCAATTGGGACAGCCAAATTCCTGCACAATTTGCAATATCCAAAAGTTAGGGTTTCTGCCACTATATTATTGATCAGTTGGGACTGCTAAATTTCTACACATTTTGTAATATCGTGATTTTGGAATTTCGACCAGTGTAGTATAGACCAACTCGGAGTAATACTCCTATCAGAGTTAAAAGAAAAGTTTGATGGCCATAGAAATCTGCTTCCAAAGACCTATCCCACAAGATTATGGTTGACGAGCTGATTGTAGTCATACCATCTACCAGTAAGCCTCCATTTGTCACATGGTCCCAATTTTTTCTGAAGTGATTTCAAGTGACATACATCAACAGACTCCTTGCTCGCATCCATTGAATCCATACTAATATCAAGTAAAACAAAACTTATACCATGGAAATTGTATGGTAACTACAAGCTATGGTAAACCTTAAGAAAGGAGTTACAGATCTAGAAGCATGCCTCACCACCTCCATCCAATACATAGTTACAAAGGCCCTGGAACCCATATAATAGTACATCAATGCTAAATACCCCATGGGGGAGGGGAACAGTGTCTATGGCCAGCTGGAATGAGAATATAGCCACCATCAATATGAGGGGTATCATTAATTCCATGGGGTCACCAATATTCTAGCAATAAGGCAACCAAGGCTGGCATCCAAAAATTTGCCAATTCTAGCCTGTTTGTGTGGGTGTCACAAATAGAAAAATATTTTCAACTCAAAAATATCTAGGATGAAAAAATTAAACTACATGTGGGAGCTCTGCACTTTGACCAAGAACATTGGGAGTAGTGGAAATGGCATTAGGAATTTTACATAGGAAAGTCAGCTTGGAGTATATTATTTGAAACCATTTGTGCACGTTTCGATAGGGATTCTCTCTTTTTAGGTTGCCTCAATAATATGAAACAAATTGGTACAACCTGAGACTTCATCAAGGCATTTGAACAACAAGTGATTTGAACTGAGGGTCTACAAGATGCATTTTATATGGAATATTTTATTAGTGGCCTCAAGGAAGATATCCATGCACATGCTCAAATGCATCAACCCACTACTTGGTTGTAAGCTTGCTAGAAATATTTACACGTAGAAATTGCCATTAATGGTCAAGCCAATCATCCATCATTTCCTTCAAAGGAAATTCCCACCCTTGATAGTGGTCCCACCCAAACCCTTAAGGTTCAAAAGGTGTCACCCGTAGAAATTCCCAAAAGGGGAAGACGTAGAGAATGTTAGTATTGTGATGAAAAATATTCACCAGGCCACAAATGCAAGGAACAATAGTTCTTCTAGATTGACTCTATCGATAATATCCCATAATATGAGGTACCATTAAAGAAAATTCCTGGGGAGGAGGAAGTGGAACCTAAAATGGCCAGTGAAGAAGTAAAAAATCCTACTACAATAGTAGATGAACTAATTATATCATTCCATGCATTAGCTAGAATTACTTCTCAATAAACACTTAAAATAAAAGGATTCATTAAGAAAAAAATAGTGGTGGTATTGATTGGTAGTGGTAGCATACATAATTTTATCCATAAATGGGTAGTTGAGGCAGGTCATTGTTTTGTGCATCCAATATCCAATTTTAAAATTGTCATAGCTGATGGGGGGACCATGAAATGTGAAGGATGTTGTGAGAACATTAACCTCTAAATGGGGGACTATCACCATAAAATAAAAAAAATTTCCAATGAAATTGGAGGCTTTGACATCATCCTTAGAGCTAAATGTCTTAGGATGCTAGGCCCAATTACAATGGACTTCCAAGAACTATATATGAGCATCAAGCAGAATGAACACACCCATAATATTAGGGGCTACTAGGAGGGATCTCCTACTATTATCAACTCACATCAAATGGAGAAGCTATAAAAATGGTCCACCATGGAGTATTTACCCATCTCAATTCAATCCAAGCCATCGAATCCAATGCTACCACCATTCATTCAGATTTGTAGTAGGTGTTGGGTCACCACTAATAGGTATTTGAAAATCCCAAGTAACGTTTCCCCTCTCAAGGTGAGAATGATCATAACATCCCTTTGATTCCAAGTATCTAACCATCAAATGTTAACCCCTACAGGTTTCCTTTCACAAAAAGGAATGAGATTAAAAATATTATTCAAGAGCTACTAGAAGCATGCATTATTCATCCCAACATTAGCTCATATTTTTTCCCAGTGGTCATGGTCTTCAAGAAAGATGGGGAGTGGCACATGTGTGTTGACATTATGGAAGTCAACAAGCTCACTGTCAAGGGTAAATTTCCCATTCTAGTAGTTGATGATCTCCTTGATGAACTCCATGGTGCCAAATTCTTTAGCAAGTTGGATCTCCATTCAAACTATCACCAAATCAAAATGAACTATGCATTTCGAGGACAGATTTCAAAACCCATGAAGGTCACTATGAATTTTTGGTTATTCACTTTGGTATATATAATACACCATCCACCTTTCAAAGTCTCATGAATCATGTTCTCATGCCATACCTTAGAAAGTTTTCTCTAGTCCTTTTTGATGATATACTCATCTAGAGTAAAACATGGGAAACATGTATTCAACATGTTGATAAGATATTGCACCTTTTGAAGGATAATAAATTATTTATAAAATTGTCCAAGTGTTCTTTTGGAATGGAGGAGGTGGAGTACTCGAGACACATTGTAGGCGACGAAGGCATTTGGTTAGATTCAAAAAATATTTGGGCAATGTAATATTGGGCACAACCTAGGACCTTGAAGAGTCTACAACAATTTTTGGGCCTCATGAGCTTCTATCAAAAATTTGTTAAAAATTATGGACATGTTACCATACCATTAACATATGTTCTCAATAAAATTACATTTCTCTAGACAAATGCAACTCAACAAGACTTCCTAGCTTCTATCAAATGTGATGGCTTAGGAACTAGCATTGGAGTAGTAATAACACAATAAGGTTGACTACTAACCTTCAAAATCAAACAATTAAGTGGTAGGATTTGGGTCAATATACTTATGATAAGGACATGATGACCATCCTACATGTAATATACATTCGATGACCATACTTGCTCAGGCAATGTTTTCAGATTAGAACTAACCATCATATTTTGAAAGATTTCTTAGAGAAACATTTATCCTCTCTGCAACAAAAATAAATGGTTTACCAAAATTTTGGGCTATGATTATGAGATATTCTATAACAAGGGTCGAGGAAATGTTGTGGTTGATCCCTTATCTAGACAATTTGATGGGGACAACACCCTCTTATCCCTATATTTTCCCATATCATCTTGGATTGACGAGACACAGAATGGATGGTTTACTCATCCATCTCTTTCAAAAATAATAAAAAGGTTACAAGGGTATCCTAACCCCTAAGAATTTTAAAATTCACAGGAAGATATTCTTTGATTTAAGTATTTTTGGTCATCTCCCCTCACTCCACACTTAAACACAACATCTTAGTAGAGCTAGACTCCTGAACCATTGTAGTCTATACTTTCTTTTAGAAAACATAAACTTGTGCATGTTTCTCCCTATTTTTGGCCAGGAGGAAACAAAACATTCTTACATTTGTAGTTGAATGTGACATCTGCCAACACAACAAGGGCGGATATGGTGAAGACACCTAAAACCTTACAACCATTGTTGTTTCCTACTACTATGTGGATGAACGTCTCCATGGAATTTATTACAGGGATCCTTAAATCAGGAGACAATTTATTTATCATGGTCGTAGTTAATTGCCTCTCCAAATACACCCATTTCTGTGCCCTACTTCACCTAGTCACTCCAACCTTGGTGGCTCAAGTCTTCAAGGAACAAATTTTCAAACTGCATGGCATTCCTACTTCTATTATGTCTGATTGATATCCCACCTTGACTAGAAAATTTTGGCAGGAGGTATTCAAGCTACTTGGCATGCAACACTAACAAGTAAAACATATCACACCCAGATGGATGGTCAAACAAAAGTAGTAAACAAATATTTTGGGACCTACCTAAGGTTCTTTTCTTTAGACAAACAACATCATTGGGTGTAGTGGTTTCATTTAGCATAATGGTTGTATAATACTCATTATTATCATGAAACCAAGGTGACACCATATGAGGTGGTGTATGGCCAACTCCCACCTTCACCAACTTCTTACCTTTCAAGATTTTCCAAAGTGCAGGAAGTTGATCAACTGCTTCAAAACCTCAACACCATTCTTTCACTTTTGAAGGATAATATCCATCAAGCTCAAACCTAGAAGAAGCGACAGGACGACCACCATCACCATGAAAGGTATTTTCAACTGTGTGACCAAGTGTTTCTTTGACTCCATCCATATAAGTAGACATCTATTAAAGAAAAGGATTTCCAAAAATTAGCTCCAAAATTTTATGGGCCTTACCTGCTGATTTATCATATTCACTCAGGCACGTACAAATTGGCCTTTGCAACCACTTCAAAAATAAATCAATCGTCCATGTCTCTTGCCTCAAGAAACTAGTGGGAGACAATTGCAAGGTTTGGACCATACTACCTAAATTGGATGAGGAAGGTTCTCTTTCGCTCTGACCAGAAATGGTACTAGATTCGCAGGAAAGGTATCTTCATAAACGCACTACTGAGGAATTTCTCATTCATTGGAAATACACCTTACCATAAGATGCGACATGGGATTTAACAACTATTCTCCAACAATTTCCACAACTCTAGCCTTAAGGACAAGGCTGCTTTTGAAGTGGGAGGGCATGTTAGGGTCTAAACATGTTGAAGTGTCCAACTAGGGGATAATTTCGCTTCCTAGAAGCATTTTATGAATAATATATATATATATATATATATATATATATATATATATATATATATATATATATATATATATATATATATATATATATATATATATATATATGTATGTATATATATATATATATATATATAGATATATATATATATATATATATATAGATACATATATATATATATATATATAGATACATATATATATATATATATATATATATATATATATGTATGTATGTGTATATATATATATATATATATATATATATATATGTATGTATGTATGTATATATATATATATCTATATATATATATATATATATATATATATATATATATATATATATATATATATATATATATATATATATATATATATATATATAATAACAATGAACCATAAATAATGAATAATTAAATAATAATTTGTGTTGAAGAGTCATGCCTCTAAGAACCTAAATAGCTCATACTCACATACATAACATATTTGGCATAAGTTACTATCCACTATAATTCAAGAATTTATTTTTGTAAAACATGGGATAAGGAAAAATATGTAAATAAATATACTTACCACGAGTTACTTCCCACCATTATTTATAGGTTCTTCAACACTTTGACAAATATAGGTATAAATGTAAATGTGAAAACTTAATGGAATTTAATTTACAAAGATATGAGACAATTTGGAACGAGACATGTCTCTTGGGTATCTTGAGTATAAAATATATTTGAAACTTTTAATTTTACACAATTAACTTAACATCTCATAACTTCTTGTCCTTATTGTTGATGTCCTATCTACAATTACTGTCAATGATGATCTAAAGTGAATGTTATTGAAGTTTTAATGTGATTTCTATTGGAATCTAAAGTTAAGTTTTTATTGGGCTAATAACCCATTTAATTAACTATCTCAATCATATAAAAACCCATAAAATTTAACATGGTATTAAAGAGCGTGTGTTTCCTCGTAAGAGGTCACAGGTTCAAAACCAGAGGGGGGTAGAGTATGTATGCCTTCGTAGACTTAGCAGTCAAATCGCTGCGCGGAGGTGGGTCCCTTGTCCCACAAACAAGGGGGTCTCATACACCAATTTGGTGTCTGGCTTGGCTGTGACCTTAAAAATGGATATTATTATTATTATTATAAAAGAAACATGAAGATAAGACCAATGAACAAGACAAGCAATCATTATTGAATAATTGTTTTTGTTGAAGAAGTTCTATTGGAACAAGTCTCCATGCATACTCACTCTTATTTAAAAACAAAGGATAATCTCAATAGAAAATAATATTACCATGCCTAGAAGATGACTCTTTATTTGACCTTGGAGGAACACGAAGTGTTGGATTATGTGTAAGTGAAGTGGTGGATCCTTCTTTAAATGAACCTGATGCTGCTACAATAAAGTATAGAAAAGGTGAGGTAAAAGCTAATAAAATCTCAGTCCAATCCATTCAAAAGAATTTAATCTCTTACATTTATGACATGGGAACTTCCAAGGAAATGTATGGTAAGTTAATAGGGATGTTCAATGTCAATGACGAAAATCACATTGTCTTTCTCAAGAACAAGTTGAAGGATATATTGGATGAGAATAACTCAAGTAAATAATGATTTTCTATCTATTAGAGAAGTTAATGCTGACAAGGAACTCAACCTTATTACCCTTAGAGGTCTTACAAGGCCATGGTAAACATTTGTCACCACCTTTCTAAAAAATCATAAGATTCTTGGTTTTGATGATCTATTGGCTAGATGCACTCAAGAAGAAATAAGGATGATGGGCATAGATAAGTTTTTTTATGGATGTGAACCTACTAATTTTTCTACACATGCTGAAAGGAGAAATGATGTTGGTCCATCAAATTCAAGAAAACAAGGTTTTGGATATCAGAAGAGATTCAAAGGAAAAGACAAAAGAATATGCTTCATTTGCAATAAGTTTGGAAAGTATTCTAGAGAATTTCCTAACAAGAATAATACTCCAAGGGACAAAAACAAAAATCAAAGAAACAATTTGTCTAGCAACAAAGGAAAATGGAATGCTCCTGTTGTTCGAGAACAAAATAATCGACTTCCTAAGAGGACAAGAAATTTCAGGTATGATGAAAATAATGTTGTTGAAAAACAAGATGAGTATTATCTCATTTCTTATTTATCTACTACCTCTCCTTCAGACACCTTGGATCAATGGTTAATTGATAGTGGAGCCTTAAGGAATTTCATTGGATATAAGGAGGTTATTTGAAATTTAGTTGAGAGGAATACTAATCTAAATATAATTCTTCAAGATAATGCCACCTACCTCGTGAAAGGGATAGGAACTATAACTCTTCACTTAAATCATGGTCAAACCATACATCTTCATTATGTTTTGTATTTTCCTGATTTGGAGAAGAACTTGGTATCTATTTCTTTAATTGAGGACAATGTCTTCAAGGTATCTTTCACTGATGGAAAGGCACATGCATGGAATAAGAACTTTAAAGATGTTATTACTCTTGGGTTTAGGGTTGATGGTATTTATTAAGTTTGTGGAATTCCTTTGGGAGATTTGGAAAATGATACCTTTATTCAATGTGAGATATGGCACTAGATATTTTCTCATTTACATTACAAATACTTACCAAGTGTAAGGAAGATGGTCATAGGGATGCCTAAATTTCATATGAATCATGGAGGAGTTTGTCAAGGTTGTGCAACAGGAAAACATATAAAGGGACCATTCCCTTCTAGTGAGAGCAAGACACCTCATATGCTTCAATTGATCTATTCTAACATGGCTAGTCCTTTTCCTGTGATCTCATTGGGAGGATACTTATACTATGTGACATTTGTGGATGACTTATCCTGCAAAACTTGGATTTATTTCTTGAATAATGGGGGATGAAGTATTTAGATGGTTTCCCTCTTTCAAAGGATTAGTGGTGAATCATACAAGCAAGAATATCAATACATTGAGAATTGGTAATGGAATTGAATATGAATCTAATGAATTCAATGAAATTTTCAAAGAGGAAAAATATTAAGACGAGATCTGTAATTGATCTAAGACAATCAATAAGGTATTACAGACTCATGTGCATGGATGTTCCTATGTTATTTTATGCAATGGATCGATAAGATTGTGAAACACACAAGCAATGAAGCAGTTGAAAACATAACAAGCAAACATATAAACACAAAACGTTTAATAAGGAGTTCACCCAATACTTCGGGGCTACGTCTCCTGGTCCAGCCTTTAGTGGTGGCCTCTCTATTATGTTTTGAAAGAAGATTTTTCAAAGTAGTGAGCTCAATTTGAATCTCACCCAACAGATACAGATCAGTGAGACCGTACTTGGATCCGCCAAGTTTCTGGAGTACACTGACTCTCCTCACCGACTCTTGGCCTATGTTGATTACAGTAGTATGAGCCCAATTTGAGACTCAATACATGACAAGCATATACAGAGGAGTTCACTTGAACCTCTCAAGTCTTCTCTAAAGTACACAGACTCCTTGACTTTCTCTGTCTTTGTCCTAACTCTGGCTCGATGCTACCTTTGCTTCTGTAGGTTAGCTCAACTTCTTCTCTCTGCTTTCGGCTTACTGCCTACTTCTCTGTCTCTCTCTCTGTCAGTTTGTGGATTTAAACCCAATCTGCTTCCTAACTGTTTGTTTCCACTTCTCGGCTTTCCGGTTCCCATGCCCCTGTCCATTTGAATCCCTCTGTCTTGTGTAATCAGTCACTATATAATGCCTCACAGGGAGGTGGCCAGCTATTTCATAACAGATGCATGCAGTTCTCTTGGGCATATTTGAAATGGTCATTTTTTTTCGTTAGCTCCAAGAATGGCTGCGAAACACAACCTTCTGCCAAAACATCATCCATATCAAACTTCAAATCCTATGTGATCTTGCTTTATAATCTTGTCAAATCTGGTCATCCATCGGAATGCGTCTTCGCCATTGATCTGGGGGCCCCAGATCCTATGGTTGTCATTCATATCGGGTAGATCTGTAGCATGATGTTTACCCATCGGGACGTGTAGAAATCACTGTATGGAATCGGGCGGAACTCGGTTGAAACTACTTACCACTCGAAGCCCATCCGATATCCTGCTGGTTTCGTGGAATCCTGCTCCGACAGAACTAAAACAATACTTTCTGTGTTTTATAATTATTTCGGATCCTAGTGATCGGGGCTTCTATTCACTAAGAGGTTTGTCGTTAATCTCATATCAAAAACTACCTCCACTGCGTAAATTTTTCCTTGCATTTGCTGGTTGGTGTCAGCACGCATTACCATGGTCCACCACTCTGCGCACTAGATCGATGGCCGTCATTGATCTGCGTTGATCGCCATTGCAACTTTCTAAGGATCCCCTTCGATAGCTTGATATTTATAAGACTTTGAATCTTTGGCATGATTTTTAAAGAGTTCATGAAAACTTAGAGAGTGTCCTAGGATCCATTTTATCACGCCTTCCCACTGACAAAGCTTTTGGACCACCAAAAGTTGGTTTTTAAGAATGAATCAAGTGAGGATATAGATTCCTCACTTGCCCAATTTCTATCCATCTTGTATTGCTTGGTTTTGTACCTTTGAGTGTAATTGTGAGGTACTCAACATCCCCTCTACACGTATTTCTCACCTTCTTGTCCAAAACTGTATCTTCCTACAATTCATTGAGATATTCAGGCAATAGATCATCAATAAAAGGCAACTGACTCTGCTCTTCAGGATCTTCAATCAATGAAGGTTCAAACAATCTCAAGCTTTCTGCATTAACTACTGAATAGATGTGCATGTAAGCTCGCAAATCAAGGAAAAAAGCATTCTCACTGATTTCCTCAAGTATCTTGAAAGGTCTATACCTTATTGGCTTCAACTTCTTACCTTCACCTTGCATTATGTCTTTGCTGATATACAGCTAGACTTGATCACCAACTTGGAAACTATGCTCAATCCGATGCTTATCATGCCTTGCCTTGTACTAGGCTTGGATGTTTTACAGCTATTCCTACACTGCCTGGTGAATTTCTTGGATTTGTTCAATGAAATTGGCTGCTTTTTCCACATCGTTGTGTCCATCAACCATTATGCCTTTACTAAAAACAAAATCCAAGGGAGACCTTGGTATGAAACCAAAACAGGTCTCAGAAGGATATCTCTGTGTAGAAGAATGTTTAGGATGGTTGTAAACATGTTGCACATAAGATAAATGTTCATCCCAAGACTTGAGATAGTTGCTGCAATAGCCCCTAAGCAACTGGATCACTGTCCTATTGACCACTTTTGTTTGGCCATCTGTTTGCAGATGAAAATTTGTGCCCCTCTTCAGTCTGGTGTCCATCAATTCCCACAGACTCAACCAAAATTTCCCAACAAATCAAGAATCTCGATCAGATACAATGGAAGAGGGTAATCCAAAATGAACCCATACATGTTGAAAGAACAAATTTTTTGTTTGTTCAACTGTAATATGTTTGTTACAGGGTATTAAAATACACATTTTTCTAAACCTATCCACAATAACATATAAATAGTCATGACCTTTTCTAGATTTGGGCAGTTCCCCAACAAAGTCCATGGAAACACTTTCCCAAGGATGAGAAGGAACTAGTAGTGGAGTGTACAAGCCTAGTTTTCTATTGCTGGGCTTGCTTTTAGCACACATGGTACACCCTCTTACATATCTAGAAACTATTTCATTCATTTTTGGCCAGTAAAAAAATATTTTCAGTTGTGCAATTGTTTACTTACATCAAAATGACTTGATATCACGGAAGTATGTGCCTCCCTAATTATGTTAATTCTCTCTATTTGTGGGATGCATCACTTTCCCAAATGATAAAGAGACGGTCCTTAATATAGTAATCTGATTCTTCTATCTTTTTGCCATTACATAAAGCTGCGTATACATCTTTAAATTCTATATCTTGAGCATATTGTTCAATGTAGATTTCGTGCATTACTGAGTTATGCTTAAGTATAGTAGATGCATTTATGATTGGTCTGGATAACATATCTGCAACTTTTTTGTGTATGCCCTTTTTATATCTAATGACAAGATGAAACTGTTGTAGAAAACCCATCCACCTATACTGTCTTGATTGATGCAACTTAGATTGTGAGTGTAAATATTGAAGTGGTCGATGATCAGTATGTATAATTGTATCTTTGCACATTAAATAATGTTTCCACTTTTTCAAACTCTGTACTAATGCATACAATTCTTTATCATATGTGGGATAATTAACTAACACAGAATTAAATGTCTTAGAATGATAACATATGGGTTTATCGTGTTGCATCAACACTACTCCCGTGGCATAGTCACTGGCATCCGTTTCAATCTCAAAGGGTCTTTGAATATCTGGCAATGCTAGTACTGGTATTGTACTAATCTTTTCTTTTAAGGTGTTGAAGGCTTTTTGCTATTTTCCTCCTCACTGAAACACCTTGTTCAATCCTTTTAAACCATGTAAGGAAGCTGCAATCAAGAAAAAGTTAGCAATAAACTTTCTCCAATACTATGTTGCTCCTAGGAAGCTTCTAACTTCTATAGCAGATTTGGGTTTAGGCCAGTTTACAATGACTGCAACCTTAGATGGATCTATCTTCAATTCACCACCCCCTACAATATGACCCAAATAATTTGAAGATGTTTTGCCAAATTCACATTTTGATAGCTTAACATAATGATTTTCTCTTTTGAAAACATCTAGAGTCTGCTTTACATGCTTCAAATGTTCTTCCCATGTTTTACTCAATACAAGAATGTCATCTAGATATACAATGAAAAAATCATCAATAAAAGGCCTGAGTACATCATTCATTACTCTCATGAAAGTAGCAGGAGCATTAGTTAAGCCAAAAGGCATAACTAACCACTCATACATTCCTTGCTTTGATTTGAAAGTAGTCTTCCATGCATCTTTCTCTGCAACTCTAACCTGATGGTAGCCACTATGCAAGTCCAACTTGGAAAAGTAAACAACTTCTTTCAACTCATCAAATAGATCATCTATACGAGGAAGGGGATAATGATTTTTTATCATTATCTTATTCAGTGCTCAGTAATCAATGCACATTCTCCATGAGCCATCTTTCTTTCTCGCAGAGAGAATAGGAGACCCACATGGTGATGTGCTAGGTCTTATGAACCCTTTCTCATGTAGCTCCTATACATGCTTCTTGATTTCTGCATTCTCTAAAGCGAACCACCTGTACATTCCGATGTTAGGCAATGGAGCATCTTACTGCAAATTAATATCATGTACTATTTCCTTTTTGGGTGGTAGAATTTTAGGTTATTGAAATAGCATATCATATTTTGAAACAACTTTTTCTAAATTAGCTTGTTGTTTAGCATCACAACCTTCAAATACATTGGTTTTATCAGGTTTCTTTTCCTTTACAACCATCAGTAAAAACTACTTGCATGAATTTGTAATTCTTTTCATCTACCCTGAGTTTATGAGAGTATAATTATTCTTGAGTTTATGAGCTCTTACAATATATTTGATTCCATATTTAACAATTTGATACTTATTTTCAGCTCTATAGAAAATGGCTTTTCTAGCATACAAGTAAGGACTTCCTAAAACCATTCCACATATATCCAAGGGAACGATATCTAACTCAACCTCATCTACAAATGCTGACCCAAAAGAAAAACTAAGTTTACATTGTCTAGTCACTTGTAGCTTTGCTTTATCACATACCCAACCCAATGGAAATGGCTTCTTTTGAGGTGTGGTTAGTAATCCCAGCTTCTTTACAATTGCTTCAAAAATTAAGTTTACTTCTGCACCACTATCAAACAAAGTATCAATCTTTTGATGCTTGGAAATAAATCTAATATGAAAAAGCTCATGTCTTTTCCTCTCATTTTCTTCATTATCAGTGGATTGTGCAAAATTACTAGTAGATGCTTCAGAATTTTTACCTTTTATACCTATGGCTATGATTGTTGTTTCATCCCCTGAGTTTGACCCCAAATCCTTTTGAATAGTTGTAGAAGTCTTCTTCTTTTTGCCATCGAACTTATTTGGTTTTAGCTCTGGATGAAAAATCCAACAGTGTTTATCATCATGCCCATCCTTCTTGCAGTGAGTGCATGAAGGTTTGGTCTTTGGTACTGCATTTACCTTCCTCTATTTCCATTTATGCTTTCTCTTTTCCTTGTTCTTGCTTGCAGTTAGTTTTTATGATCCCCCAATCTCTGGGTTCACATTCTTGACTCTATCCTCTAGATGTGTAGCCTAAACAGATACCTCATCTATGCTAGTAGGATTAGACATGAGAATGGTGTCCTTAAATAACTATGTAGACTACCTATATACTTCAGCAGAGTTTCAGGTGAGTCTAAAGAAATGCCTAGAATCAAAGATCTTTTTCTAAATTCTTGGGTGTAGCTTTGTACACTTTGCCCTTTTATTTGTCTAAGAGTTTGCCAACTCATCATAGCTTGCTGCATATAAGCTAGTGGATAGAATTGTTTTTTAATGGCAAAAACAAATTCCTTCCAGGTAGAAAGAATCTTACCATGCTTCTTCAAATCAGCTTGTGTCCTGCCTTCCCACCACACTAGGGTAGTTCCTCCAAGGCATAGGCTAGCCAGCTAAATCTTTATCCTTTCCGAATCGATGTTTTGCACCCTGCAATATACATCAATCTGTCTAATCTATTTAGCTAGATTTTCTGCATTCAATTCTCTGTCATAAACTGGAAAATCAAACTTCACATCTAATTTAATCAAACAAGGTTTCTTCTTTTTCTTTTCAGGGCTTCCTTTATGTGAAGAAGATGACGAGGATGATGAAGGTGATGATGGGGGAGATGGTGGAGAGGGCTTTTATTTTTTTTCTTTGCCTTCTAGGTGGGAAACTAGAAGAGGTTCTTCTGGTCCTTTATCTTGTTTGGAGGTTGAATAATATTCACGTCTACCTTTCTTAAATTCTCTATACATTTCTTCTACCATGGCTCTCATGGTCATGAAACTGTCCATGAACTGGGAGTCTAATTCCAAGGGATTTTCTTCTGCAATTTTCCTCCTAGGATAGACTCTTCCAATTTCTGGGGTAGCTTCAACCAACTCTCCTTCTCATAATTTGAGCCTTGTCCTAGTTAGCATTCAACAAAAAAAAATCCAGCACAAGCTTGTCTAAGCTTAGCAACCTAAAGCTCTGATACCACTTGATCTGTAATTGATCTAAGACAAACAATAAGGTATTATAGACTCATGTGCATGGATGTGCCTATGTTATTTTATGCAACGACTGGATAAGATTGTGAAACACACAGGCAATGAAGTAGTTAAATAAAGCATAAGAAGCAAACATATAAACACAACAATTTTAATAAGGAGTTCACTCAATACTCTTGGGCTACGTCTCCTAGTCCAACCTTCAGTGGTGGCCTCTCTTTTATGTTTTCAAAGTAGATTTATTACAACAGTGAGCTCAATTTGAGTCTCACCCAATAGATACAAATCAGTGAGACCGTACTTGGATCCCCCAAGTCTCTGGAGTACATCGACTCTCCTCACTGACTCTTGGCCTTTGTTGGTTATAGTAGTATGAGCCCAATCTAAGACTCAATACATGATAGGCATATATAGAGGAGTTCACTTGAACCTCTCAAGTCTTCTCAAGTATACACAGACACTCTAACTCTCTCTGTTCTGTCCTAACTCTGGCTCGATGCTGCCTTTGCTTCTACAGGTTAGATCAACTTCTTCTCTCTGCTTTTGGCTTACTTCCTACTGCTCAGCCTTTCTCTCTATCAATTTGTGGCTTTAAACCCAATCTAATTCCTGACTATTTGTTTCTGCTTACTGCCTTTCTGGTTCCCCTGCCTCTGTCCGTTTTAATCCCTCTGTCTTGCATAATCAGTCACTGTATAATGCCTCACAAGGAGGTGGCCACCTATTTCATAACGGATGAGTGCCAGTTCTCTTGGACACATTTGAAACAACCATTTTTTTTCGTTATCTCCAAGAATGCCCGTGAAACATGACCTTCTGCCAACGCATTGTCCATATCAGACTTCAAATCCTACATGATCTTGCTTTATAATCTTGTCAAATCTGGTCACCCATCAGAACTCATCTTCGCATTGATCTGGTGGCCTCAGATCCTATGGTTGTCATTCATATCAAGCGGCTGAGTAGCATGATGTTTACTTGTCCAATGTGATTGATTCTGTCTCTCTTCCATCAAGATGCGTGGCAATCATTGTATGGCATCAGGTGGAACTTGGTTGAAACCGCTTACCACTTGAAGCCCGTCTGATATCTTCCTAGTTTCGTGGAATCCTACTCCGACGGAATTGAAACAATATTTTCTGTGTTTTATAATTATTTCGAGTCTGGGTGCTCGACACTTCTCTTCATTGAGAGGTTTGTCACTAATCACATATCGGAAACTACCTCCACTGCTTAAATTTGTCTGTGCATTTGCTGGTTGGATTCAGCACACGTTACCATGGTCCACCGCTCTACACGCTAGATCGACGACCCTCATTGATCGACGCTGATCACCATTGCAACTATCTGAGGATGCCCTCTGATAGCTTGATCTTTATAAGACTTTGAATCATTGGCATGATTTAAGGAATTCATGAAAACTTAGAGAGTGTTCTAGGATCCATTTGGATCAAGAGGGATCTCATTGTTCCATACAATCCACAAAAAAATGGACTTTACAAGATAAATCCCTCAAGCAATTATGGAAGTCGATCGTGCCATGATTCATGATCAAGACCTACCAATGTTTTTATGGGGAGAAGTTGTGAACATTGGTGTGTACGTTCAAAATAGGATTCCTCATCAAAGCTTGGATTTCAACACACTTAAAGAAATCTTCACTAGTAAGAAACCTAATGTTGTACATTTTAGAATATTTGGTTGTCCTGTATATTTTCATGTACTAAAACAGAAAAGGAATAAGTTGGAATTCTCTACGAAGAAAGGCGTATTTGTTTGATATATTGAAGATTCAAAGTCATATAGAATTTATGTACATGGTCAGAGAAATGTATAAGTAGAGATGTTACCTTTGATGAAGACTCTACCCTCGAAAACGAAAGGGACCTCCCCATCACAAGGAAGCATGATGATGCTACTAAAACTCAGGAAGAACCTCTGATGGATGAACCTATGCCCAATTTTGATAGCTCGATGGATCCACTTGATCCACCTCCTTTTGATCCCTCTACCTCAATTAAAAAACCATTATGTCTTTGAGATACCCTTCAAAATGTAAAAAATCATGTTGCTCCAAGAGGAACTTTTGAAGAAAGTAAGAATCCTACCAAGTGTCAAGGATACTTAGCTACCATGAGTATTATTTATTATGCAACCATCTCAAAAAATAGAGGAAAAGATAGATCAACGACTTCAAAATCATCCTCTCCGAGTGGGAAACCTCCTTTACATTACAAAAATGAACAATTCTTGTATGAATCAAGTGACACAACCTCCTTTCTATATATAGGAGTCTAAGGGGTCATAATATAATCATAGCCAACATAACAATAATAATGTAAGGGCACATCAATAACAATAGTGGACTTCTATGGGGCACAACAATAACAATAAGAGGGCTACACTAATAACAATGAGGGAATAGTGGGCTTCTATGGGGTAAAACAATAAAAATAAGGGGGATACACTAATAATAATGAGGGAATACACTAGTATCATAGGGACCTATCATGCCCCTTTCCTTCAAGAAAATCATTGCCCTCAACACTTGAGTAGTCTTGGATGATTTTGTATAAAATTATCATGCTCCCATGTCGAATATTCCACAGGTAAGTTCTTCCAGTCAATGAGATACTCTAAAATTGATCGATTTTGTGGCTACAGAGTTCTTGTTTCTGTGACTGCTTCAGGTTCCAATATTATTTTTCCTTCCTCATCAAGTTCTGGAAATATTGTTTGAACTTAGAGCTTGTCACCTATAACCTTATTTAAGCATGGAACATGTAAAACTGGGTGCACTCGAGAAGATGTAGGAAGCTCGAATTTGTATGCCATAGTACCAATCTTTTGCAACACCTTGTAAGGACCATAGTACTTTGGTGATAATTTATTATCCTTCTTAGCTTGCTTGAGGGACATTTGTTTGTATGGTTGTAGCAGTAAAAATACCCATTCACCTACATAAAAACTTCTTTTGCTGCGATGTTCATATGTCTGTTATTTCATTCTATTTTGTGCCAAAGTGAGGTCATCCTTAAGAGTTTGAGAACTTGTTGTTGATGCTCTATGTGATCTTCCACGAATTTAACCTTAGAATTTTCTCTTAACGATGATGTGATGGGTGGTGAATGATATCCATAAAGTGCCATAAATGGGGTCATTTTTTCTACAGTATGGAAGGAAGTGTTATACCACCACTCAGTCAGAGGTAACCACTTGAAACAGTATGTTTGTTTATCAAATACAAAGCAACGAAGATATCCTTCCAAACATTTGTTTACTATCCCATTTTTCTGATCTGATTGAGGATGATAAGATGAGCTATGAGCTAATTGAGTACCCAGACAAGAAAATAATTCCATCCAAAAATTTCTAGTGAAAATAGTATCTCTATCTCTTACAATAATCTTTGGGTTTCCATGTAGCTTTTAAATTGTTTCCATAAATGCACTAGAAACTATATTGGCTTTAAATGAATGAAATAATGCACAAAAGTGTGCATACTTGGTAAGCCTATCGACTACCACCGTGATGAAACCCTTTCATTTGGACTTGGATAAACCTATGATAAAATCCATTGAAACCTCCTCCCAACATTGACTTGGAATGGATAAAGGTTGTAATAGACCCAGGGTCTTAATTGTCTCAATTATATTTTGTTGGAAACCTAAACATCCTGCTAGAAACTTTTGAATATCATATTAAAGACCATCCCAAAAAACTCCTTCTTAGTCCTGTGGTAAGTTTTTAAAAATCCTGAGTGCCCTTCTAGGGGAGAGGTGTCCAATTCCAGAAGAATCTTTTGATTGAGTTGGGACTTATCACAAAGGTATAAGAAATATATGTACCATAATGAATCATTTTTCCAACTAAATGTACTATATGTACTAGGATCTTGTTGCAACGTTTGAATGAGTACCCACACTTCTTCACCATTCTTCCTTTCATCCCTCTCTTCAGTTATCCAATTTGGTTGGATAATAGAAATGGAGAAGAAGTGCCTTCCCATTAGGTAAGGTTGACATTTCTTAAGTGCGTGTAGTATTGCCAACATTTCCTTCTCATAAATAGCTCTGTGTAAATACTTTCCTTTGATTTGATGACTTTAAAAATAAATGGGTCTTCCTTCGTGCACTAAAATAACACAAATTCCATTTCCTGAGGCATCACATTCCACAATGAAGGTTTTTCTCAAGTCTGGCGTAGCTAAGGCCAGTGCTTGGCACATTACCTCTTTAAGATGCTCAAAGGCCTTAGTTACTTCTATAATCGAAGAAAATGCATCTTTCATCAATAATGTAGTTAGAGGTGCTGCTATTGTCCCATAATTATTTACAAACTTGTGATAATACCATGTCAACCCGAGAAATCCTCACATATGCTTTATGGATGTGGGGATTTTCCATTCCTTAGTGGCTTTAATTTTTTAGGTTCTACCTTAACACCCTCATGAGATATAATATGACCCAGATATTCCACCTAATGTATTCCAAAGAAACATTTGGAGGTTTTTCATATAATTGTTTCTCCTCTAATAGCTTGAGCACCCTATCAACATGGCCAACATGATCCTTCCAATACTTGTTGTAGATTAGTATATCATAAAAAAATACCGAAACAAATTTTCTAAGGAATGGTGCAAAAATGGAATTCATCAAACCTTGAAAAGTAGAAGGTGCATTGGTAAGGCCAAAAGGCATGACCAAAAATTCATAATGACCTACATGAGTTCTTGTTGGGTGTCAAGCCTGATTATCTCTTGTATCCAAAGGTTTCAGCCGAATGTATACCCCAGGAAGATTGTACACCCCTCCATGGGGGGGTTGCGGGGGGGGACTTGTCCTACCCGTGGGGGTTCGAGGGCAGCGACCTCGAAGCTAAAAACAGATCTAAAATTGCCTTATAAAAGTATAGTAATTTCTAAATCTGGGCCACTCATTAGGAAGATGATCTGACGGTAGAAGCTATGTTTAATTTAGGGTTTTTTGCCCTAGAAGGCGACCCCTCACTATATATATGAGGGAATTGTATTGCATCTATGTAGATCTATATTCTAAGTGAGGAAGAGAGAGGAGATTGAGAGCAAAGAGGGAGTTACAACAGATCTGCTATAGGTTGTATCTCTTCAGTTCGCTGGATAATATAAAAAGAAGGACTAGTTGTTTCTCCGTGGACGTAGCCTAAACTAGGTGAACCACGTATATTTGTCTCTCTCTTGTTTTGTGTATTTTCTGTGTTTATATTTTTGCAATATTTTATGTGTTCCATTGCTCTGTAATATATAATTTCCTAACAGTTCTAAATGTTGTTTTCAGAATGTCTTCAATATTCATTCTTATTTGATGCTATCCTGAACGAATATCCAAGTTGCTGAAGTAAATTGCTCCATGTAATTCATCTAACAATTCATCAATGACAAGAATAGGAAATTTATCTTTAAAGTGAACTTGTTGAGCTCCCTATAGTTCGGACACATGCACAACGATCCATCCTTGTGAACCAATACTACTAGAGCAGAGAAAGAAATTTTACTAGGTTCAATTATACTAGCCTCTAGCATTTATGAAACCATACATTCAATTTCACTCTTTTGGGCATAGGGATATCTATAAGGACTGATGTTTGGAGAAATAATTCCTTGAATCAAATGAATAGCATGATCATGATCATGAATAGGTGGGAGGCCTTTGGGAGTCTCAAATGTTGGAAATAATACTGAGAGGGGGGGGTGAATCAGTATTATCAGATCAATCAAACTTTTCAATGCTCAGAAACATATACGCTACTTCGGTTAAGTGAACCAGCGTGTACACGCTACTGTGACTAAGTAAAACAGCGTATAATAAGAAAACTCACAATTTAGTTAGCTTATTCTTCAGTTAACTGCATCAGGACATTATTCACCATATTAACAGTAAACATGTGCAGTATAACAGAACATATCAAAAGCCACACACATGAACACCAAGATATAAGGTGGAAACCCAATGTGGGTGAAAACCACCTGCTGCAAGTTGTCTCTATCTTTCTTTAATATGAAACTTCAGATTACAATATTTTGTACTGGTGCAGCCTTATACCAGTACGCAGGCTGCAACCTGCAGAAGGCTACAACCTTCTCTCGTTCTCCAAACTTCCTTGGAAGGAAGCTCCAACCCCCTTTGCTCTTGTACTAGCCAAGATACTAGTACGTAGGTGCTGACCTACAATCTTCTTTCTTCCAGGTATCACTTTTCATACATTTTCAGACTTGGATATTCCTGAAGCACAACATTACAATCTGAAGACCACAATTCATTCAATTTCCACAACAGATCATTGAAGCATAACACAACCAAACTCTGAATCACTGAACCACTGAACCCTGTCAATCACCAGTTACCAGAACACAGAGCAGACTACAGAACTCTGTAATAACTGTCAGACCCCACTGTAAACCCAAAATCAAGCTTCAAAAGATATACGCTACTTCAAGGAGTAAAACCCGCGTATACACGCGCTTTTACCGAAGCCAACCTGCGTACATATCTAAAAATAAACTTTCTCAATTTGCAGCTGTACCAGACATTAGTTAGACCCAGAACATAGCATTGCGACAATATGCAGATCTAGAAATAAGCATAATCAACCATATCATGATAGTGCATTTCAAACCATTAGATCCCGATCTATCCTTAGATCTAGTCTTCCATCAACCAATGTGATCTCTCCTTGGCTTAGATCAAGCAACCCAGCACCTGCAAATCAGATCTCTTACACTCTTAGATATTCAAGCCCTTGCCGAAAGATGCTTTTGCCTAATGATCTTCTTCTCCTTATATAGCCTTAGGCCTTGCTCAATACCAAGAGCCAAAACCATAGTAACATAATACCATCAACTCCAAAACTAGGGATCGACACGCCCGTCGAGACACAATGGTCCGAAACCATAGGCACAATTTCCAAGGTCTAACCACCATGGACCAAAGGTGCTTTTCCACAGACACGCGCTTTTTCTGAATCCAACTAGCGTGTACACGCGACTTGGGCTTAACGAACCTGCGTATATGAACTTCCTTGGCATGCTGTACTAAGATCTGTCTTCTGATTAAGGTGCCATCACCTGTACCAGCTTCTGAGCACCTGTACCAACCTCTGAGTGAGTTGCCATCAAGGACAACATTTGAATCATAATGCCAACAATCTCCCCCTTTGGACTTGATGGCAACCACCACACCAAGTCACTCTCCCCCTTTGACATCAAGGGCAAAGGGCTGTGCTCCCCTTGAGGACATGCTGATACCTCTGCTTGGCTGTGCTGACTCGTGCTCCCCCTGAGAGTAGGCCAGATCTGCAAAAGATGTTCTTCAACAAGAACCAAGACTTATACACCATAAGGGACCGTCCTATCACCAAAAGACTCAATACATACATCCATACTCCCTACCAAGAGGGGACATATCAGAAACAACCAATTATATTACAGCATTCATCCCAGGCATAGTGGGGAAACCAACATAGGCCGTTACATGACCTTGACACCATAAAAGAGATATGACAAGAGAGATACATGACATAGAGACAACATATCTAGACCAAGACTTAGGAAAGGCACCAGCAGCATCTGATAAACATCTTGTTAGATCAGCAACCAGGATATCTTTCTGAGCTCCTTCTCCTGAAACCAACAACCAAAACATCTGAATGCCAACAATGCTTTATGAGACTTTTAAGCTGCTCCCCCTGAACCTGTGCCTGTTGCACTCCCTGAAACTGTGCCTGAAGAATTCTGACATTCCCATTGCTGTTCAGAACTCCAGAGGCTTCCCTTGCTGTTCAGAACTTCATATACGCGATTTCTCCTGTCTAAAACAGCGTCTGTACGCGGATATACTTTCTGCAACAAGCGTCCAACATACACGCGACTTACCCATCATGAATCCGCGTATATACGCGCATATCCCTTCCGTAACCTGCGTATACCAACTTTTCTGTCAAACAAACTTCAACAACAGGATGAAGCATCAACTACTCCCAGCTTTTGTCTGAGATATTCAAAAGTTTCCCTGGGCAGTGGTTTTGTGAGAATATCAGCAACTTGCTCCTTAGAAGGAACATACTCCAACTTGACCTTCTGCTCAAGCACTTGTTCCCGAAGAAAATGGTACTTGATTGGTATGTGCTTGGTCTTTGAGTGCATGACTGGATTCTTTGAAATGCTGATTGCACTTGTATTATCACATAAGATAGAGACAGGTGGAGTGCAAGTGATTTGAAAGTCCTGCAAGGTCTGCATCATCCAAAGAAGTTGTGTGCAACAAGATGCTGCAGCCACATATTCTGCTTCAGCTGTAGATAAGGCAATCGAACTTTGTTTCTTGCTGAACCAAGATACTAATCTGGAACCCATGAAGAAAGCACCACCACTTGTGCTTTTCCTATCATCCACACTTCCAGCCCAATCTGCATCTGTGTAAGCATGAAGAGTGAGATCCGTATTTCTAGGATACCATAAGCCATAGTTTTGGGTCCCTTGAAGATATTTGAAGATTCTTTTGACTGCCTGAAGATGAGTTTCTTTTGGGTTGGCTTGAAATCTTCCAACCATTCCTACTGCATGAGTAATGTCTGGTCGAGTACCTGTCAAATAAAGCAAACTCCCAATCATGGATCTATAAGTGGGTTGGTGAACTGCTGCTGATTCATCATTTGCACTGAGGCTGCATCCTGTAACCATGGGTGTACATACTGGCTTTGACTCTTCCATTCCATACTTCTTCAAGATCTGCTTGAGGTATTTGGTTTGAGACAAGAAAATACCTCCTTCATTTTGTTGGATTTGCAATCCAAGAAAATATGTCAATTCTCCAAGAAGTGACATTTCGAATTCTTTCTGCATAACCAAGGCAAAGTTTTGACTCATAGTCTCTTCATTGCTGCCAAAAATAATATCATCTACATAAACAACAAGTATTAGCAATTTGTCATTTTCAACTTTTATATAGAGATTGCTATCTGCTGATCCTTTTGAAAAGCCTTGTTGGTGAAGATATTTGTCCAACCGATAGTACCAAGCCCTTGGAGCTTGTTTGAGTCCATAGAGTGCCTTTTTCAATCTGCATACAAGGTTTGGATCATTCCCAAGAATGAAACCATCTGGCTGCTCAATATATACTTCTTCTTCTAAGTCTCCATTCAGGAAGGCTGATTTCACGTCCATTTGAAATACCTTGAAGTTTTGAAAGCTTGAGAGAGCAAGAAACATTCGGATGGCCTCAAGTCTTGCCACAGGAGCAAAGGTCTCTTCAAAATCTATTCCTTCTTGCTGTGCATACCCTTTACAAACAAGTCTGGCCTTGTTTCTAATTACTTCTCCATTTTCATTTAATTTATTCTTGAAGACCCATTTTGTTCCTATTACATTCTTATCTTTTGGTCTAGGAACTAATTCCCAAGTGTTGTTCTTTTCGATTTGCTCAAGTTCTTCATCCATTGCTTTGACCCAACATTCATCTTTGCATGCCTCTTTCACATTTTGTGGTTCAATGGAGGAGAGTAATGCCAAGTAGCTTGAAGCTTCTGCAAGTGTCCTTCTTGTTTGTACTCCTGTTTCTTTCTGCCCCACAATCTGAGTTTCTGGATGATTCTTTTGGACATATCTGGATGGAGTCTTCTCTTCTATTCTTGTCTGCTCCTCTGGTTCTTCTTGAAATTCTTCTTCTTCTTGAGGTTCTTCTTCTTCATCATTTCGCCTTTGAGAGTAACCTTCATCTTCTTCAATGTCTTCATGATGAACTTGCCTAGGAATATATCCCTTCTCATCAACCACTATATCAATACTGTCAACAATTCTGCCAAGTCTTTTATTGTAGCACTTGTATGCTTTGCTATGTGGAGAATAACCAAGAAGAATGCCCTCATCTGCTCTTGGTTCAAGTTTGCCGAGTTGCTCATCAGTATTCTTAATATAACATTTGCTCCCAAAGATTTTGAAGTGCTTCACGGAAGGAGTTTTACCACTCCAAAGCTCATGAGGTGTTTGAGTGCTGTTTACTCGGACATTTGTTTTGTTAAGAATAATAACAGCAGCATGTGCAGCTTCACCCGAGAAGGTTGCAGGAGTACCTGATTCATCGAGCATAGCACGAGCCATTTGTTGGATAGTTCTGTTCATTCTTTCCACAACCCCATTTTGCTGAGGAGTTCTAGCTGTAGAGAATTCTCTTCTTATCCCATGTTCATCACAGAAATCGAAAAATTCATTTGATGTGAACTCCCCACCTCTGTCAGATCTGAGGCACTTAATTTTGTGTCCTGATTCATTTTCAGCCAATGCTTTGAAGGATTTGAATTTTTCGAATGCTTCATCTTTGTGCTTCATAAGCCCTAACCAAACAAACCTTGAGAAATCATCAATGAATAATATCAGATATTCTTCTCCTCGAGGTGTCCTTTTCCTAAATGGACCACATACATCTGTATGGACTAGCTCAAGAGGCAAGCTAGCTGATCCTTCCTTCTCTGGAAAGTTAGTTCTGGTTTGCTTTCCAAACTGACAAGATTTGCATATGGTGTTGTCTGGAATTTTGATATCTGGAAGATCGCGAACTGCCTGATATTTGCATGCTTTCCTTATTTGTGAGAAGCTTAGATGTCCCAACCTTCGATGCCATAACCAGTGCTCTTCATCCTTGCTAAGATAGCATTGTTGTTGTCCTTCTTCAAATATGTACAGATTATTTGGAGTTCTTTTGCCTTTGAGAACTGTTTTACCTGTATCAAGATCACGAACAAGACATCCATTTGATCTGAAAATAACCTCGGTTCTTTGATCACACATCTGACTGACACTTAGAAGATTATGCTTCAATCCATCAACATACAAAACATTTCCAGCCTTGACCTTTTCCTTCAAAGGAGCAATACCTTTTCCTTTTATAGTTGCAGGAGTATCATTTCCAAAAGAGACTTTCTTTCCTTTTTCTAAAGTAGAATAAGATTCAAGTTTTTCTTTATCACCTGTCATATGTTTCGAACATCCACTGTCAATGTACCATAGATTTTCCTGTCCTTCTGCATAAAATGCTATCCCACATCTTTCTGTTTGAGGTTCCTTTATTCTCCATGTTTTGGTGCTTGTGGCTTGTTCCTTTTTCTCCTGAAACCTGCTCCTGCATTCAGAGTCTTTATGACCAAAATTATTGCAAATAGAACATTCAACTTCATTTTCAAGAATCGAAAAGTTGTTATAGGTCCTTTTTGTAATCCCTGTCATACTTCTTTGTTTTTGAGCTTCCCTAGTCATGATTGTTTTATATGCAACACACTGAGCTGCTTTGTGACCAAAGTTATGGCAAGAAAAGCATTGTCCATTGAAGAAGCTTCTGCGGTTATTGAATCTACTAGCCAACTGATTGTAATTTCTATTTTCATCTATTCTTGTGCCAAACTGAGAAGATTTTACCTGTGGTTGGTTGTAGCTTTTGTTCACCCTTAAGAAGGATTGTCCCTGATAGTTTCTGTTTGTAATTCGTCCCTGCTTTACCTGATTATCTTCATTGTTCTTCTGCTCATTTCTTCTTGCTGCATCAAGATAACTTTTTGAGGTGGATGCTTGAGAGGTTTCTCCATTATAGCCCAAACCTGTTTTGTTTAGAGGAGACCGCTGCACATTGATAATCTCATCCAAAGTTTCAGATCCTTTGACAAACTTAAGATTAATAGCTTTTGTTTTCTCAATTTCTTTTCTGAGACCAACAATTTCACCTTCTAGTTTTTCAAGATGTTTTTCCTTTTCATCAATTTGAAATTGCAAAGTATCAATGATCACACTCTTTTCTTCTATGCATCTCTTGAGTCTAGTAATTTCATTATAGAGATTATCCACATCTACAGCATCCTCATAATCATCATCTTCAAATGCCATTAACAGTTTATATTTATTACCTTGTTCATCTTCATCACTGTTTGATAAGCCATCACTATCTTCATGGGTGTAGTAGCTTTTCTTATTTGCACTTTGTTTCTTGCTCCATCTAGCAGGTTCTTTTCCTTTATCCTTATAAGGACATTTTGCAGCATAATGACCTACTCTTCCACAAGCAAAGCATTTGAAAGGTAGCTTACCTCTGAACCTTCCAGCACCCCTTTGAAGATTTCTGACAAAATTTGATTCTTCCTCTTCTTCTGGAACATGGCTTGCTTCATAGTAATCTTCTTTTCCCGATGCCTTAAAAGCAGCTTCCCTTCTGTCTGAAGGACCTCCCTTTCTCATTTCATAAGCAGTTAGAATTCCATGTAGCTGAGACATAGTGAGAACTTTGAGATTTTCCTTTTCTTCTATTGCAGATACTTTAGATTCAAACTTGGGGGATAATGATCTTAGAATCTTTTGAACTACTATAGTCTCTTTTATTTCTTCACCCAAATTTTTCATACAATTAACAATCTCATCTACCCGAAGAAAATAATTAGCCACACTTTCATCATTATACATCTTGAGAGTCTCATATTGAATCCTGAGAGTTTGAAGTTTAGCTTCCTTTACCTGTTCATCTCCTTCATAGCTAGTGATCATTTTGTCCCATATCTCTTTTGCTGATTTGAAGTGCATGACCTTCATGAATTCTGTTTGGGATATACTTTCTAATAGAGTACTGACTGCTTTTGCATTTGTTTCATATGTCTTTTTCTCAGCTGGATCTGTAGGAGTAGCTGAAGGAAAAGCATAGCCTGTTTCTACAATGTTCCAAACTTCTGTACCAAGAGATTGAAGATATGCAGTAACTCTTACCTTCCAATAATTGAAATTTGTTCCATCAAAAACCGGTGGCCTGATTGATGCTTCTTTCTCGTAGTTGCTCATGATGAATGATCTACCTTCAAGCGATCAAGCTTCTCTGAAGGACCTGCTCTGATACCAATTGTTGGAAATAATACTGAGAGGGGGGGTGAATCAGTATTATCAGATCAATCAAACTTTTCAATGCTCAGAAACATATACGCTACTTCGGTTAAGTGAACCAGCGTGTACACGCTACTGTGACTAAGTAAAACAGCGTATAATAAGAAAACTCACAATTTAGTTAGCTTATTCTTCAGTTAACTGCATCAGGACATTATTCACCATATTAACAGTAAACATGTGCAGTATAACAGAACATATCAAAAGCCACACACATGAACACCAAGATATAAGGTGGAAACCCAATGTGGGTGAAAACCACCTGCTGCAAGTTGTCTCTATCTTTCTTTAATATGAAACTTCAGATTACAATATTTTGTACTGGTGCAGCCTTATACCAGTACGCAGGCTGCAACCTGCAGAAGGCTACAACCTTCTCTCGTTCTCCAAACTTCCTTGGAAGGGAGCTCCAACCCCCTTTGCTCTTGTACTAGCCAAGATACTAGTACGTAGGTGCTGACCTACAATCTTCTTTCTTCCAGGTATCACTTTTCATACATTTTCAGACTTGGATATTCCTGAAGCACAACATTACAATCTGAAGACCACAATTCATTCAATTTCCACAACAGATCATTGAAGCATAACACAACCAAACTCTGAATCACTGAACCACTGAACCCTGTCAATCACCAGTTACCAGAACACAGAGCAGACTACAGAACTCTGTAATAACTGTCAGACCCCACTGTAAACCCAAAATCAAGCTTCAAAAGATATACGCTACTTCAAGGAGTAAAACCCGCGTATACACGCGCTTTTACCGAAGCCAACCTGCGTACATATCTAAAAATAAACTTTCTCAATTTGCAGCTGTACCAGACATTAGTTAGACCCAGAACATAGCATTGCGACAATATGCAGATCTAGAAATAAGCATAATCAACCATATCATGATAGTGCATTTCAAACCATTAGATCCCGATCTATCCTTAGATCTAGTCTTCCATCAACCAATGTGATCTCTCCTTGGCTTAGATCAAGCAACCCAGCACCTGCAAATCAGATCTCTTACACTCTTAGATATTCAAGCCTTGTCGAAAGATGCTTTTGCCTAATGATCTTCTTCTCCTTATATAGCCTTAGGCCTTGCTCAATACCAAGAGCCAAAACCATAGTAACATAATACCATCAACTCCAAAACTAGGGATCGACACGCCCGTCGAGACACAATGGTCCGAAACCATAGGCACAATTTCCAAGGTCTAACCACGATGGACCAAAGGTGCTTTTCCACAGACACGCGCTTTTTCTGAATCCAACTGGCGTGTACACGCGACTTGGGCTTAACGAGCCTGCGTATATGAACTTCCTTGGCATGCTGTACTAAGATCTGTCTTCTGATTAAGGTGCCATCACCTGTACCAGCTTCTGAGCACCTGTACCAACCTCTGAGTGAGTTGCCATCAAGGACAACATTTGAATCATAATGCCAACATCAAATACTTTGGAAATATTATCCAAGACATTTTAGAGGTTTGCATAAATAGATGATTTTGATGTTTGAACCTCTAGTGAAAACAATTGTGCAGTTACGCCCCATTGTTCTTTCTTTAGAAGCTATTTCATGCTACTAGAGTTGGTTATATTTCCTAGTTTCATTGCAATACCCCTTAATTCGACTTCCTTTCCTTCCCAAAAATTTTTCAAGAAACGTTCTTGAAAATTAAAAGCTATCGTACCCAAAGATTGTAACCATTGGACTCCAAGTACAACATCAGCACCACCCATTGGAATGGAAAGAATTGGAGTGTTCAATACATATTCTACCATGGATAGATTGATATTATTCCACTTTCAAGAGAAATTTAACACTCCTCCATTTGCAACCATCTCTTGAAATTTTGGTGTTGGATATAGGAAGAATTTTAATTCCTTTGCTATCTTACAATGAATAAAATTATAGGTACTACCTGAATCAATCAACACTATTACCTTTTTCTTCTTCATATATCCTTCTATCTTGAGATTTTGAAAAGTGGTAATTCCTGCCAATGGATTACAAGATATGGTCGGATTCATTTCTTCTTTCTTTGGGGTTGATTCATGGTGTATATCCTCCTCTTTTGATGTTTCTTGTTCCCTTTCTTCCTCCTCTTCACAATCTATGTAGAATAATTTCTTCTCAACAACTTATGACCTTTAGTTTATTTTCTATCACAACTGTAACAAAGCTCTTTTTCTCTTTTTTTCCTCCAATTTTTGTGGTGTTAACCTTGTAGGTTGTGGAAGACTAGGACCATTAACACTTCCATATTTATAGTTGTGATTGGTAGACTTCCTTGTTGCCATAATTTTTCTTTCAACTTTTCTTGCCCCCCTGAATGCCTTCTCCAATGTATGAGGTTCCCAAAGGTGAACCTCATGGTGGATGTTATATTTTAAAGTCCCTATGAAGACATCATCCTATGCTGCTCTGGAATATTGGTTACCCTAATATTCAGTTTTTGGAAGTCTTCAATGTTCTCCGCCATTGAACCCTTTTGTTTGAGATTTATTAATTTTCTAACGAAGGTGTTTCTCTATGTATCTTAATAATGTGTTGTCATTTCTCCATAATTGACTAGGTGACAAGTGGTTTATGAGAATAAAGGCATAAATACCATACAGACTAATTGGGTTCTAAATATAAAGATGAAATATGTACCTTTTGTGAGGGTTGCACATCATGTAGATCAAAATATTGCTCCATCTATAGTATCCAAGTTACCGAATCCTTTCCATCAAACTTCCTCATATCTATCATTGGAATTTGTTGGTTATTAAACCCCACATGAGAGTCTCTAAAATCTTGATTGATATTTCTTTTTTCTTCATGATGATTTTCAAGGATCGCCTTATCACCAATAGGATGCCTTTCTTCTAGCAACTTTGCCAAACCTTCTTTCAATCCTTCTATCTTGACATTCATCATTGCTTCGATATCTAATTTTAAACCATAATTCAAAAATACCATGTCCCTTTTTATAACATCTATCTTAACATTTATCATGGCTTCCAATTCAATTTTTGTTACTTTTTGTGAGAGAAAAATTTGTTTCATTTCGTCTTGCAATTTTGATATATCATGTTTCATTTCTTCCTCTTCTTCATGTGTCATAGTGGAGCTTGCTGGTTTCTTAATAGGTGTTTCTATTTTATTTCTTTAGGGCATCCATTAATGATAATTATGCTTCACTATGCCCTTTGAATCACTTCAAACTAATTTTTCAAACCAAACTTATCCAAATTTGTAAAAATACTACACACCTTTTTTTTGCTTCGTATTAGATCGTTATTGAATCTGTTGTACCTCTGTAATTTCATATCTCTAAGGTATAACCTTTCCTCTTATGTTATCCCTCTGAGTCCTATTTCCAACCACACAGGTCTGATAAATATTGGATTCATCAAGAAAGAGTTATACCAAAACTCTGACGATGACCTGATTATAGACTGGTTCAGTAGAGAAAACTTGTACGAAGTTCCCTGTATCATTGTTTCAACATTCGGTCTTAAACAATACAAAAAAATAGTTATCCATCCTATTTCTGTACCTTTTTACAAAATTTCAATATGATACATAGAAAGAAAGTGATGATTATTTTCCCGAGGTCTCCTTTTTGGGATGTAACTTGGGATCTTACAAAATCCCTATCTTCCTTGGATCATATCTCTGCAAATATAGTGAGACAAGATCTGAAATTTGGATCCAAGGTTGAGAGAGAGTTTGAATCAAATGGGTTTTATTTGTAGCTTCTAAAACATCATAGAAAAGAAGTTATAGCACAAATTCCATGATGACTTATTCAGAGCAGCGAAACCCTAGAACCCAAACCTCTAATACCAAATGTTATGCAACCAACTCAAAAAATAGAATAAAACATAGATCAACGACTTCAAAATCAGCCTTGTCGAGGGGGAAACCTCCTTTACATTACACAAATGGACAATTCTTGGATTATTCAAATGACACAACCTCCTTTCTATATATAAGAGTCTAAGGGGTCACAAGATAATTAGAGCCGAAATAACAATAATAATGTAAGGGCACCTGAATAACAATAGTGGGCTTCTATGGGGCACACCAATAATAATAAGAGGGCTACACTAGTAACAATGAGGGAATAGTGAACTTCTATGGGGAACAAAAGTAACAATAAGGGGGATACACTAATAATAATGAGGGAATACACTAGTATTATAGGGACCTGACATTATCATTCAAACTAATCCTTACACTCTCCAAGAAGATATGAAGAAAAAGGTATGGAAGGATGTTATGGTTGAGGAATATGAGTCAATCATGAAGAAACATGTATAGGAAGTAGTGCCTAAACCTAAGGACAAGTGCGTAGTCACTTCAAAATGGATTTACAAGATTAAAAATGGAGTTGGTGGACGTGTTGATAAATAGAAGGAAAGGTTTATGGCTCATGGCTTCTCCCAAAAGGAAGGAATCGATTGTGATGAAAGTTTTGCTTGAGTTACCCATTACACCATTATACGATCCACATTTTTTCTAGCTACAAATCAAGGATGGATCCTGCATGAAATGGATGTCAAGAGAACATTCTTACATGGATCACTTAAGGAAAAAGTATACTTGGAAAAAGTTTAGGGGTTTGAAGAGTAGGATAGAATAAATCGTCTATGCAAGTTGCAAAAAAACCTATATGGCTTAAAGAAAGTCCCTAGGGGTTTATTTGAGAGGATTGATAGCTATCTCATGAAGCTGATATTTACAATGATCTATGTTGATCCAAACTTATACTTCACAGTTGAAAAGGAAATGCCACTTATTTTGGTCTTACATATTGATGATCTATTTCTAAGTAGTTTCGACCCTCTCATTTATCAATGTAAGAGGGAGTTTACTTTTGAATTCAAGATGAAGGACCTAGGATTGATGCATTACTTCTTAGGCTTGGAGGTCTTGCAAAACCCATGTGAGATTCTCCTTTCTCAAGGAAAATGCATTGTGAATTTGTTAGAAATGTGTGGCATGGTGGAGTGAATGTATGTGACTACATTGATGGAATTACATTTCAAGAAGCTATATAGAAGTGTTGCTAATCCATTTTTGGAAAATCCTACTGAATATAGACAACTTGTGGGAGTGTTGATGTTTTTGGTGAACACATGACCAAACATATTTTTTTTTAATACATTGAACCAATTTATGGTTGAACCTCAGGATATACACTGGGTTGTTGCAAAGAATCTGATAAGATATATTCATGGTACTATCAACCATCGGTTGAGGTACACTGTCGTAGATATGAGATTTCATGGATATAATGATGTTGATTAGGTTGCAAGTGTGGTGGATAGAAAAATCACATGTTAATGTTGTTTCGCTTCGGGATCCACTTCCATCTCATGTACAAACAGAAAAGAAAAGTTTGTTTCACTAAGCACCATTGAGGTTGAACATATTATAACTAGTATGGCTTGTTTTGAAACCATTTAGTTGAGTAATCTCTTCACTAAGCTATTTGAGCATGTGTTGGATACCACCATCATTTATTATAAGTCACCCTCTTTCAATTCTTTCTTATTGGACATAATAATGAAAACGATGGCATAATAATGAATGAATGTTGACATGTGGAATTCCTGCCTAGTTGGGAGTGATTGTTGAAGAGTGCAACTAGGGGCTAATTCCATTCCCCAAAAGCCTTTTATGAATAAAATATAGATATATAAATAGATATAAATACTAATAAGCATAAATAATGAATAATTAACTAATAATTAGTGTTCAAGAGCCATGTCTCTAAGGACATGAACATTGAACATTCTTTGAAAATAGCTCATACTTATGTAATTAACATATTTACCATAAGTTACTACCCACCATAATTTAAGCAAGTATCAACATAAAAGATGAGATAAGGAAAAATATGTAATAAATCTACTTACTACATATTAGTGCCCACCATTATTTATGGGTTATTCAACACTTTAACAAATATGGGTATAAATGTAAATGTGCAAATTTACTAGAATTTAATTTATAATGATACGTGATCCATTTTACAAAGAGACATGTCTCTTGGGTATCTTGAGTATAAAATAAATTTGAAACTTTTCATTTTACACAATTTACATATCATCTCATATCTTCCTGTACTTATTTTTAATGTTCTATCTAGTGAAGTTGTTATTGGGTTGATAACAAATTGAAGTAATTGTTGCAAGCATAGAACATGCCATACAATTTAACAGAAATTAACCCCTTTATTAATGTAATAGGCCCAAAGGACCCTATAAGATTCATGATTAGTTAGTTTAGTAAATAAATCACATAAGTTGTTAACCACATTAATGATGATTCTATGTGATTGACCCATACTATAAAAAGGGGACCACAATTAGTTAGTTTAGTTAAGGATGATGAATAAACGGCCATAGATAATAAATAAAATTGCTAACCCACACTATGCAAGGGGTCACAAGTATCTAAGGTTTTTCACCTCATGAAACTATATATAGCCCACGAGAGCAAGGGAATCCTTATTGAGTATTATTCTAATTGAGCTTTTCTCTATTGGAGGTTGACCCCTCAAAGAGGCAACTAATCATTATTTTCTACTTCTCATAGTAAAATATTTCCATATTGTCTCATTTCTAGCATTGTCTCTCTTTTATTTTAAGGAATTCTAATGTTATATGGAGGTTAAGAGAATTATAGTCATGGTTATATCTTCTTTCATTACAATACCATCATGGTTTAGCCTCCCTAACTCACAACAACTCGTATGACTCTAAGATAGTCTCTTATGAGGGTTAGGGAGATTTTTCTTGAATGGTTGTTGGGCAGCGGATCCTCCCATAGCGGGTTTTTGGGGCTTGTAGCCAAAATTTTGGTCAAAAGTAATGTAAGACCCCACTAAATGTGGGTGCGGAGTGCGAGAGTTTAGGGTTGGTGGCCCTAAAATATTGTAATTTAATATAGAATGTGTCGGCCTACGCATGGTCTGTGAACCATGGGAATGTATAAACAGAGCGAGGCTCCAAGTGTAGAAGTTAGTTTTTTGTTAGTCTTGATCTGAAGGGTTATGGGGTTTTGAATAAGGATTTCGCTCTGAGTCTGTGAGTCCAAGTCTTGGGTTGTGGTAGTAAGGAGAGGCTCTGTAGCTATGTGCATAGAGGCCTGGTAAAGTCTACAGCTATGTGTGCGGGCCCCTACAGCTGAGTGCATAGGGCGCAGTTGAGATTGTAACGAAATAGAAGTTAATAAAAGATAAGTTGATTCTGAAATATTGTGCATCTACTTGTAGATCCATGGGTTTGTGCTTCTGTTATAGTCTTATGCATCTCTTTACAGTTTATAATTGCGCGCACTTGTTATGAATGATTGAATGATTAATAAGAATACTGGGCCCACAAAATTAAGTCATATCTATAATAATACCACAATAAGGATAAAGGATCTAGACAACACCTCTTTGCAGTCTTTTTTGATCTTCGCAAAGGTCAGATAACTGTGCGGAGTAGCACAAGCACGCAGGATTGGTTTGCGAACTTCCAGATTTCATCAAGACATCCCTACTATGTGGAAAGCTGGTTCCAGCACCCTCCCATAGTACCTCCGGTGAGACCTCAGTCTGCGCACTGTGGACTATTGCTGAAAGGGTCGTAGTTTTGGTAATTGTTTGGCTAAATCACTTCTGAACTTAGGTCAGGCCCCAACAATCCAATAAATGGTTCTGTTGCCAGGACCGAGATCTGCCTAAGGGATGTTTGATGTCGAAACACTGGAATCCTACAAAGAAAGAAATTGAAGAGTGGTTGGATCAAAAGTTTCATGAGTTCGTGACACAGGAAAACAAAACTCTGTAGATATCCAAGTAAAGGTGGCTGGATCGCTACACATATACGGAAATCCATGAGATCTTCTTTACATCCTTCTCTTCGGAACTATATGAGTGGATCGCAAGGCTAGCCAATAGCTAGGGAAGGTACAAGCTCGATCAACCGATAGTGTGGACTCCAAAGTTAGTGTACAGGCTAGAAGCATTAGAAGATAAGATAACGCGGGTCATGGACCATTGGCTTGATCGGATAATAGGGGTATTTATCACTGAGTTCAATAAACACAACTGTGAGCTATAGCAAAGCAGAATGACATTTTCTCAAGGGACTGTGAGGTAGGTACATTAAATCCCTGAACACCTAGATTAAGGTGCTATTATGTGAAAAACAGGTGATATAAATACATTGATGTTTGGAATGATGTGGAGCAGAAGTATCTAGAAAGGGATCGAGGGATTAGGAAACAATCCATTAATTTCATCTTCACGAGAGAGCGAGGAAGAGTGTGCTCTGATTTCTTCAAGAAGTGCAGTCAGTTTGATAAGGTAGTGCATTCAGTAGTTATCACCTACACTTACACCATCACCCACTTCACCTACCTCACCTCCATCTTCACCCACCCCACCTCCACCACCCACATGGTTTAGCATGGTGAGTGCGATCAAGCTACCCGTATTTAGAGGAGTAGGGAATGAGGATCTTGACCAGTTCTGGTTCATGGTAAGAGCAGTGTGGGAAGCACAAGGAGTCATGGATGACAACATTAAGAAGGCCACATTGGTGAGCACACTGCAAGATTGTGTGCTGACATGGTATATCAATTACTCGAATGATCACCCAAATGCAAGAATAGCGGGGATCCAAAATGCACTGAACAGAGAATTTAGCCAGCTAAAATCAAAGACACAGTCAATCATCAGATTTAAACAGATCGCGATGCTTCTAGGCAAGACCCCCTGGGATCTAGATCAGAGACTGAAAAGTGTGATCCACGAGGCTAATATGACGCTAATAGATGTGCAACACCGCGTGTGGTTTGTGGCATCCTTGACACCACACCTTAGGATGGCGTTGTCATAGAAGAAGATTTCAACCCAGGCCAAAGTGTTGGAAATGGAAATGAGGTTGCATGAAACACTGATATAGGATCTAGGGTTGGGAGTCCAACAAATCCACATGCAACTACAAAATCTATGCTTGGAGATGAAAATTTTGAAGCAGGATAGGGCACCACAACTAGAGGTGTGTGAAGAAGTGTCATGCATAAAATTTAAAGGCTAGGGCCATGACAAAGACCGCTGTCTAGTATTCACGAACTACTTGGCAGGAGGGGACTAATATCATTGAGACTAGAGGCACAAGCAGGGCCAAGTGAAGTGCCCCCTCTCTGGTGCATGATCTATCAGATAGGAGGAAAGCACACAATGGACAACTTTCATTTGTTGCAGAAGTATACATAGACTCTCCAGTAGCTGTTTTGCAATTTTTGTAGATTAGTGGGCCACAATGAGCATACTTCTCACAGCTACGAGTTATTGATGGAGCGGACCCCAGCATATAGAATGCAGGCAGAAACACGAGGCCTCGACCCAGCCGAAGGGATGGTGTGCACTAGATTTTAGGGACGAGGTTGAGGACGAGGTAGAATGAGACCAGGAAGGGGCTGCAGATAGTTAATTTATTACAATTGCGGAGGACCAAGGCACTACACTCGTGATTGTACCAACCCAACAAGAATATCTTGGGTGTGAATCTTCCTTACATCCAAGGAACCACGGACAGGATTGCGAGGATTCTGAGGAAGTATAATGTTCCCGCAACCTTCAGACCTCTCAATACGATCCGTGGCTCCCTCAGGTCTGTGAAAGACCCGATTGACCCTAAGGACTTGAAGGGCGTCTATGTCATTCCATGTTCCTGTGGCACCCCTTATATTGGTGAGACTGGTCGCTCTATCAATCAGAGGATTAGCGAGCATTCAGCGGATTTAAGACATGGTAGGACCAAGTCCTCGGCCCTGGCTGAGCATGCGGGGAAGACTATGCATCATGTATGTATAGAGGAGGCTCAAGTCATTGCCAAAGTTGCGCAGTTTCACCATCGTAAATTTAGAGAGGCCCTGGAGATTGAGAAAAGGCCAATCAATCTTAATAGGGATGATGGCTGGAAGATCAGCAGTTGCTGGGTCCCAGCCTTGTCTTCCTAGCCTCCTCTTTCGCCGTTTTTGTTTGGTCTTAGGGTTTCTATCTTCCCCTCCTTGAATTTTCTTTTGACAGATTTGTCTGATTTTTTGGAGTGTTTTTAATAAGTTAGGAATCAGTCTCGGCTTATTAGTGTATTATCCTTAATCGGTTTATGATACCATTGGACATTTATTATTATTTTTTCATAGATTTATTAATTATACATTGAGTTTCCCTTTATCATTGTCTATTAAGACCCCATTTCTTAATCCTTATAATGAATATAATACTTACCTTATGACATAGTTGACTTTAATGTATTTTTGAATAAATAAATATTTAATAAATAAATAAATATTGAATAAATATCGATTATTAATGGTAACTTGACCTTAAGTTTAAAGGATAAATTGTAGACCAATAAGGTTAGTTTCAACCTTGTAGGTAACAATTTATTTACCTAAGGTCTTAGTTACCTCTATTATTGAACTAACATTGATTATTTGACCATTAAGTCTAAAGGATAAAAATTTTGATTTACCAATATTATTGATACTATTATGAATTAACATTGGCATTTCCTAGGATAACAAGACTCTAGGAAGAATAATGGTTTAACAATTTGTTTGGGATTAAAAATCATTAAGTAGTTATAAAAGATTCGATAAACATATATTACTTTATATAACTTATTTTAATGACCATTATATTTAAATAATGAATATGATATATTTTAAAGAAATAAATAATGGAAATCTAACTTACCATTGACCATTAATTTATTACATAATTACCTAATGTAACTTAATTATAAAAAGAGTAGTGATTTATTACCATTCACGTATATTTAAATAATAATAGAATAATAATAAATCATTTAATATATATTATTTAATGACCAATATAATTAAAATATGAGTATCATACTATAGATTCTCTTAATATGTGAAACAATATTAATAATATATCTATTTATCTTTAAACTAACATTTTAATAGTATATCCATTATTAATATTAAATATTAATTATTTAATAATATAATTGAATAGTAATATATCATTATATAATGACCATTATAATTAAAGTATTAATATTATACTAGAGATTTGGAATAATATTAATAATATATCTATTTTTAAATTAATTTATTATTATTTAATTATTTAAATAATAAATAATAATAAATCATTTAACATATAATAACCATTTATATTACAGTTTCTATTAATAGAAATAATATTAATAATATATCTATTTATTTTAAATTAACAAATGAATTCCTTTTTACCAATTTTAACTATTTCTAGAAAAATATTAATTAATTTTTTTAGTAATTTGACCAGGTTCATTAGGTCAAATTAGCCGTTATAATTTTAGCCGTTGGAGTCTCTGCACACTATATTTAATCGAGCTAAGCCAGATTGGTTCTTCAACTTGTCCTGACGATGAACCACACTGGTTGGTTCGAAACGCGTCGACACAAGATTGGTTATGTGATTTTGCCGAAGATTTTCTAAACAAGAATATCTTGTTCGTACTATTTTCATTTTGATCACGAAATGGTAGATTGTCCTACGTTGATGGCCCAGATGCATGAGAAAGGGGCACTACAGCCTACTCCGACTCAGAATATCCAAATGATGAGGCCTGAACCATGTGAAGAAGACCCCAACATGAACATGATGCTTAGAAATGACGCGACCAAAGGGGAATATAAGGGAAAGTAGCCCGAGGAAGATACATGGGTTCACAAGGCTCCTACAAAGGAACCTAAGTTTGACTTAGAACGAACAAAGGAGACATTTATGGAAGCTAAGAAGAGCTTCACAGTGGCCTCTACTTCAACTAGTAAGGATTAGCCAGAGCCAAGAATGGATCCTTCTATGCTTACTACCTTTTTAGAGACATTCATGAAAATGTTGTGCGATAATAAGGCAGTTAAAGGACTATAGGAGCTGATAACTAGGTGAGCAGGGTCAGGGGAACCATGCATAGTCCAGAATTTGGGAAAGCATGCATTGCGCATTGGGAGGGAAATGAGATTGACGACAAAAAATGGTGAATATGAAATGGATCAGGTAATCCTAGACCTAGGTTCAGACATGAATGTGTTACCAAATTAGACGTGGGAAAGGATGGGTAGCCTAGCATTGCAGTGGTCCCCTATTCAATTACAGATGGCAAACCAACAAAAGATCCTGCCCATGGGGAGGTTACAAGGGGTGACAGACATGGACTTTGAAGAGATAGAGATTGTTGATGACAACAATCCTTACCCCGCATTTCTAGGAATAGACTAGGCCATTGATATGAATGGAGTCATCAATCTAAAGAAGCGAAGATGATATTCGAGAAAAATTCCCTACACGTAGTCATTCCGCTAGATCTAGCCAGAGGATCATGCTACACTAAACTTGTGCACGACGATGGAGGTGATGATGAGCTGGATTGTATCTACAAGATAACTATGCGAGATCAAGATTGGGTGAATCCGACTACTGATGGAAGAATCTCGTGGGAGCACGCAGGTTCCTGCACCTCGGATTTTGAAGAAGAAGAATATCATTGGCATAATCAGTTGAACGAAGTGACAATGCTGAATTGGAACATGATGACTAGGTCACTGCATTGCATAGTAGCCTAGGCCCGAGATCTACCGACATATGATGGACTCACAGTAGTGGATGAGTTCTTGAGCAAGTTTGAGAGCGCAGTACTGAAGCAACAACAATTTTATGCATTGAAGTGGGAGCTGCGTGCGACACTTGTGCGGTGGTGGGTTACACATCAAGGAAATTTTGAAAACTGGTGCGA
Source organism: Pinus tabuliformis (assembly GCA_031772625.1). NCBI lineage: Eukaryota > Viridiplantae > Streptophyta > Pinopsida > Pinales > Pinaceae > Pinus > Pinus tabuliformis. Next base: position 1,410,377,200 of record CM062820.1, on the reverse strand, counting down.
CTGTAGGAGGATGATGCGGATATGATTTGGAAAACCAAAACTAGGGCTAGCAGATAAATATGATGGACATGATGAACCATGCGTGCACCTTGCAAAATGGACCAAGGCCTATTGAGAAAAGCGTCAGCCTAAATGGGTACACTTATTCTACCATACCATGGATGTCATACCTATGAATTGGTATACCGAGACAGAACTCCAACATGGTACAACAGAATGGGATGTTTTGCATGAGGGATGTTTGTTAACATTCACATTTGAAGACTGATGGTTAGATATTGTTGATGAAGCATTGCGAGTCGTGAAAGCCACCATCTTCAAATTACCACAGGAACTATAGGAAGAAGTTCAACCAGCATGGGCAACCTAGTTAAGTCATGCCCTAGAATGTTATAACATACAAGTAGAAGAGGATGATGACAACCCCCAAAACATTAACATTCCAGAAACTGAAGGGTGTCACGAAGTTCGAGGACCATCAATTGAGGACCATGACATCACTATGACACTAAACCCAAAGGAGGTAAACATAGGTACAGATGCGGAGTTGAAGTATGTGATGCTTGGGGACTACTGGGACGATGTTAGGGTACATAAGGTCGCTGACTTACTCCACGAATATCAAGATTTGTTCCCAACCAAAATCACAGATTTAAAGGGGATTATTGGTGACTTAGGGATGATGAAGATCACTCTGAAACTAGATGCGAAGCTAGTTAATTAGCAACCTTACCATTTGAATTCAAAGTATAAAGAAAAGGTCCACGAAGAATTAGAGAAAATTCTTGTAGCCGAAATTATTGAACCAGTGGAAGAATCAGACTAGGTGAGTCCTATGGTAGTATAGGAGAAGAAATAGAAGGGAAAAATTAGAATCTATATGGACCTCAAGAAGCTTAACAATGCCCGTGTTCACGGTCCATTCCTGACACCGTTTACAGATGAAGTATTGGAGAATTTTGGCAGACATGAAGCTTACTCATTCACGGATGGTTTCTTAGGGTACCATCAAATCAAGATCGCGCCGGAAGATAGGAGCAAGACAACCTTCACAACCGAATGGGGCTGTTTTCAATATTTTCGTGCATAGTGGTGGCTGCACTCAAGGAATACATCCACAAGTTCTTAAAGGTCTATCATGATGATTGGATAGTATTTGGGTTAGTTAAACACCATATAGTGAGCTTACAGTTGATGCTGGATACTTACCGACGACACCAGATTTTGCTGAATCTTAAGAAGTGCACCTTGCTAGTCCCCTTTGGAAATATGCTCAGCCATGTGGTCTCCCAACAAGGCCTAATGGTGGACCCTACAAAGATTGTTGTTATTCTCAATTTGGAATCACTACGAAGTGTTAAACAACTACGCTCCATGTTGGGACACAGTAGTTACTATAGAAAGTTTATTAAGAGCTATGCACAAATCATAGCAGCAATGGAAGAGTTATTGAAAAAGGATGCTACATATTGTTGGAATGATGATTGTAACAAATGTTTGGATGTTCTCAAGGAAAAAATGGCATATGCTCCCATTTTGGTCTTCCCAAAATGGGACATTGAATTTCATGTACATGTTGATGTTTCATGTATCGTGATGGGAATTGTACTTATGTAGGAAGGCACAGAAGGCGTAGATCACCCGATCATGTTCGCAAGTCGATGATTGTCCAAAGCAAAAAAGAACTATTCTATTACTGAGCACGAAGGATTGGCAATGGTATACGCGCTGAAATACCTCGTGAACAAGCTTGTGGGTGGGGGGCACATATGCCTATGGATGTTACTGTTTCAAGAATATGACTTTGAGGTCATCATGAAGATGAGACACATAAATGCGGGACCAGATCACCTATCACAAATTGAGACTGGCTAGGAGCTAAAAAATTTGGAGGAAGGACTACCTAATGCACAACTCTTTGTAGTGCGTGTCGAGAATGGCCACTTCAAAGATATAATCCATTTCTTAACCACAGGGATTGCACCAGAGGGATATTTAGTCCAACAGAAGAAGGAATTGTTGGTACATGCGACGGATTTTTCTGTCATCACGGGGCACCTCTGCAAAATGGGAAATGATGAGATATTATGAAGATATGTACCTAAATTTGAACGAGGATAGATCTTCGCGGAAGCACATGAGGGGGGCTACAGGAGGACACTATGCGGGACGTGTGATAGCACAAAAGATTATTCACGCAAGACTATGGTGGCTAACCCTACATTAAGATTCGAAAGCATACTGTCGAGCCTGCAACATATGTCAATGGATTGGAAAACCATCGTGAAGGGATGAGATGCCACTCAATCCATAGATGAAGTTGCAACCATTTGAAAAATGGGTGATAGAATTTGTGGGGCCATCAATTCTTAGGGGAAGATGGGTGCGAACTACATCATCACCGCGACAGAGTACTGACTTGATGGGTGGATGCATAGCCGGTGAAGGAATGCACGGCTACCATAGCTACAAAAATTTTGTTCGACAATGTGTTGACATGGTTTGGATGCCCAAAACTTTTAATGAGTGACTATGGAACGCACTTCCTAAACAAAACTATCAGCACACTCACCGAGGAGTTCAAGGCATATCATCAACAAAGTACACTATACCATCTGCAAGCTAATGGGATAGTAGAAGCGTTCAACAAGATTTTGGAGACTACGCTGACCAAAGTATGTAACACACAGCAAAATGACTGGGAATTGCACACACCTACCATATTGTGGGCATACAGAACCACATGCAAGAAATTGAAAGGTCAAACACCTTTCACCTTTCAATTTAGTCTATGGCACAGAAGTAGTCATGCCAATGGAATACATCATACCCAGTTTGGAAATAGCAATGATGATAGGCATGTCTGACCGTGATGCCTTGGAAGAGAGACTCGCACAATTAGAAGAACTTGAGGAAGAGCGGTTTCTAGTGGGATTTCTTCAGCAGGTACAGAAACAGCATGAGAAATATTGACACGATTATCATATCAAGTTGCACACATTCAAGGTAAATGATTTAGTGTTGCTGTATGACAAGAAGTTCGAAAATTTTCTTAGAAAATTCAGAATGCATTGGTTGGGACCATATGTGGTAAAAGAGGTTAGTGACAAAGGCATGGTCTAGCTAGTCAAACTTAATGGAGAGCCCTTCCCTGGAAGAGTAAATGGTAGTCACCTGAAGCCCTACACGGGTGAGCCGACTGTCTGACTAATCGACCGAAGCACAATCTTCGTGACCTGTGGAGCTAGACAAAGGTGTGGGACAATAAACAAAAGTACTAGAAGTAGACATCATAGTAGAGGATTAAGTCTAATGCAGATGATTCTGAAGAAGAAAGTGAGCCAATCTAGGCAATGACAACATGATGAGTTACGGACCTTCATGCCACATAGGCACAACTGGATGGAATCTGAGCAAACATTGCCACACTAGTCGAGTGACTTGGGACGAGTCACGATGATTATGTTGGGGGCCTGTTGGGCAACTGATCCCCCCATTGAGGGTTTTTGGGGCTTGTAGCCCAAATTTTGGTCCAAAGTAATGTAAGACTTCGCAAAATGCAAGTGCAGAGCTCAAAAGTCTAGGGTTATCTGAACTAAAATATTGTAATTTAATATAGAATTTGTTGGCCTACCCATGGTCCGTGGATGATGGGAATGTATAAATAGAGCGAGGCTCTAAGCGTAGAAGTCAGTTTTTTGGTTAGTCTTGATCTGAAGGGTTATGGGGTTTTGAATAAGGATTTCGCTCTAAGTCTGTAAGTCCGAGTCTTGGGTTGTAGTAGTAAGGAGAGGCTCTGCAACTGTGTGCGTAGAGGCCTGGTAAAGTCTGTAGCTATGTGCGTGGACACCTACAGCTGAGTGTGCAGGGCGGAGTTGAGATTGTAACAAAATAGAAGTTAATAAAAGATAAGTTGATTCTAAAATATTTTCCATCTGCTTGTAGATCTATGGGTTTATGCTTCAGTTATAGTCTTATGTATCTCTTTACAATTTATAATTGTGAACACTTGTTATGAATGATTAAATGATTAATTAGAATAGTGGGCCCACAAAATTAAGTCAAATCTATAATAATACCACAGGAACGATATAAGATCTAGACATTGCCTCTTTGCTCTCTCTACCGAGCTTCACAAAGGTCAGACAGCTATGCATAGTGCAAGTGAGCAGGATTGGTTCGTGAACTTCTCAGACCTCATCAAGACATCCCTAGGGTGTGGAAAACTGGTTCTAGCACCCTAGCATACTACCTCGGGGGAGACCTTAGTCCGCGCACTGCAAAATATTGCCAAAATGGCCAGTAGTTTCGATATTTCTTTGGCTACATCACTTATGAACCTGGGTCAGGCCCCAACAAGCCAACAAAGGTACATACAAGAAACCTTGTATTACGTATCTATCATAAACTAACGAATTCACAAAGGGGGTTTTTCGATGACTAACCTGACTCTTCTCCCATGATGAATGAACACTCTGGATGGATGCAAAGGCAGAAATGGTCTTCCTACACCACACCAAATGCAATGTTTGTAGGTACAAATGATGTGGAAATGTGGAACCCACCATGTTTATATCCATTACTTTTATAATTCTTTTGGAGGCCTATATAGGATCCCATGAGGTCCTTTCACCAAACCATCAATCGCATTGGGATCAAGACATTCTCATCAAATGTTTTCATTTTCGGGCCTGATTCACACTAAGAGTACTCACTAGGTGCACCTTCCTATATTTTTTGATACATTTTCTTCATTATTTCTAGTATATATGTTATTATACAAAGATGCTTTCACTTTGGGTATCGAACTCCAAGTTTCAATTTAATGGTAACATCCATATTGAACTTAGTCTATTGATGTACTAATCGTCAACTATGATATTATTCTTCACTAACATGATAGGTTTCCCCATAAAATTTGAATGTTTTGACATACTTTCTCTAAAATTAACAATAAGGTTCACCATCTTGGCCATGTTTACTTTCACCTTCCACTCGCACTTACTAAGAATTTCACATTTGACAATAGAGTTTTTAACCACATGGAATACCCCATCTAGTATTTCTCATAACACAATTACTATTTATGGTCATTCTATTTGGACACAGATCCATTGATCTGCATGACCTTGAGGATAAGTCTCATTTCTCTTCTTCACCTTCCTTCTTACCACCCTCCTCCCAAAATTCCATTCTTATTAGATCATCATGAATGCACCACTGCATTCCACACTTGGTCTACCATCATTCCACATTGCATTAGATCTATTGTCACATCCATTTCACTCACCTCAAACTAATACTAGCCAATGGAGTCCCCACCCTCTACATATACCAACCTGCATCATTATGTATGCCATTATACTCTCGAGGCACCTATCTCCATGTTTGTACAAACAAAAACACTTTTGAATTCTTTTATCGAGTGTGTAAATATTTTTTGGAAAAGAGTTCTCACTCATATTTTTGTCTCAATTACCTGGTGGTAGTCCCTAGTCACCCTTGGGTGGAGATTTATTTTACTCAACTCATACCCACACCATTGATCACCATGTGTTCATTCATCCACCATGATAGTCATAACATACATATACCTCCCCTAGATGTCCTCTTTACTGCAAGGGCCTATTCATTAGAGTTTTTGTTTTGACTATTACCACTGATATTAAAATTCCAACCTTGCATAGTCTTCTATATCCCTAATATATTTTCAATATTAGTTATCATTCCTTTGACCCATCATATTACAATACCCACCTCAACTTCATTTGGATTTCCAAGAATAATTTTTTAGATGGTTGATGCTTATTTTTTTTAACATTAACACTCATCTTCCAAAATTGAAGAAGTACCTTGGCTTTCCCCCACCTTTTTCGGATAGTCTTAGGTGGAACATTGAGAAACCTCATTTCCCACTAATTCCACTAGACTTCCCCCTAATGTTTGATATGACATAAGTTTTCACATTAGGGATGTATCCTACTTTACCACCATTGCAGTTATCTCATTTAGAGTACAACCCATGTACTAGATAACACCTCCTTTAGTAGTTTTTTGTAGATGATGCATAAGGGAACCCAATATAGTATGTTTTCTAGAGACACCCCTAAGGTTCAAAATAGTTATCTTCTTACACTGGCAACTGATCCAGGTGGCTCTAGAAATGCTCAAAATTTAAAAATAAGTTTGGAAAATCTTAAAAATAAAACTTATTGGATTGAAGTGACACCAAGGTCAGATTGAATATCTCGTAAGAAGGTTTCCAATGGCCCAAATGAAACGTCAATCAGAGTTTGTATGTGAAAGTTATGGCCAGTGAAAGTTTTGGTCAAATTAGGCCCATTAACAACCACTGACGAGGCATGAATTTGGAACTTATCGGTGGATGGATTCTAGTGGCCAGAAAGGCTAAATTTGTCACCTAGTTATTTTTTTCAGTGACCCTTAAAATCCTTCGACGGAGTTTTGTCAATATTTTCTTATAAAAATGAAAAAATATATAAAAAAGGATGGGTGCTAGGTCACAACCCCTGCCAACCCAAATGAACACATAACAAATATATTGTATATGGGGGTAGCCCACCAAATCAGTGGACCCACCACCGAACCTACCACACATGGTTGATCATTATTAATGGCCACCGCACAATGCGGTTCCAACAGGGTTCGAACTCTCCCAGCCCAATAGGCCGGTCCGCCAATAGGTCACCCCAAAATAACATTACACCAAAATAAAACATGTCGCCTCCCATATCATAGTCATTAACCATTTAAAATGATGCACCAATGCATATTTCCAAGCACATGGGGATCCTGCGAGATTTGACCCTGTGACCTCCCCTACAAGAAAGACTATTAATGACTCTACTAGCCAATGGGCCAATGAATCCATTGTTAATTTCACCCAGGAATTTTATATAAGAACCTGAACTATCACTCGCATAAGGAGGATGCAACACACAAACCAGAGAACAAAATCCTGAGAGGCACAAAAAATGAGGCATGAAACCCTAACATAGGGAATCTTAAGGAATCTAAAAGATTCCCTTACAGGTTGATTTTTTACAGAGGTGGAATGATGTCGACTTTATAGTCATTTTTGTCAAAATTTCACAAGGAACATGATGGTGAGATCAGATTTTTCATCTGAGTATAAGATCTGCAGTGAGCTTGTAGAGAGGAATCTTTGTGGAATCATGAGGTATCTAAAAGATTCCCTTAGAGCCAAATTTTCCTAGTGATAGTATCATGCCAACTTTATACTTAAACGAACCCGAATTTCACTAGGAGTATGATGGCATGATTAGTTTTTTGATCTGAACAACAAAATTTCAATCAAATCATAGAGAGGAGTTTTTATGGAATCATGAGGAATCTAAAAGATTCCCTAAGGGCCAATTTTTTATAGTTTCATAACCAGGCCAACTTTATAATGAAATTACTCAGTTATTCACAAGGAGAGTAGCCGTGAAATCAAATTTTCCATATGATCAACAAAATTCCAGTCATCTAGCGAGAAGGAATCTTTAGGGAAACTTCGAGATCCCCGAGGCTCTAGATTTTGACGGTGTCAGAAAGGGGTTTAGTTTATAGTCATTTGAAATGAATTTGCACCATGAATTGAGTGGTGCAGTCTATTTATTCAGTAGAGCTGTTCATTTTTAGGCCATCCCTGGAAGTGGAGGAGGGCCCATATGAGTGAGAGTTCCGATAGGAGAATGTCTTGGGTAGAGACATGTGATTCTTGTTGGGGGAGCTTATCCTTGTAATGGCAAAGAATATACCATGTACATCATAATCATCTTACAACATTTAATAAAGTGGCCTCCCCATTCTTGACAACGTGCCCTTAGACATAACCCACACTATGTGAACTTCGTTATCAACTTGTGTCTGTTATTTGATTTGTTGGTTGTCAATGTGTTTCCTCTTCTTTAAAGTATGCACATGTGGTTTTTTTATACTCGTTCACATGAAATTATGCTAACATTACAGAAGTAAAATATCTTGGTTAATTCTGGTAGCTGAGAGATCCAGATCAACAACACATAAAACACTTCACCAATGATCTGATAGTGATTTCTTATGTATCTATAATATTTCAAGTTAAACTAATGAGAAAAAGCATATGACATGCCCGCCTCGTATGAAGTGACTTTTGTAAAATGATTTATTTACAGAATGGTCCTATTTTAATTCCTCGTTAAGGTATTTTTCCCTAATCATCTCCACAACATGTCTCTCTCTCTCAAGCAGTAGGTGAGACTCATCATCAAGAACAACAAAACATGATGAATTTTAACAATATAATTCCTCCTAACCTCATACATGAGGGGGGAACTGTTATTATGAAAAAATAGTGCACTCATTTATATGTAGTATAAGGCACTTAGAGTTAGTAACTAGCACATATAAAGGACACATTTTGATCTGGAAACATTACGAAAGGAAAAAATGAAAAGGTTTTCCTAAAGTTGACTTAAAAAATCAACCCTCATAGGTGCTCAAAAGAAATTTAGTTCTACCATTTTGTCTCTTTCATCGATATCGATGAGGGTTACAAGAAGCCCAATCATCACCTTGGGAGGCACACTTTCTTGGAAAGAACTCAAACTCTTGACATGATGGATTTACCTTTCGAGTTTTGAGACTCAAGAATCCTTAATGATAGGAGGATGGTAGCTCTCATATGATTTATGAGGAAAAAACCACATTGACAAGCCAAAGGAGAGAGAGAGTGTTCAAAAATTCTATAAATACAAGAGAATCAAGAGCCAAAACAAGAAGAAGTTGTGCATTCTTATGTTGCCAAAATTTCTCCAAGTAATCAAGCATACCAATGTTAGGATAATTCCACCATTGGAAAGAGTATTATTTACTTCTTTGAGAGAGAAAGAGCTTGCAAAAGAGATTGAGAAGGGGAAATCATTTTTGTGGGCTACCAAGCACCATTACTAAAACAACTCTCTTCAATTGTCTTTGCCAAATTCATTTGTAACTCTTTCACTACTATAAGTTGATAAAGAGGAACCTTTTCCTACTCCTTTTTTTATTTTTTTTACTTCATTGGATTGTTTTAAGTTATTTTGGTTTATTTTTGTTTTAAGTTTTGCTTATGCATTGTTTACACTTAATTAAATGCTTTGCTAGTTCGTGTCTAATCACTAACATCACTCCTTGTTTGCATACTTTCTTATAGGAAGAAACAAGCCACAAGAAAACTGGATTTGGGATTCATGTGATACCAAACACACCATACAATAGCCAACCAAAAATTCCCTATTATGGTGGATCGAAATGAATCATAAGCCAAAAGGTGAAATCAAGTTGGAGGATGGAATGAGGGGTTTGTTACTATCATTTTTTCCATCTTAGAAGACAAGGATAGGGTGTACAAAAATGGACCTTATTTTTTTAATTCCATTGGGCTATAACTCTAATTATGGATGGAACATTTTAACACAAATAAGAAATATCTGAGGGAAACCTCGTTATGGTTCATGGTGTATTTTCTACTAGGAGAGTTACTGTAGTAGCCCTCATGAGAATTCCATGTAATAAAAGTTAATAAAGGAAAAATAATAATCACGATTGATTGGACACTTATTCGAAGATGAATGTTCGTAAAACCATCCTAGTGGGTGTTCATTTGGTTTATTATGGCTAAGGAAATTAGCAAAGGCAATGGCCAAGGCTTTGAAAATGCAGAATGACATTTTTGGCACATTTATTTATGAAAATAATGGAAATTACGAGAAAATGAAGGTGAAAGGTAATAGGTTCTGTTATACAAAATATTGTCACCATGACTTTCTACAGTCAGTGTGAGTCTATCACCACTCATAGTGTCCTCCTTTGCAAGTCTCAAACCTCAGCTCTTCATGTCAAGCTTTAAAAATGAGAGAAAGTCTTTGAAAATCTATAAACCTTTGGTTCCACACTTTCTTTTACCATTACCTGCCGTCCCGCACCCCTTGGTCATGTTACCTATGGACCTGCCTGCTCTATCTCTAAAGGAGTGCTGCGGACCCCTGTAAAAGTAAAAAAGGCACACAAGTTTATTCTTAAAAGCTCACTTTGGGTTAATTTTGGATGCTTCTATAAGGAATCTTGACGTGGTTGGTTCACTCCTAGGTGGTTCATGCATCCCATAACTAAAGCAGCTAACCCCTTGATGAGAGGAGCTTATCCCTTTGAAGGAGGGCTCTATCCCTTTGAAGGTGGACCTAGTAACTTCCCTCCTCTGCACTATAAATTGAGGCATTGGACTGGTTGCTAGGGAGGTTGAAAGCTGAACATTTTTGAGGGTAAATGCTGTTGGAATTGAGACTTCCTAGTTAAGCTTGAGAGGAGAGATTACATAACTTTTGGATTCTTTGGGAAGAGAGTGAAACTTCTCAAAGTAGAGGAGATTCTTGCTGGATCCTGGGAGGAGCTTGTACAACATCAAGGCACCAAGGATGTAAAGTTCTTCTTTCATTAAAGTTAATACAATCAAATTCATTTTTCTCAATAAATTGTCTTCTATGGTTTATTTCATGAATTCCTTAATCATCATGATAAATATGGTTTATTATGTTGGCTTTTCAGGTGTTGTTTTATTTTAGATTTTAAGCTTCTATGGTAGTTTTTACAATGGCATGATCCCGATTATCCACAGTTTCGTGTTTATTCTGGCGACATTTCAAACCCCAGAGGGGGTCCATCATCAGGACTAAATCAGAAAGAATATGAATGAAAGCTTATTAAGAGAAGAGTCTTCTGACCTGGGTATAAATTCATCCATGCTAATAACGGATTCAATTCCATTTCCACCTTCAATTATGCTTGCACCGGTTTTATTAAAATTAATGTTGTAACCTGATGGGATAGCGTTGTTAGCGTTGCTGGGATTAAAGCATGAGACAACGCAGGAGACCACGCTTCTCACCATGTTACTGCTGCTGTTACATGTGTGTTTTATGTTGCTGGTGTTACAGGTATGATTCACGTCCATTATGGGTTCTGGTGACACGCAAGGAACAACGCAGTCGTAGGGAGCAGCGCAGGAAACCATTGGTGGACGTGTTCTAATGTCATTCTTCATTGTCTTTCGTTTCTTCACTGTCTTTTCTGTCTTTTCTGTCAGGTGTTATTTGATATGTGTGCATGTTTGTGTTTGTAGATTCTTTACAAAGGAGCTCATTTGGACAAACAGAGCGTGGCTTCCACAAACTAACATTGGACCCGAGGTAGGCCTAAAACACCTAGTAACCTTTATTTATAAATCGTATATTTAGAGAAAGATAGAATTTGTTTGGTTTGCTTGTCGCTAGATCTCATTAGATACTAGGGAGATCAATCTTGTTTGCAAGAACGATTCATCCGCCGGACAAAATGGAGACTCCGCTGGGGATCGAACCCACAATCTCTGGTTTCGCAGACCAGAGATTCTTCCGAGGAAATTTCTGCTGATATTCATGTTGTAGAGTCATCTGCAACCAAATCAAAATCTGGCGGTAAAAAGAAAGGGAAGAAGACAAATAAAACAGATTAAAATTCAAAAGAGAAACCAGAAAAAATGGAATCTACTGATGAGAAACGTAAACCGCATTATCCTTGTCTCATTTGTGATGAAGAGCATTTTACAAGAGACTGCCCTCATCGCACTGAGGTTGTGAAAATCATCGAAGGTTCTTAAACGCCTATTGTTTGGAAGGATCCTTTTCCTAGTCAAGACAGTAAAATGATAGGTTCTTCCTCAAATGCCTCAGAAGAACCCATAATGATGATGTCCCATGTTAGGATTGCGACACGATCGCAAGATTATGGAAGTAAAAGTCTTGTTGGTGGTAAGGAAGTAGAATCTTCTAATTAGAACCCATCAACTTCAACTCCCGGTTTCGATCCATTACAGATCGAGAAACCTAACCTAGACTTAGTAATCAAACCGCCCGCCAAGGGTATACTTTGAAAGTCAGCTTTCAATCCATATGTGAGAGCTGCTAAGAACTATAACATTGTTGAAGATTTGGCTATTTCACCTTCAGCAGTGTCGGCTTTGGAGGTGTTGCAATCATGTCCAGCACAATGTAAATTGCTATTGTCGGCTATAGGAACTATTCATATTCAAGACTCGAACCTTATAATTTTCAATCTAGAAAATAGTACACCTTGCTTACCTCATCAAATGGCTTTCTAGATTCCAGTGTTAGTCAAAAACAGACCTTGCTATAGGACTATGATTGATGAGGGAGCCTCAACATGTATTATGTCGATCCAGTGTTGGAGATTGCTTGGTTCTCCTACACTTAACCAATCCCCGACGATTCTAAAGGCCTTTCATGGCCATGGGTTCCATCCTTTTCGCGATCTACAGGATTTTCCTATAGGGGTTGAAGGAAAAATTGTTAATCTAGATGTGGAGGTGGTTGATGCCCCTCTAGATTACAACCTTCTCTTGGGTCATAGTTGGTCTTACGCTATGATTTCTATAGTTTCATCGGTCTTTCGGCTTATAAAGTTTCCTCATAATGGAAAGTTCGTAACTATAGACCAACTAACTTACTTTTTGTTCGACCCAGCCTCTTCTAAAAGTATCCAGCATGTCGGCAAAACAACTATCCCTTATAAGTATGTTGGAGTAGGACTAGTTAAAGATTCTAGTTTACTAGGAACTTTTTCCTTTCCTCCTTCCAACGTATCGCCGTCTACTGCAACCATTCATATGATTTCATCAGACACTATTGTTTATGATGATCCTTGGATCGTACCTTCCGAATCTGAGATAGATTCATTTGGTGATGTTATGCCTTTGAGTCCATTTGAAATTGTGTGTCAGGTTGTACAGTTGTTTTCCGACCCTTATTCAACCAAAACTCACTTAATGAATGTAATCTATGAAGAATCACTTTCAACATCAAACTTAGATCGAACAACTTTTTCCGAACTTGTTCATACTAATGAGAAAATTCGTGAAATCTTGTCTGTTGATGATTTACCATGGGAAGATCTTCATCATAGATCTTCGTTTTTACCTGAGATTGATCACTTTGAAAATGATTTTTCATCTATTTTTACGACTGATTATGTCAAGGAACCTCAGAATCCATTGAAAAATCCTGATTCTGAGTTAAATTTGGGAAATATTTCTCGAACTATTCCTATTGACATTTTGGTTAAGCCTGGAATTGTTGAAAACATTCATATAGGTGCCTCTTGTACAGAAAATGAAATTCAAACATATAAGTCTATATTTCAAGAATTCCGCAACGTGTTTTCCTGGTCATATGAGGAAATGCCAGGAATTGACCCAACGATTGTTGTTCATGAAATCAAAAATTACCTGAATGCTAAACCCATCTGGAAACATTTCCGTCGGATCCACCCACGAAAAGTTGCTGCTATTAAAGCAGAAGTTGAGAAACTACTTAAAGCGGGTTTCATTTATCCAATTCCCTTAATGGATTGGGTATCGAATATTGTTCCTGTTAACATAAACCAAGGAACAATAAGAATATGTATTGATTATAGAGATATTAATCGAGCCTGTCCAAAAGACAATTACCCAACTCCCTATATCAATCAAATCATTGATGATTGTGCTGGCAGTGAAATATTCTCCTTCATGGATGGTTTTTCCAAATATAATCAAATAAATATTCTACCAGCTGATCAACCAAAAACGACTTTCATTTGTCCATGGGGGACATTTGCTTATTATAAGTTACCTTTTGGGCTTAAGAACGCCGGTGAAACTTTTCAACGGGCCATGTCTTACGCGTTTCATGACATCAAGCACATTCTGCAACCCTATATCGATGATTTACCTGCTCATGCATTTCATCGAGCCGGTCGTCTCATTCATTTACGAGCAATCTTTATGAGGTGTAGGCATTATCGAATTAGGTTGAATCCACATAAGTGTGTTTTCTGTATAGAAACAGGTCAGTTACTGGGATTTGTTGTTTCAAAAGTTGGCATTCGTGTCGATCCCTCGAAGGTTGAAGCTATTGTCAAATTGCCTCCTCCTTCGACTCTTCGCCAACTCCAAAGTTTGCAAGGGAAAGCAAACTTTTTACGTTGATTCATTCCTAACTGCGCCAAGATAACAAAGGATTTTACCTGGTTGTTGCAACAGAATACTCCATTCTTTTGGAATGAGATAGCTGACAAATCTTTTGATGCACTAAAACATGTGTTGACCCATGCACCATTATTGTATCCTCCCAACTACAACCAGGACTACCTCTTATATCTCGCCGCCTCTCATTCCACCATTGGAATGGTGTTAGTTTAGGAAGGTGAATTCAGTAGTGAACATGTGATTGATTACCTTAGTCACACTTTGAATCCAACTGAGCTAAAATATTCACATGTGGAGAAATTGGCCCTGGTAGCTGTTCAAGCTGTCCAACGTTTTCGTCATTACATTTCACTACACAAAACTACTGTAATTTCCGATTGCAACCCTATGATCTATATTTTGACCAAACAATTGCTAGGGGGCAAGTATTCCAAATGGATTGTTATCCTACAAGAATTCGACTTGGAGTTTGAAAAGTCTAAGTCAAAGAAATCTTTAGTTTTTGCGGAGTTGATGTGTGAATTCCCGCGTGCTGATACCCAAATTGTGGCAGAAGAGCCCATTGCGGATGAATCCTTGTTTCTAATCAGCACTCTTGATCCATGGTATGGGTTATCATAGTTTATCTCCAAACCCAATCCTTTTGGCCTAAAATTTCAAAATCTCAACGTCGGAAAATATGATTCCAATCCTAACAATTCAAAATTATTGGAGATACACTTTATCGTCATGGGGCGGACTCTATTTTTCGATGTTGTTTAATTCATGAGGAAGCTGAAAGGGTTCTAAATGACTATCACTCTAGAGTGTGTGGTGGTCATATGTCTGGGTTTGCCACAACCCAAAAGATATTGTGTGCTGGCTATTTCCGGCTGTCTTTGTTTAAAGATTGTATTAACGCGGTCCAAAAATGCCACAACTACCAAATTTTTGATCGAAAGATGTGTGCTCCACCTGCTCCTCTCCACCTTATAATTGTCGTTGGTCCTTTTGCAAAATGGGGTATCGATTTTATTACATGTAACCCTCACTCAGCCGGGGGCATGCATATATCATCCTTGCGGTAGATTATTTTACCAAGTGGGTTGAGGCGATGCCTACATTTTCGGCAGACGGCAAAACTACTACGATTTTTGTTTCCAATCATATAATTTCTAGGTTTGGTGTTCCACAAGAGATTATCACTGATCATGGGCGTCATTTTCGAAATATTATGATGATTGAACTAGCAGACCAACTTGGCCTTCATCATGATAGTTCAACTCCATATTATCCATAGGCTAATGGTCTGGTTGAAGCCATCAAAAAAGTTCTAGTCATCATGATCTGACGAATCATTGGGATTCATAGGTCAAATTGGCATAACATGCTATTTTCAGTGCTTTGGGTGTATCGAACCTCAATAAAAACATCAACTGGTCTCACTCCTTTCCAACTAGTTTATGGTTTGGAAGCTGTGTTACCCATTGAATGTGAAATCTCGTCGTTGCAAATGGCCATAGAATTACTTCCAGCCACTTCCGAAGAGGAAAAACGTTTGTTGTACTTGGCTCAACTAGATGAGAATCGACATGATGTTGCACTAGCAATCGAAGCTCATGCCAAACATATTAAAGCTCAGTATGATCGAAATGTTACACCTCGTAATTTTTTGGAAGGAGACCTAGTCTTATTGTATGATCAAGAAAATGATAAATTAGGCACTGGAAAATTCGTACCATTGTGGCATGGTCCTATGAAAATTATGTTGTTAAGCGAAAGCTGGCAAAAGGGGCCTATGAATTGGTAGACTTTTATGGGGTCTCTTTAGGTAAGCCTAGAAATGGTCTTTATCTGAAGAGATATTATGCTTAAATCTGGGTGTGGAGATTTTAGTTAGGTTAGTTTTCTTTCTAGCTGGTGTGTTTTAGATCAAAAAGTGTGCTTAGTTTAGAGAGTGTTTTTGTCATTATTCCTACTTATCTTGATTTTACTCTTGATATTGCAGATGTCGACGTCTCTCCAAACATACATTGGTTTTGTTGATGGTGCTTGTCGTAATACATAGAACATTTCTTCTGCAGCTTGGGTTATCTATTCGTCCTCTGATGAGTTGGTATCTATGCATGGGGTAAGCCTTGGTCAAACAATGAACAACATTGCAGAGTATAGTGCAGTGATTGAGTTATTATCTGAATCCATCTCATTTGGGATTCAGAGTTTGATTGTGAGGTTAGATTCTGAACTCGTTGTATTGTAGCTTAATAGAGTTTATGCCATTAGAAATCCAGTGTTATTGAGATTATTTTTTAGAGTTTGTCTCTTGGAACGTGAATTTGACTATATTGAATAACATCATATTCCAAGATATTTAAATACATTAGCAGATGCAACTTCTTCTCAAATGTGAAGTAGACATTTGCAGTAATCAAGCAAGTAAATTTAAAAACATTCCATAACATGTTTTACAAGATAGCCGGTAATAGTGATAGAGCATAGCATAGAAGTGTGTCAAATATACATCGTCTTCGATCATAGGTTGAAAAACACCTTATGATCGGCAAAAATGATAGTACAAAAAGAAAAAATGTCATATGAGTCTACAACAGGCGATCATGCCATCACTGGTGATGATCACGATAAGAAACCATTGTATGGACCACCCTACAGAGGAACCTCCTGAAAGGTCCTGGAACCTCAATCACATAGCGTTGTAGCCTAAGAGGAATTTCATCTATGCTAGTCTCTGGAATGTCTGCTGTCAAACTCTCTAGATGGTTTTCCAATTCGGCCAGGGTCTCTATAGATTCATCCCATGGGGCTGGTGCTGCTAAAGCTGGCTATTTCCTCTCATAGGGCTGGAGAGTGGCTAGTCGTCGTGGACCTACATCTACATTTGAAACTTTTTACTATCAATTTTGGGAGGATTTAAAAACAAAAGAAAATTAAATTAGAAAATGTTGAAAATGATTTTACTTGAGTCATCCCATTGCTCTCTTGGTGGAAGAGCCATGTCTGGGTCACCACGATAATCCATCCCAGCATAAGGAAAATCCTGAATATAAAAAACTTGGTTCTCCAACCAATGAAAATACTTAGGAGGAAATCGAACAACCTTTGAACCCTTCTCAGGATGACGGGCCATAACTGCAACCAAACGCATCAGTTTGGGCTCTCGGGGAAGTCCAACTCCAATGGAAAGATGTTGTGGGACCAACATTGGGACCCTCTCTAAACCAAAGCTCACAACTAAGAAACCATATCCAAAGTTTTTCAATTGTCCGTTCTTTGCTCTAGTTAGTTGGCCTTTTACATTAGCCAACACAACTTTGCACCAGTTGAAGATGGTGCCCTGAAAGCAATCTACTGCCATCCACATTTGGGATCCAGTGGCCATATGTAGTGTTGCGCTTATGCAGAGTCTGGTGATAGTAAATGCAATCACTTTGAGTTCAAGATGGGAGATGGTTTTGATATCAATCCCTTTGTCCTTGGTTTGGTCGTTACAAAACTCTAGCCGGAGGCTATCGATAGACTGGCCACCTGGCCTAGCCCTGAATAGAGTCAATTGTTCACCTCTCTTAGGCAAACCAGTCAAAAAGTAAATGTCTTCCAGCTCCATTTCGAGCTGGTGGCCACCAATAAAGAAACACTAGTCCTGTACATTCCACCTGTCTACCATCCACTGCAAAAAGTCCACATGGGCCCTCATGCCAGGTATGGCCCAGAATTTGAATAAACAACATGCCTTCAATGCATCAATAGAAGGTTGATGATTAATTGCAGCAAGGTCCACATCCTTGTGCTCCCGTTCCCACCAGTCAAGCATGGTGTATACCCTACATTCAATAAAAAGGTGGATTAGAATATTTTAAATCAAAGTTTTTGGGTGGAATTTGAAAAATTTATGTTTCAAAACCTATGTCGCGGGCACCATACTCTCTAGGTTAGAGACAGTGCATAGGTCCGCACTCTGCCTTAACAGCAGATGTGGGCCCCTGACTTTTTTCCTTTTATGAAAAAGTCGGGGTCCGCAGGTTTCGCATGCTGCGCCTGCGAACCCCCGCGCGCGGTCTTTTAACCTAAATATTTCTTAAAAATCAAAATAAAACCCTAAAAACAAATTTCAAATGGATGAAATGCCAGAGTAAGATGAGGTGGATTACCTGGAGGTGATGGTGTTCGATTCAAATGGACGGATTTTATGCAATATTCACGGGAAATTTCTTACCAAAAGCTCTCTTTTCTCACTCTAAAGTCAAACGGTAAAAATGAATTTACAAAAGCCATTTTTATAGGCTTTTTTGAATAAATGAATTTTAATTTGTTTATTTTTCACTTTAAAGAGGTAACCTTTGAAGCATTTTTATTTATTTTAAAGAGGTATGAGTAATGTTTGAGTTTTTGTGCAGGATAACGGATTTTTCAGGCAAAGTTGATCATTTTCAACAAAAAATATTAGAGTCACCTTTAAGATATTTTCTGACTCCTAAAATATGAAAAAATTGTCGAGTTTTTCTTTTTAAGCTCGCTAAAACGGAATTAAAAAGACGGTCCACTTACAGCTCTTTTCTGACCATAAAAACATGAAAAGATTGTCGGATTTTCGTCGTTTCAAATTTGATATTGGTTATAAAACGACGTGTCATTGATCGCTTTTTTACTTTTTCGGATCAAAGACACTAATTATGAAAAGTACTCCTTGATTGTAATGGTCAAGCAGTTCTCTCAAGTATTATTTTATACTTTTTTGGGCTTGGGAGACACAAATTTACGAAAAAGGACAACCATGGAGTTTTCTTAAGTTTTTTCAGACTCCCTAAAATTGAAAAACGCCGAGTTTCTCCTATATTGGACTCGTTAAAATTTAACAGTAAAGGACCTGTTCAATTACAAATAAGAATGGACCACTCCTTCTTAGGGTTCGAATTTAAACTAAGCTATAATCAAGAAAATGTTATCCTCCTCAAGCTTGTCAAAAATAAAGAGGTACTTGCCAGAAATGGTTGGGGAAAAGAGAAGAATGAACCTGCTTGTCGTACTTTGTGTCTCAGAAAAACATTTAACCACTCTTGAACAAATCACTTTTTGTTCACTTGGGTTGGGAAATCCTTTGCCTAATAGTTAATCAAACCATATTGTAAGTCTTCAGCTGGTTTTTGGGTATTAGCTTTGGGTCTATTGTCACCAAACCATCTGCAGTGTCGTTATGTGTTCAAGAGGTCAGTGAAAATAAACCATTCATCTGCAAAATATCTGTCATCCATCTTGACCATCCCTGAGTCAGTCCTTGCAACTATATTTCTTCAAACTTGATCTATGATTTCATGTTGTGGGCTTGCCTATGACGGATTGCTTTCTATCGACTTCAGCTCATTATCTAGAAATATGATCTAGAAATCGTCAGTACCTTGGGATCTGCATGCCTCAATGGCAGGCTTCTCGCCTTCAACGATAGGTTATATCATTGACCTTCGATCAAAGGATTCTTTGACATGTTCGACATCAACACATCTATTCGCATTTCATGGATTGTAATGAGTACTTTGAGAGCCATTGACATTACTGGTGGTTTCTCTCACACTTCTTAACAACTTACATCATTGACTAGTAATCAAGTGGTTTCTACCATGTTCAACTTCAACACATTCATTCACATGGATAGAATCGTACTATTTCGGGAAGGAGAAATCAAGACCCTGGATCTAGTTTCCACCATCTAGGTTGCGATGAATTTTGTATTCGTTATACAGTGGACTATTCATAAATAGATGGCTACATCCATACTGTGTCTACATGTGTCTATACTTGTGATGTATTGCAACATCATTCCTATATCAATGTAGTTTAGTTAGCTTTCTAGTCAGTTTTGATCTGAGTATGGGAATGCCTACCTCAGCGATGATATGATCTCATATATATATTTTGTATTGAATGTTTTTACAGGTTCCAACCAGGCTCTCCACAAAATGATCCTCGAAATGATAAAGTACTTCACTCTTCTTAGATGATAAATGAAATCCTCATCTACTACATACTTCGCACTTTAGGGAGCAATTTGTTACACAAAATATTGTCACCATGACTTTCTGCAGTCAGTGTGAGTCTATCACCACTCATATTGTCCTCCTTTGCAAGTCTCAAACCTCATCTCTTCATGTCAACCTTTAAAAATGAGAGAAAGTCTTTGAAAATCTATAAACCTCTGGTTCCACACTTTCTCTTACCATTACCTGCGGTCCCGCACCCCTTGGTCATGTTACTTGTGGACCTGCCTGCTCTGTCTCTAAAGGAGTGGGTGTGGACCCTTGTAAAAGTCAAAAAGGTGCAAGTTTATTCTTAAAAACTCACTTTAGGTTAATTATGGATGCTTCTAGAAGGAATATTGACGTGGTTGGTTCTCTCCTAGGTGGTTCATGCATCCCATAACTAAACAAGCTAACACCTTGATGAGAGTAGCTTATCCCTTTGAAGGTGGACCTAGTAACTTCCCCCCTCTGCACTATAAATTGAGGCATTGGGCTGGTTGCTAGGGAGGTTGAAAGATGAACATTTTTTAGGGTAAATGCTATTGGAATTGAGACTTCCTAGTTAAGCTTGAGAGGAGAGATTACATACCTTTTGGCTTCTTTGGGAAGAGAGTGAAACTTGTCAAAGTAGAGGAGATTCTTGTTGGACCCTGGGAGGAGCTTGTACAACATCAAGGCACCAAGGTTGTAAAGTTCTTCTTTGATTAAATTTAATACAATCAAATTCATTTTTCTCAATAAATTGTCTTCTATGGTTTATTTCATGAATTCCTTGATCATCATGATAAATATGGTTTATTATATTGGCTTTTCAGGTGTTATTTGATATGTGTTCCTATTTGTGTTTGCAGATTCTTTACAAAGGAGCTCATTTGGACAAACGGAGCATGGCTTCCACAAACTAGCACTAGACCCGAGGTAGGCCTAAAACACCTAGTAACCTTTATTTATAAATCGCATATTTAGAGAAAGATAGAATTTGTTTGGTTTGCTTGTCGCTAGATATCATTAGATACTAGGGAGATCGGTCTTGTCCACAAGAACGATTCATCCACCCGACAGGTTCCATGTGAGAAGGAAATTGAAGGAAAATAATGAAAAATGAAGAAAATAGAGGCCTAATTGATTCAAAGGCTTACGACGATCCACAGGGTCTTCACTGGGGGAGCAATATCATACCGCGTGGGTTCATATTGGGGGATATTTATTGAGGAAAAAATGACCTAATATATTGGGGGATATATAGGGGGTAAAGGGTTTTTATATTGGAAAATATAAAAAATGGAGCTTAAAGTTAATGAAAAGTATAAATGGGTATAAAAAATGTTAATGAAAAAATGGATACCTGCAACATCTAGTGAAAGTAGGGGTTTTCTAAATTGGGAAGTTGTATTGGGTTCATATTGCTAGGGGGTTAAATAATGCAATTTTAGAGGGATTTTCCAATATGTAGTCAAATTAAGGGTATTGTTTAATATGCCATGAATGCACGTGATATGTCATAGGTTCACTGAGTGAATCCCCCATGTGAGGATTAGTTTGTAATCTTTTGTTAGTTCAATTTTGGACATCTCTCATTATTATCTATCTCGCTCTAACTCTTGGAAACTTAGATTTTTCTTGTAACACTTTGGGATTGGATCAACAAAATAAAAGAAGACAAGAGGAAGGAAGGATGAAGCAAAGAAGAGCATGATCAAGTAACTACAATATGATTCTTTGCAGGTATCGATTTTGTATATGTTTTTTCCTTGCTAGATTTGTCATGAATGAAATTTCATGTGGTTCTTTTGTTATTATAGCATGGGTTTTTCCAGGTGTGATAGTGTTTTCAGCCTAGCCTTACCATTTCTGGATAGCCATGGTGTGATGGGGTTCTCATGTTTTGGTTGAGTTGGATTGTCAGATGGATTTCAAGCTGAGTGAGGTGGATCTCTGAATGATAGAAAACATGTCCATGTAACCCCTGAACTGGACTATGGGTTATGGTAAAGCTATATTTTGTGTTGCCTCTATGGGCGTACGAATCCTCTATCGGTGAATGGTGATATATATGGTAAAGCCTAAAGGTGGATGCTCTCCATCAGGCCTAGTAATCTTGGGATGGGATATGCGGTAAATCCTAGAGAGTGGGTCTCGGTTTAGGGCATAGTGATCTGGTGTGGATTATAGTAAAGCCTGAGAGACTAGGAGACATGAAAATTCCTCAAGGTGTAGGTGGAGAAATCTGGTGGAATCCATGCTTGTTTGGCCTAGTGATCTGGTTGAGATCATGGTAAATCTAGTTGTTACATGTTTATTGTGTTGGCCTAGTGATCTAGAATGGATTATGGTAAATATTGGTTTCTATTGAGGAGGGTGAGGTAGTTTAGCCTCAGGATGCCCTGATTGGTTTTTTTGGTTTGAGTCCCACATTCATGCTTGGAATATGGCATGGGGGTGGATGGTTGAAGAGAGATTTGGCTCAACCATTCTATGGTAAGGTGGAACGTGGTAGTCCCATCCCAAGTTGGATTTTGCATTCATTAATAAGAGGCTCTCTCCTTGGTATCTTATGTATAAATGTAGTAGATTATATGTGGATTTTATGGCTGATGTATCCTTGATATTTCTTTTATTATTATGTTGGTTATCAACATGTATTATGACAATGATGATGTATCAATTTCTTCATTTTTTGATTTGTAAATGAGTGAACAATGAATCTATGGCCTAATAGATGATAATGTAGCTACTCATATAAGGGAACAATGCTTCTTAGCAATTCTTAGATAAGTATGAGACCCCTATTCTTAAATTGTTATTTACACCTGTAGATTACATATTTGTGATATGTTCTCTAAAATTCCTATCATGGCTAGTGTTATCACTTAGATTGACCACAGTCTGAAGGGAGAGATGCCACGGTAACCACAAACCAAGCTTATCCAAGTAGCTAGCCCTACTAGGCTGAGAGGGATCACTCCTTATAGATCTCAGTCAAGATGACTGGATCAAGTAAAGGCTTTCAGGCTAGGTACAGTAGCTTGAGAGTTTTGATTGGATTTTATAAAGGTTTTTCTAGATCAGGAGGAGTTGGGCAGTTTAGGTCTAGGAAATTAGGTCAGAAATGTAGGGTGTTCTATGGGGAAAGGTAGGCATAGGCTTTAGCACTTTAGGGCTTGATGAGATGATATTTTTTAGACTGGTGAGAAGCTAAAAAGGGCATGTGAAAACCATGGATCCTTCCTTGACTGCAGAAAACATGAAATCGTGAATGGTTTCCCAAGGTAAAGCATTGATGCAATGAATTCCACCTATCAACTTGAAAACATTCAACTAGAAGCAATTAAATGATTAATGAAGCATATAAAACACATTAATATATGATTACAAAAGAATAAATTTTACTAAAACTCATACCACATGGATCCCATAAAAATAGCTATAATTCTTATCAATCCCCTACCAAACTGCTTACAAAAGGCGTACAATCAAGGTTTGAGCATCTAACTGAGTCCAACCCTCTACAATGAGGAAGAAAAAGAAGATATAGGCATTGTTTCAACCTCCTCCCATCCTCAGGGGTCAAATCCCCAAGATGAGGAGCTAATCTAACCAACACTAAACAAGAAAATAGGAATATAGGCATCTCAACAACTTGCCTCTAAAAGTGAAAAACTGATTCATTTGGGCTCAAAATAACTCCTAAGCAATGAATCTACCTTCTATTACTATTTATCCATCATATTTACAAGCCATGACATCATTTACATAGGTAAATTATCCACCATGAGAGAGAATCCATGAAAAATAGTCAAAAACTTAGAAAATGATCATCCTAAGCAAAATTGTCAAATGCGCAGTGCCACTGGCCCAACGTGCAATGCCACTTTAAAGTCTCTTTTGGAGACCTTCCCCGCATCAAAATTGAGCTCATGATAGCTCATTGTAAAGGTTTTCAAGTATAATTTCGAGAACACCTAGAATTTCTACATTTAGAGCTCATTTGACCCCTCAAAACATGATTCTCCCTAGGCTACTTCTGTGTTTCAAAAAAGTGGTAGAAAGGTCATTTTTAGGGTGTTTTGGACCTTTTGGTAGAGCAATTCTGCCACAAAACTTTGAAATTTTCTAGTGTGCATGTCCTCACTTCTATGAATCCAAAAATGCAAGCCATTTCCTCATTGGGTGTGCCTAGGAAAAGTGCAGCGTTGGTGGTGCTATGCTTCTAGGTAGTTTTCCTGTGTGTGCAATTTCAAAATTTGCAAATGACCAAAATTTCTCCAAACTTGTCCAAAATTGTTGTGAAGCACCACCATCATGTGCTTTGATGAGCCAAGGAGGCTTCAACCAAAATTCTACATCTATCCTCCTCTTTCTTTCCTTTCAAGGCCTGCCTTAGCCTAGCTTTCATTTTCTCGACCCTCATGTTGCAAATCTTGTTGCAAGTATTGTAATGATAGGCCATGTGTCTAATCATATTGTTGCCTCTATTAGCCTTCCATAAAAACTTCTCAAGGTGTAGGTTGACTCTCTCAAGCCAAGTCTCCCTATCATTTTCAATCTCCTGCTCAATAGGAGTCAATGTGACTTGTGTCTCTTTGCCACTTTTCCTTTTTGCCTTGAACATATCTAACTCCATGAGGATTTGTTTTACACCCAACTATTTGTTTTATTTCTCTAAGTATGTAATACTTGGCCCTCTACAAATTTTCCATCAATGATTGGACTTGAGCCTCCTTTTCCTGTATGATGATGTCTTTGGTTGTTTCTTCATACTAAGTCTCTAAATCAATGGTTTGAGTGTGATGTTGCTCAAACTCATCATGCTCTACTAGATCAAAGTCTCTTTCCTCCTCATCATCAAGGTCTTCCTCCTACACCTTTTCCTTCCCTTTATGCAGTTGTGGTACCCGTGTCTCCTGTGTTGATGAAGAAGGAAAAGCCTCTTCCACATCCTATGGAGCAAACATTTGCTTATCGGCTGATGAAGGTGGCAAGGCGCTTTCCACATCCTGTGGACAAAACACTTGCCTATCTACTACAAATAATATCCTAGTGCCTCTCTGATATGTAAATGTGAACCTCAGTAGTTCTTGTCTCCTTGGCCTCCTCATCTATTTTCACCTAGCTAGAAGGTCCTCTTATTTCTTGAGGCACTAGTGGAGGAATTTGAGGACCCCTGAATATGTCATGAGAAATGAATGTCTCCCAAGAGATGTTGAGGAGAATAAGATGATGAAGAACAATGATCTTGATCAGAGAGTAATGATAAAGACTACTCATCTACTGAGTGTATAGATTCTTCTGCAAAAAAATGAGCCATCTTCTCAATGTTCCTGAACAAGAAATAAGGGAGGTTCAACATCCTCACCCAGGTAAAATGCATGAGAAGCCTGATGTGATATGTGTATAGCCTGGAGAATCTACCCTCACAAGTCAAATATTTCATGATGATTTTCATCATGGGGACATAATTGTTTTCAAGAAATCTAAAAGGAAAAATTCTCTTCACCTTGTTTATGTAGTGCAGTTTGGTATAAGGCTCATAATAGTGTTCACCTAGGTCCTGGGCCTTGTACCACTTCTCACCAACATTAGGAATTCTGGTTGCATCTGAAATGACTTTGTTGTTCTGAAGATGAGCTACAAAGAGTTTGGTGAGATTTGGGTGGTATTCGACTCCCTCTACTTGTTCAGAAAACTCATAGCATCCAAGATATCCGAAACTAGAAACAACCAACTGAGAAGCCTACAATTACCTAAGGTTTGATGGCTCTTCTCTAATAATCTTGCCTCCCTTATGAGGTTTTCTCTATTGTCTAGTTCTCTCTGTTGAGGTATCAGTGTCTGCGTTTTCCTCCTCATAGTTCCAATCTTCTCTATCCATGTTTGTAAGGTCTAAGGTTGTACACTCCTAGGAAAGGGATAAGGGGAATGGAGAGGAGCATTTTAGGAGTGAATGGATGTGTTAGGGTAGACTAGAAAATGAAGGGTAAGATGTGAATTATGAGAGTGAGGGAGAGGGGTTTTAGGATGAGAGAATATAATGAGGGGATATGTAGTGATGTGGGGAAGAGATTTAAGTTTTAATGATAGGTGATGGGGACAAACAGATGGGTTTAGGGTTTTTAGGATAATATGGAATGAAACTAGGGTTTGATTTTTATCATGGTAAATTACTTTAAACCTTGTATTTTCAAATGTAATGATGAAGTAAGGGGAGTATACTTGTTAGAGGGATGAAAGGGTCAATTGAGAGATGAGAGGAAGTTTGCTTGAGAAATGGAAGGGTTTCTAGGCATTCTTCTCAATGCACAGTGCCACCCCACAGACGCGTAGCACCAAACTTCCAATGCCCAAAATTCTTTCAATCTTGCCTCTTCTTCTCTCTTTTCGATTTCTTGTTTGTTAAATGAGAATAATGATAAGTGCTCAATTTGACTTGAATTTTGCACTGTTTCTTTGTCTTGCAGCAAGGAGAGATGCTCGAGTGCAGCTAAGATCAATTATTACATATAGTGACTTAAAATTACATATGAAATACAAATAAACTTAAATACTCTGTTTTCACCTCAAAAACATGGTTTTGAGGTGAAAATTACATCAGGTTAAAAGATAATAATTTTCAATAGCTATGACTTATAAGCCATCATGCTTGATTTATTGATCATCCTCATACCCTTGCTGACCTTTATTTACATTTTAAAATCAGTTTCTTGACCTTGGTGATGAAACCCTAAGACCTAATGAAATCATGCCCTATGACCTAATGAAATGGACTGTAGATTGATTATGAAACCATAAATGAAGACAATTTGAAGAGGGATGAGCAAGTATAGTCTATGAGGGAAGAATTTGGATTTGTTGAAGAGAAAAACAACCATTAGTGGATCAGTATATCATGACCTAACAGAATGGTGCAAAATTTTTAGTATGGGACTCATAAAATGAAGATGGAAAGAGCGAATTTTGATCCCTAATGGAAGTATGCAGATACTGACACTAACATCTGGTAGGGGTCCAATCAAGCTCTTGTTCAAGTAATTCAATTTGTATCATCATTACCTTGTTCTCTTTCTTTTATGAAGGTATCATTTAATTCTTGGCAATGACCTGGGCTTCGGGCCTGAAAAAGTGGCTCAAATCTTGGAGATGATAGCATAGCATTAAGAAAAATAGTCCCTGGACATTGGCATGCCATGCTATGGGAGCATCCAAAGTCCTCTAGACGCATGCATGCTGTTCTACCATAAGAAGCCAATTTCCTGGCTGTGTAGAAATTGTGCTTAAGACATTAATGTTTATAATTATTGTCACTATTTTGTCACTTAATTGTATGTTATATTCTCAAATGAAAGACTTGAAAGACTTGTTTTTGAACCCTTAATACTTAGCTGACATGAAAACATTAGAATTCCATTTGATTGTTGAATATAAATCATGAATGAAGAAAGCTTGAAGAAGTCATAAACAATATGTTGTTTTACACAGAATCTACTATCTGTGACACTTGGAGAAGTTAAAGATAATATGTTGTCTTACACAGAAACTACTATCTGTAACTTGGAAGAATTGCAGAGGTGGGAAATTCAAGTATAGGAGCTCTCTTTTAAGGGATTTTAACTTCATTTACATAAGCAAATAAATACCTATAGCTTCATTACCATACTTAAAGGAAGAAAACATAATATGACACATAATAGAGAAGTCCCAAAATCATACCCAACAATGTATGGAAAAATTCTGATTCTTTCATTAATCAATAGTTGTATCAGGAATTCAGTGGCCTAGTATCCCTAGGTTCTCTAAAATTTGAAGCCCTTCTCTATCAATTTTCCTCGTTTTATACACTATGAGAGAGTTGGTAACCACAAAAATTGTCAACTACCTAACTATTCTCTAATTGCTTTGAAGTAAAGGTTATTACAGAATATTACATAGACGGTAAAAGACACCTCATTCTCAAGAAAATAAAATAACAAGAAGTAACAGAAATTAGAAAGTGATGGCTATTTGTTGTTTGAATCTGTAGCTTGAGCTTGCGGTTCTTCTGATGTATCTTTTTGTTGCTCTATCATCCATTAATGGAGTATTGGATGAAGTGCTGGGGTATGCTAAGTGACGAGGACAATTAATAGATGAAAGTAACATCGGGTGGAAAGCTTTGGGAGCTCACTGTGAGGGTAAAGAATGTACCGGAGCTTCAATGAGGTTGAACCCCCGCAGTGATTTCAAGCCACACATTGCAATCAACCATGCTAACGTCATGGTCAACTATGGGGGTTGGGCTTTAATTAACCTTCTTGCTCATTTCTCCCCCATAGCACACCTCAACGTACTTATCAATCCATCGCTTAATTGTGCTTCTTGAACCTACATGACCTTTAGATAATGGATTTGTTATTACATAACTCAAAATAATTAACACTCTAGTTCATAAACCTGCCACGTCCACCTTTTCAATGCCCCTTTGACTCCCATACAGACCCGATAGGAAATAAAACCACTGGTTAATGGTTTATCGAGTCTGATTTAAAATATAAAACCGGATCACTTTCTGACCCGATAGGAAATAAAAATTGTCGGTTAATGATTTATCGAGTCTGATTTAAAAGATAGAACCTGATTACCTTCTGACTCGATATTCCGACCCGATATCCATCGCATCTGACCTCCAAAATAAACCCCATTCTAGTTAACTGCGTGATTACCATTAGATCTGTGGTCAAACGGCCCAAATCTTCTCGCGGGTTTATCACTTTCAAAAGCCATTAAAAATATAAAATCAACCATTTCTTTCATAATTTTTTATTTTTCTTTCATTTTGTAATAAAACTGAAAATAAAACTTAAATAACAATGGATGCTACAACACATGCCATAGCATGGGAGAGTTTGGGAGTTCAATGGTATAAACATTTAGTGGGACCCAGGGGCTAGTTTCCTAAGAGGTTGGGATGGTTCTCATGAGTCCTGTTACTAATGTCGAAGGCTTGTATGGTGTTTTTCTATTTATTCCACTTCCTTAAGGTCATCTAGGAGGTTGAATCCCATCATAGTAGCCTCTCATCATATTTTTACCCCTGTTTCCTGGTTACTAGGGTAGATGTGAGAAGAGGGTGTTACAGAGTGGTATCAAAGCATGGATCACACCTTCGACTGGATGGGCGATGTCTGCTAGTCATGCATTCATGTCTGTTGCACATGTATTAATCATCTTATGTTCTATATTCTTGTTGCATATCCATGGTGTTGTTCATGCTTGTAGCGATGTTTCGATGTGAAAGAGGATGTTGTTGTTGTGAAGTGTGTCATCATGAGTGTATGATTGGTTACATATTGTTATGCTTGATTATTGTCAGTGTACATTGGCGTGGTTTTTGTTTTCATGCATGAGGTCATGGTATGTGTAGTTGGTATGATCATGCATCGATGACTGGGCTCTAGCTAGAATGATGGTTACATGGTTATATGCTTATGTATTATATGTATATGTGTTGTCATGATTATGTTATACATGTACTATGTTGATTGGTTGATCTTGTAGATGAGATATCTTCCCTGAACTGTGCTAGGGTATGTTGGTTTATTGTTATTTGGTTTAGCTGACATAGTATGCCTTGCAAGAAAGAGATTGTTGGAAATAATACTGAGAGGGGGGCGGGGGTGAATCAGTATTATCTGAATTATAAAACTTTTTCAATGCTCAGAAACATATACGCTACTTTCGTTAAGTGAACCAGCGTGTACACGCAACTGTGAATAAAGAAAACAGCGTATAACTAGAAATCTTATAATTCAGTCAGTTTATCTTCAGTTAAGTGCATGAGGACATTATTCACCATATTAAGAGTAAACAGATGCAGTAGAACAGATCACACAGAAACCACACACATGAACACCAAGATATAAGGTGGAAACCCAATGTGGGTGAAAACCACCTGCTGCAAGTCGTCTCTATCTTTCTTTAATATGAAACTTCAGTTTACAATCTTTTTGTACTGGTGCAGCCTTATACCAGTATGCAGGCTACAACCTGCAGAGAGCTACAACCTTCTCTCGTTCTCCAAACTTCCTTGGAAGGGAGCTCCAACCCCCTTTGCTCTTGTACTAGCTAAGATACTAGTACGTAGGTGCTGACCTACAATCTTCTTTCTTTCAGGTACCACCTTTCATACATTTTCAGACTGGATATTCCTGAAGCACAACATTACAATCTGTAGACCACAATTCATTCAACTTTCACAATAGATCATTGAAGCATAAAACAACCAATACTAGCATCATCAAACTTTGAATCACTGAACCACTGAACCCTGTCAATCACCAGTTACCAGAACACAGAGCAGACTACAGAACTCTGCAATAACAGTCAGACCCAACTGTAACTCAAAAAATCAAGCTCCAAAATATATACGCTACTTCAATGAGAGAAACCCGCGTATACACGCGCTTTTACCGAAGCCAACCTGCGTACAGATCTAAAAATAAATTCTATCAACTTGCAGCTGTACCAGACATCAGTTAGACCCAGAACATAACATTGCGTCAGTATGCAGATCTAGAAATACGCATAATCAACCATATCATAATAGAGCATTTCAAATCATTAGATCCCGATCTATCCTTTAGATCTAGTCTTTCATCAACCGAAGTGATCTCTCCTTAGCTTAGATCAAGCAACCCATAACCTGCACCAGATCTCTTTCTTCTTCAGATATTCAAGACTTTTCTGGATGATTTGCCTAATGATCTTCTCCTCCTTATATAGCCTTAGGCCTTGCTCAATACCAAGGGCCAAACCATAGAAATCCAATACCATCAACTTAGAAACTAGGGATCAACACGTCTGTCGAGATACTTTGGTCCAAATACATAGGCTCAAGTACCGAGGACTAACTACCATGGACCAAAGGGAAGCTTCCCGACATATACGCACTTTTCTGTTCATATATCTGCGTGCATACGCGCCTCCGTATATATATAACCTGCGTATACGCGACTTAGTATGCATATAGACTGCGTGTATACGCAACTTGGACTTGATTAACCGGCGTATATTAGATTTCTCTTTATTCTGTAGTCTGAACGGAGATCTGTCATCAAAGAGAGTTGCCATCAAGGACAATACCTGTATCAAAACGCCACTCCTGTGCCAAAATGCCAACAATCTCCCCCTTTGGACTTGATGGCAACCTCAAGATCCTTAGAATCATTCTCCCCCTTTGTCATCAAGGGCAAAGGGCTATGCTCCCCCCGAGTACATGCTGATACCTCTGCTTGACTGTGCTGAATCATGCTCCCCCTGACTGTAGGCCAGATCTGCAAAAGATGTTCTTCAACAAGAACCAAGACTTCTACACCATAAGGAACCTTCCTATCACCAAAAGACTCAATACATACATCCATACTCCCTACCAAGAGGGAACACATCAGAAACAACCAATTATATTACATCAATCATCCCAGGCATAGTGGGGAAACCAACATAGGCCGTTACATGGCCTTGACATCATAAAAGATATATCACAAAAGAGATACATGACATAGAGACGACAGATCTAGACCAAGACTTATGAAAGTCACCAGCAGCATCTGATAAACATCTTTTAGATCAGCAACCAGGATTTCTTTCTGAGCTCCTTCTCCTGAAAACATCTAAATGCCAACAATGCTTTATGAGACTTTTAAGCTGCTCCCCCTGAACCTGTGCCTGCTGCACCTCCTGAAACTATGTCTGAAGGATTCTGACATACCCATCTCAGACCTTTTCAAACCAGAGTTTGCCCTTGCTGCTCAGAACTCCATATACGCGATTTATCCTGCACAAAACAGCGTATGGACGCGGATATACTCTCTGCAACAAGCGTACACCATACACGCGACTTTCCCAGCATAAATCCGCGTGTATACGCGTATATACCTTTCGTAACTTGCGTATACCAACTTTTCTGTAGAACAGACAAGCTTCAACAGCAGGATGAAGCATCAACTACTCCCAGCTTTTGTCTGAGATATTCAAAAGTTTCCCTGGGCAGTGGTTTTGTGAGAATATCAGCAACTTGTTCCTTAGAAGGAACATACTCCAACTTGACCTTCTGCTCAAGCACTTGTTCCCGGAGAAAATGGTACTTGATTGGTATGTGCTTGGTCTTTGAGTGCATGACTGGATTCTTTGAAATGCTGATTGCACTAGTATTATCACATAAGATAGAAACTGGTGGAGTGCAAGTGATTTGAAAGTCCTGCAAGGTCTGCATCATCCAAATAAGTTGTGTGCAACAAGATGCCGCAGCCACATATTCTGCTTCAGCTGTAGATAAGGCAATCGAACTCTGTTTCTTGCTGAACCAAGATACTAATCTGGAACCCATGAAGAAAGCACCACCACTTGTGCTTTTCCTATCATCCACACTTCCAGCCCAATCTGCATCTGTGTAAGCATGAAGAGTGAGATCTGTATTTCTAGGATACCATAAGCCATAGTTTTGGGTCCCTTGAAGATACTTGAAGATTCTTTTGACTGCCTGAAGATGAG
The DNA here is from genome assembly GCA_031772625.1 of Pinus tabuliformis. Lineage (NCBI taxonomy): Eukaryota > Viridiplantae > Streptophyta > Pinopsida > Pinales > Pinaceae > Pinus > Pinus tabuliformis. The sequence continues at coordinate 1,410,344,605 of CM062820.1, read as the reverse complement.
TTTCCTTTGGGTTGGCTTGAAATCTTCCAACAATTCCTACTGCATGTGTAATATCTGGTCGGGTACCTGTCAAATAGAGCAAACTCCCAATCATGGATCTATAAGTGGGTTGGTGAACTGTTGCTGATTCATCATTTGCACTGAGGCTGCATCCTGTAACCATGGGTGTACATACTGGCTTTGACTCTTCTATGCCATACTTCTTCAAGATCTGCTTGAGGTATTTGGTTTGAGACAAGAAGATACCTCCTTTATTTGGTTGAATTTGCAATCCAAGAAAATATGTCAATTCTCCAAGTAGTGACATTTCGAATTCTTTCTACATAACCGAGGCAAAGTTTTGACTCATAGTCTCTTCATTGCTGCCAAAGATAATATCATCTACATAAACAACAAGAATTAGCAATTTGTTATTTTCAACTTTTATATAGAGATTGCTATCTGCTGATCCTTTTGAAAAGCCTTGTTGGTGAAGATATTTGTCCAACCGATAGTACCAAGCCCTTGGAGCTTGTTTGAGTCCATAGAGAGCCTTTTTCAATCTGCATACAAGGTTTGGAACATTCCCAAGAATGAAACCATCTGGCTGCTCAATATATACTTCTTCTTCTAAGTCTCCATTCAGAAAGGCTGATTTCACATCCATTTGAAATACCTTGAAGTTTTGAAAGCTTGAGAGAGCAAGGAACATTCGGATAGCCTCAAGTCTTGCCACAGGAGCAAAGGTCTCTTCAAAATCTATTCCTTCTTGCTGTGCATACCCTTTACAAACAAGTCTGGCCTTGTTCCTAATTACTTCTCCATTTTCATTCAATTTATTCTTGAAGACCCATTTTGTTCCTATTACATTTTTATCTTTTGGTCTAGGAACTAATTCCCAAGTGTTGTTCTTTTCAATCTGCTCAAGTTCTTCATCCATTGCTTTGACCCAACATTCATCCTTGCATGCCTTTTTCACATTTTGTGGTTCAATGGAGGATAGCAATGCCAAATAGCTTGAAGCTTCTGCAAGTGTCCTTGTTGTTTGTACTCCTGCTTCTTTCTGCCCCACAATCTGAGATTCCGGATGATTCTTTTGAACATATCTGGATGGAGTCTTCTCTTCTATTCTTGTCTGCTCCTCTGGTTCTTCCTGAGGTTCTTCTTCTTCTTGAGGTTCTTCTTCTTCATCATTCCGTCTTTGAGGGTAGCCTTCATCTTCTTCAATGTCTTCATGGTGAACTTGCCTAGGAATATATCCCTTCTCATCAACCACTACATCAATGCTGTCAACAATTTTGCCAAGCCTTTTATTGTAGCACTTGTATGCTTTGCTATGTGGAGAATAACCAAGAAGAATGCCCTCATCTGCTCTTGGTTCAAGTTTGCCAAGTTGCTCATCAGTATTTTTAATATAACATTTGCTCCCAAAGATTTTGAAGTGCTTCACCGAAGGACTGTCACCACTCCAGAGCTCATGAGGTGTTTGAGTGCTGTTTACTCGGACATTTGTTTTATTAAGAATAATAACCGCAACATGTGCAGCTTCACCCCAGAAGGTTGCGGGAGTACCTGATTCATCAAGCATAGCACGAGCCATTTGTTGGATTGTTCTGTTCATTCTTTCCACAACCCCATTTTGCTGAGGAGTTCTAGCTGTAGAGAATTCTCTTCTTATCCCATGTTCTTCACAGAAATCGAAAAATTCGTTTGAGGTAAACTCCCCACCTCTGTCAGATCTGAGGCACTTAATTTTGTGTCCTGATTCATTTTCAACCAAGGCTTTGAAGGATTTGAATTTTTCGAATGCTTCATCTTTGTGCTTCATGAGCCCTAACCAAACAAATCTGGAGAAATCATCAATGAATAATATCAGATATTCTTCTCCTCGAGGTGTCCTCTTCCTAAATGGACCACATACATCTGTATGGACTAGCTCGAGAGGCATGCTAGCTGATCCTTCCTTCTCTGGAAAGTTAGTTCTGGTTTGCTTTCCAAATTGACAAGATTTGCATATGGTATTGTCTGGAATTTTGATATCTGGAAGACCATGAACTGCCTGATATTTGCATGCTTTCCTTATTTGTGAAAAGCTTAGATGTCCCAACCTTCGATGCCATAACCAGTGCTCTTCATCCTTGCTTAGATAGCATTGTTGTTGTCATTCTTCAAATATGTACAGATTATTTGGAGTTCTTTTGCCTTTGAGTACTGTTTTACCTGTATCAAGATCACGAACAATACATCCATTTGATCTGAAACTAACCTCGGTTCTTTGATCACACATCTGGCTGACACTTAGAAGATTATGCTTCAATCCATCAACATACAAAACATTTCCAGCTTTGACCTTTCCTTTTAACTGAGCAATGCCTTTTCCTTTTATAGTTGCAGGAGTATCGTTTCCAAAAGAGACTTTCTTTCCTTTTTCTAGAACAGAATAAGATTCAAGTTTTTCTTTATCACCTGTCATATGCTTCGAACATCCACTGTCAATGTACCATAGATTTTCCTGTCCCTCTGCATAAAATGCTATTCCACATCTTTCTGTTTGAGGTTCCTTTATTCTCCATGTTTTGGTGCTTGAGGCTTGCTCCTTTTTCTGCTGAAACCTGCTCCTACATTCAGATTCTTTATGACCAAAGTTATTGCAAATAGAACATTCGACTTCATTTTCAAGAACTGAAAATTTGTTATAGGTCCTTTTTGTCATCCCTGTCATACTTCTTTGTTTTTGAGCTTCCCTAGTCATGATTGTTTTATATGCAACACATTGAGCTGCTTTGTGACCAAAATTATGGCAAGAAAAGCATTGTCCATTGAAGAAGTTTCTGCGGTTATTGAATCTACCTGCCAACTGATTGTAATTTCTATTTTCATCTATTCTTGAACCAAACTGAGAAGATTTTACCTGTGGCTGGTTGTAGCTTTTGTTCACCCTTAAGATGGATTGCCCCTGATAGTTTCTGTTTTCATTTTGTCCCTGCTTTACCTGATTATCTTCATTGTTCTTCTGCTCATTTCTTCTTGCCGCATCAAGATAACCTTTTGAGGTGGATGCTTGAGAGGTTTCTCCATTGTAAGCCAAACCTGTCTTGTTTAGAGGGGACCGCTGCACATTGATAATCTCATCCAAAGCTTCAGATCCTTTGACAAACTTAAGATTAATAGCTTTTGTTTTCTCAATTTCTTTTCTGAGACCAACAATTTCACGTTCTAGTTTTTCAAGATGTTTTTCTTTTTCATCAATTTGAAATTGTAGAGTATCAATGATCACATTCTTTTCTTCTATACATCTCTTGAGTCTAGTAATTTCATCATAGAGGTTATTCACATCTACAACATCCTCATAATCATCATCTTCAAATGCCATTAACAACTTATATTTATTACCTTGTTCATCTTCATCACTGTTTGATAAACCATCACTATCTTCATGGGTGTAGTAGCTTTTCTTATTTTCACTTTGTTTCTTGTTCCATCTAGCAGGTTCCTTTCCTTTATCCTTATAAGGACATTTTGCAGCATAATGACCTACTCTTCCACAAGCAAAGCATTTGAAAGGTAGCTTACCTCTGAACCTTCCAGAACCCCTTTGAAGATTTCAGACAAAATTTGATTCTTCTTCCTCTTCTTCTGGAACATGGCTTGCTTCATAGTAATCTTCTTTGCCTGATGCCTTAAAAGCAGCTTCCCTTCTGTCTAATGGACCTCCCTTTCTCATTTCATAAGTAGTTAGAATTCCATGTAGCTGAGACATAGTGAGAACACAGAGATTTTCCTTTTCTTCTATTGCAGATACTTTAGATTCAAACTTGGGGGATAATGATCTTAGAATCTTTTGAACTACTATAGCCTCTTTTATTTCTTCACCCAAATTTTTCATACAATTAACAATCTCATCTACCCGAAGAAAATAATTAGCAACACTTTCATCATTATACATCTTGAGAGTCTCATATTGAATCCTGAGAGTTTGAAGTTTAGATTGTTTTACCTGTTCATCTCCTTCATAGCTCATGACCATTTTGTCCCATATCTCTTTTGCTGATTTGAAGTGCATTACCTTCATGAATTCTGTTTGGTATATACTTCCTAACATAGTACTGACTGCTTTTGCATTTGTTTCATACTTCTTTTTCTCAGCTGGATCTGTAGGAGTAGCTGAAGGAAAAGCATAGCCTGTTTCTACAATGTCCCAAACTTTTGTACCAAGAGATTGAAGATATGCAGTAACTCTTACCTTCCAATAATTGAAGTTTGTCCCATCAAAAATTGGTGGCCTGATTGATGCTTCTCTCTCGTAGTTGCTCATGATGAACGATCTACCTTCAAGCGATCAAGCTTCTCTGAAGGACCTGCTCTGATACCAATTGTTGGAAATAATACTGAGAGGGGGGGGGGGGGGGGGGTGAATCAGTATTATCAGAATTATAAAACTTTTTCAATGCTCAGAAACATATACGCTACTTTCATTAAGTGAACCAGCGTGTACACGCAACTGTGAATAAAGAAAACAGCGTATAACTAGAAATCTTATAATTCAGTCAGTTTATCTTCAGTTAAGTGCATGAGGACATTATTCACCATATTAAGAGTAAACAGATGCAGTAGAACAGATCACACAGAAACCACACACATGAACACCAAGATATAAGGTGGAAACCCAATGTGGGTGAAAACCACCTGCTGCAAGTCGTCTCTATCTTTCTTTAATATGAAACTTCAGTTTACAATCTTTTTGTACTGGTGCAGCCTTATACCAGTACGCAGGCTACAACCTGCAGAGAGCTACAACCTTCTCTCGTTCTCCAAACTTCCTTGGAAAGGAGCTCCAACCCCCTTTGCTCTTGTACTAGCTAAGATACTAGTACGTAGGTGCTGACCTACAATCTTCTTTCTTTCAGGTACCACCTTTCATACATTTTCAGACTGGATATTCCTGAAGCACAACATTACAATCTGTAGACCACAATTCATTCAACTTTCACAACAGATCATTGAAGCATAAAACAACCAATACTAGCATCATCAAACTTTGAATCACTGAACCACTGAACCCTGTCAATCACCAGTTACCAGAACACAGAGCAGACTACAGAACTCTGCAATAACAGTCAGACCCAACTGTAACTCAAAAAATCAAGCTCCAAAATATATATGCTACTTCAATGAGAGAAACCCGTGTATACATGCGCTTTTACCGAAGCCAACCTGTGTACAGATCTAAAAATAAATTCTATCAACTTGCAGCTGTACCAGACATCAGTTAGACCCAGAACATAACATTGCGTCAGTATGCAGATCTAGAAATACGCATAATCAACCATATCATAATAGAGCATTTCAAATCATTAGATCCCGATCTATCCTTTAGATCTAGTCTTTCATCAACCGAAGTGATCTCTCCTTAGCTTAGATCAAGCAACCCAGAACCTGCACCAGATCTCTTTCTTCTTCAGATATTCAAGCCTTTACTGGATGATTTGCCTAATGATCTTCTCCTCCTTATATAGCCTTAGGCCTTGCTCAATACCAAGGGCCAAACCATAGAAATCCAATACCATCAACTTAGAAACTAGGGATCAACACGTCTGTCGAGATACTTTGGTCCAAATACATAGGCTCAAGTACCGAGGACTAACTACCATGGACCAAAGGGAAGCTTCCCGACATATACGCACTTTTCTGTTCATATATCTGCGTGCATACGCGCCTCCGTATATATATAACCTGCGTATACGCGACTTAGTATGCATATAGACTGCGTGTATACGCAACTTGGACTTGATTAACTGGCGTATATTAGATTTCTCTTTATTCTGTAGTCTGAACGGAGATCTGTCATCAAAGAGAGTTGCCATCAAGGACAATACCTGTATCAAAACACCACTCCTGTGCCAAAATGCCAACAGAGATAAAAATGGCTAGCAAGATGGTAGACTATAAATATTCTCCCAACGAATCAAATGAGCAGTGTGGTGTTGGGAACTCTTTTGATTTAGAAGACACATTGAGAATATTGAAGGAAGAAATAAGGAGTTTTCATGCGAACAATGACAAAATCATGTAGGAACAAGAGAAACTGTGAGAGGATAATGCAATACTCCTTCAGAGTTTGTCAGAATTGCAGTGAGAAGGGCCACTTCGGATCAACCATGGACAGGAGGACAAAGCTAATGGGGTGTTATCGGGAAATCTAGTGTCTATGCAGAGCTACTAGTCCCACTGAAGCTGGTAGCTACGTTATAAACAAACAAACTAAAACCACTTTCGATTTCCTTTATGAGAAGTAGATAAGAGCAGAAAGAAGGAGACCAACCTCTATCTTGCGTTTGGTTCCTTGCCTGATTCCTCTCCCTTGTGATAGATCTTTGCCGCTCGCTTCCTCATCTACCCAGCTTCAAAGAGCACCTGTGGAATCAAAACAGCATAACACTATACAAGAACAGAGATCTACTATCATAAACAATATAGGACCAGATATATATTGACCACACAAAATCATATATCATCAAACATACAAGAATGTCGAGGAAAACTTGAACAACTTTATTAATAATAAAGAAAAGCAAAGAGGATTACAACCAATTGTTTTGACCCAGTGTCATCCTCTCAGCAAGAAGCCCTTCTTCACCTCATGAAAAGCTTAGATCACCCAACACTATGATGTTACAACAAGAAACCAACATCACTTCCTTACAAGATGCAAAGTTCCAGCCTCTGGATCTTTGGGATGAGGGATCCATATATAGATGTTTGCAAGGGGATTGACTCAGCTTCTGGGATCTGATTAGTGTCCTCTCTCTGATAGTTCCTGATTCCACTTGGAGAATGATGATCTCTTAGTCATCCCTGGGCGAATTCAGAGAGACAAGTGTCCTGGGGAAGTTTTTGGAAGATTCCAAGATCATCCACTTACAAAACGGCTTCTGCTATTTATCTACTTTCCTCCATCGCACCCCATAGAAGGGCTTTTCACTATGCACCACACCTCCTGTGTGCATTTAGGTGGGATGCGTCGCACCCTCAACACTGAGCAATCAATATGGTCCAGTTTTGACCATTTCTGAGTAGTTTTTCATGGAGAACTTCTGGGAGATGATGTAATCAGCTGACCTTGTTTCTTTATAGTGTTAAGCAACACTTTTAGGGACTTAGGAGCCCTTGGTTTATGGACATATATGATTTGGGTTGCAGTGCTCAAAAATGTCTATAACAGTTGCCCCCTAAAGCATGAGGTCGTTAATCTTTTGATGTCGGGTGAAATGCTTTATCATGAGGATCTGAAGTTTGTTTGAGCTGGAAGACGACCTGTAATAAGATACAATATAATACGTTATCTTCATAATATTTTCATGGTCTAGCTGAGGCGGGCATTCCCATGCTTAGCTTTATAAATTCATTTTCATGTACATACGACAGACAATCGTCTGTGTGCATACTGATGATTCTGGTAGAGCCATCATCCCTTAGTTTGGATGATTATCTGTGCAGCAATGATCTACATTTGATGTCTTTATTTTCCTGAATATATATCACAGCCCGGATGGATGAAACTAGATCTGGGGTCTTCAATATCATCCGATCTTCACTCAAAGTACAAGTTGATCCATGTGAGAGATGTTCTGGAGTCGAACATGGAAAGACATTGCCTGATTGCCAGCCAATGATGTAAGTTGTTAACAGGCACGAGAGGAATCACCGATAATGATGATGACCCTTAAGGTACTATAGTACAATTCGCATGGTGTGAAAAGGGACTTGGCATCGAACACCATGCAAAATATTTCGGTCGAAGGCCAATGATGTAAACCTATCACCGGTAGTGAGAAACTTTCCATTGAGGCATGCAAGCTTCAAAGTACTGAAAGGGTTGTTCCTAGATCGACTTCCTGGATAATGAGCTGATGTCGACAAGAAGTGACTCGTCGTAGGAGGGCCTTAATGAATCCCACATCTATGACACAGAATGGAGCAAATGATTTTTACGGAGATGAAAACAATCTGATGATACAAGGTTCAGGGTGGAGGTCATGAAAGAGTGGAGCGTGAATGTATTGTAGTGGATGAGACACAGGTGAATTCTCTGAGCAACTTCTCTTGAACATATCGGCAACACTGACATGATGGATTGGTAGCGTTAACCCCAAATGTGGATGGTGTGATGGACCAATGGTGATGTGACCAGTGAACGGAACAACCCAACCCGACTTGGATGCGGAGTGAAAGTGTCATGTTCAAGAGCAACTTGCTACCAATAAAGTTTCTTCAAGTTTTCTTCCCAATTTTCCCCAGTCATTGCTGACCAGTACCTCTTTATTTTTGTCAAGCTTGAGGAGGATAACATATGCTTGTTCTATAATTTTCCCTTCGGGCAAATGCATCGCTATGTTTTAACGAGCCTAGCGATAGTGAAACTCGTTCTTGTTTGTATGGACAAGTTTGTCGCTATTCGGTTTTAACGAGTTTAACGACAAAGATAACTCAGTCCTTATCAATTTTAGAGAGTCTGAAAGGGACGTAAAGAAAACTCCAACAATCCTTTTTCGTCATATAATCCCTTAGGTCTGAAAAGGTATAAAATAATACGAAAGGGATGAATTTTTGGTAATTTTAACGAGCCGAACAAAACAAGCGCTCGATCTTTTTGTGTAATAATCGCTCAGGTCCAAAAAGATTAAAATCTAGAGGAGGGATAGCACTTCTAGTCACTTTAATGAGCTGGAGAGGCCAATTTCTCAGCAATCTTTCCATATTTTGCGAGTCAGATGAAAAGAGCTTAAATGAGACTCGTTTTTCGAGGAACGAGTGGTAAATTCGGGTAGCAGCTGATTCGAGGTAAGGTTTGGAATTTTCCAATCACGGCAGTGTCACAAGGATGGCTAACAGGATCACTCTTCACAACTGTTCCTCAAATAGGGGAAAACAATCAGATGGGGGTGAATGATCGGCTAAAACAGAGTGGAAGTAATGATGAGAACATGATCAAGGCGTAAAAGCTAATGATAATACATTCACAATGGTTATTTACTGGAAATCGATTCAATTTTTAATGAGCTTAAACTCTAGGGGAAACATTTGCTCATTGCTTATGTTTAATTTTTAACGAGCTTGAACTCCACATAAAAACTACTCGTGGCGGGTTTATTTTTTAACGAGCTTGAACCCTGCAGTAACACTACTCATGGAGGGTTTATTTTTTAATGAGCTTGAACCCTGCGGTAATACTGCTCGTGGAGGGTTTATTTTTTAATGAGCTTGAACCCTGCGGTAACACTGCTCATGATAAGTTTGCATGCCCCCAGCATAATAACGCAAATTGAGGTGCATGCCACCCAAGCTTCATTGCATTCAACTCGGTGGTTGGAATGAAGGTTTACCTCCGAGATGTTTGAAAGTCTCGACTTGGATTTTACGAGACCATAATCAAAGACTTGATTTGGAAAGGGAGTTGTTTCATTTTTTAATGAGGTTGACACAGTAAACGAACTATCCTCATGACTCCTTGTTTCATTTTTTAACGAGGTCAACACAAGATAAGAATTGTTCTCGGAATCCACCATATTTACAGTATTTGATAGAAAATCAAAAACTGAAGGATGATTAAGGTTGCTGGAATAATCTTCATGGTAATCTGGAAGATGGGAGCGATGGTGGTAATCTTCCCATGGTGCCCCATCAATCATCATTGACTGAACAATTCCTTTGTCTATATAATGTACTTGCGACCAAGGATCTGAAGGGGTGCCATATTCCTTAGACCTATCTATCCAAACGCTTGATGAGCGTTGATTTGGGTTTGGCCCCCAGGCCAAGAAAATTGATTGCTACAATATTTCTAAAATGGCGATGATCCATGCTGACAAAATGTTTAAGAATCTTCTGAATCTGTTAGATATAGAAGATATCGTATTGGAGGTCTCCATCGTGGCCACTTCCGCCAAATTGATTGGAGGTGGTAGGGAAAAAGTCCCCATTAATGTAGGGTCTTTTAGGAGGCCTACTTTGATATTTTGAAGTGAATGAGGGTTTCCGTGGATCATCAGAATGCTTCCTGTAACTTGTGAACTATTGGGGAGGAAGTTTTGTTGGTCGACGATCGTAATCCCTCCTTGGAAGGGAAATGCAATCTTTCTTAAGTATGTTGACACAATTGCAGCCATAGCATAAATCTAGGGCCTTCCTAGTAGGATGTTATAATCGAGGTATCCATCGATAACCTCAACATCTATTTCTATTGTTTTTCCCCCTAGTTCAACTCGCAAGTTACTTAAAATCCCATATGGGGTATATGTCTGTCCATCAAATGCTTTTAATTTCGTCGAAGATCACGACAAGGTTTGAGATCCTAAAGTTTTCCAGCAACTCATCGACATAATACATGTAGATGCCCCCTCATCAATAATTGTTCGACGAATAGTTTTGTTGAGGGCTTTCACTTGAATGAGGAAAGCTAGTTGAGATGGTAACTGAGGATCATATCCTTTGTGACTAAAGGACACAAGATTAGAATCCTTTGGGTCAATCCCTCCTATTGCTGATAATAAAGCCTGCTTTTGGGAGGGGCAATTTTGCAGTACCTCAAGTGTCGACATAGCGGATGGAAATTGGGCCAAATATTCCACTATATTATAATGTTGTGCTACTCTGGCACGAGGATTAAATGTTGACTTGTGTACTACTCCCTTTGGTGGTTTTATTGTTAGCTCTAGAATGATGGGCGGCACAACTTCTATGAAGTTGTTGTTAAACTATTAGGTTGATCTTTATCCTTGTTGTTCGACAGTTGTGGATTCCCGTAATCTTTATTCCTTATCGTTATCAAAGCATCATTTTACTGCTTCGAAACCGACAAAATTAGCACTTGGGACGGGGAAGCATTATCACTGGCAACCAGATTTGTTCCTGGATTCGGAAATGGATCAGTTAATACCGCCGAGGTTTTTGAATTCTTGAAGAATTTTTTAATCTCAGCTTTATATGGACAATCTTTTACCCACTGATCCTCATCACATATAAGACATGGACGACTTGGTTTCTTATCTCCAGAAGGATTTGCAGAAGATTTTTCAGGTGATGACTTCTCCTGTTTCTTCTTCTTCCCTTTGTTTTTCTTCTTGCCTCCTGGTTGCTTGGTTTCTTTGCCTTTGTCAGTCGAGATAGCATTTACTTCCGAGGCGAGAAGTTCTTCTTTTTCATTTTGACTAGAAATCGTACGGGCTTTTTTAGATGTAGCCTTTGTTGATTTCATGCCTATCATACCAATCATGCCATCGTCGGCATGAGAGTCATTATTTGATTTAGGAGGAGGAGGAATGGAAAATTCTGGTCTCGGAGCGTCAAGGATTTTATCGTAGAGCATGCCAGACTGAGTATAAATCAAGTCTAAATATTGCGCACGAGAAATAACTTGCTCTTCAGTGATGACTCCTCCTTTTGCCACATCTTCTGTAATGGAAGGTAATAATGACTTAATAAACCATTCAGTTAAAAGCTGATCAGGAACATATGTTTTTACCATTCTACGACGACGTTGCCACTCATGAATGTGATCATATATGTGAGTGGCTGTCGTTTGTTTGAAATTGGTAAGTAGTTTTGTTCCCATTTTGTACCTTATGGGTAACTAAAAATGGGTTAAAAAGGTTGTAGCTAGGGTACTGAAGTTATCAAACGAAGCTCTAGGTAATTCGATATACCATTTTGCTACTAGACCAATTAACATTCTCTGAAAAAGGCGAAGCCTAATCAAATCATCATTTAGGGTGTTTGATGAACACCACAGATGAAAGGTCATCACATGATTCGATATGTCTTCACCTAGATTTCCATTAAATTTAGGAATATCTGATGGAAGTTTATGCGGAATCGCTGGCCACCAAGGGGCGTAAGCAATTGGATTGTTCATTAGCCGATTTAGATCTGGTAACTCTAAAGTCACCACGAATGGTAACTGTTGATTCAGGTTTGGCAAAGCATACCCAGGATAAGATGGAATTGCCTGAGTAGTTGGTCTTTGCATACCAGCATAATGTATTTGATGCTAGTAACTTTGGTAAGGTTGATGGGCATTGTTATCTCAAAATCAGGCCCTGGAAGGCTGCTGACCAGGAAGACTTCAAGTAACTATTTCAGACCTACTTTAGGTTGAGGCTTAGCCTCCTCAACCTAAGAGGGCTCTCTCTAAATGGGTTAATTATTTTTACTTAAGATAAGATGGCTAACTCTTTGTAACATATCTGTGATAAATATGGATGCTGGAAAAACCTTAAACAAATTTCCATTGGGCCTATGGAGTCAACAACACCTCAGTAAACAATAGTACTATCTTTACATAGAAGTCAGGGCACTTAGCATTTGAATATTCAGAACACAACACATATGGAACCACAGCTCATAAATGCACATAGGAAATCAGAGCACAATCAGTGAATTCTGAGTGATTGTACACCTATGCAACTGTAAAAGACATTAAGGAAAAGATAAAATCATACATTCTGAACATGGAAATCCTTCATGAATCCTGGGCAGTAAAGTAGCCAAATTATATTACTGAAACTCTGTCTTTACATAAGCCAAAACAATGCTCTGTTCATCAAATTTCCAACCCCTATTACATTGTTGTTACAGCTATATATATAACTCTTATTCTAGCTGATCGATATTCCTCCTCCAGCATGAGGGGAATTCGATTTTGCCTATGATGACACCTACTAACATTTGAAACTAACTAATAAATACAACTGACTGTTGACTGGAGTTTTAAGAGATTTAAATCAAGTAGGACTCTAACACCGTGTTATGCATGATGGCTTTAATTACAATGGTTCTCGTTCTTTGACATCTGCTCTCCTTCTGGCGGTGGCTGTGATGGGTCTTCAAGGTTCCATGTTTGTCTTTAATGTCACATGTTTTCCAATCTCCTGAAACATAGGAAACTGCCCCTGTTTGTCGGTCCTTGATTTGCCTCAAAATGTTTGAATCCAAAGAAGCATGCCATTTGGTGTAATATTGGAGTCATTTGCAGCTCGAGTGACAAATAGTCCTGGAGATAAGAGTCTCTTGGAAGTACCACTTGTTTCTCTAAACCTGGTTGAAGCCTTGTAGTTAATGCAATGCTTGCAAAAGCAAAACCACTGAACACCAATAGGACTGTAACTTTCACTGCTGGTATGCTTAGTACAGGTGCATGGATATTCTTCATGTACTGCACCAAAATCTTCATGTACTGCACCAAAAGGTCAGGTTGTTGGTGCTTCCTGCCCAAATTATCATGTTCAAGTTCAGTTGTTGATGGACTAACTCTAATGCAAGGAAAGCAATCAACTCTGTTTCCTTCTGTTCTTATCAAATCAAATGTCATAAGAGGAACAAATGTAGTCACTTGCAGTAAGAAATCCACTAACACCGCAAGCACTAGAAATGGAATAACTTCAACAATAATTAAAGTGGACTTCACTCCAAGTGCACTGAATAGCCCAATAGATCCAAGTACCGAAAGGACAACAAGAACCCCTAAAAAACCAAGTAACACCTTCGATGAAACATAAAGAGGTGAAAAGTGTGGTGAAATATCATCCAGTGTCACTGATATGTAGGCAAACATGACAATGTAGCTCCTTCTTAAGTTCTTCCTGCACAGAACTTTCTGCAGAAAATGCAAGAGTAAGATTGTGTAACTTTGCCATTGGAATAAGCTCTTCTTTCACTAAATGAATGAAAGAATTCTCCCATGCTAACGCTTTTCCATTTTCATGTCCTGTCTTGTCTACAACATTATTAACAGGATATTTGATAACAAATGCAGTAGCCTGTGAATAGTTGCTTCCCCTGTAACCCCCTAATATTGTGCTTGGGTCAACAGGAGCATGATATGAACTCAAGCATGGCTCCGAAGATGTGTAATGCTCAAAGCAAAACAACGCATGTGAAGACCCTTCATAATCATCAAACAGTTCTGGTTTCATTTTAGGGTAATGCTGAGTTAATCCCCTGAAAATCTCCAGAAAAAGTCGAAACTGTAAGATCCGGCATTATTGATCAGCAACGAGGAGATAAATCCCTTTCCAGGGAATTTCATGAGGACTTCTGGTGTGTTTGCAGAACAATATACTTGCAATTATGTACAGCCAATGAACGCAGGAAAGCGTAACTCGCAGAGGACACCAAATCTCCAAAGAAAAGCTTTGAGGAATGATAAACCTTGAGTTTGGTAATAACTTGATCCACAGCACACGAACTCCATATCTTCCATGACAAAGAGAATCGAGGCCTTTCTTATCCTTATTCTCAAAGGATCTTTTCGTAACACATTGTTCTAAGTTGTGCTCTTCATTTATGCATGGCAAAGCCTCCTTGGTGACTTCTGTGTTTGGCTCAAGGCCGACAAGAAAAGCCTTCTGTTCATCTACACTTAATTGATCTGCAATTATTTCAGATTGATCTTCATCAGTCCCAGCTTCATAAGTTTCATAAACAGAACTTTTGACAGGTGTACCCTTTCTTGAAAGAAGTCTGATATGGAATTTCTTTTTTCAAGTTTCAACTTGATCTCCTCAATGCATTCTGGTCCATCAAATTGTGTTCTACCCATTTCAGGAGTCACTGGATACCACACCAGATCAGATTTTTCGTATGGCTGAGTAACTGTTTCAAATGTAAGGCAAGAAAGGTCATTCAGCCAAGCATCAATTGCACCCTCCGTCCCCAATATACCAGGCATTCAATCATGAAGCCACGCCAATGTCTTAGAGGAACGTGTAGTCAAAATAGTAAATGTAAAGAGTACTTCTCCTTCAGAATCTTGCCATGTGTCATAAAGAGCTGCAAAGACAAGGGGTTTTTTATCTTGAAAATGTATATAGAATGGTTGCTTCTTCGCTCCATCCTTTTTCCACTCGTAAAAACCTTCAACTGTCACAAGGCAACGACAACTTGGAATAAGTCGACGAAAAGAAGCCTTCTCATGAACCGATTCTGATCGAGCATTGGTTTCTCTATCTACATTTATACATCACAGGACTCTTCATTTGTAAGAATATTTGAAGCCGCATCTGAATGGGTCACATTTGGTATTAGATGCTCTGCACGTGCCTCTCCGGCCTACGCAACACATTTACAATCTCTGGATGCAATCTTAGAACAGGACAGATGTGCCGCCACACCACAAACAATACAGCATTGAATTGAAGAATTGGAAATTGCCACGGGACCAAGGGACTGTGGTGGAAGAAATGACTTCAAACACACACAATAGGTGGAAGGTTGTCTGCGATAACCACACTCTTGGTGCCACGAATGGTGAGCCTCCGGGGTTCTCAACTTTATTTTTTACTTTCGCGTTGCTCTAGCTGCAGCTTTCATTGACATCCAGCGAAGAGAAATATTTTTTTTCCATTGTAAAATAACATAGGCAATAGCTACAACCCCCACCAACGCAAAGAGTAGCAACGCCGACATAAATAAACTGGAGTCATACAAACTTGATCGTGAGAACTCAGGAACTTGGATCAGCATGAAATCACCTAAAACATGTTGTGCTGCGAAACTGCTAAAGGATTTATACGCTGCGGAAACACTTCAAAACTGACTTATGCGCTACGAAATCACCTAGACGGAGGTTTCTGCGCTGTGAACTTTGAAATAGGATTGACATATGGAGCTTAGGTGTGGTGTGAGACCATTGATGAACTAAAACAGAGAATTGACCCAATTTGACACACTAGCAAGACTCTTAAACAAGATGGAAAGGCTAGGCCCAAAACTGACACTAATCTTTTGACAGATAATCGAACTGAGGTGAACAATTTAAAATTTTTTCTTGAGTGATAACAGACATAACCATGTAGAATGGTTGATTTTGACCGTTTTGAATATACGACTGCCCATTGTTTGCAAATATTTGTTGCTCGGATCCTTGGTAAACTTGTTGGAATTGCGGTTGTTGATATTGAACTAGCCATGGTTGTGAAGCCATGTGATGTTGTCTAATACTGGCTATTTGACCAAGATGAGGGGTAATTGTACCCATTTGGGCCTGTGTCATTCCACTGGTTGGCGATTGTGGTTGAGTTGCAGGGATAAGAGGCTGTTGCATTACAACCTGAGAAACCTGAGGTTGGCATACAACAGGCAATGCTTGTACTTGCGACACCGTCACAATAGTCAGTGTAGTTGGTATATTTGACATAGGTAAACATTGTTGCATTGAGTATACAACTCTTGGATGTTGAGGTAGTATTGGCACCCAACCGCTAGATGTAATTCCAACATAACCTGAATTTTGTTGTGAACTCTCGTATGGTTGTCCTCTCGGAGGAGAAAATGAGAGGGTATATTGCCCCCCATATGGTGGTAATCCAGTACTTAAAGGAATGGTTTTCCCCTGAGGACCGGACTGCCCAAATTGACACCATGAAGGATCAATTGGCTGAGACCCAACATAAGAGTTCCCGGATATTATTCCGGATGAACAAACGGGAACGGACCATACTGTCAAAATAGCCCATGAGTGGGCCCCGTCTAGCGATTGAGAGCTAGTTGGGACAGATGGTATGCCGGCGAACATTGTTGGAGTGAATGCAGGAAGTTCTGTCATCACTATGTCAGATGAGACAGTCCTAGATGTCGACAGTTGTTCAGACATTTCTAGTCTATCCAAAAGATTTCTTAGTGATTCTATAGGAGCTTCCGATAACAGTAGAATAATTTCTGATGAAGAAGGATATAGGGTGATCCTGACTCCAAATTGCGATGGAGTACTAGATGGAGGATCCTCCACAATCTCTTCTATAGCAATCAGACCAGGTGGAAGAGGTAGATCGTCAGGTCCGTAAAATATTTCTGGTGCCGAAGAAGGTATAGACTCTACAGTGACAAATGTTTGGGGAATAAAACCTTCCGAATCAGCTATAGATGGAGCTGGTTCAGTAATACAAGTGTTTACCTTCACACTAGGATCAGCTCTACTGTCCTTTGCTGGCTGTGGAACTTCTTCTATAAAGGCAGGGATACCAGAAATGTTTGGAGTAACCGGAGTCTCCGATGGTATTGGAACACTTGTTCTAACTTTACCAGGGGATTTGGAACCAGTTAAACAAGTTCGCTTTGTCCGTAATAGTTTCAATTCTGGAGACAAAGACGGTTGACTCGTAAGCCTCCATGAATGATGGGGTTTCAATTGACTTTCTTCCATGATTGCGGATTACTAGATCAACTAAAAATCAAGGGGGAAATATGTTTCTGAATTAAATGAATTTTAGATGCTTTGACACAACTTGTTTTTTCAATTTTTAAGTGTCTAGAAAAAACAAAATATGACTCTAGTTGCCTTTGATTTTTAATGAGCTTGAAGCGACAAGTGCTTAGATGGACCGTTTCCTTTAAGAAGTCTAAAAAGGAATGAAAGAGACTACTCTGGAAATCTAGACAGAGGGATTACCAAACCAATCGCAAAAATGCAGAATACCTTTTACGGTATGACAGTCAATCTTCTCGAATGTTGTGTTCAGTGCATTGCGATCGATAGGGCGACAGACACAACTTCCTATGGATAAAGGATAAAGCCTATTGTGGTCTCCCAATATATACTCGACGGTACGTGGGAGCACAAGTTCGTACTGGCACTTATCGTCTCAGAGTGGAGGAATCACCCAACCAACAATGAAAACAACAATTACTAGGCTTTACGACACTGGAATACATCTCTAGCCTAGACTTCTAAATGTTGTGCATTAGGTTCCAAAGCATTTTTAGGTTCATTAAATTTATTTTACAGTTGATCTTGCTTAAGAAATTTTCCTTTCAGGTTCACCGCATGATGTAGATATACAATTCCTAAAATGCAATCTAAGATGATAAACAACCGTTTAATCTTCTTTTTGCAATCAAAATCCTAGCTACTAAGGAGAGAGAGACGATATTCTTTCAACATAGAGTAGAGAGCACATGCTATATGCATTGTCATAAATCAAACCAACAAACAATCTAAATGCAAATGCACATGCATGTATTTGTTTTCAGCCTTCTTAATGTGTGAATGATAGAAAGAAAGCTAAGTGCAAATCTAAATTATTTTTCAAAGCGACATTACTAACAAGTTTCTTTTCAAGACAAAATGAAGACAATGACGACACTTTGCAATTTGGAATTGAAAAATTGCTTTCGAAACTTGAAAAACTATTAATTCAAATCAAATACAAGAGTAACAGTGTAATCGACTATCAAGAACAATCAGATTCTCTTCTATGATTGAAAACAACACTTGCAACACTTCCAAATCAAGAAATGACAGTTCAGTCATGCTACTTCTTTATAAAATAGAACTGAAAATGGCTCAAAATACATAAAAACATTTACAGTTCTTTGCACAATATAGGCAGAATAATGGCAAGGAAGGGGGTTTCCAACAGAGGTATACTGACTACAGACAGCAAAAGTCCTAAATAGAGCTGGAAAAAGTGAAGAAAAACCAAAGTCTAGAGGCAAAATTAGCCCTTTCTGATCAGCACACTGTTACACAGGGATTCCAGTATGCATCCCACCTACAGCACATGGGAAGTGCGATGCATACTGATGCCCTTGAAGAGAGGGTGCGATGGTACAGTGTGAAACTTTTAAACCAGTTCTTGGTCACAGTTTGCAACACAGTTCAGGGATTTAGGTCAAGCAAGTGGTAATCAGTAAATAAATCACAGGGGTCGATCTAAGGAGGTTACTAGAGCCACCACAAGGGCAATTAGGATGTCTACAAATCAATTGTTCAGTTTATAAACAAAACCCAGAGATAGACTAAAGCAGCATTTATCTACTTTTCATTTGCATGGAAAATGTAGTTCGAAGGCTCCCTGGCTTAACTTCAGGCTCCATCTATAAGTTTATAAAATGAACAAATATAGAAAAGTAAACAAGCTATTCGATCCCCAGTGGAGTCGCCATTTTTTTATCAGGAAATCTAGTGTCTATGTAGAGCTGCTAGTCCCACTAAGGCTGGTAGCTACCTTAGAAACAAACAAACTAAAACCACTTTCGTTTTCCTTTATGAGAAGTAGATAAGAGGGGAAAGAAGGAGACCAACCTCTATCATGCGTTTGGTTCCTTTCTTGATTCCTCTCCCTTCTGATAGATCTTTGCCGCTCACTTCCTCATCTACCCAGCTTCAAAGAACACCTGTGGAATCAAAGCAGCATAACACTATCCAAGAACAGAGATCTACTATCATAAACAATATAGGACCAGATATATATTGACCACACAAAAGCATATATCATCAAACATACAAGAATGTGGAGGAAAACTTGATCAGATTTATTAATAATCAAGAAAAGCAAAGAGGATTACAACCAATTGTTCTGACCCAACGTCATCCTCTCAGCAAGAAGCCCTTCTTCACCTCATGAAAAGCTTAGATCACCCAACACTATGATGTTACAACAAGAAACCAACAACACTTCCTTACAAGATGCAAAACTCCAGCCTTTGGATCTCTGGGATGAGGGATCCATATATAGATGTTTGCAAGGGGGTTGAGTCAGCTTCTAGGATCTGATTAGTGTCCTCTCTCTGATAGTTCTTGATTCCACTTGGAGAATGATGATCTCTTACTCATCCATGGGTGAATTCAGAGAGACGAGTGTCCTGGGGAAGTTTCTGAAAGATTCCAAGATCATCCACTTAGCAAACTTCTTCCACCATTTGTCTACTCTCGTCCATCACACCCCATAGAAGGGCTTTTCAGTATGCATCACACCTCCTATGTGCATTTAGGTGGGATGCATCGCACCCTCAGCACTGAGCAATCAGTATGGTCCAGTTTTGACCATTTCTGAGTAATTTTTCATCAAGAATTTCTGGGAGATGATGTAATCAGCTGACCTTGTTTTTTTAGAGTGTTAAGCAACACTTTTAGGGACTTAGGAGCCCTTGGTTTATGGACATATATGATTGGGGTTGCAGTGCCCAAAAATGCCTATAACATGGGGCATATGGTAGTAGGTCTCATGGTGGTCACCAATCAGACAAACATGACACAATTAGAGATGGTAGGTTATTGGATACTCAAGATAGGAGAGGTGGTGGAGACACTTATTATTATAGCTATGGTTTTGATAGACATCATGATCGTAATCGTTATCATAATTATAGGAGGAGTGATAAGGGATACTTTCAAGATGAATTTAAGAAAGTGAAGCCACCTTCTTTTTATGGAGATGTGAAGAATCCATAAGATGTAGAGGCTTGGATACTTTGGATGAAGAAGTTCTTTGAGTTGCATAATTACATAGATAAGATAATGAAAGCCATAGTAGTTATCAACAGCCTAAGAGGTAAAGCAAACATTTGGTGGGAATATGTGAACCAGGTCAGAGACATCAGGATAGAGGACTTGAGTTGGCATGAGTTCAAGAGGCGTTTTAGGAAGAAGTAGTTGTCAGAAAGGTACTATGACAATAAGGCCAAATAATTCTATGAGCTAAAGATGGGATCAATGATAGATGAAGAGTAAACAACCAATTTCTAGAGCTATTGAGGTATGTACAATATATTAAATGTGAGAAGGATAAGGTTCAAGGATTTGTCAGTTGTTTTCCATTAGCATTTAGATATCAGATTGAGTATGATGAACCTTGGTCACTTGAGGAAGTTATCGGGATATTGAAGTATTGCTATGAACAGTGAAAGCATACTAATGAATCTTAGCAAGGATGGAAAGTAAAAGTAAATAATGGCTAGAAAGAATAAGGCCTCGTAATTCCAAAGAGAAATAAAATGTGGCACCACAAAAGAAGTTCAATGCAACTAGACATGGACATGGATCACAATAGCAACATAGAGGTGATGGTACTAGAAAGTTGGACTGTTGGACATGCGGTAAGGAACACCTTAAGAGAGATTGTCCACATAATCATGGTTGTGGGCCTCATATATATAGTGCACAAGAGGCGCAAACTATTGGGGATGTTGGTCATGGAATTCCTCATATATATGCAGCACTGGACAACAGACAGACAGACCATCATGCATCTATCATTGAGATGGAAGGTGAGATTTGTGAACAAGTAATTTCTATTTTGATTGACCCTAGATCTAATTATAGTTATGTTAGTCCTGAATTGGTGAATAAGTGTGGTTTGAATAAAGAAGTGCATTTAAAACCTTGGTTAGTGCAATTTTCTACAGGTACAAAGAAAAGAGTACATCATTGGGTAAGAGCTTGTGCATTTGAGTTGAATGGCATGTCTACCACAACACATTTGAATGTATTACCATTGGGAGCATAGAGTATGTTGTTGGGCATGGATTGGTTGTACCTTCATAGGACCAAGATGGCTTTTTATGACAAATCCATCGAGTGCTTGGATGACAATGTGAAACCAAGAGTCTTACGGGGAAAGAAGAAATATCCATCAATTAGGATGGTGAAAACTATGTAGGAAAATCAGAGTCATAGAAAAGGGTGATTGTTATTTGAGCGCATATTTCTAGTGACAAAGGTAAGGAAGTTGAGGATGTATATGTTTTGAGTAGGTACCCAGTTCTACAATAGTTTGAAGATGTGTGCCCCACAAATATTTGAGAGTTTCCACCTCACAGAGAAGTAGATGTTTCTATTGAGTTAGCGCCACAGGAAGCTCTCACATCAAAAGCACCTTATAGGTGAGCACACCTGAGTTGGTCGAGTTGAATTTGTAGTTGAAGGAGATGCTTGGAAAGGGATACATTAGGCCAAGTGTGTCACCTTGGGGTGCAGTGGTATTTTTTGTGAAGAAGAATGATGGTACTCTTAGATTATGCATTTACAATAGGAAATTGAAAAAAGTAACGATCAAGAATAGGTATCTATTTTTGAGGATTAATGACTTGTTCAATTAGCTGAAGGGGGAAACCGTGTTCTTGAAGATTTACTTGAGATCCATATATGATCAAGTATGCATTAAAGAGGACATTTACAAGACAACTTTCCAAACTAAGTATGGGCTTTATGAGATTGTTGTAGTTCCATATGGTTTGACTAATACTCCAACTATGATGGAAGTAGAAAAAAATGGTTGTCTTCCCTTTCTTGATATCCTAATCAAAAGAAACCAATATGGCACAATATCTCACCAGTTCTATCGTAAGGAAACCCACACAAAACATTACCTGCATGCTAACTCTTGCCATCATCTAACTCAGAAACTCGGAGTGCTTATCACTCTAGCCACAAGGGTGATACATATTTCAGATCATGATAAGTTTGAGCAAGAAAAGAACCACCTCTTAAATGTTTTCAAAAAGAATGGATACAAGAGACACCAAGGAATCAATGCTTTCAAGAAAGCTGAGAATCCCAGAAACAAACAACACATGGATTATACTGGTAAGGTTCATCTTCCCTACATTCTAGGCACCACTGATAAAATTTCACAAATCTTAAAAAAGAACAATATAAAAACCACTTTCAAACCCATGAAAACAATTAGCAGATGTCTGAAATCGGTAAAAGATCTTATTGATCATAAACACCACAAACGGGTGTACTTAGTCCCTTGTTCACGGAGCAAGACCTACATTGGTGAAACTGGTTGTTCTATATTAACTAGGATTCAAGAACATGCTGCAGACATTAAACATAACCATTCCAAAACCTCAGCTTTGGCTGAGCACTCTAGTAAAACCAATCATCACATTTGCATTGAAAACTCCTGTGTTGTGGCCAAAATTGAGCATTACCACCATAGAAAATTTAGAGAAGCTATCGAAATAGGGAAACACCCCAATAACTTAAACCGGGATGATGGTTGGAAAATTAGTGATAATTGGATTCCTACCCTAACAAGTGATTCTACCATCGCCTAGACAACCTCGACCCCATTGCTTCTTGGTCCTCCTCTTTCAACTCCTTAAAAAACTTTAGTTAAAATAAAACTCATTTAATTACATTTAATCCATTAGTTAACCTAACTCTAGTATCAAAATTAAATTAAAAATTAAATCAAATTGAATTAAAATTAAATTACACTAGACTAAATTAAAAATTAAATCAAATTAAATTAAATTGAATTAAATCAAAATAAAATAAAACAAAATTACTTTAATTTAATTTTAATTTTAATTCAATTTAATTTTAATTAAAATAAAAATTAAATCAATTAAAATTAAAATTAAAATTAAATCAAATTAAATTAAACTAAATTAAAATTAAAATTAAAACGAGATTAAATTAAATTAAATTAAAATAAATTAAATCAAATCAAGTTAAATTAAATTGAATTAAATTAAAATCAAATTAAAATAAATTAAATCAAAATTAAATTAAATTAAATTAATTATAAATAAATTAAAACCACACCATTTTCACTGTCAGCTCTTTACATTACCATCCCTACCATATCCTTTATTTATTACACATCATTCTATGACTTCGTCACATATCTAATCTTGATGATGAACCGTGGAGGATGGTTTGAAACGTTGATACATAAAACAAGTAAAATGCAATGAATTCGGAAGAGAGAACCACACAAAATGCAGATCACAGAAGTCTCAAATCTATTACATTTATGTGCTTGATGAATAATGTGTTTTATTCATATTTTGATAAGTTTGTTATTTTGTTCATTGATGACATATTGGTATATTCTAAAAATGAGGAAGAGTATGCCGACCATTTGGATACAATGTTGAGATTGTTGAGAGAGCATCAATTGTATGCTAATCTCAAAAAGTGTAGTTTATTTTAGATTGAGGTACATTACTTGGGACATGTTGTCTCCAAGGAGGGCATAATAGTGGATCTAGAAAAGATAAGAGCTATCATGGAGTGGGCAGCTCCCATGAATGTGGATGATGTGAGATCTTTCATGGGGTTAGTAGGATATTATAGGAGGTGCATTAGGAACTTCTCGCATATTTCATATCCTATTACCTCATTGCAGAGGAAAGTTAAGAATTTTGAATGGACAGAGGAGTGTGAGGTCAATTTTTAGCAGCTTAAGAAGTTATTGACACATGTACCAGTGTTAAATATTGCATATCTGGAAAAATAATTTGTAGTATATACATATTCTTGCAAGAGAGAACTTGGTTAAGTCCTTATGAAGGAAGGAAAGATGGTGTGCTATGAGGAAAATAAACTAAATGAACATGAGAAGAAATATCTAACACATGATCTTGAGCTAGCAGTGATCATACATGCATTGAAGATGTGGAAGCACTATCTTCTTGGTAGGAGGTTTGTATTGATCAGTGATCACAGTGGGTTGAGATACTTGTTTGACCAAAAGAATATGAATGCCAGGTAAGCTAGATGGTTGGTCATGATCAATGAGTTTGAATTTGATATCAGATACATCAAATAACAGGAGAACAAGGTACAAAATTCTATGAGAAGGCGAATACAAGTAAATCATATAACATCTATGAGTTCCTATGGGACAGATCTACAAGATACGATCTTGTAGGCAGGGAAGCAGGAT
Organism: Pinus tabuliformis; assembly: GCA_031772625.1. NCBI lineage: Eukaryota > Viridiplantae > Streptophyta > Pinopsida > Pinales > Pinaceae > Pinus > Pinus tabuliformis. The sequence goes on along the minus strand of CM062820.1, from coordinate 1,410,320,168 downwards.
GTTAGGTATATGGAGATTGTGCACATGTTGCAACATAGTACAGGTACATGTACAGGTATAGGTATAGGTAGTAGTACAGAAACAGGTATAGGTAGTGGTACATGTACAGGTATAGGTATAGGTAGTAATACAGACATAGGTATAGGTACTGGTAGATGTACAGGTGCAAGGATGTGGACTATCATCTCGCAGCATGTGGATTGGTCTAGTTTAGAGGAAATATATATGTGCTAGATAAAAGTGAGCTAGAGAAGTTGATCTTAAGGGAGTTTGATGTGAAACCATATTCAGTTCATGGAGGCTATCAAAAGACATTGACCACAGTGAAGAAATTTTATTATTGGCCGAATCTGAAAAAGGATGTAGCAGAGTTTGTGGCTAGGTGTTTTGATTGTCAGCAGGTGAAGGCAAAGTGTAAGCATCTAGTTGGACTTCTACAACTGATTGTGATTCTAGAGTGGAAATGGGAGGTCATTTCCATGTACGTTATCACAGGTTTTCTAAGTAGAGTGAGACAACATGATTCCATCATGGTTATTGTGGTCAAGTTGACAAAGGTTGCACACTTCATTCCAATGAAGTATAAATTCTCAGCTAGCAATGTAGCATAGGTATTCATTCAATATGGGGTCATATTGCATGGATTTCCAAAGAATATTATGTGAGACATGGATGCAAAGTTCACTTCCATGTTTTGGAAGGAGTTGTCTGTATGTTTGGGCACAGATTTTGCCTTTAGTACAACTTATCATCTGCAGAAAGATGGATAGATTGAGAGGGTCAACCGAATATTGGAGGACATGCTAAGGATGGATGTGATGCATTAGCAAGGAAAGTGGGAAGAGTATCTTCCACTGGTAGAGTTCACTTACAATGATGGGTATCAGGAATATTTGAAGATGAGTCTGTTTGAGGCATTGTATGGACATAGTTGCAATATTCCCATCAATTGGAGTGACCCAGTTAATAGGGTCTTGATGGGACCGGACATGTTGGTAGACATGGAGTGGGAAATATAGGTCATCAAGAAGAATTTGAAAGTAGCATAGGATAGGCATAAGATATGTACATCTGGGAATAGGTTGTTCAAGGAGTTCCAGGTTGGGGAACACGTAGTTGTAGCGGCTACAACCATCCTCCAAAATTTTGGCTCGTCTGAAATTTTTGGAGCCTACCTCAGATCCTGGGATCGATTATCCTGGGTCACTTATTTGTAAGATGATTATTTCAAGCTCCCCTCCTTGATCTTAAGAGTTGGTCATGTTCTCATATTCATGTAGCATGTGTCATATTTGGGCATAGGGGTTGTTTTTTATCATGCAAAGGGAATGTTCTCTTATTTCAAGGGAATTGTGTGTGTATGAGTGCTTGTCATCATAGAGACATGTTTCACACTCAACTCACACACTCACATTAGGAATGTTGTTGCATCAAGAAAATTATGTCTTATGTATTTTGGATGGTATACGTTGTGTCACTAAGTGTCTGTGTGTGATCACAGTTGAGTCCCATCAATATTTACATATGTTTCACTTATCTCACACTTAGCCATTTTACCAAGCAACCTAGCCTCATCCAACTTCTCGGATCGATGTTCTTTGCTTCTACAACCATCAAGCTTCCTCCCTTTCTTGCTGAAACCCCACAGTGCATAGAGACACCAACCTTCCTTGCCTGTTGAAACCCCACAGGCCGGAGAGACCCCAACCAACACTGCTCTCCAAAAATTTATAAAGCAGTCAAGCCACCAACACTTCTCTCCAAGATTTTGCAAAGAAGTCCAACGGAACTACCCTCAAAAATTGAGCAGAGGTGTTCTCCTAGGACCCCTGTCCTACAACAGTGCCCTGAACCTCAAAACTGTGCAGTGTTGTCCAAATTGTCTTGTCTATTTTGTATGCAAGAACAACACATATGGGTCTCCAAGGGCCTCATTCCGGCAATAGTCACTGTCGTTGAAATCACATAGATCTACCTCTCAGTGACTACAGGAAAGGGTCACATTTTGAAATCAATTCCATGGAGTTGAGGAGAGGTTCCAAGGAACCAATCAATGGAAAAGATCAAGACTGCATGCAAAATTTGTTGGATGCATGATCATCTTAAGGGTAATTATGGTAAGTAAAGAACGCATTTTGAAGTACACCTCTTAGTTGATTTTGCAGGACTTCTTATCAATGTCATATCATCCTTTCGTCAGTAACATGCATGTGTGCAAACACAAAAATTCATCTCATGTGTTTCTTCTACATTTCTTGCTTACATTTCACTTGTTTGATGAATTGTTGTCTTCCACATGTTGATTGCTAGGTCATGCTTCCGACCTCATTTTAGTGATGATCAAGGTTGTGTTTGAGTTATGTTCTCTAAGTACAGATGTATCGTGCACACACACATGATGTTGTATGCACTGTCGCGCAAGAGTTGTCATGGTAAATCAACAATCTATCACAAGTGGCACACTTGTTGCACACACCTTCGGTCAGTCACACTGAGTATATGTTGTCTTGATGTTTTGAGGTGTCTTATCATCGATTCATGTTGAGTATGTGTTCGAAAGGTCATGTATGCACAAGTTCATTCACCCACAAACTTAGTGATTTTGCCAAAATTTTGATGACCGAATCACCCTCCAACAGCTGGACCTTCGTTGAGCTAAATTGCACAGTTTCAGCTCTCAATGATCATGTAGTACTACCCAGAATTGCACAGGGCTTGAGGGTGTCTCCAAGTTAGCCTACACTACACAATCCTGGAATCGACTGGACTGACTATCACCCAGAACAATGCAAAAGTTGCTCAGTAAAACATTTCAATCTGTGTTGCCTGCAAGCACATCAACCAAGCTTCCACCTACTCAAATGGAGAGTTTTATCGGGCAATGACAATGACACTCACTCCCCCAAAAACATGCACAAAAGATGCAAATATTTCTTTCTCTACTGACTGAAGAAACTATGCATACATGCCAAACAAGCAACCTCTCTCCCTCAATGTCTCATTGAAAACATTGTGTAGTTATTTACAGCCAGTCACCTAGTCAGCCTACTTACTTCTCACCCAGAAAACTACCCAGTTCTCATGAGCAGTCACCCAGGTGCCCAACATCCTTCTTAACTCATGAACTATGCAAGGATGTTCAGCGGGCCAACCTCCTAGCAATTGTGCAATTTTTTCCAGCAGACTCTCATAGCCTGTTGCCATCTTCCCAGAAAAATTGTGCAATTTTTCCAAGGAAGCTTCTTACAGTCCACTGCTAGCTCCTCAGAGATATTGCACAATTTTTGCTAATAGTCCCCCCTCTACTACCTGCAGTACCTCCCTGAAACAATTGCACAGATCTGCCCTCCAACTGAGCTAGATCCCGTAGATAGTCATTGTTTATGTGGACTGTCCATATCATTCTCTCAGTGATCTTTGCACAGTTTTCACTAGAAGTTCCCTGAGCCTGCATCCCGGCTTCAAATATTCCTTGCGTAGTTTCAGAGGCTTTTCCTCTCTCTAAGTCACCTGAATCCGAAAGTGAACGATAATGCATCATGGTAGACTAGGAGATTTCTAGATTTGATGTTGTGTCATCATGAGTGATTGTGGATACAGTTACATGGATGAGACCTGATGCAATGATGAATGGGATGAACAAGGAGAGCATGCAAGGAGATTCGTTCGTGAATGGAAAAATGAGGAATGCATACAAGGATATTTATTTGTGAATGGGTGAACAAGAAATGCATGCAAGGAGATTGTTTTACGAACGGACGAATGAGGAATGCAAGAAACGATATTTTTTTGTGAATGGAAGAACACATGAATCATGTCAAAGTACAAACGAAGGAAGAAAATGCAGGTGCAAACATTAATAGAACACCAAGACCATTGAATACTTCACACACTTTACCATGCAAAGATGAAGCTATGATACACCAAAAGCACATCCATCACTCAGCAACAGTGCAGCTTGACATGGACACCACCAACAACATGAACATACAAACATTTTCATGTCAGGTCATGTCATGAGTAATCTCTTCCACATCACTACCATGGGCCATATTGTGGTAATCAATGTAATGTAACGTGGAAGTCCAAGAGACCCACATGTAAAGTTAAAGAGTCATGTAAATCAAACAGACATGAGGGAAGTTGAACAATCACAAGGGTTAGTTTCACCCTTGGCTATAAATACCGCTCATTTGTACATGCATAAGACTTTTCAGCTTGGCTCCTCCCACATAGCATTGAGAGTCTGTAATATTTTCGTTGAGGAGTGAGTATTAGCTCTAACGCCCCGCTATCGGGGTTAGTGATGTAATGGTGTACGTATGTGTCTTAGAAATTTCGCTTAATTTAGAAGTCTGTTAACAAGCCAACATGTTTTCACACGTATTGTAATTTTTTGTATGAATATTCTTTGAACACTTGTCATGCATGTTTCTTTAACCTGTGTTGAGACAGTTGAACTATTTCAGTTTTTCTAATACATATGCTTACAAAAATGTGTTGTATAAGTTGTTAATGTTGTATTAGCTATGTGGGCTATCCCAATGTATACATGAAATATTCATTCGTGTAAACTTGTTATAACATGTGTCGCACTCATGTGGACTATTCCGCCGGGCGTTGTATGTGCTATCTATTCACCTTTTGTTTGTGCTTGCCACATCCATGTGGAATACTCTGCAGGAAGTTGTGCATGTCGTGTTGTGTTGTGTGTCTCTAGCAGAGTTGGGACTATTCTATTTCAACCTTAGACTCACTTCCACCCTCTCCCTCTGCACTGAAATAACTTTGACACAAGTAACACCAAAGCACTCACTAGGAATGTGAATCTCATTATTCAAAGACAAAGCATATCACTCTCATGTGCTGACAAGTAATAACTAAGGAATATCTTTAAGATAATGGAAACTGGGCTATCATACCAGATGGGACTCCTACACTTGACAATGTGAGGCCTAGTTGGGACTTCATATCGGGGAGATCCCTTAAATGTTAGCAAGTCCAACACCATCAACATTTTTGGTGCTAGAAGGAGGGCTAGATGACAAGCTGAGTCCTTGTGATCTATTTTGAATCTCCACATACTTATCATGACTAAACACAAAATTTCTCTTCTAGAGTTTATGTCTTATGGAAATGACTTTAAAATATCGGAAGATCTTTGGAATAACTTGTTAGGTAAAACATACGATGGTGTAGGATGAGTAGCCTTGGTTAGACACGCAATTGGCATTGTAGCCTCCTATGCAAGGCATGAAATATTTGAAGATTAAATGACCTGCGCAATGTTTGCATACATGCTTCGAGGGCACCCACTGCATTGGTGTGCTACGCTGCCCGAAATGTCTATTCACTCTCTTCCTCATATGGTCATAAAGATAGGTTATGATTTCAATCATTTTAACCGTAAAGCACTCAATAATGAGATTATGAGATTACAGAAAGCACCTAATGAATCCATTGAATAGTTTCACACAACTTTTGTAATTTCGCATGGTGATTTCTTGAAGATGAAATTGATTAGGAATTTCTTGATGGAAGATCTAAGTATCTTCTTTACATATCTGAAAATCTGAAATTTTTAGAATCATTCGAACCCCACTCAAAATACTTCGGTGATGGAGCTACGCAATCACAAGCGGACATAGCTGTTGTCATAAGTGACTTTCTTCCTTCACCTCATCAAATAACTCCACTATAGTGGTGTTATGCAGGAGAACATGCACACACATTGATTGAACTGTCACATCATCCTACCCCACCTCTTCTTGATATCTACGTAGATTTGGCTTGCAAGCCTACTGGTTTTCATATGGAATTGTCACCTCAACCTATGTCCCCGCGTTTTGTTGATCCTCGAGATTGTATTGTATTGTGTTCTTCCATTCTGGACTCCACACTCATTGTGAACGAGGATCAAGTTTTCGACAGAGTTGGTGTTGTGCAACTGACCTGCGCTATCATGCATGATGAGTGTGTGTAGGAATATAAAGAAGAAACCATGGTGAAGAATGAATCCCTTCCATCTGCACCTCATCCGCTCTATCCTGACATCCCTTGTGATTCTGCCACTTTTGATCCTCCCTGTGAAAACTCATTTTCAGATGTTTCTACTTTTGATCATTCACAGGACACACCAAATGCTAGTCTCTCATTATATTGTAGAGAGGAAAAATCTTCCTCTGAGAATCCATCCCATCTATCATCTATCATTTTTGAAAATGTAGAGGGTGAACATCCTTTCTACTCATCTACCCCTCTACACGATTCATCAAATCATGAGGATTCCAATGAACACCCTAAATTTTCTAATCGTGGTTGTCGTGATCTATGCACTTCTTCATTTGAGCACAATGTTGATTCATTCACTGTTAATCTGCCTAATCCAATGGTCTCTGATGATCTACCTATCGATGGAGTGGAAACCCCACAAGATGTCAAGGTACTTCAGCCTAGGCTAATGGTTGTGTCAGGCCCTCTCTATATTGAGGTTAGTTCCACTTCCAATCAGAGAAGTTTCAAATCACCCAAGACTCCTCAACATACCTTAACATACCCAAGTATTTCCTATCCTCTACTTGATGACTTACTTTGGCCAATAATTAGCCAAATTTCGAAGCCTCCAAGATTCTAATTCTTTGCACAATTCTTGAGAGAATTAGCCTCCATTTAAAGGGAAATTCCTAGTCCATCACTGTGCAATCCAAAATTAGGTTTTTCTCTGATTGAATGCATGATATTTACAACTTAGTAAATCATACAACTAGTATTACATTATCTCTGCACTCTTGTCTCAACTGGGTCTTTCTCAGAATTGACATGCATGTGTTTCTGAATAGGTAATCTTCAATTAACTAGAGTACCACTAGTTAATGCATTAGTGCACCAACTGACTATTAACTCACTATTAGTTCCTCAAACAGTTTGGAACTAATTTAACTGAACTTAACTCACTAAACTGCGTTATCTAATTATAACTCACAATTAACTCATCCTCTACTCCTAAGACTTAGGGAGAACATATACTTTTTTTTTTTTTTTTTTTTTTTTTTTTTTTCTGAATTTGTTTACTCCTATATTGATACAAAAATAAAATTACAGAGAGGCAGTGACCTCAAGAAGTCTAGCCAAGAGATGCGGCATGCTCACAATACCTCACTTGAACACTGGCCAGAAGACTGACTAGAAGAGCTACCATGAAGTAGAAAACGCCCAGATTGTAGTTGAAGACTTACCAGAGGTGTATCTAGACCAAAACATGTTGATTGGGCCCGTATAAGTAAACAATAAAGCGCTGCCCTTTCAAAACTAGAGTCTGACTCAAAAAACAGCGTAAACAAAAACTGAGACCCAAAGACAGAGTCATGAGAATGCCGCCCACGTAGGGGAAACCAGAAATTTAACATTGGACAAAAGGTCTTAGCCTGAGAACTGTGAAACATGTAATGACTATAAACCAGGAGGGAATTGAGCATCTTTGAACAATAGAGAATCCAAAACCAATAAACACAAACCTGATTAAGCTTCATGAGAGGTGGAGGGTGACTCTTCAACAATGCGACACCCATATTTGTAGGGGTCATCATCCTCAGAAGGATGGCCCTCTTTGCCTGAATAACGCTACCAATAGGGACACCCTGACCGGCTTGGATGTTCATGTCTTGGGTTGTAGAGCCACCAGGATCCTTGCCTTGCGTATCGTCAACCTGAGAAGTGCCATGCTTGTCCTCTACCCTCATCTCCATAGACCCCCCTGGAGTAACAGAAAACAAACCAGAAGAATCCTCTCAAAGCTCAATGGTGATTGAAGCTATGAAGGAGGAGTTACGGAAAGTATAGGGGAACCGAAAACAAGTGGTGTGAGATTGGGAATTCTGAGAGCATGTTGTTGTATTGTGCTACCCTTTTCCTCGACCACGACCACTCCTGGTAACGGGATGGATATCAGAGTGGAAGTCCAAGGCTTCAGACAAGGAGTCTGAGGTAGTGGAGGAGGGATGGCAAGTGACGTGGATTCAGGAGCCTCCTCTCCTGCAACTCATTCTTGAGCGCAATCTGGGCATGTTTAGATCAACAAGAAGAGCTGAACAGTCAACTGAACTGTAAAGGTAGGAGTGAATTGAAAGGGGCCTAACTTGAGCTCGCAGCGGAGCACTGGGAAGGACTGAGGAGGAATGATAGCTGAAATTGCAAAAAGGCCTATAGGAAGCATGAAAACCCAATGGAGAAATAGCACGGGATTATAGAGCAAGACAATTCCCTCGGCTAGCTCGAAAGTGAGGCACAGCGACAGCACTATAACGACATGAGCACAGAGGAGGAACAAGAACGAAATTTAAGAGAGGCACCATAACAGATGAAATTATAGGCTGGAGAGGGGGAACGAGCTGCATTAATGTAGCATTGATGTTGTTTGCTGAAGAATTTAAAGCTAGCTTCATGCAAGGTCGGATGGCGGTGGTAATAAGCCACACGCCAACCCACCAAGCCACCCTCGTACAGATTAACTTGTTACACACCCACATCCGGGAAGGGAGAACATATACTTGACTTTCAAAAGACTTCAAAATTTAAATTCCTACGTTAACTAAGTCAACTTAACTTAGTTACTATTACAAGTTTCTATGAGAAAATAATTATAATTATAATTCTCAATTTAATTCAAGGAAAAATTAAAATGGAATTTCTGGATTCTATTTTTAACATTTCTTGTTGTTATTTTCAATAGGGAAAACCTTAACAAGTATGTTAGAGGTACAAATAACATACTTCTCTGAAGCAAAAACCTCTTGTGCTCTCAATAACTTGGGATCCCTCTTGTGCCTTTCAAATAAATAAGAGCCTATGCATAGTTCTTTAAAAGAAATTAAAAAATGAATAAGGCAAAAGAAGAGAAAAGCTTCCTGCACAGAGAGGTGATGCAAGTAACTCCATCGGGGTATTTCCCAAGCTTGTTGGAAGCATAGTGATGCTTGTGTTCCTGCTTGACTCTTCTAGGGTACTATCTAGGCCTTCTGGCAGCAAAGAAACACGAGAGATGAAACTTAAACTCTGATAGTTATAGTACTTGTGCATCAATATACCCCTCATCCCAAATCGAAATAACTAAGTTGACTTGGCTTGGAATGTGTGCTGACAAATTAAGAGAATGGTAGGGATTACATATTTAAACCAAGCTAGTGTAGAAACCATGATGATCAAAGAATCGAACAATACTTTTGAAAGGGTTAGGATCTCTTTTCATGAAACAAGGTCTATTCATAGAACTAGAGTTCTACCAGTGTGTCACCAAGTGTAGCAACCACAACCATCCTCCAAAATTTTGGCTCGTATGAAAATTTCGGATCCTACCAGAGATCCTATGATCCATTATCCTTGGTCACTTGTTGTTAAGCTGATGATTTCAAGCTCCCCTCCTTGATATTAAGAGTTTTCTGTGTTCTCATCTTCATGCTGCATGTGTCATATTTGGGCATACGGGTTGTTGTTTGTCATGCAAAGGGAATGTTGTTTTGCTTCAAGCGAATTGTGTGTGTGTGAGTGGTCATCATTACATAGACATGTTTCACACTCAAATCACACACTCACATCATGAAGGTTTTTGCATCAAGAAAAAGTATGTATTATGTATTTTGGATGGTCTACGTTGTGTCACTAAGTTTGCATGTTCGATCACAGATGAGTCTTATCAATTTTTACATAAGTTTCATTGGTCTCACACTTTGTCATTTCAACAAGCAACCTAGCCTCATCCAACTTCCTGTAAGTGTGCACTTTGCTTCTGCAACCATCAAGCTTCCTCCCTTCCCTACTAAAACCTCGTAGTGTGTAGAGACACATCCCTCCATTGCCTGCTAAAATATTGCAGCTCGGAGAGACCACAACCAACACTGGTCTCCAAAGATATGCAAAGCAATCAAGTAGTCATCACTATTCTCTAGAAAAGTGTAGAGTAGTCCAGTGGCACTGCACTCAGAAATTGAGCAGAGATGTCCTCTCATAACCCATCTCTTGCAGTAGTGCCCTAAGCCTCAAAACTGCACAGTGTTGTCCAAGTTGTTTTGTCTGTCTTTCATGTAGAAACTTTGCAGACGAGCCTCCTAGGGCCTCATTCTGACGGCAATCACTGTCTACTGAATTGTGCAGATCTACCTCTCAGTCACTAGAGGAAAGGGTGACATGCTAAAATCACTTACAAGGAGTTGACGAGAAGGATCAAGGAACCAATCAATGGAAAAGATCAGGACCGCATGTAAACTTTGTCGAATACATGATAATCTTGAGGGTAAGTATGGTAAGTAAAGAAAACCTCTCGAAGTACACCTCTTAGTTGATTTTTCAGAACTTCTTTTCATTTTCATATCATCTTGTCCTCAGTACCATGCACATGTGCAAACACGAAAAGTCATCTCATGTGTTTCTTCTACATGTCTTACTTCCTTTTCACTTGTTTGACAAACTATCATCTTCGGCATGTTGATTGTTTTGTCATGCTTGTGACCTCATTCTCATGGTGATGAAGGTTGTGTTTGAGTTGTGTTCGATATGTACACATCTATCGCACTCACACACGATGTTTTATGCACTATCGCGCAAGCATTGTCATGGTCGTTCAATGATCTATAACAAGTGTCGTGCTTGTCACTCGCAGCGTCGGTTAGTGACACTAAGTATATGTTGTCTTGATGGTTTGAGTTGTCATTTCATCAAGTCATGTTGAGTGTTTGTTCGCAAGGTCGTGTATGCACATGTTCACTTACCCACACACTTAGTCATTTTGTTGAAATTCTAACGACCAAATCACCCTCCAACAACAAGACCTTTGCTGAGCTACATTGCATAGTTTTGACCATCAGTGATCATGTACTTCTTCCAAAAATTACATAGAGCTTGAGGTTGTCTCCTGGGTAGCCTACAGTGTGCAATCATAGAATTAACCCAACTGATTGTCACCAAGAATAACACGGATGTTTCTCAGGAAACCATTTCAGTCTCCGTTTCGTGCAAGCACATCAACCAAGCCTCCATCTGGTCAATCAAAGAGTTTGATCAGGCAGTGACCCTTGAAAAATTACGCAAAAGATGTAAATATTTCCTCCTCTTGTGACTGAAGAAGATGCACAGACATGCCAGAAAATCACCCTGTATCTGTCACTGTCTCACTCAAAAAATTGCACAGTTTTTATGAGAAGTCATCAACTTTCCCAGCATCCCACTGAGCTTAGAATTTTCACAAGGATGATTAGCAAGCTAGCCTCCCAGAAATTGTTATGAATCCAACTCAAGAAAAGATAGAAAAGATAGATCAATGCCTTAGAATTCAGCCTCTTCGAGGGGGCAACCTCCTTTACATTACATAAATGAACAATTCTTGGATGATTTAAATGACAAAACCTCCTTTCTATATATAGGAGTCTAAGGAGTCACAATATAATCCAGCTGACCGAACAATAATAATATAAAGCCACAAAAATAACAATAGAGGGATTCTATGGGGCACAGTAATAACAATATGGGGGCAATAGGGGCACAACAATATTAATAAGGGGTATAACTAGAATAGTAATGGGGTAATCACTAGTATTATAGGGACCCAACATGCCCCTCTCCTTAAAAAAATTGTTTTCCTCAACGCTTGAGTAGTTCTCGATACTTCTACATAAAATTCTCATCCTCCCATGTGGAATCTTCAGCGGATAAGTTCTTCCACTTGATAAGATATTCTGAAATTGAACGATTTTGTAGCTGTCGAGTTCTTGTTTCTGTGACTGCTTCTGGTTCCAATATAATTTTTCCTTCCTTGTCAAGTTCTGGCAATATTGTTTGAACTGGGAGCTTGTCACCTATAACCTTCTTTAAACATGAAACATGGAAAACTGGGTGCAATCGAGAAGCTGCAGGAAGCTCCAATTTGTATGCCATAGTACCAATCTTTTACAACACCTTGTACGCACCATAATACTTTGGTGATAATTTATTATCCTTCTTAGCTTGCTTGAGGGATAATTTCTTATATGGTTGTAGCCGTAGGAATACCCAGTCACCTACATCAAAACTTCTTTCACTACGATGTTGATCTGCCTGTTGTTTCATTCTATTATGTGCCAACACGAGGTTATCCTTTAAGAGTTGGAGGACTTGTTGTTGATGTTCGATGTGATGTTCCACTATCTGAACCTTAGAATTTTCTCTTAAATATGATGTGATGGATGGTGGTTGATACCCATAAAGTGCCATAAATGGGGTCATTTTTTTTGTTGTATGGAAGGAAGTGTTATACCACCATTCAGCTAGAGGCAACCATTTGACCCATTGTTTCTGTTTATTAGATACAAAGCAATGAAGATATCCTTCCAAACATTTTTTAGTTATCTCAGTTTGCCCATCAGACTAAGGCTGATAAGATGAGCTATGAGCTAACTGAGTACCAAGACAAGAAAATAATTCTATTCAAAAATTTCCAGTGAAAATGGGATCTCTGTCACTTACAATAATCTTTGGGTTTCCATGTAGCTTTTGAATTGTTTCCATAAATGCAGTAGAAACTGTACTGGCTTTAAATGGATGTGATAATGCACAAAAGTGTGCATACTTGGTAAGTCTATCAACTACCACCATGATGACACTCTTTCCCTCAGACTTGGGTAAACCTGTGATAAAATCCATTGAAACCTCCTCCCAACGTTGGCTTGGAATGGATAAAGGTTGTAATAGACTCGGTGTCTTAATTGTTTCAACTTTATTTTGTTGGCAAACCAAACATTCCGCCACAAACTTTTGAATATCTGATTTAAGGCCATCCAAAAAAAATCCTTCTTAACCCTGTACTAAGTTTTTAAAAATCCTAAGTGCCCTCTTAAGGGAGAAGTGTGCAATTCCATAAGAATATTTTGTTTTAGCTGGGAATTCTTACAGAGGTATAAGCAATCTTTGTACCATAATGAATCATTTTTCCAGCTAAATGTATTAGATGTACTGGAATCTTGTTGTAAATTTCGAATAAGTGCCCACACTTCTTCATCATTCTTCCATTCCTCCCTTGCTTTGTTTATCCAATCTGGTTCGATAATAGAAAGGGCACACAAATATGCTTCCACATCCTCATCCTTTCTTGAGAGTGCATCTACCACCACATTTTGCTTCCCTTTTTTGTAGATGATTTCAAAGTCATAACCCAACATCTTTGTGACCCACTTTTGTTGCTCTTCAGAGGATAATCTTTGTTCTAAAAAGTATTTAAGGCTATCATGATCCGTTTTTACCTTGAAGTGTCTTCCCATTAGGTAGGGTCACCATTTCTTAAGTGCATGGAGTATTGCCAACATTTCCTTCTCATAAATAGCTTTGCTTAAAAACTTTCCCTTGATTGGACGACTTTCAAAAGCAATGGGTCTTTCATCTTGCATTAGAACAACACCAATTCCATTTCTTGAAGCATCACATTCCACAATAAAGGTTTTCATGAAGTCTGGTGTAGCTAAGACCGGTGCTTGGCACATTGCCTCTTTAAGATGTTCAAAGGCCTTTGTTGCTTCCGGAGTCCATGAAAATGAATCTTTCTTCAATAATGTTGTTAGAGGTGCTGCTATTCTCCCATAATTATTAACAAACTTGCGATAATACCGTGTCAACCTGAGAAATCCTCACAGATGCTTTATGGATGTGGGGATTTTCCATTCCTTAATGGCTTTAATTTTGCTAGGGTCTACCTCAACTCCTTCATGAGATACAATATGACCAAAATATTCCTCCTTTTGGACTCCAAAGACACATTTGGATCTTTTTGCATATAATTGTTTCTCCTTCAATAGTTGTAGCACCCTGTCAACATGTTCAACATGATCCTTCCAAGACTTGTTGTAGATTAGTATATCATCAAAAAATACTAACACAAATTTTCTAAGGAATGGTTTGAAAATTGAATTCATCAAACCTTGAAACATTGAAGGTGCATTGGTAAGGCCAAAAGGCATGACCAAAAATTCATAATGACCCTCATGAGTTCTAAATGCTGTTTTTGGAATGTCTTCAATCTTCATTCTGATTTGATGATATCCTGAACGAAGATCCAACTTGGTGAAGTAAATTGATCCATGCAATTCATCCAGTAATTCATCAATGACAGGAATGGGGAACTTATCTTTAATAGTGAGCTTGTTGAGCTCCCTATAATCCGGACACATGCACCATGATCCATCCTTCTTGTGCACCAATACTACTGGAGCAGAGAAAGAACTTTGACTTGGTTGATTTATACCATCCTCTAGCATTTCTGCAACCATACGTTCAATTTCACTCTTTTGGACATAGGGATATCTGTACGGCCTAATGTTTGGAGCAACACTTCCTGGAATCAGATGAATAGCATGATCATGATCACGCATAGGTGGGAGACCTTTGGGAGTCTCAAATACCTTGGAATGATTGTCCAGGACCTTTTGGAGATCTGGAGAAATAGATGATTCCGATGTGGAAACATCTAGCGAGCATAATTGTGCAATTACACCTCTTTGCTCCTTTTTTAGAAGCTTTGTCATACCATTAGAGCTAATTATCTTTCTTGGTTTCCCTACAATACCCCTTAATTCAACTTGCTTTCCTTCCATAGAAAATTTCATGAAAAGTTCTTGAAAATTAAAAGCTATTGTACCCAGGGATTGTAGCCATTGGACTCCTAGTACAACATCAGCACCTCCCATTGGAATGGAAAGCATTGGGCTAGTCAATACATATTTTCCCATGGATAGCTTGATATTATGGCACTTTCCAGAGAAATTTATTGTTCCTCCATTTGCAATCATCACTTGACACTCTGGTGCTAGATATAGGAAGCAATTCAATTCTTTTGCTACCTTACAATGAATAAAATTGTGGGTGCTTTCTGAATCAATCAAAACTATTACCTTTTTCTTCTTGATTTGTCCTTCTATCTTGATGGTTTGAGGAGTGGTAATTCCCGCCAATGCATTACAAGATATGGTCGGATTTATTTGTTCTTCATCTAGGCTTTGTTCCTAGAGTATATCCTCTTCTTTTGACCTTTCTTTCTCCTTTTCTTCTTCCTATTCACAATCTATGTAGAATAATTTCTTCTTAGCACACTTATGACCTTCAGTGTATTTGCTATCACAACTGTAACAAAGCCCTTTTGCTCTTTTTTCTTCCAATTTTTGTGGTTTCAACCTTATAGGTTGTGGAAGACTAGGGGAAACAACACTTCTATCTTTATAGTTGTGAGTGGTATGCTTCCTAGTTGCCATAATTTTGCTTTCCATTTTTCTTGCTAACCTGAATGCCTTCTCTAATGAATCAGGTTCCCAAAGGCGAACATCATGTTGGATATTATCCTTTAAAGACCCTATGAACACATCAATCCTATGCTTATCTGGAATATCTTTTACCCTTATGTTCAATTTTTGGAACTCCTCAATGTGCTCCATTATTGAACCCTTTTGTTTGAGACTTATCAATTGGCTAAAAAAAGTGTTGCTTTTTGTATGCTTATAATGTGCTATCAATTCTTCCGTAAAAATTTCCCAAGTGATAAATTATTTACGAGAGCAAAACCATTGATACCATAAAAACTGATTTGGTTCCAAATATAAAGTTTCCATATGTACCTTTTGTGTCTTTTTCACATTATTGAGATCTAAGAATTGCTCCATCTATAATATCCATGTGGCAGGATCCTTGCCATCAAACTTCCTCATATCGATTTTTGGAATATGGTGAGTCTTCGATCCAACATTAGCATCTATGGAATCATGATTAACATTTCTTTTATTGTCATCATGAGTTTCCTTTAGTACCCTTTCACCCTTAGTGCCCATTTCTTGTAGCAACTTATTCATATTTATCTTCAATTCGTCCATGTCTGTCTTCAAATCTATCTTCAAATCATCCATCTTAGCTTCCACGTCAATCATCTTAGCTTCTACGCATTTCTTTAAATAGTCCATCTTAACTTCTACACCTTTCTTTAAACCATCCACCTTAGCTTCTACATCTTTCTTTAAACCATCCATCTTAGATTCTGTTCCTTTTTGTGTTAGGGACAGTTGTTGCACTTGGTCTTGTAATTTTGATATATCATGTTGCATTTCTTCCTCTTCCTCATGAGTCATGCTAGAGCTTTTAGGTTTCTTACTAGGTGTTCTCATTTTCTTTCCTTGGGGCATCAGTTACCGATAATAATGCTCTACTATGCCCTTTGAATTCCTTCAAAATAAATTTTCAAACCAAGTTTAAGCAAAAATTTAAGAAAATCTACACACCTTTTTTCACTTTGTAGGAGCTCGATATTGCCTCTGATGTATCTCTGTACTTTCTAATCATCTAGCTCTAAATTTGTGACCTGTAGTAGCCCTCTGTGTCCTCTTTCCAATGCCACAAGTCTGACCCAAATTGGATTCTCCAAGGAAGAGTTATGCGAAATCTCCCACAGTGACTTGATTATAGACAAGTTCAATAGAACGAAATTGTACGATGTGCCACGAGTCACAGTTTCGACCTTTGGATCTGAAAAATGCATACAAGAAACTACAGTCTGTCCTCTTTCTGTACCTTCTTACAAAATTTCAATCCGATCCCCAGAGAGAAGGTTATGACGATTTTCCCCAGGTCACCTGTTTGGAATGTAATTCAGGAGTCTGCAAAAAGACCAACTTCCTCAGATCATATCTCCGAAAATATAGTGCGAAAAGCTCTGAAATTTAGACCCAAGGTTCAACGCGATTTCTTCTCAAATGAGTTTTTTTTACGACTTCTGAAACGTCACAGCAAAAAAGTTATATCGAAAATGCCACGATGACCTGTTTGGAGCAGCAAAACCCTAGAATCCAAAGCTCTGATACCAAATGTTATGAATCCAATTCAAGAAAAGATAGAAAAGATAGATGAATGCCTTAGAATTCAGCCTCTTCGAGGGGGCAACCTCCTTTACATTACATAAATGAACAATTCTTCGATGATTCAAATGACAAAACCTCCTTTCTATATATAGGAGTCTAAGGAGTCACAATATAATCCACCCGACCGAACAATAATAATATAAAGCCACAAAAATAACAATAGAGGGATTCTATGGGGCACGGTAATAACAATATGGGGGCAATAGGGGCACAACAATATTAATAAGGGGTATAAATACAATAGTAATGGGGTAATCACTAGTATTGTAGGGACCCAACAACAATTGTGCAATTTTTTCCAGTAGAATCCCATAGCCTACTTCCAGTTCCCATGAAAAATTATGTTGTTTTTCCAAGAAATCCTCCTTCAGCCTCCTGCCAGCTCCCTGGAGAAATCGCACAATTTTTGTTTCAAATTCCCCTCGACTAACTGCACTGCTTCCCTGAAAAAATTGCTAATAACTACCCTCCAGCTGAGCTAGATCCCATGGATAGTCACTTCTAATCTAGATTGTCCATCTCAATCTTCGAGTGACCTCCACGCAATTTTTACCTGAAGTGCCCAGAGCCTGCATCTCAACCTATAATATGCCTTGCACAATTTAAGAGACTTTTCCTCTCTCCTGGTCACCTGCATCTGAAAGTGAATGATAATGCATCATGGTAGACCAGGATATTTTTGGATTTGATGTCAGCTCATCATAAGTAATTATAGATACAAGTACATGGATGAGCCATGGCACGATGACGAACAAGATGAACAAGGAGAGCATGCGAGGAGATTCATTTGCAAACGAATGAATGAGGAATGCATGCGAGTAGATTTGTTCACGAACAAACAAACAAGGAATGCATTCGAGGAGATTATTTCAAAAATAGATGAACTAGGAATGCATGCAAGGACATTTGTTCACGCATGGATGAACACATGAAGCATGTCAAAGTATAAGCAAATGAGGAACATGCACGTGCAAACGTCAAGAGAACACCAAGACCATGGAAGACCTCACGTAGGTTTCCATATGGAGATGAAGCTATGATACACCAAGATCACATCCATCACTCAGCAGCACTACAGCTCGACATGGACACGACTACCAAAATGAACATACTAGCATTGTCATGTCGATTCGTATCATGAGTCATCTTGACCACATCACTATTGTGGGCCATACTATTGTGATCAATGTAATTTAACGTGGAAGTTCAAGAGACCCACATGTAAACTTGAAGAGTCATGTAAAGTTGAAGAGACATGTAAGTAAAACAATCATGAGGGAAGTTGAACAGTCACAAGGTTAAGTTTCACACTTGGCTATAAATACCCCTCATTTGTAAGTGCAAAAGACTTTTCACCTTGGCTCCTCCCTCATAGCATTGAGAGTCTATAATATTTTCTTTGATGAGAGAGGAGTGGATCTAACACCCTTCTATCAAGATTAGTGATCTAATGGTGTACGGATGTGTCTTAGAACTTTTGTTTAATTTAGAAGCTTGTTAATAGGCCCGCACGTTTTCACACATGTATTGTAATTGTTTGTAATACTATTATTTGGAAACTTGTAATGCATGTTTCTTTAACCTATGTTAAGGTAGTTGAACTATTCCATTTCTTCTAATCCATATGCTTATGAAAATGTGTTGTATAAGTTGTTAACAATGTCTCAGCTGTGTGGGCTATCCAGCCAGACACTCAATAGATTCATTCATGTAAACTTGTTATAACGCCTGCCGTAGTAGTGTGGGAAATTCCGTTGGGTGTTGTACGTTCTATCTGTTCACCTTGTGTTTGTGACTACCACATCAGTGTGGAATAATTCACTTGAAGTTACGCATGTCTTTTTCTGTTGTGTGTCTAGCATAGTTGGGACTATTCCCTTTTAAGCTAAGACCCACTTCCACCCTCTCCCTCTGTAGTGAAAGAGATTTTAGACAAGTAACACCAAACCACTCACCAGGCACGTGAACCTCGTTGTTGAAGGACAAAGCAAACCACTCTCATTTCTGACAAGCAAGAGCTAATGCATATAATTAAGCTAATGGCAACCGGGCCATCATACGAGATAGGACTACTACACAGAATGATGTGAGGTCTAGTTACGACTTCATATTGGGGAGATACCATAAATTTCGGTGAGTCCATCACCATCAACATAGGTGTACTTGCGTATCAAACCAAAGAAGAGATCCTTACAGTTTGGATCATGTGCCAAGATGGAACCCTAGTTTTGTGGATCTTTCAAGATCATTGAGGGGATTGGATCAGTATCCTATCAAATTGGCATGCCTCCGAGAGTAAAATTCCATGATGTTTTCCATGAGTCATTGCTTAAAAAGTATGTTAAAGATGTTTCCCATGTGATTGACTGGTCTGTATTTTAGGTGGATCGAGATGGAGATTTCCAGTCGGAGCCTTAGTATATATTGTAGAAAAATGTGCTCATGCTCTCTAACTAAACAATGGAGTAGGTTAAGTGCAGTGGAAGAACTTTTTCCTGATGAAGCAACATGGGAGATGGCACATTAGATGTGGGCTATGTATCCTTCATTGTTTGTAGGTTGGGGCAAGTAGTTTTGGCATGATGTTTGGTATATGTTTTGGTATATGTTTGATGTGATGTTTAGATATATGTATATGTATGTGGATGTAAATACCACCATGAGGTATTTTATAAAGGTCCAATAAGTGGTATGCATGTCATGTCATTATAGTTGTCATGTTGTTATGTTTTCATGTTGGTTTTCTTTTCAGTAGGGTGATCATTGTAAAGACTACACTGAGCTAGGTTATAAAGTTGTATGGGTAGTATGTTTGTTTTTCAATGATTTTGTTGAGGTATAGGTGTGTTTGAACAATGATGATGATGTCCCCCAAGGGGGAGGGTTCTGTAATAGGCTGGTAAAAATTGCATGTAATAAAAGTTAATAAAGGAAAAATAATAACCACGGTTGATGGGACACTTATTCGAAGATGAATGTTGGGAAAAACATCCTAGTGGGTGTTATCGCACCATTTACCACTCTTGGTATATATGATGCTTTCTTTATGGCCTAGGGAAACCCCTTCTTCCATACTTGGTCCAAATATATAAACCAAGGATAATTTTAGGGGCGAATGTTCGCCCTTTATCGAAATTAATGGGTTTTAAATTTTTAGTGGGCGAATATTTTGTATCATAGTACATTTTTACAAATCACCTCAAATAGCCCACCTTATTTTAAGGGAGAGGGTAAAAAAGGTAAATTTAGCCCTTGAAATTAGGACTTACAACCTTCCATTCACCCATTTTCAAGAATAGGTTTTATTTAAGTGAATCCTATGGGCCAAATACCATATTTATAAAAGAGGTATGGTAAATTAATAAAAATATAAATAAATGAGAGGTATGGTAAATAAATAAAATATTTTTTATATTTACTCCATAAGTCACCTTATATACATGTAAGGGTGTAAACAAATAAAAATATAAGTAAAGTGGAGGTATGGTAAATAAATAAAACGTCTTTTTATACTTACTCAAAAGGTATGGTAAATAAATATAAATATAAATAAACTAGACGTATCGTAAATAAATAAAACCTCTTTTTATATTTAGTCCATAACCCTCGTTCTATTTATGAATGCTCAAGAAAGAGGTTTTATTTAAGTGAATCCTATGGGCCAAATACCATATCTGTAAAAGAGGTATGGTAAATTAATAAAAATATAAATAAACGAGAGGTATGGTAAACAAATAAAACATTTTTTTATATTTACTCCATAAGTCACCTTATATTTACGAACACTCAAAAAATGGGTTCTATTTACGTGAAACCTATGGCCAAAATACTATGGGACAAATACCATGGACTAGATTGTTATTAATACCATGCAAAAAACCATTATTAACCCTAATATTAGAATTAATAAAAATAAAAATGGCACATGGTATTGACCCATGGTATTCACCAAAATGGCACATGGTATTGACCCATGGTATTCACCTCGAATGTAGCCTATTTAAATGGGGGAATTAAACCAACATGTAGCCTATGCTAAGATTCACTAGGACTTTACAAAGTTTTATTATTTAGTGAAAGACTCGCCAAGATCTTACAAGATTTTATAATTGAGTAAAATATTCGCCATGCCTGGTGAGAGATTCGCCAAAAAATTATATATGCATATTATATTATTGATAAAATCGCCTTCCATTTTTCCTATATACCATGGAGATTCGCCCATTTATTATATTTATAAATTTAGGGGGGGTTCTTAAAATTTTCCCTGATATAAACAACAATGTTTTATTCCTTGTACACTACCTTTCCCTGAGCTAAAAGTGTGTACACATGGGTCAGTCAATACCCAACCCGTGTATGTGTATTAAAACACATGAAAAATAAAATTTCTTTAATTTTGGGTGGAGTTCACAAGCTTTACCTATTGATTATCTCCTATTTCCTGTGGCCCAACTATTTCCCAACTAAAAAACTAATTGGGAGAGGTATAAATAGACTTCTATGCGAAGCCCTTCAAGAGGAGAAGAGATAGAGTTATTATACTGAGATTATCCCTGACTGACTCTGATGAATCCCTGTGCCTCATGCACTTCCCTAAGCTTCAGGAAACCCTTGTTTCCTTGATTATAGATATCCTTCCTTTTGCTTGAGATATCATGGTGTTGGTGATGGAAGAAGATTGTTGAAGGTTGGGATAGGACGAATTGGGAGGATGGTTCTGCTTGGAGACAAAGAAAGACTCAGGAGAATTCTCTCCATGTTATTTATAGCTTACTGCAACAAAATAAATGTTTTAGTTTGCAAATTACTGCGGTGTGATTTTTGATTGGAGTTCGGATTTTCCACAGTGTTCATGTTTTGAAGTCGACGTTTCGAGTCTGTTGTCTTGTTTCCAAAATTAACTGTCTATCCATCAAATTATGTTTTAATTCATATATGAATTTCATTTTGATATATGATCAATATTTTGTTTATATGATATAAAGTCAATTTCGTGAATATGCTTTACTTCTACACTACTATGTATGTTCGAATTGACTGATTTTCAGGTTTGAAGAACATCAAGAGTCACAAAGGGTCTAAACCCTATGGGACCTACTCAAACCAAGGAAATTTGGGTACGGTCACTCTTACGTAGTTTGATAATATAAGAATATTGCCTGACCTATTTTAGTATTTCTTGTTGTAGTTTGCTTCTGCTCTATTGGGGTTCTAACCTAAAGCCATAGGGTGCTTTCACAGGAAACAAAATTGGTGACTCCGCTGGGGATAAAAATATTTTTATTCCTGGTTTGGGTTGTTCATTCTCAATCAGGGCTCAGTCTTTGGTTTTCTTGCGGTTACAGTCTTATTTGGTCTACTAGAGTCCCAAGCCTCAAGTCTGATCTTTTGGACCAGACTTTGTTTTTTATTTTTTCTTGCAAAGCTTTGTATACACTCTTTACTTTGTTTATAGTCACATATACATGCTTGTTTCTATAAAGTGAACTCGCGTATACCTAATTTTCCTATATCAGGAGTGTGTGTGCACGCCCCTGTGTTTGCACACAGTCGCATAAGCAAATTTTGGCATTGTTTTTTCAAATATTTCAACACAGATAGATTTGTTGCCTGGACTTTTTAGTCTCTATGTGGGCAATTCCTATCTGAAGAATTTAACTATTCTTCAAGCTTACTATTTTGAAGTTCTTCCTCATTGCAAATATTTGGGCTAGGTTTTCTTCTTTAGCAGTTTGTAGTTTGTGTTTTGGCACACAAGACTTCATCCTGAAGTTCTTGATTGTTTTGGTCCTCCAGAACACAAGATTTTTTTCAGTTTTAGTGTCAAGCTTGAATTTGAAATCTACTTGCTTTTCTCTCCTTTGTTTTGTGTCCTCATAGGTTTTCTTTCTTTTTGAAAGTCTTTTTGATGAATTTGGAAGTATTTCTTTCATGGCTTCTTAGTCAATTTGTTAAACTCTTTGCTGCTATTTGGGTCATTTTGTACAAGTTGAAGTCTTTTTTCTCAAGTTTTCTTTCATTTTCGAGTTTGTAACTTGCAAAGACTCCTTGTACTCTTTTTTTGATCTTTTGAGTTTTAATAGCATTTTGGTGATTTCAAAAATTTGTTTTGGAATCTTCTTTAAAAAAGAAAAGATCTCAAAAAACTTTGTTTTTGTTTTTATTTTTCCAAGTCTGGTTTATGGTTTCTTTTTGTTGTTGAAAGTGAATTGCAATCTTTCACAATTTGTCCTTATTGTTTGAAGAGAATTTTGTGTTCAAAATTTGTATCCTCTTCAATACTTAAGTTGGCTCATTATTAGTTATAAACAATTTCTTTTGGTTTTTGAGAGTTATTTAGGATCTTGCATCTCCATTATATCTTGCATTAGGGTAGTTTTCATTGTTAAAGCATTCATAGTCTTTTAGTTTTTGGGTGTGTGAAGTGTGTTTCAAGAAAAGAAGAGAAAAAGTACTTTGCTTTGTAGAAGTTTTGTAGAACCCATATAGAGATCTCTTTTCATCGAAGAAAAAATGACTGCATTCATGTAGTTAGTTTTTCATTGATTTCTATTGCATCATAAAAACATCATTGGTTCGCTCCCATCTTCACCCTTGACTTAAAGAACAACCATTAAAATCAAGTGATTAATTAAACTAAACTAGAGCTTTTATGTTGTCATCAAAATACACCAACAAGTTTAGGTTTATTAGGGCCTTGGATTAGGCAAGAGGAGAGTTAACTCTCCAAGGTCGCTCAAAATTACAAAACATAGAAGTTTGATTAATGAACGAAATCCAATATCGTTAGGGAGATGGGGAAAGATCCGTAACTGGGAGTATAGCACAAGGGATAGTGAAGATAAGGATGAGAGATACCTCCCTCTTACTTGTTGGATCCCGCCTCATGACTATTTCAGCCGGCTTATGATACGAGTTGGTGTCCATAGTTGCCTATCCTAGGGATCACACAGGTGACTATGGAGGGGAATCCCATAGCACCTAAGGCTAATATTGTATTATGTTCAATAGTACTTCTGGAGGGTACCCTTGCAAAGCTTGGGTGCTTGCACCGGCAAAGGCTGTTGTCTGGAGGTCAACGTAACTGCCTCTGATACCTTTGTTAGTAGGCCTAGGGCATAATTACCCCAATATATTTTCGGAAGGCCCTTGTTATTAACTTTCTTGTATTTTCATATCTGGTCCTATTCACCTGGAGCAGAAATGATCAAGAGTTGTTTGATTTTTGATATATTTAGGGAATTTTTAGTGACTTTTCTTTGCTCCTAGTCAACCTAGATTTATATTTTTTTGAGTATTTAAGTAGATCTTTTAAATAATTCAAAGTGGCTGATTAAACATCTCAATAGTCTTGGAGACTTAATGGGCTATCACCTACGAGTCTTGAGCCTTCTCTTAGAAGGCGTAGGAATAATTCTGCCATTGGTTTTCAACCAGTGGCAATAGGCACATCGGAGATTGATCCTCCACTTGGGGTCATTAATTCACAAGATAGACCTAGCACCAGTAGAGAGTTAGAGAGGAACATACCAGTTCTTTCTCAAGTATTTTTTTAGTCAGAAGATAATATTGAAGTTGAAGAGGTTTTAGAATCGGTTGCACTCTGAATTCTCCTCTTCCTCCTAATCATCCAGATGTTCTATTGTATGTCGGAAACTCTAACCATAGGCCTTCGAGCCCAGGTTTACACCCATATATTACTTTGATAACCACTACTAGAAGCATGGAATCTACGATGAGTGTTGAGAGTGTGCAAACTCCCATATCTGTACAAGGAGGAGGAACTATTTCCATCCCTTCTATTACTCCCAACACAACTATATTTGGGTCTACTTCCATTCCATCAATGAGTGGAATTTCTCAGGCTACTGCATCTGGTTTTGATCTATCGCTTATTGAATGCCATCTCATGGGATTCCTTCAGTTCCTTTTAACATACCATCAACCACCTCCACATCCATGATGAGTGTATCAGCTTCTTTTCAGGATATCCCATTTGGAAGTGGTCATATACCACACTCCAATCCAATAGTAGGGTCAATGCATTTTTCCTTTACAGGTCAAGGTAATAACCCATTCCAGAGTTGGACAAGCCTTACAATTAGTGGGATAGGAGATGGGAATAAATTTTATTCCAGCCAACAAGGGAACATGCCATATTCTTCAGTTAATTCATTTCAGAATTTTGACACTTTGCTAACACATGGAATCCTTATCAGGGGCTATCAGCTCCTTTTAACACTTCGTTAGGGGGTACCTTCACTCGTTACGGAGGATTTTCGGTAGGAGTTCATCAAACAATGAATTTTGTTGGACCACAAGGAGCACCTTTTGGTTCGGTAGGCTCTACAAGTTACTTCGGGCAACCTGGTGTTTTTCAAAATCCTAGTCATTCTTTTCAAACCTTTGGGAACCCCACCTACACTGGATGGAATTCCCAAGGTCTGCCACAACTCCCTTTTCTAGCCACACTGAACTTGCCATGCTTAACTAAATTGACAAATGATCCAATTCGGTACAATCCAGCTAGGCCTACGGTCCCAACTAAACTTCCCTCGGATATCCCAAAATTCGAAGGGAAGAGTGGTGAAGATCCGAGAGACCACGTAACCACATTTCACTTATGATGCTCATCCAACTCCCTGATAGATGATTCAATCAGGTTGAAGTTATTTCAGAGCACCCTAATCCAAAATGTGGCCAAATGGTATGTAGAGCTCCCAAGCTGTTCTGACTAATCCCTTTCCCAAGGGCAGCAATTACTTACTGGCACGAATTCTAATAATGGTACCTCCGCAGGGGCAACCAGGAAGGGAAAAATTCATCAAATGTTTATATGATGAGCTCTCATATCGACGTTGTTATGCGAGCATGTGATTATGGTGAATCAGAAACATCTAAGGCTAAATATATTCCTGAAGCCATTGAACCACTTCATATTGAGTGGCCCTCTGTTGAGTCTATACCTCGAATACCGAAAGGCTCCACAAAGTGTTTGACTATTAACCCTAATGCTAGGGTAGCCCAGAACTACTCGATTGTAGAAGATCTGGCTAAAAGTCCTTGTGCTATGTCAGCATTGGAGGTACTTAGGTCGTGCCTTGCTCAGAGAAGTGCTTTGCTTTCAACAATTGGTGCAATAGACCCAAAGAATTATTTAGTGCTCACTTTTGATACGTTCAATGTCAAAAAGAGACTTCCTCACCATATGGCTTTCCAGATAAAGCCCACATACTGAAAGACCAATATTTTTCAAACTGTTATAGATGATGGAGCTTCCACATGCGTGATGTCTATTTCATGTTGAAAGGCCATTGGATCACCTTCAACTGTTCCTTCACCGACTCTTTTGACTGAATTTGATGGACATTCTCATAGGCCGCATGGGATTATCCCGACCTTTCCTATTTGTGTTGGGGGAAAGGTAGTGAATATTAAGGTAGAAATCTTCGATGCGAACCTGGATTATAACCTAATCTTAGGTAGGAATTAGATTTATGACATGGATGAAATAGTTTCATCATTATTCTGCATCCATTGTTTTCCTCATGAGGTGAGGATTGTTAGAGTTGATCAGTTAGATTATTCTCCATGTGACTCTCATGCAACTTAAGATTCTACCATTCCATTGGTGGAAAATCCCTGTCAACCTATTTAGAATTTAGCAGTTGGGATGTACTCTTCGTTAATGGGTATATTTGACCTTCCTGCTCCTACAACTACAATTAATGTGATTTCATCCTCTAGGGGACCTTCTTGGAAAGAGTTCTTTCGAACTCGTTATTTTTCGGACCCTTGGCCCTTACATTCATCTACCACCACATTAGATGGAGGGTAGGTAGGTGGAATGGAATTTCCCATGTCTATAGCAAAACTCACTTATCAATCTATCATTAACTCTACAGACAACCGTCCCGCTCCTTTTTCACTAGAGGAGCTAGATGTTGATGTGGCTCTGGCTTGGACCCTCGATTCTACTTTAGCTTTGTATTGCTTGGATACAGTCTTACCATCGGAAGAAGCAATTTCAGAAGAAATGATGGGTGTGGATCAACCATTAAATGATTTACATCATCGTTCATATTTTCTACCTTCATTGCTAGAAGTTGAATCTAGCTTGTCCATTATTTCTACTAGTGACGTTTATACAGTTTCAAACCCTTTGGCTCCAGCATAATTTTCTGCAGAAGGTAACATGTTCATTATCTCATGAAATCTACCTGTGAACATCTCTAGGAACCCTAACATAATCGAAAATGTCTTCATTGAAGATGATTATTCCCTAAAGAAATTAAAAACTACACCGATCTCTTCAAAGAATTTCGAGATGTGTTCACTTGGTCTTATGAGGAAATGCCTGGAATTGATCCATCTATAGTCCAACATGAGATCAAGACATACAAAAATGCCAAACCTATTTGTCAAAAATTCGACCGGTCAATCCTCAGAAAGTCATAGTTATTAAAGCTAAAGTTGAAAAGTTGCTTAAGGTAGGTTTCATATACCCTATTCCTCTAACTGAGTGGGTTTCCAACCCAGTCCCAGTAGATAAGAAGCAAGGAACGGTCCAAGTGTGTATCGACTTTAGGGATATAAATAAAGCTTGTCCAAAAGAAAATTACCCCACACCTTTTATTGATCAAATTGTTGATGAATGTGCAGATAATGAAATTTTTTCGTTCATTGATGGATTCTCTAGTTATAATCAAATTACTATCCATCCAGAGGATTAGCACAAGACAACCTTTATTTTTCCTTGGGGCATGTTTGAATAAAATAAGATGATTTTTGGCCTTAAAATTGTTGGAGCTACTTTTCAACAGGTCATGTCTTATGATTTCCACGACATCAAACATGTTATTGAAGCATACTTGTATGACTTAGCTACTCATTCTTGTAAGAGAATTGAACATCCCAGGCACCTTCGGTCAGTCTTTGAGATATGTCATTTTTATAAATCTGGTTGAATCCAAGTAAGTGTGTTTTTATAGTCACATCCGATTGGATGTTAGGATTCATTATATTTATTGAAGGGATTCGAGTTGATCCTTTCAAGGTTGAGGCAATAATTGAGCTGCCTCCCCTGCCTTCCATTTATCAACTTCAAAGTCTCCAAGGAAAGGCAAATTTCTTGAAGAGATTTATATAAAATTGCACCGAGATTACCAAAGGATTTATGCGTTTGCTTAAGAAAGGAGTTCCATTTCTATGGGAGGATTTCACGCAATGATCTTTTGATGCTTTGAAAAAAGCATTCACCTCTGCTCCATTATTGAGTCCACCAGATTATGGTAGAGATTTCCTTTTGTATCTCGTTGTGGCAGAATCAACCATCTGTATGGTTCTGCTTCACGAGGATGATGCTCTCAGTGAGCATGTAATCTAATACTTGAGTTGAGGCTTCATCATTACGTTCTGCTTCGCAAAACGTTCGTCTTAGCGGCTGTTAATCCTTTTTAGCTTGTCCTCAGTAGGTGAGTGATTGGAGGCAAGTATAATCGATGCATTGTTATTTTGCAAGAGTTCGATGTCGAATTCTTTTCAGCTAAATCTAAGAAGTCATTAGTTTTCGCGGAATTGATTTCGAAGCTGCCTTGTGAGGAAGCTATTGTTTATGAGGAAAATTTTCCCGACAAACATTTATTCCTCATTTCTTCACAAGATCCATGGTACATAGATATCATTATATATCTCCAGAATTCGAAGTTTCCACTTGCTTTCTCCAAAGATGAGCATCGAAAGTTATGTCACCTTGCTAGAAACTATGTTATTATTGGTGATACATTATATCGCAGAGGGGTTGAATCAATCCTTAAGCATTGCTTAACTTTGGAAAGAGCCGAGTCAGTACTTAATGATTGCCACAATGGAGCTTGTGGCGGTCATCTATCAGGGCTTGCAACAACCTAGGAAATTTTGCAAGCAGGCTACTTTTTCCCTTCAATTTTCAAAGACTGTAATGAAGCAGTCAACCGTTGTCATCCTTGTCAAGTTTATACTCAAAAAATGCACACACATCCAGCTCCATTTTTTCCTGTTATCACTGTCAGTCCATTTTCCATGTGGGGCATTGATTTTACTACTTGTAATCTTCCTTCAACAGGGAATCACAAGAACATCATTGTGGTCATAGACTACTTTACGGAGTGGGCTGAGGCCATTCCTACTTACTAAAATGATAGTGAGACAGAAACCTTTTTTCTCTTCAACCAGGTTATTTCAAAATTTGGTATCCCAAGAGAAATTGTCACTAACCATGGCAGTCACTTCCAAACTCAACTGATGACTGAATTGACTCTCAAGTTGGGCTTCCAACATGAGCATTCATCTCCATATTATCCTCAGGCCAATGGGTAGGTTGAAGTCATGAATAAGTCCCTTAAGACCATCCTACAAAGGACAATTTATAAAACTCGATCCAATTAGCACTTCATGTAGTATCCGGCACGTTGGGCATATCGAACCTCAGTTAAGATTGCCACTGGTTTTACTCCTTTTGATCTAGTTTACGGGTTGGAATCTATCTTCCCTATCGAATGTGAAATTTCGTCCCTTAAGCTAGTTGTAGAACTTCTTTTAGAGTCATCTAGTCTTGAAGAATGCCTCATTCATTTGGAAAATCTTGATGAGCAGTGTCAAGATGCAACCATAATAAACGAAGCCCATAAGAAGAGGATTAAAACTCAATATGATAAATTTGTCCATCCTTGGGTTTTTTCTGAAGGTGACCTTATCTTAGTTTATAACCAAGACAAAGATGCCCTTGGGGTAGGAAAGTTCAAATCTATGTGGTATGGTCCCTTTATAGTCAAGCGTGTTTTGAAAAAAGGGGCTTATTAATTAATTTATTTTGAAGGGAACAAGCTGGCGAAGCCCAGAAATGGGCTCTACCCTAAGAGTATTTTGCTTAGGCATCGGCCGAGCAACTACTTGTTTGTATATATTGTATCTTTGTACATATATGTCTGGCATTTTTTGATATCAAATTTTTTTTATCTTCTTTCACGAGTATTGATGGACGATTCGATATATTTTGGATTCACTGATGGTGCAAGTAGGAACACTCGAAATCTTTCTTCTGTAGCTTGGGTGATTTATTATCCATCTAGCTAGTTGATGGTGTCAAGGGGAGTGTGTATTCGCCCTACTTCGAACAACATTGCTGAATATACTGCCGTTATTAATTTACTATCCGGAGAAATATCTTATAGGATTGATTCGTTGGTAGTTTATCTAGACTCACAACTAGTGGTGTCATAGTTAAATAACACTTATCAGGTTCATGATCCTTATTTATATAGCCAATTTTTGAGAGTGAGTGTGTTGCAACGATCATTTATTTATATCACATATGTTCACATTCTACGATCTGAGAATTCATTAGCAGACTCTATCACTAATCAAGCATTAGATTGGCACATTAATCATTCATCAAATTAAATAACATAAAAAAAAAAATCAAATCTATATATATATCATAGAATCACCTGTATATAGATGGAGTGTTCAAAAATAATATACAAAATTGGGACAAGATTCCCTCAAAATTTGGGCTTATGCCCATAATCATGTCCAGTCATACATCTATCTATATATCAAGCTAGATCAAGATGAGCAATTAAAAGGTTAACCAAATTGTTGGCTACACGCTGAAGTATCTTGACCTAGTCTTGTGGTACCCCTACCACACGATGCTATATCTGCTTAGGAAGATCCTCTATAGCTATCATAGGCACCTGGTGAGTTAGTCTCACCAAGTGTCTTTTAACAGTATAAAGGACTCACTTTGTCTCAGCTATCATCTCTTCGACCCCTCTTCCGTGACGCCTATGCCTCGGAAATCCACCAGGTTCGACTAGACCCACATCTGGAAAATGGTCATTATATTTTATCAATAATTTGTCTAATAAAAAATATATAGTTTTTTTTTAAGTTCATATTAAAAAATCCAAATTTCTTTAAAAAACTCACAAAAAATTAAAAATTGTTACCTATGTCTCCCCATGCCACATTTGGTGGTAACGCTAAGTCTAGATCTCCTCAGAAATCCATGCCGACATATGGTTAGTCATCGACTGTGATGATCTTTTGATCCCATCAGATGAAAAAATCATCATCAAAGGTTGTTCTAGGCACGTCACCACCCCAAGGTGCTTCATGAGGTCCACCCATCTACACATTCGTGGATCTCTAGGGTTAATGATGGACACTGATACTTTGGGACGTAGCCTAGGTACCTTTTTGAAGAATAATGAACAGAAGATGGTTCCATATCCAAAATTCTTCGTCTGACCCTTCCGTATAGAGGTCAATTAACTCTTCATGTTAGTCAGAAGAGGTGTGTGCCAGTCAAACACTGTGGTAAGACATTCCACCGCCATGCTCATAGATACTCGTGACGCTTAATGCAGGGAAGCTGACCCATTTACATGTCCAATGGTAAATAGCAAAATACTCAAGGATAGACTTTCCACATGTTTGATTGGAATTTGACTCCAAGTGATAGTCATCCTACAAAAAATTGAAGTTTCAACAGTTAATTTATATGTTAAAAATTTAACTGGCGTACACGCAGGTTCCCTTCACACACAGTCGCCTATAGGGTCATTGTATAGATGGGTTACTCACATCTAACTCATGTGTACGCAGCGCTGAATTTTTGGGCATAGTTTCCCATGGTCAAAAATTTGAAAAAACTTTTAAAAACTATCATAAAGCATTACAAGTATGATTTGAGGATTACCTAGAGACTTTGGGATGATTTGAATGGTCCAATTGTTCAGAGGAAAGCTTTCTTAGTTTTGCTTCATAGCTCTTTGCTCCGAACATAAATGAAAAAACTATGAGTCCAAAAGTCATTATGTAACTTTGAAATTGCAAAATACTTTTTCAAAGATTGGTTTTTGTCTCATGGATTTTTTGACCTATAGGCTTGGATTGTCGAGAGTGTGTTATTTTTACAGGAAATTTTGGAGACTTCTTCAGGATGTTGTTTTCGTACCATGACCACTGATCTGTCATGGCAGGTATCGTTCTCTCGCTGTCATTTAGGTTTGGGAAAACCATTTTCCGTTGCATCTTGCATATTAGCCTCCATTCAACGATAAATTATTCGTAGGGTCAACCCCATCGTATCTTGGTGAGAAAACTTGATGGTTTATATGGGCTTGACCTAGGTTCGAAAGAATTATTTAGCCAAACAAAACCTACAGCTATTGGCACTTTCAGTAACACCCCGTGAAGCACGGACTGAGGTCTCACCCGAGGTAGCAGGGGAGGGTGTTGGAACCAGGTTTTCGCACCCTAGGGATGTCTGGGATGTGTTTTAGGGCTTGCGTGCTATTCTGCAACCTCGCGCTATGCTAGATCCATGCAGATCGGAATACCCTTATCGTGTTTATTACAGATTGAGTCACTTATTGCTGGTTTGTTCTAGTTAAAACAATCTTTAAGAAAACATTTATTATTTTTGGTTACCTCGCACATCAAGATTAACCTAGTTCACATGTATTCAACTGTAGCAAATACAAAAATCATAATAGTTTGTTTATTAGAAGAGAGTAAAATCGCAATCGACACAGAATTCAGAAGAAACTTATCTTCATTATCAATCTTCAACAATACACCCAGATCCACCCTGCGCACTAAGCTGCAGGGGTCCGCGCACACAGCTGCGGTATTTCCAAGCCTCTGTGCACACAGCTGCAGAGCCTCTACCTTCTACCCTCCTCCATTGACTCGGACTTAGAACTACTCATAGACTATTCACCCATTACATCATAGAACCAAAAATCCAAAATTGAACTGCCTTTCCCTCATAGAGCCTCGCTCTATTTATACTTTCCCTTGGCCCACGATCCCACCGCAAGCCGACTCTATTACTATTTCTTTACAATATTTTTGGGCGGACTACCCTTTGAATCAACCTCCTATAGCTCATGCTCCACACTTTCCATGGAGTCTTTTACCCTAATATTACCCAAAATTTTGGGCTTCACACCCCATACTCGTTCCGTGGGGCTTTCGCTACCCAACAATCCCCCAACACAATCATCATGACTCTTCCTGAGTCATTGAGCTGGTGAGTTGGTTAGGATACTCCGCTCTCACCCGAGAGACCTGAGTTCAAGTCCCAACAATGGAACCATTTGTTGGCTTACATGGCCTTGACCCAGGTTCGGAAGAATTATTTAGCCAAAAAAATCCTGCAGCTACTAGCCCTTTCAGCAACAACCCATGAAGCGTGGACTGAGGTCTCACCCGAGGTAGTAGGGGAGGGTGCTGGAACCAGGTTTCCACACCCTGAGGATGTGTTGGATGTTGTTTGGGGCTCGCGCATTGTTCTGCAACCTCGCGGTATGCTACATCCCCACATATCGGAATACCCTTATCATGTTTATTACAAATTGAATCACTTATTACTAGTTTGAACTAGTTAAAATGGTCTTTAAGAAAACATTTATTACTTTTGGTTACTTCGCACATCAAGATTAACCTACTTCACATGTATTCAACCGTAGCAAATGCAAAAATCATAATAGTTCATTTATCATAAGAGAGTAAAGTCACAATCAACACATAATTCAAAAGAAACTTATCTTTATTATCAATCTTCAACAATACATCCAGATCCACCTTACGCACTCAGCTGCAGGGGTCCGCGCACACAGCTGCGGTCTTTCCAGGCCTCTACGCACACAGCTGTAGAGCCTCTACCTTCTACCCTACTCCCTTGACTCCGACTTACCAATACTCATAGACTGTTCACCCATTACATCATAGAACCAAAAATTCAAAACTAAATTGCCTTTCCCTCATAGAGGCTCACTCTATTTATACTTTCCCTTAGCCCGCAATCCCACTGCAGGCTAACTCTATTACTATTTATTTACAATATTTTCAGGTGGACTACCCTTTGACTCAACCTCCTATAGCTCATGCTCCACACTTTCCACGGAGTCTTTTACCCTAATATTACCCAAAATTCCAGGCTTCGCATGCCATACTCATTCCGCGAGGCTTTCGCTACCCAACAAAACCATTTTCAATCACCATTTTTTTTAAAATCATGATTCAATGGTAGAGCCATCCTTTACATGGGAATCATAGTTAGATCCTCGCTAACATTGGTTGCCCTTGCTATTATACTGAGTAGGCTCAAGAGTCCTCTTTAGTCCCACCATGACTGATGTGTTGAAGACACATTCTCCTTTCTTCCGTGCTAATTTTTGGCCTTATACCCTAGAGGCTCCTTTGTGTTGAGTTGTACTACTACATTACATTTTGACTATTTGCACCTTTTGGCCTTGAGCAAGCTTTACCTGGACTCCTGTTTAATCCACTTATTTCACCATGTCTTCTGTAAAGTCAACCATGCAATCACTTAGCTTTTGCAACTTGGCACATCTTTTTACCCATGGAAAGGGCATCCCTTTGAGTGTCCTTGTCTAGTTTCGCCTCCCTGCATTGAACATAGCAGTGTTCCCCTCCCAGGAAGTTGATCATCTGTTTCTATGACACTTGTTCTTTCGACTGTACTATAGCATTCTCTTATTCATTTTCCAGCTTAAAGAAAAAGACAAAAAAAAAAATTATATATTCCAAAAATATTGGGAATGGAATTACATTTCCATATATTGTTGGCACCTAGAGTTAGTCATGTCACCCTTGGACAAAGAACTCAAAAGAAAGTCTCTCCTTCATTGGGGTGGGATTTAGTTTGACTTAGGAGCGGCTTAACCTTATTATTGAGTCAATACTCCTCTTATTGGTTACCTCTTCCAATCATATGGAGGGTTTTCTTATGCCTCTTGCATGACCAACTTATACATAGTTATCATATGCTGCCATATAGTCATCATTGAGTCTTGCTTTTGTTCAAGGAAAGTAAGCCTGAGTCAGCCTCTCTGTGGTGTCCCTTGACGTATTTTTCACTCGGCCATCCCTGCTTGTCAGTGTCATTTTTGTCATCACATCAGTTATATTAGTCCTTTGCTCATGCCATTTTAAGAAGGTCTCCATTGACTTCTTGCTAGCAGGTCTTGTCCTTATCAACTATGACAAATTGCTCTAAGGGCAGATCTAGAGCCACACCCTGGCCCTATTTTCATTATTGATAGGTCACCTTGTGCTCATCATCGATCAATATCATGGGTCTTTCATTGAGTGGTTTCCCTTGTGTTCGACATTAGCTTTCATTATGACATTGGGATTCGTGCAATGCCTTGGTTTCCATTTGACCCTATTGGTGGATTCCTTGCCTCTGTGTCATCTTTCATTATTGGTTGGTTTAGATGGTTTTTACCGTGCGCTAGGTACATCTTTCATACGCCAGAAACATGCTTCAGTTATGTTACTACATCTTTTTCATCTGATTCCTTCCATATTATTGGCCTATGGGTTACACTCACTCTAGATTGATGAAGGATGCCTTAATGCCTTCCTTCTAGTGTATATTTTCCTATTGAATACAACTCATTTTCTCTGGGGAAAAGATCTAGAGTCCAATTGGCAGTACCTTGGGGTTTACAGTCATCAATTGAAGATTCCTTCGCTACTGAAAGTGGGAAACCATCGTTGTCTCCTGACTGATAGATTCTTTCAAGTGTTCGACTTCAACTCATTCATTCACACTTGTTAGATTATACTGGGTACGTTGACTCTCATTATCATTATCAGTGAGTAGTGTCGTGTTTGTTAACGGTATACATCAATGACCATCAATCAAAAAATTTCTCACGTGGTCGACCTCAGATCATTCATTCCCATTGTGTAGAAATGTACCACGATGGTTGGTGAAGACCTCAGGTTACATCAACAAGTTCTGGTTCACTTGTTAGTTGCTCTTGTTGCTGATAGTTGACACCATCCACCTTATATGTTGCAGTTCTTGACAGTGACATCTTATATGTTGGCATCTGAGTTGTGATCTAATGTAAATTTATTCCATAATCTTCATTTGGTACTACTGGGATCAATTTTTGACATCAGTGATTAGCTTCATCCTTTAATGTCATTTATCATCTTCTTATATGTAATATTCAGACATGTACCTTTTCGATCACTATCAGATGATCCATTATGTACTTTCAGTTCCTTTATACTAGTATACATATTGGATTCACTTGTACTTTATATGCAGACATGCTTTACTTTCTTTGAGCATGGGTATGCCTGGCTCAGACAATAGTTTCTTTCTGATCCCTTTAGATGGCTTCACAGGCTAAATACTGATGAAGTCCTTCTTAGTGTTGGCATGATTCTTTCCATACACTTAATACATTTCATCTGACATGTACCCCTTCTGACCTCATATATTAGGAGGCATTCATTATAGCACCATTTACCACTATTTGTATATATGATGCTTTGTTTATGGCCTAGGGAAACCCCTCCTTCTATACTTGGTCCAAATATATAAAAAATAGTGTTTTATTCCCTGTACGCTACTTTTCCATAATCTAAAAGCATGTACACATGGGTCAGTCAATACCCAACTTGCGTATATGTATTAAAACACTTAAAAAATTAAATTTTCTTAATTTTTGGCGAAGTTCACAGGTTTTACTTGCTGATTACATCCTATTGCTTGTGGCCCAACTATTTCCCAACTAAAAAACTAATTGGGAGAGGTATAAATAGACCTCTATGGGGAGGCCTTGAGGAGGAGAAGAGATAGAGTTATTATACTGATATTATCTCTGATTGAGTCTGATGAATCCTTGTGCCTCATGCCTTCCCCAATCTTCAGGAAACCCTTGTTTCCTTGATTATAAATATCCTTCCTTTTTCTTGAGATATCATGCTGTTGGTGATGGAAGAATATTGTTGAAGGCTAGGATAGGATGAATCTGGAGGACAGTTCCGCTTGGAGCTAGAGAAATACCTAGGTGAATTCTCTCCATGTTATTTATAGCTTACTGAAATAAAAGAAATGTTGTCTTGTTTCTAAAATTAACTACGTCTATGCATCAAATTATGTTTTAATTCATATATGACTGTCATTTTGATGTATGATCAATCATTTGTTTATATGATATAAAGTCAATTTTGTGAATATGTTTTACTTCTATACTGCTATGTATGTTCAAATTGAATGATTTTCAGGTTAGAAGAGCATCGGGAGTTGCAGACCGTCTAAACCCTATGGGACCTACTCGAATGAAGTAAATATGGGTACGATCACTTTTACGTAGTTTGATAATATAAGAATCTTGCTTGAGCTATTCGAGTATTTCTTGTTGTAGTCTACTTTTGCTCTATTGGGTTTCTAACCCAAAGCCCTAGGGTGCTTTCACCTGAAACAATGGATGTTCATTTGGTTTATTATGAATAAGAATTTGGCAAAGGAAATAACTAAGGCTTTGGAAAGGCAAAGTGGAGTTTTTGGTAGATTTATTTATGAAAATAATGGAAATTAGGAGAAAAGGAAGGTGAAGGGTCACATGTTTCATGTGAGGAGGAAATTGAAGGAAAATACTAGAAACTGAGGAAAATAGAGGCCTAATTGATAAAAAGGCTTATGAGGATCAGCTAGTAACCTTTTTTCAGTTCAATTTTGTAGCTTTCTCATTATTCTCTCTCTCTCTCACTCTTGGACATAGAGTTTTCTTGGAGCACTTTGGCATTGGATCAAGAAAGGAAAAGAAGGAAAGAGGAAGGAAGGAGAAAGAAAGGAAGAGAAAGATCAAGCAGCTACAACAGAATTCTTTGCAAGTATCAATTTAAATGTGTTTTTTCCTTGCTAGATTTGGCATGCATGGTATTGCATATGGTTCTTTTTCTATTATGGCATGGTTTTTTCTAGGTGTGACAATATTTTCAACCTAGACTTTCCATTTCCGAATAGCCATGGTGTGATGGGCTTCTCATGTTTTGGTTGAGCTGGATTGTTGAATGGATTCAAAGCTGAGTGAGGTGGATCTCTGAAAGGTAGAAAACATGGTGTAGTAACCCCTGACTAAATGGTGGGTTGTGGTAAAGCCATATTTTGTGTTGCCTCAGTGGGCATAGGAATCCTCGACTAGTGAATGGTGGAATATAAGGTAAATCCTAGAGGTGGGTTCTCTCCTTCAAAACTAGTAACCTTGGGATGGGATATGCGGTAAAGCATGGAGAGTGGATATCGTTTTAGGGCCTAGTGATCCGATGTGGATTACGGTAAACACTGAGAGACTAGGAGATAGGAAAATTCCTCAGGGTGTAGGTGGAGAAATCTGGTGGCATCCATTCTTGTTTGGCCTAGTGATCTGGTGGATATCATGGTAAAGTTGGTTATTACATGTTTATTGTGTTGGCCTAGTGATCTGGGATGGATTATGGTAAATCTTGGTTTCTATTCATGAGGGTGAGGTGGTTTAGCCTTGGGATGCACTCGTTGGTTCTTTTGGTTTCAGTCCCACATTCATGCTTGGAATATGGCACGAGGGAGAATGAATGAAGAGAGATTTGGCTAATCCATTCTATGGCAAGGTGGAACATGGTAATCACATCCTCGGTTGGATTTTTCATTTATTAATAAGAGGTTCTATCCATGGTATCTTATGTATAAATGTATTGGTTTATATGTGGATTTTATGGCCGATATATCCTTGATATTTCTGTTGTTATTATGTTGGTTATAAGCATGTATTATGGAAGTGATGATGTATGGATTTCCTTATGTTTTGAGTTGTAAATGAGTGAAAAATGTATCTATGACCTAATAGATGATAATGCAACTAATGATATAAGGGAAAAATGCTTCTTAGTGATTCTCAGATAAGTATGATACCCCTATGCTTAAATATGTTGTTTACACCTGTAGATTACATATTTGTGATATGGTTGAAGAAATTTCTGTCATGGATAGTAGGGGTATAGTCAATCCTTTGTTCAAGTAATTACATTTGTATTATCATTACCTTGTTATATTTTTTTTATGAAGGTGTCATTTAATTATGGGCAGTGACCTGGGATTTGGGCCTGAGAAAGTGGATTGAATCCCATGGATGCTAGCATACCACGAAGAAAACTAGCCCATGGATGCTAGCATGCCATTCTATGGGAGCTTCGATAGCCCTCTGGACACAGGCATGCCCATATCATGGGAGATTTTGGGAGTTTAATGGTCTAAAACTTTAGTGGGACCAAGGGGTTGGATATCTAAGAGGTTGGGATGGTCCCTCGTAGTTTTTTATTGATGTGGAAGGTATGTATGGTGTCTTTCCATTGATTCCACTTCCTTAAGGTCATCTAGGAGGTTGAAACCAATAATAGTAGCCTCTCATCACATGTTTATCCTAGTTGGCTTGTCACTTGGGTAGATGTGGGGGGAGGGTGTTATAATTCTGTAATGAGGAAACATTCACAAGAATAGAAAATTCCCAAGGAAATTAAATTAAAACAACATAGGAAACTAGTAAAGGTTGATATATCTCATCTTCGTGTTTATGCGTGTACATGAATATATCATAAAACCTCCATAAACCAATTGATATATATTTCATGGATGACTTATGGAAACAAAATATCAAACATGGGAACATTCCCTTCATATACAAAATATTCCACAACTATAGGCATTTATATCAGGATTGTCCATCGTTAAAGTAGAATGACCCTCCTGAATAAATACTAACCCCATCAAATTATGGGTTCATGGTTGTATATAGAGGATGTTGGAACCCTAAGCAGCCCCTACCTTGTGATAACTCAAAAAAAAATGAAGTTTCTTATGAATATATTTGATCGACTATTGAGATCAGATTTGGATAATAAACCTACCATAGATAAAAGAAATGGATGTGGAAATAAAAGATACCATATTCATCAAATTCAACACGACATCACTCTAAAGAAGCCCCTATAGTGTATACACCAACTATCCCTATGCCTCATGAATATATGCCACTAATTGATCCTCCACACCACTTTTCCCACAATCATTATCCATGTAGTACCAAAGGGAGCTTATTTGTCACCAGACTAGGTGGAGGACATGGAATTGGACCTGCATACTTTCAATCTACCATAAATATATAAAGTTTGGAAATTTAAGGATCCATTTACTTTCAAAGAACACCAACTTTGTTTGCAAGGAAAATCATATATGAAAATATCATTCAGTTGTAATAGATTTCGAGGGACACTAAGGAGGAATAGTGATATTATGGAATGAAGAAGAGGAAAATTGATAAATGTGTTTGTGACACTCTAAGTACTGGAAATATAGGTCCATATTGTTGGCTCAGGAGAGAAATGTCATCTTTAAAATGGATATGGTACGAATATCCCATATGAAAAAGAAAGGTTTCTTTTTGTTAGATCTAAGACTTTTGTGATACATAATTTAGAGAGCAGTCTTCCAGATTAATCACATTGAAAGTATTGGGTCGACGTTTTGAACCAACTAATGTGGTTCATCCTCGAGACAAGGTGAGAAATCAATCAATCTGAGAGAATAAATAGCATGGATGCATCATTGTTCAGGGTTCGCTGCTCAGAATTGGCCGTTGGTGAAATAAAATTATTTAGTTAGAAACTAGCTGTTATGTAGTAAATAATTATTTATTATGGAATTAGTTGCAATTTATTAATTAAATAATAATATAATTTAATAAAATAATATTAAAAGCAAGGGTTAACCAGGTCAATGAGAATTAGGAAGAAACCTAGTTGTTGTAATAAATAATTAATTTATATATTAATAAAATTAGGTAAAAACTAGTTGTTGTGTAATGAATAAATTAGTTGTAGATAATGAAAATTAATATATCAATTCAAATAATATTCAAGAATAATATATAATTTTATTAGTTAGAGATGGTTATGATATAAAATAGGTTCTTAATATTAATGATTTATATAATAATATTAGGTTAATAA
This sequence comes from Pinus tabuliformis, assembly GCA_031772625.1. Taxonomy (NCBI): domain Eukaryota; kingdom Viridiplantae; phylum Streptophyta; class Pinopsida; order Pinales; family Pinaceae; genus Pinus; species Pinus tabuliformis. The sequence goes on along the minus strand of CM062820.1, from coordinate 1,410,279,390 downwards.
TCTATATCTAAAATCCTATGAACTAAGCTAATTATTTCAAATATTTCTTCTAAGAATATTCGGTTAAAACTAGCCGTTATAATAATTAATTAATTTATATATTAGGTAAAAACTAGTTGTTATGTAATGAATTAGTTGTTATGAAATAAATTAGTTGTAGATAATAAAAATTAATATATCTCTATAATTTTATTAGTTAGAGATTGATGATTATGATATAAAATAGGTTCCTAATATTAATGATTTAAATTATAATATTAGGTTAATAATCAATATTTAAACCTCTATGACCTAAGCTAATTGTTTAAAATATTTCTTTTAAGAATATTTGGTTAAAACCTATATTTGAATTAGGTATATTCTAAAACCTCAAAATTAAGAACTAAAATTATATCAAAACTCTAATAGGGATTATAAGCTGGAGGAAAGCACAAAAAGAAGGAGAACAAAAAAAAAAAAAATGGGCAAGAAAACACCGAAAGGGGGAGGAGAGGGTGGAAGAGTTAAGAGGTGAGAGTTGGGATTTGGCTTTTATTTAATTTCCAGCCATCATCCCTATTAAGGGTTTTGGCATGCCTCTCAATCTCAATCACTTCCCTGAGCTTCATGTGGTCGAACTGACCAATCTTAGAAATGACCTTAGATTTATTCAATGCAAACATGGTGCTTAGATTTCTTAGCATGTTCCACAAGGGTTGATGTGTGGGAACGATTGTATCTGATGCCAGCCACATGCTTACTAATCATCTGCTTGATGGATCTTCCAGTTTCTCCAATGTAGGGGATACCACAAGAGTAAGGAATAAGGTAGACCCCTTTTGATTCCATTAGGTCAATAGGGTCCTTAACTGACATAAGAGAATTTTTAATGGTATGGAGAGGTTTGAAGGAGGAAGAGACATTAGTCTTCTTAAGATGTGGGCAATCCTATATGTGGTGTTATAGACATATTTGGGCACTGCAACCCCAATCATATATGTCGATAAACCAAGGGCTCTTAAACCCCTAAAAGTGTTGTTTCAAGCCATAAAAGATCAAGGTCAACTGATTACGTCATTTCCCAGAAGTTCTCCCTGAAAAACCACTCAAAATTGGTCAAAACGGGACCATACAGACTGCTCTTTGGTGAAGGTGTGATGCATCTCACCTTTTACACACAGGGGGTGCGATGCACACTAAAAAGTCCTTCTGTAGGGTGCGATGAGTGAGAGTAGACAAATGGCAGACGTAGTTTGCTATGTGGAAACTCAGAGAATCTTCTAGAAATTGCTCATATAACACTTGCCTCTCTGAATTCGCCCAAGAATGAGTATGTTGGGTTGTATTATATTCTTTCGACGTAGTTAAACAGGGGGTTTGAGGGGTCCGGGGTAGCACCACACAAAATTTTGGTTTTGGACCCTACGTTAGGTTGGGCGGACCCACCTATGGTTTTGTGCATGATTTTCGCACATGTTTTTTGGACGCGATGGTTTTTGGTCCATGGTATTGGATGCTTCAGAATGTATAAATATGTATTATAACATTGAAAGGAACATAACGAAAAATCAAGCTGGTAGTCCTGATTTTGGGATCCAGGGGAAAATCACTATGTATATGTGTTTTATGTGTTCTGCTCTTGCATTATTTATTTTTTGTGTTTTAGAATTCATATGCAGGTAATTTCTATATGGGTTTAAAACCTACAGAGTAAAAGATCATGAAATATCGAAGTGGAACCAAGAACTATCAGTGAAATGACACTAATCAAAAACCTAGAAGCTGACTCACCCCTCTACAAATATCTATAAATGGATCCCTCATCCCAGAGATCCAGAGGCTAGAATTTTGTAATTTGTAAGGAAGTGTTGTTGGTTTATCTTTGAGACATTGTATTGTTGGGTGATCTTGCTTTTCATGAGGTGAAGAGGGCTTTCATGCTATGAGGATGACACTCGATCAGACAGCTGGGTTGTAATCCTCTCTTCTACTTCTACTATCAATAAATTTATTTGAGTTTTCCTCCATATACTTGTGTACTTGTAAATCTTGTATTTGTGAATGCAATTGTATCGTTAATGTACTACTGATTCTGCATTGTTTATGGTATTATAGATCTCTATGCTTTGATGGTATTTTGCTGCTTTGCCTCTACAAGTGTTCTTTCAAGTGGGACAAGTGAGAAAGGAGTGGCAAGCTCTATCAAAGGAGAGAGGAAACAAGCAAGGAGCCAAACGAAGGATTGAGGTTGGTGCTCTCTGCTTCTCTCTTATCTATCATCCATAAAGGAAAACACAAGTTACTTTGAATTTTTTGTTTCTAAGATAGCTACCCATCTTAGTCAGACTTGCAGATCAAATAGTGACAATAGTTTTTCCGGAAACAAAATCGTGACCACAGTGGGAGCGAATAGTTTGTTTGTTTGTTATTGTTGTTTTCTTTATAAACTATAGATGGAGCCTGAAGTTAATTCAGGTAGCCTTCGAACTACACTTGCGATGTGAGTGCAAAGTTGATCAACATTGCTTCAGCCAATCTCTGGGTTGGTTTATGAATTGAACATATGACTTGCAAACATCCTAAGTGCCCTGGTGGTAGCTCAATAACCTCATAAGATCATACCCCTATACTTTGTGTTTGTTGTCTGTTATAGACATTTTTGTGCCTTACAACTTTGAGCATGAAATGTCCATAAACCAAGGGATCCAAAGTCCCTAAATGTGTTGTTCCTACCCCTAGAGGAACAAGGCCAGCAAACCACAACAATTCACAGAAGTTCTCCACCAGAAACTGCTGAAAAACAGTCAAATCAGGATCATTTCAGTGGCTCCACTGGCCACCTGCGTTGCAAAGCACCCCAGTACACTAGCTAGGTCCGTTGCAACGCACACAGATGCACTACCAGGGTGCGCTGAGTGGGAAATGACAAATGGCAATGCCATTCCGCGAGGTGTAAAGACTATGGAAGCTTCGAGAATCTTCCTCCATGACACTTGCCTCACTGAGTTTGACTAAGTGATGAGTAAGAGGCTCTTAGTCTCCAAGTGGAAGCAAGAACTGACAGAGAGAGAGGACACTAGTCAGATCACAAGCTGACTCATCCCCTCTCCAAATATCTATATATGGATCCCTCATCCAAGAGATCCGAAGGTTGGAATTTTGATATTGCAAAGAATTGCTGCTGGTTTGAGATTGAGATCATTGGGTGCTTTATTCTTTGAAGGGAGGTGAAGAAGGGATTTCATTTGCTGGGAGGTAGATGCTGGATTGGAACTCACTTGGTTGTATCTCCTCCTGAACCTTGTTATTTCATCAATAAAACTATTTGAGTTTCTCCTACATGCTGATGTGTCTTTGATGTATGATTTCATTAGTATGTTTAGCTTATTTCTAATCCTGAGCTAGTTATGAATATGAATCTATGTCTTTGTGTAGTTTTCCCCTTTTGTGATCTTGCAGGAACTTGGTGAAGCTGGGTGAGCGAGAAGGCAAGTAGCTGGGAGCTCTCAAAGAGAAGAGAAACCGGATCAAAGGACAAACGGAAGACACCGGTTAGTCCATCCCATCTCTCTTCATTCTTAATTCATAAAGGAAGAATACTAGAATAGTTGTTTCTGTTTGTTGCTAAGGCACTATCACACCTTAGGTGGATAGGGTCGTCCTGCATAGGCACTTTTCCCCACAACACTGTCTATCATAACTTAGCTAAAATAATTGAGATTAGCTGTAGATTTTGAGCAAAAACCAAGCTAAGTTTCATTCTGTGTTCCATCACACTATCTCTCATTGGCAGTCTAGATGAATCGCACCTCCCATGTGCTGCAGGTCAAATGCATCCCTATTTCCTTTAAGGACAGGTGCGATGATTGAATGAGATTGTTTCCCTCTCAGGAATTTGGTTTTTTCTTCATTGTTTTCAGCTCTATTCAGTAGTTTTGCTACCTATGATTAGTATATCATTGTTGAAACCCTCTTCCTTTACATTATTTAGCCTCCACCGATCAGGAATTGTGAATTTTTTTAATGTATTTTTCATCATTTACAATCCTCCTTTGCAAATAGTAGCTTAATCAAATTGTCGTCTTTTGATTCAAAAGTGTTGCAACTGTCATTGTAGTATAAAAGAAGAGTGTCGTAAAGTCTTCCTCTTCTAGATATTTGATTTTACGTTTTCCATGGTATTTTATTTGAATTTTCAATATTTGAAGTGTCGAAAGCAGTTTTCCATTCGAAATTGAAAGTGTCATCTTAGTCTTCCTTTCATTTTGAAAAGAAATTGCTAAAGTGTCGCTTTGAAGAAAAGTAGTTCAGATCTGTACTTAGTTTTCTTTCTGGAATTCTCACATTAAGGAAATGGAAAAAACAAATACATGCATGTGCATTTGCATTTAGACTGCATGCAAAAATTGATTTAGGAAAGTGCATTTAGTGTGTGCTCTCTGCTCTCTGTTGAAAGAATCATACTCTTCTTTCCTTAGTAGCTAATATTTTCATTGCTGAAAGAAAACAAACGAATGTTTATCATTTTAGATTGCATATTTAGGAATTTTACATCTACATCACACGGTGAACCTTGAAAGGCTAACTCCTTAAGAAAGATCAACTATAAAATAAACCTCAATGAACATAAAAATGCTTTGGAACCTAACGCAAAACATCTAGAAGTATAGGCTAGAGACGTATTCTGGCGTCGTGAAGCCTAGTAACTATCATTTTCATTGTAGGTTGGGTGATTCCTCCTCTTTGATATGAAAAGTGCCAGTACAGACTTGTGCTCCCCGTACCATCGGGTATATATTGGGAGACCACAATAGGCTGATATCCTTTATCCTTAGGAAGCCGTGTCTGCCACCCTATCAATCACAATGCACTGAACACAACATTCAGGAAGATTGACTGCCATACGTAAAGTCCTAGGTAATTTCTATTTAATTTACCACCAAGGTGTATATTGCAATTTTGCGATTGGTTTGGTAATCCCTTTGTCTAGATTTCCAAAGTAGTCACTTTCGTTCCTTTTTTACTCCTTAAAAAAATGGGTCCATCTGAGCACTTGTCACCTCAGGGTCATTAAAAAATCGAAGGCGACTAGAGTTACCTTTAGCTTTTTCTCAACTCCTTAAAATTGAAAAAGCAAGTTGTGTCAAAGTGTCATAAAATTTATTTAATTCAGAATAACATCCTTGTTCCCTCATTGATCTTAGGTTAAGGTAATTGAGTCCACCAATCAAGGATTTTCCCTTGGGGGGAATCTTAGTTCTTTCTCTTCTTGGGGAGATATTGGTGCTCCATACATGGCTACATTGTCCCTTCCAAGAATCACAATTGGCCTACCGGTATGGCTATTCTCAACCTCTGTCGTTCAAAACACCATAATTCCTCGGCAATCAAATCAGTAATCAGATGATACTGGAGTTTCTCCCTCAACTTCTACTTCGTTTGTTTCTCCCTCTCCTTATTCCTCTTCGCTTGCTGAAGCTAGTGATACTAAAAGCCATGTAACTAAGAAGGAGAAGAAAGGAAAGGAGAAGAAGAAGAAGAAGCCATTCAAGAAAGGGGGCAACCATGCATCATCCAGTGAAAATCTGCACACCGCACCTTCCAAACCCAAATCTCCATGCATAATTTGCAAAGGAAACCACTTTCATTGAGATTTCCCTTACATTCCGTGGATCTTGAGAGATTGGTCTCCCCACTTGCACCATCGGGTGTCATCAACCTTTGTCGATCATGTTGAGAGTACACCATCGACTAGTGGATGTGAAGTCAATGGACAAAAAGGAAGATCTAGATTTCCTTGTAGATTGTGTGAAGGCGATCATGCCCTCCACTGTTGCCCTTTTCTAGATGAAGCTAAGAGTGTCTTGGATAATCATCCTGCTTCACCGCAGCGACTTCCGCCTGGATACAAGAAACTCTTGCCAAGTCCATCACTAGTTGAAAATCCGACTGACATACCTCTATTGTAACTCAAAACGCCTATCAATGAAGACAAACCCTCTGAATCCACACAAGACCAAAGTCAACAAGCCAAGACGGCAATCGACCTAGTCTTGCCTTCAGAAGGTCCACCTTCAGATGATATAGTCTCCAAAGAGAATGGGAACGACACAGTTCAAATTCTTTTTGTTAACACAGGGTCTGATGAACATGGGAGCAATCTACCCGTTCCTTTACCAAAAGACGGAAGTTCCCCATTTCAAGAGATTCATCCGGCCATTTATTCTGTCCCTCCTCGAAGCAATCTAGTCATTTCCTTTGATTGGAATCTACTAGCGGGACCCCACCTTACATATAATGTGCCATTCAAAATCATAGTACAAGTTTACAGAATGATCATGGCTGGCACTATCATAGATGAAGCGGCTTCCGTGAGTATCCTTTCCTCAACTACTTGGAAAGTGCTTGGTTTGCCATCGCTTCTAACTGAGAATCAAAATTTGTCAGGCTTCAATAAAGGAACCAGTCAACTGTTAGGAATCCTTCCAAATGTGCCTATAACTTTGCGAACGAAAAACATTCACCTGAATGTGATGGTAGTCCAAGGGCCGCTAGATTATAATCTACTCCTTGGGCGTGACTACATTTACAACATGGGAGCTATTGTTTCCTCACTCCTTCGAGATATGTGTTTCCCACATGAAGGCAGAATGGTATAGCTTGTTGACCAGCTTTCATTTCCCAGTTCAAACATGGCTACGAGTCAAACACCATCCATAAGTTGTCTCTTTACATAAGGAATGTCTCTTCAACCTCCAGTTCATCCACCTAATTACCACGAGTGTGGTGAATGTGACGAAGCTTAGGGGGCATGCACCCTAGTCTGCTTTGGTAGACGAACCCAGATGAAAAGATAGCTTTCCTCGTAGGTTATATGATTGGTCTAAAATTCCATTTCCATGTAGGAAATGGGATAAATCTAAAACAAGATCTCCTCATTGTAGGATATATGATTGGTCTGAAACGCCATTTCCATATAGGATGTGGGATCAGTCTGAAACATGATCTCCTCAAAGGTTATGTGACTGGAAGTGTCGACCCATACCATTCACCTTTGTCCATTTCGACGGACAAAACCATGGAAGTGTTTTGTCTGCTCCATGGATGAAACAATCTTGCTTAAATGCAAGGACTTCCATATGGTAACCTGGAAACTCTACTTTTCTTTACACTTGGGGGCATGCAAACCTTTTTTACACAAGTGAAAACAAACCAGTGTAACTCTAACCTTGTAGTATTTTACTAACTTCAACTGATTAGGTTATTTGATTGGTCTAATCCACCATTCACCTTTGTTAGCGGCCTCGGCAAAGCAAAGGAAATGTTTTGTAGGAAACTATCCTACCTAATCTTAGTAGTTCATTAACCACTAGTGTAGTTAGTTCTCTAGTTGGTCGTTTCTAGCCTGCATACAAAAGGCAATGAGCAAAGTTTCGCATGGGGCAAGCTCACTAAAAAATGAACCTACTAAATAAGAGACATCTTTAAAATATGACTGGCACGAGCAGTGCTTCCGCAGGGTTCAAGCTCGTTAAAAAATAAACTCGCCACTGAGCATAGCTTCTAAATATTCAAGCTCATTAAAACATGAATCCACTCTCGGTAAATAACCTTTGTGATCACATTGCTTTCAACCTTTTGAGCCTTGGTCATGTTCTTACTGTCACCTCCACTCTTTTAGCCGATCATACACCTCCACATGATTTTTTAACCTTTTGAGGAACAGTTGCGATGAGTGATTCTATTAGCCACCCTCGTTACACTGCCATGTTTGAGATATTCCAAACTTACCTGGAACCAGTTGCTACCTAGATACATCACTCGTACCTCAAAAAATGAGTCTCTTCAAAGATTTTTTTAGACTCGTAAAATTTGAAAAGATTGTCGAGCTACTGGCCTTTCCAACTCATTAAAGTAAAGGAAAGCACCATCTCTCCTCTATATTTTAATCTTTTTGGACCTGGGGGATCATTACAAAAAAAGATCGAGCGTCGTCTTGTTCAACTCGCTAAAACTATCAAAAATTCATCCCTTTCGTATTATTTTATACTTTTTCGGACTTAAGGGATTATAACACGAAAAAATACTTCTGGAGTTTCCTTTCCGTCTCTTTTATAACTCTGTAAACATGAAAAGGAACAAGTTGTCTTTGTCGTTAAACTCATTAAAACAATAGCGACAAACTTGTCCATCCGGACAAGAGTGAGTTTCACTGTCGCTAGGCTCGCTAAAACATAGTGACAGGTTTGCCCAAAGGGAAAATTATAGAACAAGCATATGTTATCCTCCTAAAGCTTGAAAAAAATAAAAAGGTACTAGTCAGCAATGACTGGGGTAAAAGGGAAGAAAACTTGAAAAACTTCATTGGTAGCAGGTCGCTCTTGAACATGACACTTTCACTCCATCACCATGATTGAGTTGGGTTGGGTTATTCCGTTTACCATCACCATTGGTCCTCCATACCATCCATGGGGTTAACACTACCGATCCATCACACTGTCACTGATATGTTCAAGAGAAGTCACTCAAAGAATTCACCAACCCGGCTAACACCTCATCCACTGCAATACCTTCACTCTCCATGTTTCATGACTGCCACTCCTGAACTTTGTATCATCGGATCGTTTTCACCTACAGAAAATCATTTGCTTCATCTTGTGTCGTAGATGTGGGATTCATTAAGGCACTCCTACCACAAGTCACTTGTTCACATCAGTTCATTATCCAAGAAGTTGACTTAGGAACAACCCTTTCAGTACTTTGAAGCTTGCATGCCTTAATGACAAGTTTCTCACTTCTAGCGACAGGTTTACATCAATGGCTTTCGACCGAAAGATTTTATGTGGTGTTCAACATCAGATCCTATATTCACACCACATGAATTGTACTATAGTACCTTGAGGGTCATTATCATTATCAGTGATACCTCTCGCGGCTATTAACATCTTACATCATTGGCTGGTAATGAGGCGATGTCTTTCCATGTTTGACTCCATGACATATTTTCACATGGATCGACTTGTACATCGGGCAAAGATTGAACGAGTTTGAAGACCCTGGATCTAGTTTCATCCATCCGGGCTGTGATATATTTAGGAAAATAAAACCATCAAATGTGCTCCATAGCTGCACAGATGATCATCCAATCTAAGGGATGATGGCTCTACAAGAATCATCAGTCTGCCACATAGACAGTTGTCTATCCTATGTACATGAAAATGAATTTATAAAGCTGACCATGGGAACGTCCACCTCATCTAGATCATGAAAATAATATGAACATAATGTATTGTATTATATTTTATACAGGTCACCTTCTAGTTCGAAAAACCTCGGATCCTCATGATAAAGCATTTCACTTGACATCAGAAGATTTACGACCTCATGCTTTAGGGCGCAACTATTATAGACATATTTGGGAACTGCAAGTCCAATCACATATGTCAATAAACCAAGGGCTCTTAAACCCTTAAAAGTGTTGTTTCAAACCCTAAAAGAGCAAGGTCAACTGATTACATCATTTCCCAGAAGTTCTCTCTGAAAAATCACTCAGAACTAGTCAAAACTAGACCATACAGACTGCTCCTTGGTCAAGGTGTGATGCATATCACCTGTTACATACAGGGGGTATGATGCATACTGTAAAGTCCTTCTGTAGGGTGTGATGAGCGAGAGTAGACAAATGGCAAAGGTAGTTTTCTAGGTGGAAACTCAGAGAATCTTCTAGAAATTGCTCATATGACACTTGCCTCTCTAAATTCACCAAGGGATGAGTAAGAGATCATGAAATATCCAAGTGGAACCAAGAAATATCAATGAAATGACACTAATCAAAAACCTAGAAGCTGATTCACCCCTCTGCAAATATCTATAAATGGATCCCTCATCATAGAGATCCAGAGGCTAGAATTTTGTAATTTGTAAGGAAGTGTTGTTGGTTTCTCTTTCAGACATTGTATTGTTGGGTGATCTTGCTTTTCATGAGGTGAAGAGGGCTTTCGTGCTGGGAGGATGATGCTAGATCAGACAGCTGGGTTGTAATCCTCTCTTCTACTTCTACTATCAATAAGGTTATTTGAGTTTTCCTCCATATACTTGTGTACTTGTAAATCTTGTATCTGTGAATGCAATTGTATGGTTAATGTACTTCTGATTCTGCATTGTTTATGGTATTATAGATCTCTATGCTTTAATGGTATTTTTCTGCTTTGCCTCTATAGGTGTTCTTTCAAGCGAGACAAGTGAGAAAGGAGTGGCAAGCTCTATCAAAGGAGAGAGGAAACAAGCAAGGAGCCAAACGAAGGATTGAGGTTCGTGCTCTATGCTTCTCTCTTATATATCATCCATAAAGGAAAACACAAGTTACTTTGGATTGTTTGTTTCTAAGATAGCTACCCATCTTAGTGGGACTAGCAGATCAAATAGCGACACCAGTTTTCCAGGAAACATGTGATTCCTTGGTTATACGGGAGATGAACCTTAGAGATAGGATCAGAAAGGGTGGGTTTAATCTTCGGTTCTTTTCTATATTTGCGAAAGGACTTAAGGCTATGGAATTTTCTATACCCATTATTTTCAAAAACCTCAAGAAAGATGACATTTCTCTTGATCAATGCGGTCATCATCAGAGATTCTGAGAGCACAGGTGGTGAGAGTGATGAGAACCCCAAATTTCTGAGCAAGGAAATGATGATAATAGGCATGGAGGTACTGTTCTGTGTGAGTCTTCTTTCAAAAAACCTGGTGACAGATGTAACCATCCTCCCTCCTAGAAAGGAGGATGTCAAGAAAGGGAAGGTGACCATTCTCCTCAACTTCCATGGTGAACTTGATGGAATCTGATTGATAATTTAGATGGTTGAGAAACAAATCTAGTTTCTCTCATCCATGAGGCCAGATGACACAAGTGTCATCGATGAACCTCTTCCATTTTTTAGGATGGTATTTGGCAGAAGCAAGAGCCTTGGTCTCAAAATATTCCATAAACAAGTTTGATACAATGGGGGAGAGAGGGGAGCCCATCGCAACACTGCAAGTTTGTTCATAGAATTCACCCTAGAAACTAAAGAAAGTGGAGGTGAGGTGAAGGCCAACTAACTTGGTAGTGTCTTTATCAGTGATATGATTAATGATATCAGTGGATTCTTGGATGGGGATTTTGGTGTATAAAGAGACGACATCAAAGCTCACTAGTAAATCACCAAGATCTAGCTTGATATATTTCCACTCTTGAATAAAGGAGGCAGAGTCTTTCACAAAAGAATCAATGCGGCCAACAAGAGGTTTGAGCTTCTGAGCAAGGAATTTGGCAAGAGGGTAGGTTGGTCTACTTATGGTATTAACGATAGGTCTCAAGGGAGCACCAGATTTATGAATCTTTGGAAGACCATAGATTCTAGGGGTAAGGGGGTTGCTCTTGATGAGAATTCTCGATAGGGGATTGAGAGATGGATCTGCTTTGATCGTAGAAGCAACCTCTTTGGAAATGGACTTAAGGGGATTTTTATTGAGCTTGATGTAGCTCCGACTATTAGAAAGATGATCCACCATTTTGTGGACATAATAAGATTTGTCAAGAATGACAACAACTCCACCTTTGTCTGCCCTAAGGACGACAATGTCAAGTTCATCCCTTAGGGACTTAAGGGCCAGAAACTCAGCCTTGCTAAGGTTTTTATTAGGAAGTTTAGCCTTCCTAAGAACAACTGTGGAATCAATCACCTAGACTACCAAAACAATCTCCCCATATCCATGAATTTTCAGAGGATATTTTAACCTAATTAAGTCCTAGGATGTGAAGGAAGGGGGAATTTCATGAATGGATATGGATATTTATTTGTTCCAAGAAACCATAGAATCCCTAAGACTCATTAACATAGAAACCATCAATGGGGTTTATACTTGGAATAATAGGTATGGGGACCGTCAACAAATTTCTTTCAAGCAAGATGGATTCCTTATTTTGGAGACTATTATGTCTTCTTATATATTTATTGAAGCATCTATCCTCCCCAACCATGAAAAAAATGATGGAGAAATCTAGATCTAAAGGCTTTCCCTTGTAATCGACCATTCCAATTTGAGAATTTTTGTCTTAGACATATAGAGTTCTTCAAAAATTCAAAAATGGTGGGACAATATAGGGAACATCAAACACTCAACAATTTTTTCTCAATATAAAAATATAAAACACATCAGATGCAAATTAAAAGGATGGAATAAATAAAGGTTTCACGATATATTAGAAGAGAAACATAACTGAGAGCTTCAAATATAGACATACGATATGAGGCTATAGTTAATGGTCATACAAAGGACCTAATTAAGGTGGAGGAAGAGCCTTTCTAGGAAATATAAGTGTGTAGGAAGGAGGAGGAAATATTGTTAAAAAATTCCATATTCGGTGGATGAAAAAAAGGAGAAAATAACACAACCTTTTTTCATAAATCTATTTTACAACATAAACATCACAATCAAATTTCTTCTCTAACAGGAATAGATGGCCACAAGAACAAATGAGATTTAATATGATGATGTCATCCCCAAGGATAAATATTTTTTGAGGGAAACATATAAGAAAACTAGTTTTATTAACAATATTTTCATCTTATCTCCTTATATGTTTAGTAAAATGTAAAGTGTAGACAACTGTTGGATGTGGAATTAAATTCCACATCCAATGAGTACCCACTCTAAATAATTTTGACTAGACACAAACCAAATTTGGTTTGGTTCTACTGAAAAGTATGTAGAGTGGGTACTCATTGAATTTGGATTTTAATTCCACATCTAGAAAGTTTTTACATTTGGGATTTTAGTAAACCTATAAGGAGATAGGCTGGAAATACTATAAAAAAACAATATAGTTTTCTTCCTTTTCTTTTAAAAACCCATAACTCTCATTATATTATTTTAACTATTATTTTATTATTTTTCTTAGGATACCTATTTTAGACCTCAATGTTTCCCTAATTATTTTTCTAAAAAAACATGTGAAATGGAGACACGTGGAGATATCAATTCGTTCATTCTTCCTATTTTTGAGTTTAACATTAATTCATTAAAGGTTCAGAATACCACTATCCAAAGTGATCTCCATCTTCTCTTATGTTCTTTGTATGATCAATTTCCCTCTCCAATAATAGGAAATGGATTCTAGACTTATTACCTCATCTATAGGATATGGTATCAATTTATCTCCTCAAGATACAATGTCTTATAAACTCCTTAGTGTATGGAAATTCTCTATCATGGGATTTTTGGCCTTAACCTAATGGTTGAGAATATTTAAAGGTCTATTCCTATTAGAATAATTATCCTCTTTCTTCTAAAAATATTTGGTTTCCTATTACACACCTTGATACCTTGAAATCTATTTGGTTCCATTAGTATCAATTGGGTAGGATCCTCAACCTAGTTAATGACTTATTTTCTAGTTTCATTTTTTATGTCAAGAGTTTTAGCTATGTCATCACCTTTGATTTCCTCACTATTTTTGTATTTAGTTAATCCCTAAACAATATTTTCACCAACAAATGGGTTTTCATTCACTGTTGGAGTGCTTGTATTCACAACCTATTCCTCTTCTTATGGTAAGTCCATAACATTCTATTTCTATGTAGGTTCAAGAATCATAACACACTACCTATCCTTCTTGCATGAGAACTCCACCAGGTCCTCTCTTGCAAGCATATGTACACAATACAAACTCCTTATCTCAATCAGGAATCTTTAGCATTGGTGCATGATGTAGGAGCATTCAACCCAAGGAAAATCATTGTAAATTAGTAGACATAGGGGGCTCATGTATTTTAAGGAATTCAGATTCCTAAGTGGTGAATTAATGTAGTATTTAGACTTTTGAGTGCATAGAACAGGAATTAATTAGGTAATCTGAGATATCTTGTAAATGCTCTCGAATAAAGGAGAACATGAGTGGTTAGTAATGACAAAAGAGTTAGAAGTCAATTATAACTCTTAAAGCAGTTCATGATTCGAGGAGCTAGATAGAGTTCTTAGGAATTAAATGAAGTTAGAAGTGGACATAGAGGATAGAGGATATTTAGGAGTCAGTTCAGTAGATTTAGGATTTGAACCAGAATTAGTTCAACAAAGCTTTCTGGTATAAATGTAAGCCTACGGGCAGAGTGAAGGGAGGAGGCCACATATATTGAAGATCAGGCCTGTGAGAGATAGAGATCTCATCCTATAATCATTGTGTATATTTATAAATACAGAGGTTAATTTCAAAACCTGTATAAGTTTGTTTCGAGTGTTGAATCAAAATTCTATAGTAGTTCTATGCAGGCAGAGTTGAGGTGAAACATAGAGAGGAGATTGATTCAGAGGAATCATAACGAATCATCGAATTCAATTGGAGATTTAGAGTAATGCTCTAGAGAGGCAAAAATTTGAATATTACTAGAGTTAAGATCAGGAAGAATGAAGCAAAATAGCAGAAAGGTCGAAACCTTGAAGGAAAACCCGAAACCATAAAAACCTAAAGAAATGGCGTAGAGTTTAAGTGAAGTGGAAGAGCGAAGAAGTGGTTTTATAATAGTGGAAGTGGATTTCGGGTGGAAGAAATACCATAAGCGGTATTATCTGATTGGCTCTAACTCCAATCATCATTCAACACGTAGCACAAAGGTGGAGAGAGGAAACTCCTTTTTGGGCGGTTAATGCTTGTGCTACTCATCCACCCGAAATCCATGTCAACCGTCAGATCCACTAAGCGTAGATCGACGATAGGGGATTGACGCAATAGTTTGAATGATCAGAGAGAATGTTGACCATCGGATTGGGAGAAAGGAATGGATAGCGGAGATTTATTCGCATCGCAGTTATTAAATGGATTTGTATCAGTGGAGAAGTAATGCGATGAGCAATGGAGCGGACCTGATAAAGTATTGAGGTGTGAATTTTATACTTTTGAGATCTGGAAGGTTAATCACATATCGGAGGAGATGGGGAACACATGTTAATGTGACCCGTAGAGAGTCACGATTGTCATCGGCAATAAAAGGGAAACATTGGAAACTGTACAAGGGCGGAAAAGGTAAGTTTATGAATGTTTGTGTATATTTCTATTACAAAGGAATTATAGTAGAAATAAAGCGCCAAGAGAGGATTTTACAGTCAGGTCCGCATATAACCTAAGTTAAAGAGTGGGTATATATATATATATATATATATATATATATATATATATATATATATAGATATATATATATGCAGCTATGGGTTAATGAAGTTTTGTCAGGGTTAATGAATCTCGATTGAAAGGATAAAGGGTTTATGTTGAGTTAAGCACCGATAGAAGGGTTAAGCGGGGTGATTGATTTCTGATATAAAGAAGAAGGTTGATTAATGATTAGACTTTGTTAGTCTATAAATCATTCCGCATGAGACTATTAAAGGGGACCTAAAACGTTAGTAAATAAATATTTGACTCCTTTGTCAGTTAAATTCCTGGAACAGACAGGATTATGCATTTTACATGCATACTGTGGGTGCAAGTGGGGGTAGTCTTGCATCATTTGGTATCAGAGTAGAATTATAATTGAAACAATTGGAGTTAAAATTGAACAAAGAAATTCTATATGAAAGAATTGAGAACAAAGTTATGTGTCAAAGATGTTTATGCAGGGAAGGAAGGATCAGATTCTAATCTGATAGAAGGTAGGCACACAAAGGTGATGTGTAGTAGAACTTGCAGATGCAAGAATAACAGAACAAGCAATAATGAGAAGAAGAGTAAGAGTAAGTGATAGCATTCGACAACTTCAAGATGAAGAATAGCAAATTGAAGAGCTGGTGGATAGCAACAACAACTTGAAACAAAAAGAAAGAAGAAAAAGTAAGTGGTAGAGTATGGACAAGCCCAAAGATGTGCTAGAAAAAGAAATTGAAGATTTGTGGCAGCTAATGATGAAACAGGCAATAGGGAGAAAGTTGATGACAGCAGGAAGGATGATCAATCAGAGTATGAACCTGATTGACAAGGAGAAGAAAATGGAGCAAAAACCAACAGAAGTGCAACAGCAGCAAAGGAACAAGACATTTGGGTAGTTACAAAAGAAAGTATGGGATTGAGGAAGATAAAGCTCAGAAGACACATGATCAGGAGATGATGAATATATTCTACTTTGGGAGTCTGATGCAGGAGCATTCATCCAAATGAAAATCATTGAAAATTAGTAGACATAGGGGGGTCATGTATTTTAAGGAATTTGGATTCCTAAGTGATGAATTAATTTAATATTTAGACTTTTGAGTGCATAGAATAGAAATTAATTAGGTAATGTGAGATATCTTGTAAATGCTCTCGAATAAAGGAGAACATGAGTGGTTAGTAATGACAAAAGAGTTAGAAGTCAATTATAACTTTTAAAGCAGTTCATGATTCGAGGAACTACAAAGAGTTCTTAGGAATTAAATGCAGTTAGAAGTGGAAATAGAGGATAGAGGACATTGAGGAGTCAGTTCAGTAGATTTAGGATTTGAACCAGAATTAGTTCAACAGAGCTCTTTGGTATAAATGTAACCATATGGGTAGAGTGAAGGGAGGAGGCCACAGATATTAAAGACCAAGACTGTGAGAGACAGAGATCTCATTATGTAATTGGTGTGTATATTTATAGATACAGAGGTTAATTTCAAAACCTATATAAGTGTGTTTCGAGTGTTGAATCAGAATTTTGTAATAGTTATATGCAGGAAGAGTCGAGGCGAAACACAGAGAGGAGATTGATTCAGAGGAATCATAACAAATCATCAAATTCAATTGGAGATTCAGAGTAATGCTCTGGAGAGGAAGCGATTTGAATATTAGTGGAGTTAAGCTCAGGAAAAATGCAACAGAAAAGTGGAAAGGTCGAAACACTAAAGGAAAACCTAAAACCATAGAAACCTAAAGAAATGACATAGAGTTTAAGTGAATCAAAAGAGCGAAGAAGTGGTTTTATAACAGTGGAAGTGGATTTCAGGTGGAATTAATACTGTAAGCGGTATTATCCAATTGGCTCTGATTCCACTCATCATTCAACACGTAGCACATAGGTGGAGAGAGGAAACACTTTTCGGGCGGTTAATCCTCATGCTACTCATCCACCCAAAGTCCCTGTCAACCGTCGGATCCACTAATTGTAGATCGACGGTAGGGGATTGACACAACATTTTGAATGATCAAAGTGAATGTCGATCGTCAGATCGGGAGAAGAGAATGGATGGCGAAGATTTATTTGCATCACAGTTATTAAATGGATTTTGTATCAGTGGAGAAGTAATGCGATGAGTGATGGAGCGGATCCGATAAAGTATTAAGGTGTGGCTTTTATACTTTTGAGATCCGGAAGGATGATCACATATTGGAGGAGATAGGGAACACATGTTAATGTGACCCATGGAGAGTCGTGATTGCGATCAGCGATAAAAGGGAAACATTGGAAACTGTGCAAGGGTGGAAAAGGTAAGTTTATGAATGTTTGTGTGTATTTCTATTACAAAGGAATTATAATAGAAATAAAGCATCAGGAGAGGATTTTATGGTCAAGTCCACATATAGCTGAAGTTAAGGAGTGGGTATGGTTATATATATGTGCGGCTATGGGTTAATGAAGGTTTGTAAGGGTTAATGAGTCCCGATTGAAAGGATAAAGTGTTTATATTGAGTTAAGTGCTGATAGAAGGGTTAAGTGGGGTGATTGAGTTCCGATATTAAGGACAAGGTGGATTAATGATTAGACTTTGTTAGTCTATAAATCTTTCCACATGAGACTATTAAAGGGGGCCTAAAACCTTAGTAAATAAAGATTTGACTCCTTTGTTAGTTAAATTCCTAGGACATACAAGATTATGAATTTTACATGCATACTGTGGGTGTAAGCGGGGGTAACCCTGGATCATTTGGTATCAGAGCAGAATTGTAATTGAAATAGTTGGAGTTAAAAAAAAACATAGAAATTCTATGTGAAATAAATGAGAAAAAAATTATTTTTCAAAGATGTTTATACTGGAAAGGAAGGATCAGATTCTAATATGACAGAAAAAAGGCACAAAAAGGTGATGTGTAGCAGAACTTGTAGATGCAAGAATAACAGAACAAGCAAGAATGAGAAGAAGAGTAAGAGTAAGTGATATAATTCGACAACTTCAAGAAGAAGAACAACAGATTGAAGAGTTGGTGGATAGTAGCAACAACGTGAAACAAAAAGAAAGAAGAAAAAGTAAGTGGCAGAGTATGGACAACCCCAAAGATGTGCCAAAAAAAGAAATTGACGATTTGTGGCAGCTGATGATGAAATAGGACATAGGGAGAAAGTTGACGAAAACAGGAAGGATGATCAATTAGAGTATGAACCTGATTGACAAGTAGAAGAAAATGGATCAAAAAACAACAGAACCGCAGTAGTAGCAAAGGAATAAGACATTTGGGCAGTTACAAAACAAAGTATGGGATCAAGGAAGACAAAGCTCAGAAGACACTTGATCAGGAGATCATGAATATTTTCTACTTTGGGAGTCTGATGTAGGAGCATTCAACCCAAGGAAAATCATTGTAAATTAGTAGACATAGGGGGGTCATGTATTTTCATGAATTTGGATTCCTAAGTGATGAATTAATGTAATATTTAGACTTTTGAGTGCATAGAATAGGAATTAATTAGGTAATGTGAGATATCTTGTAAATGCTCTTGAATAAAGGAGAACATGAGCGGTTAGTAATGACAAAAGAGTTAGAAGTCAATTATAACTCTTAAATCAATTCATGATTCGAGGAACTAGAGAGAGTTCTTATGAATTAAATGAATTTAGAAGTGGACATAGATGATAGAGGACATTTAGGAGTCAGCTCAGTAGATTTAGGATTTGAACTAGAATTAGTTCAATGGAGCTTTCTAGTATAAATGTAAGCCTACGGGAAGAGTGAAGGGAGGAGGCCAAAAATATTGAATATCAAGTGTGTGAGAGAGAGAGATTTCATTTTGAAATCGTCGTGTATATTTATAAATACAGAGGTTAATTTCAAAACCTGTATAAGTGTGTTTCGAGTGTTGAATCAAAATTCTGTAATAGTTGTATGCAGGAAGAGTCAAGGAAAAACACAGAGAGGAGATTGATTTAGAGGAATCATAATGAATCATTGTATTCAATTGGAGATTTACAGTAACGCTTTGGAGAGGTAGTGATTTGAAGATTAGAGGAGTTAAGCTTAGGAAGAATTTAGCAGAATAGCGGAAAGGTCGAAACCCTAAAGGAAAACCCAAAACCATAGAAAGTTGAAGGAATGGCGTAGAGTTTAAGTGAAGTAGAAGAGCGAAGAAGTGGTTTTATAATATTGGAAGTGCATTTCGAGGGGAATTAATACCGTAAGCGATATTAGCTGATTGGCTTCGATTCCACTCATCATTCAACACGTAGCACAAAGGTGGGGAGAGGAAACCACTTTTCGGGTAGTTAATCGTCATGCTACTCATCCGCCTGAAATCCCTATCAACTGCCAGATCCACTAAGAATAGATCGACGGTAGGGGATTGACACAATAGTTTGAATGATCAGAGTGAATGTTGACCATCAGATCAGGAGAAAGGAATGGATGGCAGAGATTTATTCGCATCGCAGTTATTAAATGGATTTGTATCGACAAAGAAGTAATGCGATGAGCGATGGAGCAGACCTGATAAAGTATTGAGGTGTGGCTTTTATACTTTTGAGATCTAGAAGGTTAGTCACATATCGGAAGAGATGGGGAACACATTTTAATGTGACCCGTGGAGAGTTGCGATTGCGATTAGCGATAAAAGGGAAACATTGGAAACTGTGCAAGGGTGGAAAAGGTATGTTTATGAATGTTTGTGTGTATTTCTATTACAATTGAATTATAATGGAAATAAAGCACTGGGAGAGGATTAATGGTCAAGTCCGCATATAACGTAAGTTAAAGAGTGGGTATGGTTAGATATATATATATATATATATATATATATATATATATATATATATATATATATATATATATATATATATATATATATATATATATATATATATATATATATGCGGCTATGGGTTAAGGAAGGTTTGTAAGGGTTAATGAGTCCCGATTGAAAGGAAAAATGGTTTATATTGAGTTAAGCACCGGTAGAAAGGTTAAGGGGGGTGATTGAGTTCTGATATAAAGGAGAAGGTGGATTAATGATTAGACTTTGTTAGTCTATAAATCATTTTGCATGAGACTATTAAAGGGGGGCATAAAACCTTAGTAAATAAAGATTTGATTCCTTTATGAGTTAAATTCTTGGGACAGACATGATTATGCATTTTACATGCATACTATGGGTGTAAGCGAGGGTAAGCCTACATCAGTGCATGTGTCAACAACTTCTTTAATCTACTCAAAACTAGCCTCACATTCTTCTTTCCATTTGCACTTCTTACCTTTTCATTGCGATGATGTGATAGGATATGAAATGAATGAGAATTTCCCATTGAACCTATTGTAGTAACCTGCCAATCCCATAAATGATTTGGCCACATCCAAATTCCTAGGAGTTACTGACTCCATGAGAACCCTTATCTTTTCTGGATCCACTATTATGCCATGCTTGGAGACAACATGCCCCAAATAATGTACCTCTATCTCAAAGAAGCCGCACTTGCTAAGTTTAACATACAACTGATTCTTTCTTAGAAACCTCAACACTGCTGCTAAATGTTCAACATGCTCTTCCTCATTTTTAGAATATACCAGTATGTCATCAATCAATATAATAACAAAGTTGTCCAGGTAAAGATGCAAAACACTATTCATCAAACACATAAATTTAGCTGGAGCATTAGTCAAACAAAATGGAACAATGACAAACTCATAATACCTATGCTTGATCCTAAACACAATCTTGAAGATATCCTCTTCCTTGATGCGTACATGATGGTATCCCGATCTGAGGTAGATCTTAGAGAACATTGCTGCTCCCTTTAGCTGGTAAAATAAATCATCAATCCTTGGCAGAGGTTATCTGTTCTTGATCATTACTTTGCTCAACTTCATGTAATAAATTCACAATCTAAGATTACCATATTTCTTCATTGGGAGCAACATTGGTGCGCCCCCAGGCAATACACTTGGCCTAATGTACCCCTCGTAGAGCATCTCCTTCAACTGCAAATTGAACTCTACCAACTCAGGTGTGCTCATATTCTAAGGTGCTTTTGATGCTGGACCCACCCCTAACACTAACGCAATAGAGAAATATACCTACCTGTGAGGTGGAAACTCTGTAATGTCCTCAAGGAATACATCTTGAAATTGCAGTGAAACTGGGTACCTGCTCATCTTCATCCTCAACCTCCTTACCCTTGTCACTAGAAATCTACACTGCAAACATCACACAACCTTTTCGGTGATTACACTTAGCCTGCATAGTGGTAACGATCCTCACTTATGTAGTTTTTTTCTTTCCCTACAAAGTCCTCTTTTCCCCACTATCATCCACACACTCAATGGCCTTGTCAAAGAAATCCACTTTGGTTCTTTGAAGGTATAGCCAATCCATAGGAAAAACCATGCTATACGATGCCAATGGAAACACATTCAAGTGTGATGCTGCAGGAATACCATTTAACTCAAATGGACAAGCTCTTAGCCAATGGTTAATTCACTTCCTTATACCTGTAGCCAACTGTGCCAACCAAGATTCTACATGCACTTCTTTTCTCAAACCACACTTATCCACCAGTTTAGGATTAATATAACTATAGTTAGATCTAGGATCAATCAAAAGTGAAACAAATTGATCACAGAGCTTACCGTCAATCTCAATGATTTATGCTTGATGATTCACCTCCCTATTGAACATGACTACATAAATATGAGGAAATCTATGACCAACATCACCCAATGTATGCACCTCTTGAGCACTGTAGATATAGGGTCTACCACGACTTTGATATTGTGGACAATCCTTCTTATGATCATCCTTACCACATATCCAACACTGTAATGTTTCTCTACCACTGCCTCTATCCTACATTAAATCTCTTGTAAGGAACTGCATTTTATTTTTCACCTTCATCTTGACGCATTCCTCACTTTGGTGGAGATTTTCCTTTAGCTTTCTCATTTTATTCCAAGTCATGCTTAAGCTCAACTTTGCACTCTGACCACTCATAAAAATGCTTCAAATTTTTAATGGCCTCCTCCAATGATCTAGGCTCATCAAACTCCATCTGGTCTCTATATTATATTGGCAGTCCATTGATGAATCTATGAACCTTGGCATTCTCCTCCCCGAGTTCAGGCTCATATCTCAATAACTCTAAAAACCTGCTAGTATACTCATTGTCTACAATAGAACCCATCCCCAACTCATAAAACTCCTTATCTCTATCATCATAGTACCTCTTCGATAAGTAATTCTTCTTGAAGAGCCTTTCAAATGCATGCAATGTCAAATCATCTTGTTGCACAAAAAATTGTCACCATGACTTTCTGCAATCTATGTGAGTCTATCACAACTCATACTTACCTCCTTTGCAAGTCTTAAGTCTCAGTTCTTCATGTCAGGCCTTGAAAATGAGAGAAAGTCATTAAAAATCTCTAAAACTCTAGTTCTGCACTTTCTCTTAGCATTACCTGCGGTCCCGCACCTAATGGTCATGTCCCCTATGAACTTGACCACTCTGTTTCTATGTAATGGGTGCGGACCGCTGTAAAAGTCAAAAAGGCGCAAGTTTATTCTTAAAAGCTCACTTTGAGTCATTTCTGGCAGCTTCTAGAAGGAATCTTGAGGTGGCAAGTTTGCTCCTTTATGGTTCATGCATCCCGTACCTAAAGGAGCTAACCCCTTGATGTGAGGAGCTTATCCATTTGAAGGAGGATTCTATCCCTTCATAGGTGGACCTGTAACGTCCTTCCTTTGCACTATAGAATGAAGCATTGGGCTGGTTACTGGGGAGGTTGAAAGCTGAATATTTTTGAGGGGTAATGTTGTTGGAACTTTGTCTTCTTATTTGAGCTTTTGAGAGGAGAGATCACATACCTTTTAATCTCATTTGGAAGAGAGTGCAGCTTGTCAAAGTAGAGGAGATTCCTGTTTGGACCCTGGGAAGAGCTTGTACAACATCAAGGCACCAAGGTTGTAAAGTTCTTCTATTTTCAAAGTTAATACAATCAAGTTTATTTTTCTCAATAAGTTGTGTCTTATGCTTTATTTTATGAACTCCTTGATCATCATAATGAACATGATTTGTTATATTAGCTATGCAGGTGTTATTTGATGTGTGCTTGTTTGTGTTTGCAGATTCTTAAAAGGAAACTCTTTCGGACAATCGAAGCGTGGCTCCCACAAACTAGCGTTCGACTTAAAGTAGGGTCTAAAACACCTCTATAGCATGTTAGAGGGATAGCATGTACCTCGATCTGATTCATTATGCTAGGGGCATGCAAACTTATAACAAGCATAGTTTTTCGTTTCAAGCTTGTGTAAACATGAAACCGAATCCAAGAAAAGTTCTCTATGGTTCAAGCTTGTGTAAAAATGAACCCATACCCATTTTAAACCTTGTGATTGCCTTTTTATCTACTAAATTCTGCTAGATGAGCCTTGGTTGTTTCCATTCCATTGCCACCATCTCTTTGGCCAATCATATGCTTTCACTTGTTTGTTTTCTTTTCCTGAGGGACCGCAGTTATGAGTGGTTTTGTTAGCCAACCTCTTGACCATTACATGTTTTGAGTAGTTCCACCATTGTCAGAACCAGTTGCTACCCTTTATACCACTCATTCCTCTAGGTAGAGTCCTCTTTACGCTCTTTTCTGACTCATAAAATATGAAAAGATTGCCAAGTTTTTCTTTTTAAAATCGTTAAAACGGAATTAAAAAGATGATCCACTTACAGCTCTTTTCTGACCATGTAGACATGAAAAGATTGCTGGACTTTCATCATTTAAAGTTCGATGTTATGAAACCAGCTCAAGAAAAGATAGAAAAGATAGATCAATGCCTTAGAATTCAGCCTCTTCGAGGGGGCAACCTCCTTTAAATTACATAAATGAAAAATTCTTGGATGATACTAATGACAAAACCTCCTTTCTATATATAGGAGTCTAAGGAGTCACAATATAATCCAGTCGACCTAACAATAATAATATAAAGCCACAAAAATAACAATAGAGGGAGTCTATGGGGCATAGTAATAACAATATGGGGGCAATAGGGGCACAACAATATTAATAAGGGGTATAACTACAATAGTAATGGGGTAATCACTAGTATTATGGGGACCCAACATGCCCCTCTCCTTCAAAAAAGTGTTGTCCTCAATGCTTGAGTAGTTTTGGATACTTCTGCATAAAATTCTCATCCTCCCATGTGGAATCTTCAGCGGATAAGTTCTTCCACTTGATAAGATACTCTGAAATTGATCGATTTCGTAGCTGTCGAGTTCTTGCTTCTGTGACTACTTCCAGTTCCAATATAATTTTTCCTTCCTCGTCAAGTTCTGGCAATATTGTTTGAACTGGGAGCTTGTCGCCTATAACCTTCTTTAAACATGAAACATGGAAAAATGGGTGCAATCGAGAAGCTGCAGGAAGCTCCAATTTGTATGCCATAGTACCAATATTTTGCAACACCTTGTATGGACCATAATACTTTGGTGATAATTTATTATCCTTCTTAGCTTTCTTGAGGGACATTTTCTTATATGGTTGTAGCCGTAGGAATACCCAATCACCTACATCAAAACTTCTTTCACTGCGATGTTGATCTGCCTGTTGTTTCATTCTATTCTGTGCCAACACGAGGTTATCCTTTAAGAGTTGGAGGACTTGTTTTTGATGTTCAATGTGATGTTCCACTGCCTGAACCTTAGAATTTTCTCTTAAATATGATGTGATGGATGGTGGTTGATACCCATAAAGTGCCATAAATGGGGTCATTTTTGTCTCTGTATGGAAGGAAGTTTTATACCACCATTCAGCCAAAGGCAACCATTTGACCCATTGTGTCTATTTATCAGATACAAAGCAACGAAGATATCCTTCCAAACATTTGTTTACTATCTCAGTTTTACCATCAGATTGAGGATGATAAGATGAGCTATGAGCTAACTGAGTACCAAGACAAGAAAATAATTATGTCCAAAAATTTCCAGTGAAAATGGGATCTCTGTCACTTACAATAATCTTTGGGTTTCCATGTAGCTTTTGAATTGTTTCCATAAATGCAGTAGAAACTGTACTGGCTTTAAATGGATGTGATAATGCACAAAAGTGTGCATACTTGGTAAGTCTGTCAACTACCACCATGATGACACTCTTTCCCTCAGACTTGGGTAAACCTGTGATAAAATCCATTGAAACCTCCTCCCAACGTTGGCTTGGAATGGATAAAGGTTGTAATAGACCCGGTGTCTTAATTGTTTCAACTTTATTTTGTTGGCAAACCAAACATTACGCCACAAACTTTTGAATATCTGATTTAAGGCCATCCAAAAAAAATTCCTTCTTAACCCTGTGGTAAGTTTTTAAAAATCCTGAGTGCCCTCCTAAGGGAGAAGTGTGCAATTCCATAAGAATATTTTGTTTTAGCTGGGAATTCTTACAGAGGTATAAGCGATCTTTGTACCATAACGAATCATTTTGCCAGCTAAATGTATCAGACGTACTGGAATCTTGTTGTAACTTTCGAATAAGTGCCCACACTTCGTCATTCTTCCATTCCTCCCTTGCTTCATTTATCCAATCTGGTTGGATAATAGAAATGGTGCACAACAATGCTTCCACATCCTCATCCTTTCTTGAGAGTGCATCTGCCACCACATTTTGCTTCCCTTTTTTGTAGATGATTTCAAAGTCATAACCCAACATCTTTGTGACCCACTTTTGTTGCTCTTCAGAGGATAATCTTTGTTCTAAAAAGTATTTAAGGCTATCATGATCCGTTTTTACCTTGAAGTGTCTTCCCATTAGGTAGGGTCGCCATTTCTTAAGTGCATGGAGTATTGCCAACATTTCCTTCTCATAAATAGCTTTGCTTAAAAACTTTCCCTTGATTGGACGACTTTCAAAAGCAATGGGTCTTTCATCTTGCATTAGAACAGCACCAATTCCATTTCCTGAAGCATCACATTCCACAATAAAGGTTTTTGTGAAGTCCGGTGTAGCTAAGACCGGTGCTTGGCACATTGCCTCTTTAAGATGTTCAAAGGCCTTTGTTGCTTCCGGAGTCCATGAAAATGCATCTTTCTTCAATAATGTTGTTAGAGGTGCTGCTATTCTCCCATAATTCTTAACAAACTTGCGATAATACCCTGTCAACCCGAGAAATCCTCGCAGATGCTTTATGGATGTGGGGATTTTCCATTCCTTAATGGCTTTAATTTTGCTAGGGTCTACCTTAACTCCTTCATGAGATACAATATGACCCAAATATTCCACCTCCTGGACTCCAAAGAAACATTTGGATCTTTTTGCATATAATTGTTTCTCCTCCAATAGTTGTAGCACCCTGTCAACATGTTCAACATGATCCTTCCAAGACTTGTTGTAGATTAGTATATCATCAAAAAATACTAACACAAATTTTCTAAGGAATGGTTTGAAAATTGAATTCATCAAACCTTGAAATGTTGAAGGTGCATTGGTAAGGCCAAAAGGCATGACCAAAAATTCATAATGACCCTCATGAGTTCTAAATGTTGTTTTCGGAATGTCTTCAATCTTCATTCTGATTTGATGATATCCTAAACGAAGATCCAACTTGGTGAAGTAAATTGATCCATGCAATTCATCCAGTAATTCATCAATGACAGGAATGGGGAACTTATCTTTAATAGTGAGCTTGTTGAGCTCCCTATAATCCAGACACATCTGCCATGATCCATCCTTCTTGTGCACCAATACTACTGGAGCATAGAAAGAACTTTGACTTGGTTGAATTATACCAGCCTCTAGCATTTCTGCAACCATACGTTCAATTTCACTCTTTTGGACATAGGGATATCTGTACGGCCTGATGTTTGGAGGAACACTTCCTGGAATCAGATGAATAGCATGATCATGATCACGCATAGGTGGGAGACCTTTGGGAGTCTCAAATACCTTGGAATGATTGTCCAGGACTTTTTGGAGATCTGGAGAAATAGATGATTCCGATGTGGAAACATCTAGCGAACATAATTGTGCAATTACACCTCTTTGCTCCTTTTTTAGAAGCTTTGTCATACCATTAGAGCTGATTATCTTTCCTGGTTTCCCTGCAATACCCCTTAATTCAACTTCCTTTCCTTCTGTAGAAAATTTGATGAAAAGTTCTTGAAAATTAAAAGCTATTGTACCCAAGGATTGTAGCCATTGGACTCCTAGTACAACATCAGCACCTCCCATTGGAATGGAAAGCATTGGGCTAGTCAATACATATTCTCCCATGGATAGCTTGATATTATGGCACTTTCCAGAGCAATTTATTGTTCCTCCATTTGCAATCATCACTTGACACTCTGGTGCTGGATATAGGAAGCAATTCAATTCTTTTGCTACCTTACAATGAATAAAATTGTGGGTGCTTCCTGAATCAATCAACACTATTACCTTTTTCTTCTTGATTTGTCCTTCTATCTTGATGGTTTGAGGAGTGGTAATTCCTGCCAATGCATTACAAGATATGGTCGGATTTATTTGTTCTTCATCTAGGCTTTGTTCCTGGAGTATATCCTCTTCTTTTGACCTTTCTTGCTCCTTTTCTTCTTCCTCTTCACAATCTATGTAGAATAATTTCTTCTCAGCACACTTATGACCTTTAGTGTATTTGCTATCACAACTGTAACAAAGCCCTTTTTCTCTTTTTTCTTCCAATTGTTGTGGTGTCAACCTTATAGGTTGTGGAAGACTAGGGGCAAAAACACTTCCATCTTTATAGTTGTGAGTGGTATGCTTCCTAGTTGCCATAATTTTGCTTTCCATTTTTCTTGCTAACCTGAATGCCTTCTCTAATGAATCAGGTTCCCAAAGGCAAACATCATGTTGGATATTATCCTTTAAAGACCCTATGAACACATCAATCCTATGCTCCTCTGGAATATCTTTTACCCTTATGTTCAATTTTTGGAACTCCTCAATGTGCTCCATTATTGAACCCTTTTGTTTGAGACTTATCAATTGGCTAAAAAAAGTGTTGCTTTTTGTATCCTCATAATGTGCTATCAATTCTTCTGTAAAAATTTCCCAAGTGATAAATTGTTTACGAGAGCAAAGCCATTGATACCATACAAACTGATTTGGTTCCAAATATAAAGTTGCCATACGTACCTTTTGTGTGTTTTGCACATTATTGAGATCGAAGAATTGCTCCATCTGTAATATCCATGTTGCGGGATCCTTGCCATCAAACTTCCTCATATCGATTTTTGGAATATGGTGGGTCTTCGATCCAACATTAGAGTCTATGGAATCATGATTAACATTTCTTTTGTTCTCATCCTGAGTTTCCTTTACTACCCTTTCACCATTAGTGACCCTTTCTTGTAGCAACTTCTTCAATTCTTCCATGTCTGTCTTCAAATATATCTTCAAATCGTCCATCTTAGCTTCTATGCCTTTCTTTAAACAATCCATCTTAGCTTCTACATCTTTATTTAAACCATCCATCTTAGATTCTGTTCCCTTTTGTGCAAGTGACACTTGTTGCACTTGGTCTCGTAATTTTGCTATATCATGTTGCATTTCTTCCTCTTCTTCATAAGTCATGCTAGAGATTTCAGGTTTCTTACTAGGTGTTTTCATTTTCTTTTCTCGGGGCATAAATTGCCGACAATAATTCTTACTATTCCCTTTGAATTCCTTCAAACCAAGCTTACGCAAAAATTTAAAAAAAACTACACACCTTTTTTCACTTTGTAGAAGCCTGATATTGAATCTGATGTATCTCTGAAATTTTGAATCATCCAGTTCTAAAATTGTGACCTGTAGTATCATTTTGTGTCCTCTTTACAATGCCACTAGTCTGATCCAAATTGGATTCTCCAAGAAAGAGTTATGCACAATCTGCCGTCGTGACCTGATTGTAGACTAGTTCAGTAGAATGAACTTGTATGAAGTTCCACGTGTCACTGTTTGGACCTTTGACACTAAAAAATATATACAAGAAAACTACAGTCCGTCCTCTTTCTTTACCTTCTTACGCAATTTCAATCTGATGCTCAGAAAGAAAGTTATGACGATTTTCCCCAGGTCACCTGTTTGGAATGTAATTCAGGATTCTGCAAAAAGACCAACTTCCTTAGATCATATCTCCGCAAATATAGCACGAAAGGCTCTGAAATTTGGATCTGAGATTCAACACAATTTCTTCTCAAATGGGGTTTTTTTGCAACTTCTGAAACATCGCAGAAAAGAAGTTATAGTGACAATGCCACGATGACCTATTTGGAGCAGCGAAACCCTAGAATCCAAAGCTCTGATACCTAATGTTATGAAACCAGCTCAAGAAAAGATAGAAAAGATAGATCAACGCCTTAGAATTCAGGCTCTTCGAGGGGGAAACCTCCTTTACATTACATAAATGAACAATTCTTGAATGATTCAAATGACAAAACCTCCTTTCTATATATAGGAGTCTAAGGAGTCACAATATAATCCAGCCGACCTAAAAATAATAATATAAAGCCACAAAAATAACAATAGAGGGATTATATGGGGCACAGTAATAACAATATGGGGGAAATAGGGGCACAAAAATATTAATAAGGGGTATAACTACAATAGTAATGGGGTAATCACTAGTATTATGGGGACCCAACATTCGATATTGGTAATAAAACGATGTGTCTTTGATCACTCTTTTACTTTTTCAGATCAGGGCCACTAATTATGAAAAGTACTCCTTGATCGTAATGGTCAAGCGGTTCTCTCAAGTATTATTTTATACTTTTTCGGGCTTGGGAGACACAAATTTATGAAAAATGACAACCATGGAGTTTCCTTACGTTTTTCTTCTGACTCCCTAAAATTGAAAAACACCGAGTTTTTCCTATACTGGACTCGTTAAAATTTAACAGTAAAGGACCTATTCAATTTAAACAGGAACAGACCACTCCTTCTTATGGTTCGAATTTAAACTAAGTTTGACGCATCCGAAGGATGAGCTTATAACCAAGCAAATGTTATCCTCCTCAAGCTTGTCAAAAATAAAGAGGTACTTGCCAGAAATGATGGGGGAAAAGAGAGAAAAATGAACCTATTTGTTGTACTTTGTGTTATAGAAAAGCATTCAATCACTCTTGAACACGACACTTTTTGTTCACATGGGTTGGGAAATCCTTTGCCTAATAGTTAATCAAACCATATTGAAAGTCTTTAGCCGGATTTTGGGTATTAGCTTTGGGTTAATTGTCACCAAACCATCTGCAGTGTCATTATGTGTTCAAGAGGTCAATTCAAATAAACCATTCATCTGCAAAATATATGTCATTCATTTTGACCATCCCTGAGTTAGTCCTTGCCAAACATATTTCTTCAAACATGATCTCTGATTTCGTGTCGTGGGATTGCCTATGATGAATTGATTTCTATCAACTTTAACTCATTATCTAGAAAGATGATCTAGAAATGGTCAGTACCATGAAATCTGCATGCCTCAATGGCAGGTTTCTTGCCTTCGATGACAGGTTGCATCATTGACCTTCGATCAAAGGATTCTATGACATGTTCGACATCAACTCATTTATTCACATTTCATGGATTGTACTGAGTACTTTAAGAACCATTGACATTACTGGTGATTTCTCTCACAGTTGTTAACAATTTACATAATTGACTGGTAATCAAGTGGTTTCTACCATGTTCGACTTCAATACATTCGTTCGCATGGATAGAATCGTACTAGTTCGGGAAGAAGAAATCAAGACCTTGGATCTAATTTCCACCATCCAGGCTACGAGGAATTTTGTTATTCATTATATAGTGGACTATTCATAAGCAGATGGCTACGTCCATACTGTGTCTATATATGTCTATACTTGTGATGTATTACAAAATCATTCCTGTATCAGAGCAGTTTAGTTAGTTCTTTAGTCAGTTTTGATCTGAGTATGGGAATTCCTACCTCAGCGATGATATCTTCAAATATATATATATATTTTGTATTGAATGTTTTTATAGGTTTCGACCAGAGTTTCCACAGGATGATCCTTGAAATGATAAAGTACTTCACTCTTCTTTGATGATAAATACTATCCTCATCTATTACAGACTTTGCACTTTACGGGGCAATTTGTTGCACAAAAAATTGTCACCATGACTTTTTGCAATCTATGTGAGTCTATCACCAATCATACTTACCTCCTCTGCAAGTCTTAAGCCTCAGTTCTTCATGTCAAGCCTTGAAAATGAGAGAAAGTCATTAAAAATCTCTAAAACTCTGGTTCCGCACTTTCTCTTAGCATTACCTGCGGTACCGCACCTAATGGTCATGTCCCATATGAACCTGACCACTTTGTTTCTGTGTAATGGGTAAAAAAGGCGTAAGTTTATTCTTAAAAACTCCTTTTGAGTCAATTCTGGAAACTTCTAGAAGGAATCTTGAGGTGGCAAGTTCGCTCCTTTATGGTTCATGCATCCCATACCTAAAGGAGCTAACCCCTTGATGTGAGGAGCTTATCCCTTTGAAGGAGGATTCTATCCCTTCATAGGTGGACTTGTCACCTCCTTCCTTTGCACTATAAAATGAAGCATTGGGTTGGTTACTGGGGAGGTTGAAAGCTGAATATTTTTGGGGGGTAATGCTACTGGAACTTTGTCTTCTTATTTGAGCTTTTGAGAGGAGAGATTGCATACCTTTTAATCTCATTTGGAAGAGAGTGAGGCTTGTCAAGGTAGAGGAGATTCCTATTTGGACCCTGGGAAGATTTTGTAAAACATCAAGGCACCAAGGTTGTAAAGTTCTTCTATTTTCAAAGTTAATACAATCAAGTTTATTTTTCTCAATAAGCTATGTCTTATGGTCTATTTTATGAACTCCTTGATCATCATAATGAACATGATTTGTTATATTAGCTAAGTTCACCTGCATAGCTAATATAACAAATCATGTTCATTATGATGATCAAGGAGTTCATAAAATAAACCATAAGACACAACTTATTGAGAAAAATAAACTTGATTGTATTAACTTTGAAAATAGAAGAACTTTACAACCTTGGTGCCTTGATGTTGTACAAGATCTTCCCAGGGTCCAAACAGGATTCTCCTCTACTTTGACAAGCCTCACTCTCTTCCAAATGAGATTAAAAGGTATGTGATCTCTCCTCTCAAAAGCTCAAATAAGAAGACAAAGTTCCAGCAACATTACCCCTCAAAAATATTCAACTTTCCACCTCCCCAGTAACCAGCCCAATGCTTCATTTTATAGTGCAAAGGAAGGAGGTTACAGGTCCACCTATGAAGGGATAGAATCCTCCTTCAAGGGGATAAGCTCCTCAGATTAAGGGGTTATCTCCTTTAGGTATGGGATGCATGAAACATAAAGGAGCGAACTTGCCACCTCAAGATTCCTTCTAGAAGCTTCCAAAAATGACTCAAAGTGAGTTTTTAAGAATAAACTTGCACCTTTTTGACTTTTACAGGGGTCCGCACCCATTACACAGAAACAGAGCAGTCAAGTTCGTAGGGGACATGACCATTAGGTGCAGGACCGCAGGTAATGCTAAGAGAAAGTGCGGAGCCAGAGTTTTGGATATTTTGAATGACTTTCTCTCATTTTCAAGGCTTGACATGAAGAACTGAGGCTTAAGACTTGCAAAGGAGGTAAGTATGAGTGGTGATAGACTCACATAGATTGCAGAAAGTCATGGTGACAATTTTTTGTGCAACACATCTTCATCAATACCTTTGACATTCTTCACATATTCCCACCAAATATCTTATTTACCTTTGAGACTGAAAAGGGCTATCCTTGCTTTCATTTTTTTTGAATAATCATTGAATCTAAAGAATTTCCTCATACCACTCTACTCATCTGATGCATAGGAATATTCTGTGTAGTCTACCACCTTGCTATCCATTCGGTCTCTTTCTTGCAAGACATATTATGTCATATAAACCAATTCAGCTTAGCATAATTCGGGGAGGATACTGACGAGCCTCAATATTGCAACAAGAATGTTGCAACTCCCAAGGCTACCAACTTTAATTATCAACTTGGGGTTCAT
This sequence comes from Pinus tabuliformis, assembly GCA_031772625.1. Taxonomy (NCBI): domain Eukaryota; kingdom Viridiplantae; phylum Streptophyta; class Pinopsida; order Pinales; family Pinaceae; genus Pinus; species Pinus tabuliformis. The sequence continues at coordinate 1,410,246,201 of CM062820.1, read as the reverse complement.
ACAAACTTAAGAGGTATCAAAACTATATGTGCAGCATACAATGTGTCCTTCCTTTATTGTCACAATGTAATGGAGTTCATGTAATGAAATCAAATCCTAAACTAATTTCATAAATGTGACTTTTACTTTGGAAAAGAAATTAATCTTAAGAAAGAAGAAGAAATTGTATTTGAAATCCTAAGAGCATGAATTCAAATAAGTAGTTCTGATCTACATTATAGAAAGGAATGTCCTAGTTGGTGTTTATTATTCCTCAACAATTTATTTAGAGCCTATGGGTCGTTATTCAATCCTAAGGGAACGAAACCAATCTTTTTGAGCAAATCTAGGCAAGTATATATATACTCGAAGAGTACTAGAGGAAACAATAGATTTACTACAAGAAACTATAATTCACTTAATCACCAAGAAAATCAAATCCAAATTGGATGGGAAAAGTTGTTTTATTTACTAGGATTTCTTAGGTCTCCATTCGAGGTGGAATCACTCAAAAATACCTCTGTAAATCCATTCTAAAAAATAGCAGAATATTACAAGTCTAAAATCTAGAAATTCAAGACGTATGTGATCTAGTAACAAATGCGTAACCTAATCAAGTGAAAATGAAATGGGGTAATTTTTTTTATGAACTAGAATGTTTTTTTGATCTAATGCAATTGGAATCAACTCAATTGAATCTCCTTAGCATGCTTTAAAAAATAGAAGAAATTTACTATTATTTGCCATAAGGGACTTCCACAAATCTAGATTTGGGAATAAGAAAACTAATCCAAGTAGCTCAATGATTAATATGACCTACCAAAGCTGTTCCAATGATAAAATTATGTTTTTGTTCCAACAAAATAACTTAATTCAACCAGTTAACCCAATCCTACAACAAGAAATCAATAGTACTAAATGCCAAAATAGAAAAAAACAAGAATAAGGGATGCATGTGAATAAGAAGTAAAAGGAAGGAAAGTAAATTATCCAAAAGGGCTCTTAGGCTCTTGCTATGGACAAGCCCAAGGAAAATCAAAGTCCTATGATGGAGACCAATATTTAAAAGTTTAACATGTCACCAATCTTCATTATTTCCATCAATACAATTACATCCCTATAGAAAATGAAAGTGGAGCTACAAAAATATGAGTTCTCTCCACACGAGGACTAATAAAAATCCACCCCTAAAGGAAAATTGGACTTGGTAATTATACAAAATGATTATGAATCATTCCCCATGAAAGGAGAAAGCTTTCCCCACCAGTATCCCTTGATTAGTGAATCTGGTTCCCAATACTAGGAGTATGCATTAAATGCCAGGGAACACATTCCTAGATTTTCTCAATCATTAAAGATCCATAATATGTTCCATAATTCTAGAATATCTGGTTCATTTATTACTTAATATTGATCCTCCTATAGTAGGGAGTAGGTCCCTAGATTATATCCTCCAAATCTCCATAATCTTCCCAATATTCTCACAATATTCCACAAAAATAAATAATATTAAGCACAAATATGAAACTATTGATAAAACTTCCCAATGAACATATTAAAGTTAAAAAGTACATTATCTAATGAAAAAAGAGAGGTTTAATGTGTTGAAGGATGGTCATATGGGCCTTAATTTAGATCTATTTTAGAGGCATGGGCCCTAATTTATGTCTAATTTAGATGCCCATCATACCCCCTTTTGAAAGTGTTCCTCATCATATGGGCAACTTAGTGACCTTATTATGCCTCACTCATGGCCCTAGTGGCCTCTCTCTTGTGCAATCCTCAGTCTTTTCTCTTAATAATCTTGGTTGTAAGTTCTACAAGGACAAGCACAAAAACTGTAGTTGTTCTTCTCACAATTGTTTAGTAGTCTTTCAAGCAAAAAATATAACTTTCCTCTTTGCAAGTGAACTATGTTGGCTTGTAGATCCATTTAATTCATATCCTCTACCTTGAAACCTTCATTCCATATTCACTCATTTTTCCAAAACTATTTGTGAATAGAGAAAAAATCACAGTGTTTCTTGAGGCCACTAGCCTGCCTTCTTCCCCTTATTCAAGATTGGTTCTTGAATATTTTTCAGTTTGGCAAGGTCTTCCAGATCTGTTTCCACCCTTCTAGTACATTTTTCCACCATTTGGAGACCTATGAAACCTTCAAAACACCTTTATAAAAGAACTAGGAACTTTTGTAGTAAATCAGTTGTTTCCTATAGTAAACTACAAGAAACCCTCTAGCCATTCCTGTAGTACTACAGGAAACCCTGTAGCAGTTATTGTGGTACTACATGAAACCCTGTTTAAACCTCTTTTGAGCAGAAATGATGGTTTGAGCATAGGGTAGGCCCTCAACTTGAATTCCATGCCTTTTTCCCATTTCTATAACATCTTTTAGGCCTTGGACAAAAGCTAGAAAGAGATTAGAGACCTCTTGGAAAGCCTCTTTTCATCATTATAGTTTGAGTTCGACTTTGATGCAGAATGTCTTCTTTCCTTTTGTTGCCTTCTTCTTCTCTTTTGTGGCCCAGCTAATTTCCTAATGGCCTTGGAGTTCTCTGTTTTTATTAGGTATCTCTTACGCACTTCCATTTTGGGTTTTAGCACAACTTGTTTCTTTCTTACTTCTTGTAGCAGCATTATGCCTTCATGTAGCAGTCATTCCTCCGCTTTCAAGGTCTTCTAACTGTATGGGAGTGATGAGAAATGATGTAGAGGGTTTGGAGGATGATGCTAGGGCTCAGAGGAAGTAGTGTAGGTTTGGGAAAATGGAGAAGACGTGCTCTATGTGTTTTTCAAGAAACTTTCAGGGTGAGATAGAGAGTAAGGCATGTTATTGAAAAGGGTTTGTTAACACTCAGGTTGTTCCCTTTGACTCCTAAGGGAATACGGCCGAGGTAACCACAGACCATTCTTTGGATTGTAGGTCCTAGCCTACCTGCAATCAGATAGGGCTCTCTCTTTATGATTTAGCTTTGTTTAAGGGTGATTTTAGGCTAGTTATGATGTGCATGAGTTTGTTAAAGTTTGGTGGGATGGTTGATGTTTTCAGACAATAGTTGGCATGTAAAGTGTAAGAAGTTCAGACCATTGGGCATGGAGTCAATGAATGTGAACTGATGGGTGTGTTTTCTTTGGTAGAAGAGAGGAATATAGAGCAGTGTAGCTACACATGAAACAATCTCAAAGCTGGAAATTAAGATGAAATGGAGGTCAGGGAATGAAAGGCAATTAAGGATCTTTCATTCAACTAACAGAGGGAAAGTGAATGAAGACTATATAGGAGCAATGAAGGATTCCTAAACAGTATTCAGAAATGAGAGAATTAGCTTAAACATGATCAATGAAGTATGCATATTCATGACTAATTCAGAGGAAAACATAGAGAAATCACAGAAATTGAGCACAGAGTACAACTAAGTAACATCTGAGCTATTCTTTCTTCCTGCAACTTAGATCATGATATATAGATGATATAGACACATATAAACTGAAAACAGAGGTGAGAAAAGACTTATTGATCCATGAGGAAGCACAAGAATTCCATAACATGCTCTTCAGCCATTAAAACCACAACCAGCTAGTCCAGAAGCAAATATTCCAGCAATCTTTGTTCATAGAAGCTCTCAGGCTTACAACGCAAGTCTAGAATGACTTAATCAACCAACCAACCCTTTTAACATTACTGAGGGCGGTATATATAGGAAAAAACATGTACAAACAAGATCTGAAATAGATATGAGGAAAAATATCTAGAAAACCTAACTTCTACTACAAGAAACATGAAAATATCTATCTAAATGTTGAGCTAGAGGCAGCAGCATCGATAATGTAGTAAAATGGCGTCCTTTGGTAGCTTGGCTGCTCATTAAATCTGACTGATTTGGCTTTTAATGGCCTTAACTCTATTCTAGTGAGCCTTTAATGGCTTTAAACTCCTCACTGATACTCTTTGACTTAGATGGAGGCCCTTTAATGCTCCTCTGCTGTGGATTTAAGTCTTCACTAATATTTCTTTAACCGATACACTTTTTGGCGGCACTGATACTCTTTTTTGTTGAATCGGGACTCCTTTGCCCCACTGATGCACTTTAACTGCTAAATCGCCCCTTGTTTTATCTCTTTATGGTGAGATATGACTGCTGCAATGCTTTCCGTGGCTTTCTGCGGGCTTTTGGAGGTGTTTCGGCGCTAGTCGATCAAAATACTGTCAAAAAAGGAAGAATCACTGCAAAAATGGCAGAGGATTTGTGGACTGGTGGCTTGCAGAAGCTGTGCTCATTGTCCAGAGCTTATTTGGGCTGGATTGATCAAAAATGGTGAAGAAATGACTTACCTCCCTTTGGAGATGAAGTGCGCTCACGCGCCGACTAGAAAACATGAAAAAATGACCCTTTTTCCTTTATAAGGCGAAAAACAACCTTAAACGTGAAATTCGGTGAAAAATCGGGGGGGGGGGGGGAGCGACACTGTAGCAAGGGATAGATTTGGGTCGTTAGATCGCGCAAAGGTAGATCCAACGGCAGTGACGAAGTCGCAATATCGCAATTGGCGGGGAGAGGGGGCGGAGGCTTTATATATAAATGACTTGCGATGGAGCGATCGCCGATATCGCATTGGCAATCGGCTATCGGGGGTGGTATGGGCGATGGCTATATAATATGAGCGATGCGATAATACAAAGGAGCGATGCGACATGATCTAGACCGTTAGATGGGCGGGGCGATCGGACAGCTGTGAATAAGTCAGCGATATCATGTCGGCGGGGAACAAGTGGTGCGGGCCTTTATACATAAGCGATTGCCAACTTGCGATTATGATGAATGGATGATTTGTGATAAAATCAATGTTTGCGGAAAAACGGGAAAAAGCGAAAAAAATGCGGTTTTGCGGTTAAAACATGGATTATCGATAACACAAGGATTAACGATAAAGCCGAGGCATATTGAATAAAGGGAGGCTTGCGATAGGGATGCTTTGCGATGCGATATTGCTTTCGGGTGCGATAGTGATATCGCATCGGAGCAAGGGATCAGAGGAATGTATTGGGGGTCCATATATGTAGTGACTGCCAATTGCGATAATGCGATCGGAGGAATGATATCGGGGAACCATATAAGGGGCCAACACTTCCATTGAAACCTCCAACAGCGATATCTCATCGGAGGGGGAGGGAATGCAATCGAAGTAGGGTTTTAATGCCTTTGAAGATTTTTCTACGATCGGAGAAGGAAAACTGAGATCGAAGGAAGGTTTTTAAGCTTTAGGAAGGGTCCTTAATGCATCGGAAGGGGTCCGATAGCATTTGAAGGGGATTTTTGTGCTTTGGAAGGAGTCCAAACACCTTAGAGGGGAGTTTTATGAAGAAATAAGGGATTTTATACATCAGAGGAGGGATTTTATACATTGGAAGGGGTCCAAATGCATAGGAAGATGGTTAAAGAGGCAAAATGAGGGTTCTTACTAAGTTTCAAGTAAACTTAGTAATTCCCAAGCATATTTATGGTTATATTTCAACGAAAAGGAGGGGATATGTATATAAAGGGGATTTTTTACATATTTTTAATATGGGAAGGGGGAAAACATGGGTATTTATATAATAAGTTAGAATTTAATGTGAATTTTGGGGAGAAAGTGCTAAGTGTAGCAAACTTAGGCTTAAAAAGGGGAGAAAAGAGTTAAATGGAGCAATCTAGGAGTATTGAGCAGATCCCAATATCCTTTGGGGAAATTAGTGAGTGAATTGGGGACAAAGGAGGAAGGGGAAGTCAGTCATGCCTCACTTGAGCTGCTCCAAGGGAAAATGCCTCTATACCTGTGATTTGAAGTAGATTAACACTTTGTAACACAAAATTGATCACAAATCCTCATTCCGCCACCTCAAAACTGCCTACCCAGCCTATTTACCTAACATTTTCTCTTCTTTTTGTTTGGGTGCACTTAAACTAGAAAACCCAGCTTTTCATCTTTTCTTTTGGCTATCCTCCTATCTAAATCTACCCTTATATCTTCCTGGGGCTCAGATTAAGCTGTTGAGCACCCTTATTTCTCTACCTATCTACTAATCTGCCAAGGTTAAACAGTTTGGACAGATATCATTCTCTATCTCTAAAACATGCAATTTAAACCTAGGGAGGCCAAGATTAAGCTGTTTGGCCTTCCCTTAACTGTAACAAAAGTGGTGATTTCTTGGAAATATGGAACCTTTGCAGCAATGGAAAGGATGAACATATTTGGCACTTCCACAGTCAATCATGAAAAATGACACCTATTGGAATAGGAGGCTAACAGTGGCTCCACTTGGGGATGGCTTTTCCTTGTGAAAAGTCAAGAACAACAGGTCAGATGGCCTTATATTCAATTTTTGCTGTATTCTAAAAATTTCCCTTTGCTGGTTGCCTTATTTATATATATGATAGCAGACTTGAAGAGCTTAGGGCCTTCTCTTCAGGCTTCAACTGTAGCAAGCTTACTATCCAAACAAAAAACTGAAATCCTACCTACTTACTCTAATTAGCATCGTCTTTGCTAGTTAGGTGAAATGAAATAGCCAATGCAGCCACTTAAGCATTATAAACATCAGTTACTTTTGCTGCTTGTGCTTGTTAGTGTTTGAAATGGAGATCTTGTAATCAGATATTGCTTTGTTAAACTTTGAGAAGATAAGGAAGGTCCTGATCTCCTTTGCTGAATCTAAACACTGTACAAAAGGGTCCTTTAACATATATACACAATTGCTGAGCTGAATCAAACAACTGTACAAAGGTTTTGGATAGTTATCATGCCTTGGAGTCTGGAAATCACCAACATTTTGATATTGAACATTACAGCCTGCCAATGGAGGAGAGAGCTGATTTGTTCCATCACCCAACCTGTCTTCAGATGGATTATACAGAACTTGGAATGATATTTGCAATTCATTATAAACAGGCTCAAATGGCACTTGACTGATTTGTACAGGCTGCTCCTCCCTTTCTTTAAATAACTCAGATGACTGAAAACAAAGTGGCAAGAGATCAACTTGGATCATTTGATCATAATTTGCTGCCTCCAAGTCCTCTTCGATCTGGCATTCAGTGGCACTTTGGGGCTGCAAATCTAGCGGTAATGCATTATGAGCAAGGATTTGACTCTCCTCTAGATGGTCAATATCAAAACTTGATAACACTTGATTACAAACTACATGATAATTATCCCTAATAAAATGAAAAGATTCGAAACAGAAAGACAAAGTTCCTTCATTGAATTCAAAATTTTCTACGTTTTTCTCCTCCTCCTTATAGCTGAAATGATCAGGCCGATCACTGGGTTTAGATTGTTGAACCTGAACATTGCTTTCTGCCAAAATAGTATCTGGCTCCTCTGAAAGGCGAATTTGGATTTGAGGAGCATAATCTTCATCATACAGATCGTATTTGGGTAGACAGCTGAAAGAAGAAAAGTTGTTATATTCACACAGTGGATTAGGGGACTGCTCCACATATTGCTCTATGAATATGTCATCTGATTTGGGGGAAACTTGCCCATGAATATCAATTTCTTCCCTTTGCAAAACAGATGTGTTCTGGCGCTCTAGGCTTTCAACTTTTAGTGTGACCTTTTGCATCATTTCCTCTGACTTTTGTAACAAACTATGAAACTTCTCCTCTTGCTCAGCTTTTTGCTTTTCTTCCCTGATCCTTAGATTTGCCTCTACGTCCACTGCTATGTCCTGCATCTGTTTCATGGTGGACGGGCTTCTTTCTCTCAAATGAAATTCAATCTCTGCATCAAAAGCTCTTGGATAATGCAATAGAGCTAAATCAGGGGGAGGTCTTATATTTAATGGCATGGAATGATAGATTTGATTGAATCTGTCAGAAAATTACTGAACTGATTCATCTGGAAGCCTTCTTAATTGATTATACTCCTCTATGAGCATGAAGAGATTAACTTTGATCATCCATCTATCAAGGAAGAGCTTGATAAACTGCTCAATATTAGAGATGCTAGCTTCAAGCAAGGTCTTAAACCAAGTCCTAACTTCACTTTGCAAAGAAAGGACGAATAGCCTAATACTAGCATCCTCATGATCCACTTCAAATATGTTAAGATAGTCTTCAAAAGCTTGGATATGATTTTGAGTAGTAACACCATTCTCTCCATCAAATCTTGGGAGATACTCAGGATGATCTTTAGGCAAAGGATTGAGCACGGGAGGCAAAAGGAGCGGCTTATATCTATCAGGAACCTTACGCGGCACGGGAATATGAAAAGGGATTGAATGACTGGGCTCTATGTTTGGTTTCTCCATGGTTGTGTGTTGATTTTCAAAAGAATTAGATGACTGTCGTTCTAATGTGAAAGGAGGCTTTTTATCGACATTATTCAAAGGAAAATTATAAAAATCTGATCTAAAATCGTCTTTAAAATACAATATACATTGCAAAATTTTATGGATGAGAAAGAACACAATATCTTGGATAATAATCCAGGCTAAAAGCCTTGTCTGCTCATACAGTTCTTTTGGGTTCATTTCTCCAGCGGAGTCTTTATTATGAGGACGATGTGGAGTTGCCAGGTGGATGAATTAACTTTGAAGTGTCTGATCCCTGTCCACCATCACAGATCAGAGCTAAACATGAAATAATTCTGAAGAAAAGGGGATTTTCTCCAGGAAACAAGATTTTTTTGAGATTTTTATGATTGTTTGATTTTTTGTGCTTTTTCAAAAAAACTTAAAGATTTATTCGAGAGGCAAACTGATCAAATATGTGGATTTGGAGTAAAATAAACAAATGATTCAGCTCCCCAGTGGAGTTGCCAATGATGTTAACACTCAAGTTGTTCCCTTTGACTCCTAAGGGAATGCAACTGAGGTAACCACAGACCAATCTTTGGATTGCAGGTCCTAGCCTCTCTGCAATCAGAGAGGGCTCTCTCTTTATGATTTAGCTTTTTTTAAGGGTGATTTTAGGCTAGTTATGATGTGCATGAGTTTGTTTAAGTTTGGTGGGATGGTTGATGTTTTTAGACAAGAGTTGGCATGTAAAGTGTAAGAAGTTCAGACCATTAGGCATGGAGTCAATGAATGTGAACTGATGGGTGTGTTTTCTTTGGTAGAAGAGAGGAATATAGAGCAGGGTAACTACACATGAAACAATCTCAAAGCTAGAAATTAAGAGGAAATGGAGGTCAGGGAATGAAAGGCAATTAAGGATCTTTCATTCAACTAACAGAGGGAAAGTGAATGAAGACTATATAGGAGCAATGAAGGATTCCTAAAAAGTATTCAGAAATGAGAGAATTAGCTTAAACATGATCAATGAAGTATGCATATTCATGACTAATTCAAAGGAAAACATAGATAAATCACAGAAATTGAGCACAAAGTACAACTAAGTAACATCTGAGCTATTCTTTCTTCGTGCAACTTAGATCATGATATATAGATGATATAGACACATATAAACTAAAAACAGAGGTGAGAAACGACTTATTGATCCATGAGGAAGCACAAGAATTCCATAACATGCTCTTCAGCCATTAAAACCACAACCAGCCAGTCCAGAAGCAAATATTCCAGCAATCTTTGTTCATAGAAGCTCTCAGGCTTACAGCGCAAGTCTAGAATGACTTAATCAACCAACCAACCCTTTTAACATTGCTGAGGGTGGTATATATAGGAAAAAACATGTACAAACAAGATCTGAAATAGATCTGAGGAAAAATATCTAGAAAACCTAACTTCTACTGCAAGAAACATGAAAATATCTATCTAAATGCTGCGCTGGAGGCAGCAGCATCGAAAATGTGGTAAAATGGCATCCTTTGATAGCTTGGCTGCTCATTAAATCTGACTGATTTGGCTTTTAATGGCCTTAACTCTGTTCTGGGGAGCCTTTAATGGCTTTAAACTCCTCACTGATACTCTTTGACTTGGATGGAGGCCCTTTAATGCTCCTCTGCTACGACTTTAAGTCTTCACTGATATTTCTTTAACAGATACACTTTTTTGGGGCATTGATACTCTTTTTTGTTGAATCGGAACTCCTTTGCCCCACTGGTACACTTTAACTGCTAAATCGCTCCTTGTTTTATCTCTTTATGGTGAGATATGACTGCTGCAATGCTTTCCGTGGCTTTCTGCAGGCTTTTGGAGGTGTTTCGATGCTAGCCGATCAAAATACTGTCAAAAAAGGAAGAATCACTGCAAAAATGGCAGAGGATTTGTGGACTGGTGGCTTGCAGAAGCTGTGCTCGTTGTCCAGAGCTTATTTGGGCTGGATCGATAAAAAATGGTGAAGAAATGACTTACTTCCCTTTGGAGATGAAGCGCGCTCAGGCGCCGACTAGAAAACATGAGAAAATGGCCCTTTTTCCGTTATAAGGCGAAAAACAACCTTAAACGTGAAATTCGGTGAAAAACCGGGCGGGAGAGACACTGTAGCAAGGGATAGATCTGGGCCGTTGGATCGCGCAAAGGCAGATCCAACGGCAGCGACGAAGTCGCAATATCGCAATTGGCGGGGAGAGGGGGCGAAGGCTTTATATATAAATTACTTGCGATGGAGCGATCGCCGATATCGCATCGGCGATCGGCTATCGGGGGTGGTATGGGTGATGGCTATATAATATGAGCGATGCGATAATACAAAGGAGCGATGCGACATGATCTGGACCGTTAGATGGGCGGGGCGATCGGACGGCTGTGAATAAGTCGGCGATATTGCATCGGCGGGGAACAAGGGGTGTGGGCCTCTATACATAAGCGATTGCCAACTTGCGATTACGATGAATGGATGATTTGCGATAAAATCAATGTTTGCGGAAAAATGGGAAAAAGCGGAAAAATGTGGTTTTGCGGTTAAAACATGGATTATCGATAACACAAGGATTAACGATAAAGCGGAGGCATATTGAATAAAGGGAGGCTTGCGATAGGGATGCTTTGTGATGCGATATCGCTTTCAGGTGTGATAGTGATATCACATCAGAGCAAGGGATCGGAGGCATGTATTGGGGGCCCATATATGCAGCGACTACCGATTGCGATAATGCAATTGGAGGAATGATATCGGGGAACCATATAAGGGGCCAACACTTCCATTGAAACCTCCGACAGCGATATCACGTTGGAGGGGGAGGGAATGCAATCGGAGGAGGGTTTTAATGCCTTTGAAGATTTTTCTACGATCGGAGAAGGAAAACTGAGATCGGAGGAAGGTTTTTAAGCTTTAGGAAGGGTCCTTAATGCATCGGAAGGGGTCCAATAGCATTTGAAGGGGGTTTTTGTGCTTTGGAAGGAGTCCAAACACCTTAGAGGGGAGTTTTATGAAGAAATAAGGGATTTTATACATCAGAGGAGGGATTTTATACATTGGAAGGGGTCCAAATGGATAGGAAGATGGTTAAAGAGGCAAAATGAGGGTTCTTACTAAGTTTCAAGTAAACTTAGTAATTCCCAAGCATATTTATGGTTATATTTCAACCAAAAGGAGGGGATATGTATATAAAGGGGATTTTTTACATATTTTTAATATGGGAAGGGGGAAAACATGGGGATTTATATAATAAGTTAGAAGTTAATGTGAATTTTGAGGAGAAAGCACTAAGTGTAGCAAACTTAGGCTTAGAAAGGGGAGAAAAGAGTTAAATGGAGTAATCTAGGAGTATTGAGCAGATCCCAATATCCTTTAGGGAAATTAGTGAGTGAATTGGGGACAAAGGAGGAAGGGGAAGTTAGTCATGCCTCACTTGAGTTGCTCCAAGGGAAAATGCCTCTATACCTATGATCTCAAGTAGATTAACACTTTGTAACACAAAATTGATCATAAATCCTCATTCCGCCACCTCAAAACTGCCTACCCAGCCTTCTTACCTAACATTTTCTCTTCTTTTTGCTTGGGTGCACTTAAACTACCAAAGCCAGCTTTTCATCTTTTCTTTTGGCTATCCTCCTATCTAAATCTACCCTTATATCTTCTTGGGGCTCATATTAACCTGTTGAGCACCCTTATTTCTCTACCTATCTACTAATCTGCCAACATTAAACAGTTCGGACAGATATCATTCTCTATCTCTAAAACATGCAATTTAAACCTAGGGAGGCCAAGATTAAGCTGTTTGGCCTTCCCTTAACTATAACAAAGTGGTGATTGCTTGGAAATATGGAACCTTTGCAGCAATGGAAAGGATGAATATATTTGGCACTTCCACAGTCAATCATGAAAAATGACACCTATTGGAATAGGAGGCTAACAGGGTTCATTTTTTCTTATGAAATGGGATGGATGAATGATGGATAGATAGTGGATATGAAGTGGATCAAGGCCTTGGAGTGCTCTAATGAATTGGCCTTTGCATTAATTTCTAATTTTAACTATTGTCCCCATTACTCGAAATCATCACCCTTCCTAATTTGGATTTTCCACATTACATGAGTGAAGTAGTGAGTTGCAATTAACTAGTTGAAGGTAGTTGAGACTGTTGACCCATCCTTAGCTTATAAAACCTCATATCCCATGCATTGACAAAACATTTCTAATTATAATATGCTCAAGAGAAGAGGTCAAGAATATTGCATACCTGCACCTACCTAATGGTTGTTGGAGAGACATGCATGTTGGTTCTGATTTTATGGTCGATCCATGGTCCTCTAGAGGTGCTAATTTCATATGATTTCCTCTTCACAGGTGTTCATATCTTGGCCATTCTAAACGTCTATCTTCCAGTTACGATGAGGAAGCTATCTTAGTCAAATCTGACCTTCTTGGAGTGTTGCGCTTGGCCATGGGTGATGTTAAACTTCCCTATACCTTATTCCATCATTAGACACCTTTCCCACACTTTATTTCAGCTTATGTACAATCCTATATCTTTAAGCCTATTTCTTGTAGTAAAATAGGACTTAGTACTACAGGAAACCCTGTAACAACCTTGTTTTTTCCATATCTCCCAAATGGTAGAATGGATTGACTTGAAATTTTCTTAGCATGTTTCCATCATCCTTATGCACCTCCCTATAAACAAACTTTGGCCAATGGATGCACAAATCACGAGAAAAAATAGAAATGGCTGAAGTTGATGGAGGCCAATTTCTTGGAAATTTTGTGCTAGAATTTAATGAAATTTCTTGGGCATGTTACCATCCTCCATATGCATCTCCCCATGAAACAAATTTGTAAATGGATGCATAAATATCGAGAAAGTGAAAAACTGGTTGTAGGTGATGGAGGTCGATTGCTCGAAAATTGTGCACTGGAATTGGCTGAAATCAATTGATCATGTTATGATCACCCATATGAATCTCCACCTTAAACAAATTGACAAATGGATGCACGGTTATCGAGATATGATAGAAATATTTTTTTTTTTCTGTATGTATTTATGTTTTCTGCAGTAAAACAGAGCCTTCCTGTATTATTTTAGGACAACGAGGAAAATGAATTGGAAAAACTTGGGAATGATGGATGGAATGTAGAAATAGATGAGGGTGGTGGATTGGCATGGCCTTGGTCCTGTTGGATAATTTTAGCAAAGGAGGAGAAATTCAAAATTTGACTTCTTTTGACTATGCTTGTGATCAAGTTTTCTTTTGGTGGCTAACTTGTTTTTGTTGCTAGCATAGGTTGGAGAGTACCTGCATTCATGACAGAGAGATACATGGAGAATTTTTTTATTTTTTCTTCTTTTTTTTCTTTTAAGCCTACTAGTTGCCTCAATGATCTTTTCAACTAGTAAGTTCCTTAAGCACCTCAAAGGAGGTTTTCACCTAGGATCTTTTCTTTTTCTGATTTTTTTTCTTTTTTTCCAACCCATTGACCACCTCATGGAGGGTTTCAATTAATGGGCCAATATTAGGTGCCTCAAAGAAGATTTTCACCTGAGATTTTATTTTTTCTCTTATTTTTGATTTTTTATTTCTTTTCCTATCCTACTCTACTTTAAAAAACAAATTCATTTTCAAATGTAGGAATATTTCCAATGGAGCCACTTTCATAATGGGATGACAGATAAAATCACGTGTAGGACATATTATTGAATAGGTTTTAATATTCCTCTTGGAGCTACATAACATAGCTGCATTGACAATTGGCTTGCTCCATTGTCCTCTTAGTAAACTTCCCTCAACCTTGGTAACGAGGGAAATATTTAACATGTGATTCTGTATGGATAACACAAATATCAACATCTTGTTTTTCCTCATCTTGCATTCTTAACATTTCTACTTTTTCTCTTCGATTGCTAAGAATTTATATTTTAAAGTTATAAAGTAAATTTCCATGTTTAGCTTGACTTGCCGATCTTGATGGTGATTAACTTACTCTTTCCCTTTCTCTTGATATGTGTTTTCATGTTTAACAAATTTCTTCAAATGATAATTGATATACATGACCTCTACTCATGAGATAAAGGAGATTAATCCATTCATCCCTAATTTTTCTAAGTAAAAGGGTTTTGAGTTTTTTAGATCCTATATGATCTAGTACATGAACCTCTCTATTATATCCTCAAGGCTCTCATATTATTTTCTATTCACTCTAAATATTTCTTCTTTAAGATCATGATCTTTATATTTTTCTAGAAATATATTTTGCATATGATTCCATGATCTTATTGAATTAGTCCCTAAACTCATGAACCATTTAAGAGCTCTATCCTTCAATGTTTTTGGAAGAAATCTCAATTTTTGAGTGTTTAATAAGTAACCATAAGATCTACAATCAATTTCAAATTCAAAGAGAAAGGTTTTTGAATCCTTTGACCTTAGATCATGAAAGTTTGGAGGAAAAGATTGATGGATGTTCTTCATATTCACATTGATATCAGTATCTTGAATGGGAAATCCAAGAGGATATTCCTCCTTCTCATCATCTCCATCCATTTCTTCTACCTTCTTCTCCATCTCTTCTTCTTCTACCTGCAAAAGTGGATAGTGATGTGGCTCTTACTTCAACACGTGATCATATCGGGGGTGGTTTTGGTGTTGGAGACAATTCTTTTGTTTTTATGATTAAATGAAAATACTAATGCAATGCACTCTTATGTTTTTGAAAAGAAATATGCATGATGCAAATCTTTTTTGTTTTTTCAGAAAGTAAAACGAAATGAATCAACTAGGGAAGAAAAAATTCATACTTTGACACCTCCCCTGGAATGATGCCAAAAAGTGATGAGCCTTGGTATTGCAACAAGAATGTTGCAACTCCCAATGTTACCAAGTTTAATTATCAACCCGGGGTTCGTACAAAATTAAGTGGTATCGGCACTATATGTGAAACATATAATGTGTCCTTACTTTGCTATCATGATGTAATGGAGTGCATGTAATGAAATTAAATCCTAAACTAATTTCATAAACGGAAACTTTACTTTGCAAGAGAAATTAGTCCTAAGCAAGAACAACAAATTGTAATTGAAATCCTAAGAGCATGAATTGAAATAAATAGGCCTAATCTACATTGTAAAAAGGCATGTCATAATTGGTGTTTAATCTTCTTAAACCATTTATTTAGGGCCTAGAGGTAATTATTCAATCCTAAGGGACCAAAAAATATCTTTTTTGAGCAAATTTAGGCAAGTATATACACACTGGAAGAGTACTATAGGAAACAATAGATTTACTACAAGAAACTATAATTCATCGAATGATAAAGAAAATCAAATCCAAAATGGATGGGAAATATTTTTTTATTGACTAGGATGTATTAGGTCTCCATTCCAAATGGAATCACTCAAAAATACCTCTATTAACCCATGCTAAAAAATAACAGAAAATTACTAGTCCAAAATCTAGAAATTCGAGAACTAGTGAGCCAGTAAATATATCAAATGCCTAACCTAATCAAGTGCAAATGCAATAGGGTGATTTTTTTATTAACTATAATTTTTTTGCATCTAATTCAATTGGAACCAACTCAATTTAAGTTCGTTAGCATGCTCTAAAAAAATAGCAGAAATCTATTGTTATTTTCCATAAGGGACTTCAACAAATCTAGATTTGGGAATAAGAAAACTAATCCAATTATATCAATGATTACTATGACCTCCCAAAGTTGTTCCAATGATGAAAATATGCTCATGATCCTACAAAATAACCTATTTCAACCATTTAACCCAATCCTACAACAAGAAATCATTAATACTAAATGTAGAAATAGAATAAAACAAGAACAAGAGATGCATCTGAATAAGAAGTGAAATGAAGAAAGGTAAATGATACAAAAGGAGTCTGAGGCTCCTGAGATGGCCAAGCCCAAGGAAACTCAAAGTCCTATGAAGTAGACCAAGATTTAGAAGCTTAACATGTCACCAATACTCATTATTTCCATCAATACAATTACAACCCTGCAGAAAATGAAAGTGGAGCTGCAAAAATATGAGTTCTCTCCACAAGAAGAATAATAAAAATTGACCCCTAGAGGGAAATTAGACTTGGTAATGATAAAAAAGATTAGGAATAATTTCCCATGAAAGGATGAAGCTTTCCCCACCAAAATCACTTGATTAGTGGATCTGGTTCCCAATACTAGGACTCTGCATTAAATGATAGTGAAGACATTCCTATATTTTGTCAATCATTGGAGCTCCACAATCTGTGCTATAATTCCAGAATATATTGTTGATTTATTATTTAATATTTATCCTCCTATAGTAGGGAGAAAGTCCCTAGATTATCACCTCCTCCAAATATCCATAATCTGCCCAATATTCTCACAATATTCCACAAAAATAAATAATATTAGGCACAAATATAAAATTATCCATAAACCTTCCTAATCAACATATTAAAGTAAAAAATACATTATATAATGCAGAAAGAGAGGTTTAATGTGTTGAAGGATGGTCAGATGGGCCTTAATTTATGTCTAATTTAGAGGCCCATTAGATATGTTGTATGCAACATCATCAAATCAGTGTGATACATATATAACATAATCAGAATACCATATAGACATGTATCGAATAAATACATCAACACATAAACATCATTCTAAGTAGGTTCCAGTCATCAATGCAAGGCCATATCAACAATGCATGCTATGACCTTATGTATGACAACAATCGTTATTCCATTATACATATTTCCACTTGAAACCATCAACATGCATAAGAAATGCCTAATAAACTACACATACATATGACCTTATGTAGTTGAGCATAAGCAATCAATTCTTGTAACCAACCTCCAAGGCTGATACATGTAATCAAACAATCAAGAGTGCAACCCAACATACAAGGATGTAATCAAGCTGCATATAATCAAGTTTCGTATAAGCTGAATATAATGAAGTAACCCATCATATACTTATGATGTTACATTCCACAAAAACACATCAAGTCCCTCGTGATAACCTTATTACAACCATGGTCAACATGACGCAATGCAACAAGAACATGGAACACAAGTGTAAGAGACACACATGCAACTAACATGTGTGCATGAGCAACACAAACTACCCATTCAGTTTGAGGGGTGAACCATACTCTAATATGAATTTGTAACAACCCCTCCCAGGTCTATCCAAAGTAACCATGACAAACGAGGTAAACATGAGACGAGAGACTACTATGATCAGATTCGACCTCCTATTTGGCCTTAAGGAAGTGCAATCAATGGAACATCATTCACATTCATCCAACGTCATCAACAAAACCATTAGGAGACAAGTCATCCACTCAGATATCCTATCCCTAAGACCCACTGTTGTTTTGGATCTCTTAGGCCATATTAACTCTCATGTTATGGGCAAGGGAGTGACTAGCAACTTGAATTCACTCTCACAGACCTGCCTGCCAGTGACGTTGACCAAATTTTCCAATTTTGTGCAGTGACCCTTGGATTTAAGCCATGTTTCAAGCCCAGAATCCCGAACTCTACCCACATCTTGCTACAACCTTTAGAATTCATTAAATACATGATAATAATGCCTTCAGAATTCATTAAAGACATGATAACAATGTTGGTCAATAAAAATCAACCTCAAGAATAGGCCTACACATCCCCAACTAGGACTGACATTCTAACAAATAATTGGGATCAATGTAACCTACAGGTCTCAATACAGGGCATAAATGACCGAAAAACCTATGAAACATAACCAAAAGGATCACATTCTTCTGTATTAAACTACTACATCATCAGTTCGGTCTTACATCCATCCATTTAACAACTACAAGTAAATATATGAAATAACCATGACATGAACCATTCATTTAACCATGCTTATAGCTAGCATAAAGCCATGTAAATATCGCAGATAAGACAACCATTAAACCCACATATAAATCAATGAAAAAGTAAGAAAACTTAGCTTTTATTAATCATAGGAAAATCCAACTAGGTTTGGGACTTCCGCGTACCACCCAATCATAGACATGGATGAACCAAATCTCTCTTTCAGCTATTCACCCCCATACCATATTCCAAGCATGAATGTGGGATCTTATAGAACAACCAAGGGAATCGAGAGGTTAAACCACCTCCACCCTAGTGAAACTGTGACCACGGCAAAACCGATGCTCTGATCACAACCTAACAGAACTTGGAATTCCATTTGGAATCCATCACTATCCCTATGGAATTTTCCATCTCCTTCTCTCTCAGGATTTACCGCAATCTAAACCCAAATCACTAGGCCCTAAATCAAGAAATCTCTGTCATGATTTACTATGTATCTCGCAGAAACCAGACAAGTGATTCCTAGGCCTTTGGTAGTGGAACTTGAGAACACCTCCACCACAGATTCTGAAATACATACAAATATAAGCACAAGCTCAAGTGTAGATGTTCCTCAGACATCACAGAGTATGGAGCATTGAATGCAAAATATCAGGGAGATGCATCAGGAGGATATAGAGGTAGATATTCCATCGTCTACAAATGGCAAGAGGAATCATGAGGTTCAACGGAGGCTTAGGGATGCTCAGTAGTTTGTAGGAGCTCCTACGACGAGCAGTACATAACAGAGAGAACCAAAGAGGTACATTGCCTACATGGTATTAGTTAGTGAGTTGGTTGATAGTGAGCCTTCCAGCTATGAGGAGGTTGAGAAATAGTAAGTGTGATGAAATGTGATGCTTGAGGAGTATACCTCCTTCATGCAAAAATGACATTTGGGAGGTTGTACCTAGACTCACAGACAGGGTAGTGGTTGGATCACATTGGATATTCAATATTAAGCATGGTGTAGATGGCAACATAAAAAATTACAAGGCAAGGATCATGGCCAAGGGGTTCTCTCATAAGGAGGGAAGAGACGATGAAGATAGTTTTGCTCCTATGGCCATGTGTACTTCTATATGAGATGTGATCTTATTAGCAACACATATAGGATGGCAGTTCCATCAGATGGATGTCAAGATGGCATTCCTAAATGGTGAGTTGGAAGAGGTATACATAGAACAACTAGAGGGATTTGTGGCACAAAACAAAGAGACCCATGTATGCAGGTTGAAGATAACTTTGTACAGTCTCAGGCAAACTCCTAGGGCATGGTATGAGTGCATAGATAAATACCTGTAGGCGAGATAAGATGAAACAAATTGTTATTTTTGTAGCATTAAGAGGATTGAAGGTGAAAATCACTTTCTCTTAAATTGTAGATCTTATATATGGATTAGATCTAACTTTCAAAATATATCTTACTCTCTCAATTTTCTTGAGCTTTTAAGTCACTAAACCTTGTGCTTCTAGAATGCTTCCTCTAATTCCTTTTAAACATAAAAAAAAAAAAGGTAAAGAATTTCAAGTAATCTTTTATCTTCTCAATAGTATGATAAATCATAATGGGCTAAGAAAATGTTAATCATCATCATTATACAATATAACTATATTTTATTTTTACTCTATTATTTCAATTATTTGAACTGGTAGCTTTTTTATAATTTTTATTTTCATTTTCCTATTTTACAACATGATTCTTTAAATTTCTCTAATATCATGATAAATAAAATAATATAATAATATAATATCAACTTAGAGTTTTCTAGATCAGAGCTGGCCCACATTGTAGATAGCATTTTTTTTAACCAATAAGCAATGTTAATCATCATCATTATACAATATAACTATATTTTATTTTTACTCTATTATTTCAATTATTTGAACTGGTAGCTTTTTTATAATTTTTATTTTCATTTTCCTATTTTATTTCTTTTAAAATTACTTTGATTTGATTTTTTTTTACAATATGATTCTTTAAATATCTCTAATATCCTGATAAATAAAATAATAATAATATAATATCAACTCCCTGGAGTTTTCCAGATCAGAGCTGGCCAACATTTTAGATAGCATTTTTTTTAACCAATAAGCAAATATTTTACTAAAACCGTTAAAAACCTAGTCTAGCGTATAACATCATAACTTTCTTAGTGAAACAGTGTAACCCCACCCCTCATCCTTTGAGACCATGTAACGCTCTAAAGACAATTGAAATGACAATAAATTGGAGGGCAGCCTCAAGCGCTTTGCACCAATACTCACCGCTTCGAGGCCAAGGTAATAGAAAATAGGGTGTATTGGGTTGATGAGAAGGGGAGTATAAGTCAAAGCGATATCCCTGGGAACCGCCTTGTTACCCAGCACTATCTTGCTGCCGTTGTTTACATGGTCAAGGCAATACGCAAATTTATCGCGAATAAGGGGAGCAAGCTGGGAAGGCATAGGCAGTCCTCCTCTGCCAAATCCTGCAATACCAGCAGCCCCGAACGAACGCACTGAACATCCTATTGCGAGGTTCTTTATTTCTCGTCTTCCTCCGTCTTCCAGTGGCAAAGTCAAGGTGTCACTCAGTAGACGCGCCGTCACGTTTCCCGTGCCATAGGTAAGGCTAAATTGTGGACAAATCCGCGAGCACTTCTGCAAGCTTTCGACGCAGTGAGCTTTCTCGCACAGCTCTTTGCACTTCGGATCTGCGCACTTCACAGGAACTGCAGATGATGACCTGGTGGGAAGAAAAGGCGTTATGTATCCACGGCAATTGTTACATGTATAATTTGTGGTGCAGGATGCCCACACAACATCACTGCCCGTGTCCATGAGGAGGAATAGATCCTGTGGAGGAGTACCCACGGATAATTTGATGTAATACTCGATGAAGTCGCTCGGATAGTAGAGAGGCTCCTTCACAGTGATCTTTTTTGTAGATCCGCTCTTCATCCTCATCTTCATGTGCAGGCTCATGGACACTCCATCAATTTCATGCTCCTTCTGTTGAGACAATGTTGCACAGAGTTGCAGTGGGAGGATAACCAGGAACATCAGCTTCAACTTGGCGGCCACCATGGTGCCAATTCTCAGGGAATGCTAATCGGGAAAGAATGGGATTCAAGTGGGCATTGTAAGTGTGAATATTAATAGGAAACGTCTAATTATCGTGAGTTGATTAGAGGGCAAATGCTGAGATCAAGTGTGTAATAGCGTCGTACTAATTAACTTGATGAGAGGTTAAAAAGTGATCTGCTGTAATTCCGATGTCAGTCCGCAACAAAGTAGGAATTGTATTCCACTATCCCGCCATCCAGCCATCTGCAGTGTGGGCCATTGGAGGAGATCAGTGAGACAACAAGGTAGGAATTGTATTCCACCATCGAACCATTCACCAAGTAGGTTGAGGTTGATTTACCATTATTATCCCACCCGCAGTGTGCGCCATTTGAGATTAGTGGGGATTATCATTGATAGTCCCTATCCCTGACTGTAGGGTGATTTATTGTTCTTATCTAACTTGCAGCGTGGCTCATTTGATGAGATTATCGAGGACTAGGTCTTTATTGATTTATCCCAGAAAAAAAAGTATACTATTTGGAATAATCTATCAGAAAAAAAAAAGTATACTATTTGGAATAATCTATCAATGATTTCATAGAGTAGGATTTCACTCTGGCGGAATGTTTTGAGCGTGTTATTACATTGGGGAATAATTAGCTCTTAGCTAATCAAAATCTATTATAATTATTTTTTGTGTAGACTAAAATTTTGTATTTTTTTAGCTTCCCTATATATTTTATGGGTTTTATCTAAAATCTTATCAGAAATTATTAGACTATCAGTTTTGAATTATTCAATACGTATAGAATTATTCATTGTTTTAAAGGTTTTTAATGATTATGAATTTAAACTTCATTTTTATTTTTATTTTGAAAATAAAATTAAATTATAATGGTCTCACCTAAATTTTGTTCAATAAATTATCACAAAAACTAAAAAAAAAATGAATCTAAAATAGTTAAACATCATCTTTATTTTTATTTTGAAAATAAAATAATAAAATTATTACTTCTTCTATTAATATTGTAGTTTTGTATTTGATTCTCCCTATAACAAATTAATAATTAGGAATAGAACATCTTTAATATAAATACCACTAACCATTCCATTTAACGTAGGGTGATTCTTATTAAGAAAGTAATAAAGATTTGATGGTTGGAATGGAGTTCTCTATGGAGGTTTTATGAATGAAAGTGGAGTAATGTTTGGGCTTTCAATCATGGAACATTGATTATAAACATTTTATTGCAGATGCTAATATTGAAAACATGCATAGTTAATAAGGATTGTAGTTTCAACCTTCTTTTAAATTATGTAATTTTTGTTTGATTCGCACAAGAAGAGGCTAATTCTAGATCTCTTTTAAATTATGTAATTTTTGTTTGATTCGCACAAGAAGAGGCTAATTCTAGATCTCTTAGTTACTAATTTTTTTCATGCTTTTATAGTATGGGATTCATTTTGGTATCATGTTATTTATGCATGGAGTATTGGTTCAATTAATTATTATAAATTATTAGGTGTCATGGATGTTTTTTTGGAAGAAAAATTTTCATTTTTTTTTTCTTTTAATCGTGGTTTACTTGTTCTCCTTAGGTAGAATTTAGCATTTACTCCTATTTTTCCTTCCTTAATTATCCCATCTATTGGTAGCATTTACTCTTATTTTTCCTTCCCTAAGTCCAAGGTATTCCTTGGTTAGGATGGTTATATTCTCCTCTTTATGGTCATGGGATGAGTTACTAGTGAAAGATATTCTAGAATTGGGTAAAAGTGTAAACCATCACCCTACCTTTAAAACATTAACATCCATTATAACTATGGACCCTCTTTCCTCTCTTCCTCAAACCAAAATTGTCGGGTGTGAATTTTCCTTGTTTCTTTTGTGGGTGGTGTTCCTTTCTACATCCCTATTTTAGGCCACGTTGTGTTAATTTCTTATTAGGGACTATTTTTAATCGTGAAACTTTTAGCCGGATTGTTGGTTTTATATACAAGATGGAAAATTCTTCCAAAGGCACAATTTTTGCCCCTAAACCAACCCCTCTCTGCAAGAGTGCTTGATGCTTAAAAAGTGCACAATTAGTTGCAATGCAAGCTACCTCAAACTTCCAACTCTAGTTCTTCGAGTACACAAAAGGGAAATGGAAGATATGGACAAAAAATTAATCATTGGCCAATATTTTATTTTTCATATTTAAGAGAAATATTTTAATGATGATATTTAACTCTTTGGAGTGATTATATTTGAATGGCTCTAGTATAGAATGTTTGGATACAAATATATTCAACCTAATGAGCAGCCTTTCCTTATCATACAATTAACCTCGAGATTGACATTGTGATTCCACTTATGTACACGATTGAATTGCCATTCCTTCATTAGGTTAATGCATCACTTCCAAATTACAATTGTAGTCAAATTAATTTTGGACATCAGATATAAATTATTAAATAAAACATATAAAGGATTCACATTACATAAATGCAAAAAACATGTCGATTATTTAACTAATATAAAATAGATTTATATGACACGGGAAAGTAACTAATTCTACTAAATTCCAATGCTTTGAACCATAATACACCCATGGATGCATAAAAACACAAAATACCAAACAATGAGAAGAGTAATTAAGAAATAGTTTAATATTTCATTTGGTAGCATGAATTACCACTGAGTTCTCTCATAGTCATGCATACTCATGCCCAACAAGTTTCATACATTTAGTCTTCAACTCTTACAACCCCAAAGGGGATGAGGGTAGTGTCCCAAGATAAGTGTGACATGTATCAAATCTATATAAGGAACTTGGATAACATAGTGTTACTAGAAAGAAATTCAAGTTTTGCATGGTAATATGTGTATGGTAATGGACCAGAAAACCATTGGAATGTATGCCTTGAAATTCACCAAATTGATTGGTAAAATAAGAAACTCAACTTGAATAATTTTATGGTTGGTAAATGATATTCATTGATCTCTCATCATATAGTACATCAAAAGAATATTGATTCGAAGTTATTTTCATTTGTCAATATAAATGGAGAATGAAATTTTTGAGTAACGAACAAATATAGACTTCATAATTCACCATTAAACCACTAATAAGACTACAAGAGGATTTCTTAATACATAAGAAACACAAAAGAAATCGCACATAGATGACTCATTCGAAACTGTTTTTAGGATTAGACATAAACCCTAGATCCCATAGCTTATGTGTATGAATTTATATCAAACCCCAACGCAAATTTTCTATGATGTATACCTGACTATTTAACCTCAATCTCCTAAAAATTTTGTTTTCTAAATCTTCTCAAAAAAGGTTATAGTCAAAATGCCAAGATGACTTGATTGAAACAATAAGACCCTGGGATCATGCTCTGAAATTAAATGTTACGAACCATGTAATTTAAAATGAATACAATCCAATTAAAGGGTAAGACATCAATTTTCAATAATGTTAATAGATAAGATAAAATACGATGATCCTAACAATAAGTCTCAATAATATATATATATATATATATATATATATATATATATATATATATATATATATAAGACAATCTATGGAATCTGTTGACACCTAATCATCAAGATTGGGTGAATAAGTGTAACTGATGTAAATAAATAATAAGAAATATGAATAGTCACCAGGAGATGAAGTGAACAGTCTCTCCCTCATGTATATAATAAAGACCAACCTGAATGAATATGAATAAGTTGTTTTTGAGGAGTTACTGCCTGGTCTGACATGGTATCAAAGCCAATGCCATTTTTGGCTTCTAGCTGCCACTGTAACTACCTTTTGCCATTTTTCAAAAATCTGGGTCTGCCCTCTGCGTGATAATCAGGGTCTGCCCTCTGCCTAATAATCTGGGTAACGCTTGAGCTTCTGTTGCTCTCTCCACGCTGGTATAACAGCACTCCATTGCCAAACCTGCTCCATCTACTATTTACCATTATTCTCTGACATGGTATTATTCTCTGCTCTGTTGATTGACTTTTTTTTTTACGCTGCTCCGTTCTGACTTTGTTTTTTACATAACGCTCACCAAAAGATGGTTAGGTTTGGGTAACCATATTCATTCTTTGCCTGCTCGAGAGAAGGAGGCCCTGCTCCCATCACTTTGGGTGAAAGATTACCAAATGGGTGAAACCCTTCATCTTCCAGACTTGTACAGACATTCTTATACTTACCAAATTGATGTTTCAATTGTCTCTTGCTCAAAGGTTCTATAAGATACTTACCTAAGTTCTTTTGCACTGTCACACGAAAAAAGGAGAAGTTGTATCTCCTGGAGCTTTGGAACGGATGACTGAAACCGTATATTTGTGTTATGTTTACCATTCAACTCTTAGTTCTCCAAGTTCTAGGTTCCTTACGCTGTTGAATACACCATACAACGTTGTCTTATTCTCCACGCAAATGTTGATGACCAGCGTTCCATTGATATTCTATATGGATAGAATTTATAGTTCTGCTCCAGGCACGCATTAGTTCTACTCCAAGGCATGCATTAGTTTTTCTCCAAGGCACGTAGTTCTGCTTCAAGGCATGCATTAGTTTTGCTCCAGGCATGCATTACTTCTGCTCTTTGGCTAGCTGGTCTGAAAAAGATTTGTGTCCCCAAAAGAATTGAAGACTGAGAGACAGAAAAAGAAAGAGATGTATTTTTCAATGAAAAAGTATGCAGTCAAGGTGTAAAGCATAGGATTTGAGCTTTCATGCAAGTTGATGTTGTTTATCTTTTATTTTCTCTTGAATTGCAACCATATTGTAATGCAAAAAAAAAATAAAAAATGGTGATATTCTATATGGATAGAATATAGTTTTTCTCTTCGTATATTAAATCAATTTCTTACCTAATCAAGAAGGAAGAATAAGGTTGTATTATTTTGAAGCACATTTTTCCAGCAGAAGTATTTTTTTTTTTTTACAGTATGCATTCAATCATGATTAAACTCTTCACTCTTGAATTACAAAATAATGATCCTCTTGCTCTTGCATCCAAAGTAAAATCTATAATGCATGATATCAAATCCACTAAGGTTGGATTGGATATTCCTCTTATCGCTTTTCTCAAGGCACTTTATCCTACTTACTCCAATTATCTTGAATCATTGCAAGTAAATGGAAATCTCAAAGATATTACCTTTGACTCTCTTGTGAAAAAAATTGCTGAAAGAGAGAAAGCTTTTGGAAAGAATACAACCCCTGAATCTTTTGAAGAGGCTGTGTGCCTTGCTCATAAAGAAAAGAATCTTGCCCAGGATTCTTCCAGAGGAAGAGGTGGTCGAAGAGGAAGAGGACACTATTTCAGAGGTAGGGGGGCAGACACTCTCAAGGAGAAAATTTAGATTTGCACTACATACGTTACAAAAGAAATGGATCACATGATGCCTCTACATGCAAGTTACCTTCATAAAAAATTGAGCAGCAACGAAATCAACCCAAAGGTAAAACTAATGACACAGACAAAGGTAAAGCACCTGAATCCGCTCATTATGGTGTGGCACAATGTAATATCAGAGTAAATGAAGACTTATTTAATGCTTCACTTGCTTCTTGGAAAAATGATTGGTTGCTTGATTTAGGAGCAACTTGCCACATGAATCATAGAAAAGATTTTTTTGAAGAATTTACTGACAATGTTGATGGAGCAGTATACTTTGCAGACCAATAAAAAATCAAGCCATCAGGGCTTGACACATTCAGGCTTAAATTGCCTAGTCTTCCAGACTTCCTTCTGCATCATGTTCTATATCTCCCACAACTGAAGCGAAACTTGCTGCCCTTGGTCCACATCCACTAGCAAGGTCACTCCATTCATATGTTTGATGGCAGGCTTGACGTGAGAAACGCATCTGACCACTCACTTGTCATGAGGGGAATAGAAGAAGAAAGGCTTCTCAAGCTACAAGGTACCTCTACTCGTGCAAAACATTTCTCATACAATTCTCATTATGAAGAAGGTACACTCCCATCAAGTTTATTATGGCATGCTAGATTTGGACATTTGAACTATGAAAACCTTCGCTTGTTGAAGAAAAATGGTGTTGCTAGTTTGCCTACAATTCCTAGGAAGCTTAAGCAATGTGATGCTTGCATTCTAAGAAAGCATAGCAAACAGTCTTTTCATGATTCACATTCAAGAGCACATAGAAAACTTGAACTCATTCATTCAGATTGATGTGGTCCAATGCCTATTCCTTCTGCAAATGGAAATAAATATATGATGACATTTATTGATAACTACACCAAAATGTGTTGGGTTTATTTATTGAAGAACAAATTTGATGCTTTTCAAACATTCAAGAACTTTTATAAATGGATTTGAAAATGATGCACAATCTCATATTGGCTATATTCGCACTGATAATGGAAAAGAATACACTTCAAATGAATTTGAAAACTATCTTCACCAACATGGGATCAAACATCAAACAATTGTGCCTTATAATCCCCAATAGAAAGGTGTAGCTGAAAGAATGACTAGGACAATCTTAAATATGGTGTGTTCCATGATGTTTTTCAAAAATGTAAAGTTGATGTTTTGGGCTGATGCAGTTCTATGTGTTGTATATATAAAGAATAGATGTCCATCTAATGCTATTAGAAACAAGACTCCATATGAAATGTGGTATGCGCACATTCCTTCGGTAAAGCATCTCAGGGTCTTTGGTTCCACTTGTTATGCCTTGATACCAAAGGTACGTAGAAACAAACATGGTGCAAGAAGTCGTAAGCGTATCTTCCTGGGGTATTCAAACACCTCCAAAGCATACCATCTCTATGATGAAGTCAACAAAAATTTTGTTGTATCTAGAGATGTAATGCTTATTGAATCATCCAAAACTGACAATCTTGTTGAGCGGCAACTTGATCGCTTGGATAGATTTGGAAATGCAAAATCATTTCAAGAATTTGATAATTACGCCGTAAGGCGTTCCCTCTGAGAAAGACATCCCTAAAATGTGATGTGTGCGATCCTGAGCCATTGATTCTGTGTTAGATGATTGGGGTGTTTTCAGCCGTTGGTTTAATCCTTTTTTTCATGGAAAAATATTTTTTTTCCCACCCGCTGGAAGACAAAGAGGGAGGATCTGGCAATGGGGCATGAAAGCCCAGGAGGCAATGGGGCATGAAAGGCCAGGCCTCCTGGATGAGACTCTTCGCAATGACTGAATCGACGAAACACGTCTTTCTTCCCTGGTTTCATGTCTTTCTTCCCTGCATGAGGGCTACGTAGCCTTGTGCTGTGAAACAGTTGCAAACCCTCCCTGAATGTGCCTAGATCACAGCGCCTCTTTCAGCCGCTCCTAGAGCACAGCACCTCTTTCAACCTGTGCCTGACTCCGGATTCGTATGGGCGGGCATTAAATCTGCCCGGGAGAAGCTGCAGGGTTGGTTAGAGGGAGCTCATAGGAAGCTCGTGTAATCGGTCTATATGGTAAATGGGATGTGGGTAAGACATCCTTGCTCAAAATCATCTACAATACCTACAGGTCAGTCGTTTCTTTAATCTCGTCATTCGGTTTACAGTTTGTGGGAACTTTGAAATTGAACAGTTGCAGGCTTCCATTGCGAAGGCTTTGAATATAAGATGGAGGAAAATGATAATCCTGAGACGAAAAATATGAAATTGAGTGCATCTCTAGACAAAAAGAAATTGCTTCTTATATTGGACAACATTGGGAAGGAAATAGATCTTAGTGAAGTGGGCGTCAGAATTGGGGA
Source organism: Pinus tabuliformis (assembly GCA_031772625.1). Lineage (NCBI taxonomy): Eukaryota > Viridiplantae > Streptophyta > Pinopsida > Pinales > Pinaceae > Pinus > Pinus tabuliformis. The sequence goes on along the minus strand of CM062820.1, from coordinate 1,410,217,221 downwards.
TAATACTGGTAGCAAACTCTTAGTCTCCAGCCACAGCACACAAGTGATTGAAAAGATGGGAGCAAAGGATTACTCCCTGGTGATAGAACCCTTGTCCTCAGATGAAGGCTGGGACTTATTTAGAAAAGGAGCTTTTGAAAATGGACCTAAGAATGGTATTGTAGAGGCGAGAGCGAGAGAAATTGCCTCGGATTGTAGAGGCTTGCCGTTGGCCATAAATGTAGTTGCTGGAGTGATGAGGTTTAAAAAGAATGAGTATGAGTGGAGCCATGCTTTAAATTCGATGGGAAAGAGGGATGCTTCCGTCCCAACAAATCTCAGGACCATTGACGCAGAGCTTTATCAGGTGTTAAGATGGACTTGCAATTAATTGTCAGAATTCCATCTAAAGATTTTTTTTTCTAAATTGTGCAGCATTTCTGGAAGATGAAGAAATTGCTGTGGAGATGCTGGTGTAGATGTGGGACGCGGAAGGCTTCCTCAACAAACCAGGGACACCTTATTTTATGGATGCTTGGTGGCAATGCATTGATGAATTGGTAAGAAGGTGCTTGGTGGAGCGTGTGGAGTATATTGTTGATGATGACTATCACAGTGTCGAGTATTTAAAGATTCATGAAGCTTTTCATGACATGGCAATTGACATAGCCAAAAGGAGGGAACATGCTTATTTGCAGTAGGTCAACAGTTGCAGAGCTTTCCGACTGAAAAAGTTTCCAGGGATTGCAGACGAATATCGGTGGGCTATAATGCTATTCATGATCTGCCAAATGATTTGAGATGTTTAGAACTGAGGAGTTTGGTTTTAGCCTCCAATATTCATTTGGAAAAGATTCCGGAAGAATTGTTCAACAATACCCCGTCTCTTCAGGTTTTGGATTTGTCATCCACTCCACTTAAAGGATTGCCAACCTTAAAGCAACTTCAATAGCTTCAGTTTCTCAACTTGTCTAACTGCTCCAAGCTTGCTGATTTTCCTGACAGCCTCTGTAGTATCCTGTCACTTAAAGGTTTGGATTTGTCATACACTCCAATAAAATCATTGCCTGAGAACTTTTGTAATCTATCTAGTCTTGAAGTTTTGAATCTTAATTCTTGAATGTTACATTCCTTAACTCGCCATTCTGGAACATACATCCAGTCTATTGCAGGTTGGTAATTAATAAAAAAAAAATCGAGTGTGAGAGTTAAGCAAGTTTTGTGTTGATTTGTATTTGTTTGCAATAAGAATACATTGGAATAGATGTTGTTCTTATTCACAACATTTCTCCTACATACTTTCCTGCAGGAATGTGGTAATAAAACATGTGACCATATTGGCTCCCCTTGATGCCCCTAACATAGATGGGATTGATCCAGGTAGTTTTCGCTGCTAACAAAGTTCTATTAGTGGTTCTGTTTGCATGCTTTGATGAACTCACTCCTAGTTCTATCTCATTTTCTAGATACTTTCTTTTTTGTCCAATTATCATGAATGTTGTTTAGAATGTTGCCTAGGGCTAAATTGCTGCCTAACAGAAATGATGTGAAAAGTACAAAGAATGTGGATTCAATCAAGGGATGAACTATAGGACTTTTGTTTATCAACTTAAGTTTTAGTGATTTCTCCCACCTAATTTCTAGTATGTTATGTATTGTTATGATCTTGATCTATTTGGTGAATTTATGGGGTGCATCACTGTGAATATACTTGATAGCTAATGGAAACATATAAATCCAAATAATAGATAGCCCATGACAACATGTCGTGATATCAATTTTAAGTTGCTCAAGCTGGAACACAACTTACAGTTCAGATCTTTCTCTCTCTACCAAAGAATGATTGGTTTTGAGGAAATTTATCTGAAGATTTCTTAAATTATGGGAAATGTCAAGCAAAAGAGTAATGAAAACCAATCAATGCTTCTCTTTGAAGATTGCAACTCTTTCCATAGATCGCTTTTTCAAAATGCTCTATGTTTTTTCTACTGAAATGGATGTTGTTGATACTACCTTGGTAACTATCTCTTTATATCGATTCCTCATTGAAACTGCTTTGGGAACTGTGCTTTATTTGTTTTTTAGATCTCTGATTTTTCCCCTGTATATCTAAAAAAAAATGAAATTTACATTCTTGTTAAATGCATTGACAGAATCAGAGACCTTATGGTTGTGATGATAGTTTATATTAGCAGTTTCAGACAATATTTCGGGTAGCTAAAGACCCTCGTAATGACGGGCTACAATTTGATTTCAAATGAACTTTAGGGTACATAAGCGGCTGTGTCATGATTCTCTACAATTTGGTTTGAGTCTTCACGTCTGAAGACATTTTAGAAGGTAGGTTCTACCCCTCTCTTCCAGGACTTGAAATAAACCAGGACTTCTCTTGTTCATTTATTCGAATGCTCTAGGATTGACAACATGGATTTAGCAATAACAATGGTATATGAAGATCTGTTAATCGTTACGGGAGAACCTTACTTGATGGAGGATTTTGAATTTTGACATTTCTCTGAAGGCCACCGGAGCTTTCGTTCATGACTGAGATTAACAAATGCTATTTATCCTTAGGTTTCAAGGGTCATCCTTATCATGATTGTAGATTTGGGTCATTAGAGGGCCCAGGCACAAAGCCAAACTGAGCTTTCATTCACAACTAAGAATAACAAATGTTATTTATCCATAGGTTTCAGGGGTCATCCTTATCGTGATTATAGATTCGGGTCATCGGTGCCCTGCGATGACCCCAAGCTACAATGGCATTACAGTCGGGGAGTTTGAAGTAGGATAAGTAAAGGATTCTACTGTCATGTTTAAAGCTTAGTAAAGTCTGGTGTACACACAGTCGAACATTAATCGATTGACAATTGGATAGTAAGAATAGGCAGCAAATCTGACAAGTACCCTTTGTTTATTGAAAACCTGTCATAAGTCTGGTCAAAATAACCTCAGTTTGGATAGTTGCAAATATAAAGAAGCATATACTAGGACCATAAGAATGCCACGTTAATACTGGACATATGCTCTGACGCTTCTTTCCTCTGATATTCTCTAAACAATGGACCATCATGAGCATTGCTATAGTATGCATCAGGTTATCATGAGCTCGAAGTTCATTTTGCATTTTTTCTGTATATTATCCATAAATTTATGTGGCTATCTAACATCCTACATATTCTCAAATAGTAATTATGCTTTTGGGGTATTAACTCTTGACCTCACTAACTTTAATTAACTAACTGAATTTTAACTTTTACCAGAAACTTTCAGTTTTATCTCCAAGGAAAAATCTCTGAGATACGTTAGACACTTCTTCCTTGTATCCATTCCACTAAAAGTTTCCTGAATGTAGTTGAAGTTTTCATCTCCCGTGAGAAGAAGCTTCTGTTGAATGATGTATCTTGCGTCAAGGTTTTTGCAAGTGATCTTTCTCCAATTCAATGATATCTCTTTCATAACCTGAATGAATATGGAATCATCCTTATCAATCATGGTGTAAACATCTTCTAATGAAACTGACTAGTGATGTCATTATTTGACTTTCTTAACATGTAAACATTGCTAAGGTCACCTTAACCCTGTTATGTTTTTCTTTTTCTTTTCTATTTCAATGATTTACTTGTCCTTAATCACTTGATTTCTTTGTGCCAATTAGGTTTTATGTGCTTTGCAAGAACCGAATTCTTCTTTTTCATTAGATGATGTGGAATTAGATATTTCATGGCAAGTTTTTGGACTTATCAAATCTGAAAAATAAGAGTATGGAAACACTGACTTGCTCTTGCGGCTCAACGGAGGACATAGAAAGCAGGATGCATAGTTGGGTTCACCAATTTTGATTCGTCTCTCTTAGGAGCTTCCATGTCTAACACCAAAGCAAGCCCAATGACAAGATAGAGTTTGATGGTTATTAGTTAGGAGGATGACCATCAATAATTTTCACCATATTCTCATTCCTAGGGCTAGAAGTGAAAAGGTATCACCTTATTCCTTTTTGTCTTGTGAAGTAAATATTTCTATTGCCTGATAACATAGGGTTACATTTTAGTTTTGACACAGTCTTCCATTGGACAGGCCCAACCAGATACAAATTTCAGTCTTTTCAAAAGAGTTTTAGTCCAAAAACTAGCCCTGTTGACTATATCTAGAAGTCTAAAAAATGTAACTGTGCCTCTAGGGCCTGTAAGGAACTAAAACAAACAAAAATGTTGCATGAGGATAAACAAACTAATTGAGAAAACCATCATGAGGAGTGATCATATTCAGTGGATTCTACTTGTATGGGCTACTTATTGCTGCCTAGAGAGCAACTTGGTTTTGGAGGGATGACCATGTGCCTTTCAATGTGTCAAAGCCTTCGATCTATTGCTGCCAATTGTCTTTGCATATGATCCAAGGAGAGAAGCTGCCTAGACAACAACCTCGTTCTAGAGGGATGCCCATGTGCCTTTCAATTTGTCCAAGCCTCTGAACCATAAACACTAATAGTCTTTGCATACGATCCAGGGAGAGAAGCATGTCCTCTCTGGTTGCATTTTCTCAAGGAGAACCTACCAAGGAAAAATTTTAGGGGCCAGTGGATGTCCACAGTGTACATATATTGGTTGTATCTTCCCCGAGTATGACCAATGTTGTTCATCCACTATGCAACCTCAGCCAAAACTTCGGAATCAATGAGGGCGCACTGCTCATCTGCCAACTCTCGTTTCAGCTGAATCAATTCATCTTGAATTGGCTGCAGTGTAAGTTCCATAAACCTGGCTGCTGAGCTTTCTACTCTCGTTTGGGCCTTGGCAAAGCCACGTTCCTGGTAATGAGTCGCTCCTCAGCGGACTGAGCACGTTGATGTAGCATGTCTTGCTGCTCAAACAGAGTAGGGGAGTCCGCTGGAATGGAAAGTGTTTTTGACTCGAGGTTTATCATGAATGTTGTTTAGAATGTTGCCTAGGGCTAAATTTCTGCCTAACAGAAATGATGTGAAAAGTAAAAAGAATGTGGATTCAATCAAGGATGAACTATAGGATTTCTGTTTATCAACTTAAGTTTTGGTGATTTCTCCCACCTAATTTCTAGTATGTTATGTATTGTTGTGATCTTGCTCTATTTGGTGAATTTATGGGGTGCATCACTGTGAATATATTTGATAGCTAATGGAAACATATGAATCCAAATAATAGATAGCCCATGACAGTAGGCCGTGATATCAATTTTAAGTTGCTCAAGCTGGGACACAACTTACAGTTCAAATCTTTCTCTCTCTGCCAAAGAATGATTGGTTTTGAGGAAATTTATTTGAAGATTTCTTAAATTATGGGGAATGTCAAGCAAAAGAGTAATGAAAACCAATCAAAGCTTCTCTTTGAATATTGCAACTCTTTCCATAGATCGCTTTTTCAAAATTCTCTATGTTTTTTCTACTGAAATGGAAGTCGTTGATACTACCTTGGTAACTATCTCTTTATATCGATTCCTCATTGAAACTGCTTTGGGAACTGTGCTTTATTTTTTCTTTAGATCCCTGATTTTTCCCCTGTATATCTAAAAAAAATGAAATTTACATTCTTGTTAAATGCATTGACAGAATCAGAGACCTTATGGCTGTGATGATAGTTTATATTAGCAGTTTCAGACAATATTTCGGGTAGCTAAAGACCCTCGTAATGACGGGCTACAATTTGATTTCAAATGAACTTTAGGGTACATAAGCGGCTGTGTCATGATTCTCTACAATTTGGTTTGAGCCTTCACTTCTGAAGACATTTTAGAAGGTAGGTTCTATCCCTCTCTTCCAGGACTTGAAATAAACGAGGACTTCTCTTTTTCATTTATTCGAATGCTCTAGGATTGACAACATGGCCTTAGCAATAACGATGGTAGATGAAGATCTGTTAATCATTACTGGAGAACCTTACTTGATGGAGGATTTTGAATTTTCACATTTCTCTGAAGGCCACTGGAGCTTTCGTTCATGACTGAGATTAACAAATGCTATTTATCCATAGGTTTTAGGGGTCATCCTTACCATGATTATAGATTTGGGTCATCAGAGGGCCCAGACACAAAGCCAAACTGAGCTTTCATTCACAACTGAGAATAAAAAATGTTATTTATCCCTAGGTTTCAGGGGTCATCCTCATTGTGATTGTAGATTTGGATCATCGGTGCCCTGCGATGACCCCAAGCTACAATGGCGTTACAATCGGGGAGTTTGTAAGATAAGTAAAGGATTCTACTGTCATGTTTAAAGCTTAGTAAAGTCTGGTGTACACACAGTCGGACATTAATCGATTGACAATTGGATAGTAAGAACAGGCTGCAAATCTGACAAGTACCCTTTTTTTATTGAAAACCTACCATAAGTCTGGTCAAAATAACCTCAGTTTGGATAGTTGCAAATATAAAGAAGCATATACTAGGACCATAAGAATGCCACGTTAGTACTGGACATATGCTATGACGCTTCTTTCCTCTGATATTCTCTAAACAATGGACCACCATGAGCATTGCTATAGTATGCATCAGGTTATCATGAGCTCGAAGTTCATTTTGCATTTTTTCTGTATATTATCCGTAAATTTATGTGGCTACCTAACATCCTACATATTCTCAAATAGTAATTATGCTTTTGGGGTATTAACTCTTGACCTCACTAACTTTAAGTAACTAACTGAAGTTTAACTTTTACCAAAAACTTTCAGTTTTATCTCCAAGGAAAAATCTCTGAGATACGTCAGACACTTCTTCCTTGTACCCATTCCACTAAAAGTTTCCTGAAAGTAGTTGATGTTTTCATCTCCGATGAGAAGAAGCTTCTGTTGAATGATGTATCTTGCGTCAAGGTTTTTGCAAGTGATCTTTCTCCAATTCAATGATATCTCTTTCATAACCTGAATGAATATGGAATCATCCTTATCAATCATGGTGTAAACATCTTCTAATGAAACTGACTAGTGATGTCATTATTTGACTTTCTTGACATGTAAACATTGCTAAGGTCACCTTAACCCTGTTATGTTTTTCTTGTTCTTTTCTATTTCAATCTTTTACTTGTCCTTAATCACTTGATTTATTTGTGCCAATTAGGTTTTATGTGCTTTGCATGAACCGAATTCTTCTTTTTCATTAGATGATGTGGAATTAGATATTTCATGGCAAGTTTTTGGACTTATCAAATCTGAAAATTAAGAGTATGGAAACACTGACTTGCTCTTGCGGCTCAACGGAGGACATAGAAAGTAGGATGCATAGTTGGGGTCACCAATTTGGATTCGTCTCTCTTAGGAGCTTCCATGTCTAACACCAAAGTAAGCCCAATGACAAGATAGAGTTTGATGGTTATTAGTAAGGAGGATGACCATCAATAATTTTCACCATATTCGCATTGCTAGGGTTAGAAGTGAAAAGGTATCACCTTATTCCTTTTTGTCTTGTGAAGTAAATATTTCTATTTCCTGATAACATAGGGTTACATTATAGTGTTGATACAGTCTTCCATTGGACAGGCCCAACAAGATACAAAATTTCAGTCTTTTCAAAAGAGTTTTCGTCCAAAAGCTAGCCCTGTTGACTATATCTAGAAGTCTAAGAAATGTAACTGGGCCTCTAGGGCCTGTAAGGAACTAAAACAAACAAAAATGTTGCATGAGGATAAACAAACTAATTGAGAAAACCATCATGAGGAGTGATCAGATTCAGTGGCTTCTACTTGTATGGGCTACTTATTGCTACCTAGAGAGCAACTTGGTTTTGGAGGGATGACCATGTGCCTTTCAATCTGACAAAGCCTTCGATCTATTGCTACCAATTGTCTTTGAATACGATCCAAGGAGAGAAGCTGCCTGGACAGCAGCCTGGTTCTAGAGGGATGCCCATGTGCCTTTCAATTTGTCCAAGCCTCTAAACTATAAACACTAATTGTCTTCGCATACGATCCAGGGAGAGAAGCATGTCCTCTATGGTTGCATTTTTTCAAGGAGAACCCTACCAAGGAAAAATTTCAGGTGCCAGTGGATGTCCACAGTGTACATATATTGGTTGTATCTTCCCCAAGTATGACCAATGTTGGTCATCCACTATGCAACCTCAGCCAAAACTTCGGAATCATTGAGGGTGCACTGCTCATCTGCCAACTCTCATTTCAGCGGAATCAATTCATCTTGAATTGGCTACAGTGTAAGTTCCCTAAACCTAGCTGCTCAGCTTTCTACTCTTGTTTGGGCCTTGGCGAAGCCACGCTCCTGGTAATGAGTCACTCCTCAGCGGACTGAGCACATTGATGCAGCATGTCTTGCTGCTCAAACAGAGTAGGGGAGTCTGCTGAAATGGAAAGTGTTTTTGTTAGGCCCCTACACTAGTAGTAGAATTCTAAGGCATTCATCTATCTTTTCTATCTTTTCTTGAGCTGGTTTCATAACATTTGGTATCAAAGCTTTGGATTCTAGGGTTTCGCTGGTCCAAACAGGTCATCGTGGTATTTTCGCTATAACTTTTTTTTCTGTGACGTTTCAGAAGTCACACAAAAAACCCATTTGAGAAGAAATTGCACTGAACCTTGGGTCCGAATTTCAGAGTTTTTCGCGCGATATTTGTGGAGATATGATCTGAGGAAGTTGATCTTTTTGGAGACTCCTGAATTACATTCAAAAAAGGCGACCTGCGGAAAATCATCATAACTTTCTCTCTGGGGATCGGATTGGAATTTCGTAAGAAGGCACAGAAAGAGGACGGACTGTAGTTTCTTGGTGGCATTTTTTTGATCCAAAGGTTGAAACAGGGACTCGTGGAACGTCGTACAAGTTGGCTCTACTGAACTAGTCTATAATCAGGTCATCTTCGGAGATTGTGCATAACTCTTTCTTGGAGAATCCAATTTGGATCAGACTGGTGGCATTGGAAAGAGGATGCAGAGGGTTACTACAGGTCACAATTTCAGAACTTAAAGATCTGAAAGTACAGAGTTACAATTGTTTTAATGTCGAGATCCTAAAATCAAGAAAAAGCAAGATGAGGAAGTTTGATGGCAAGGATCCGGTAAATTGGATACTTCAGATGGAGCAATATTTTGATCTACATGGTGTGCAACTATTACAAAAGGTATGTATTGCATCTTCATATTTAGAACTAGATCAATTTTTATGGTACAAAGGGCTTTGTTCTCGTAAACAACTTGTTACGTGGTCAATTTTCATAGAGGAAATGATAGCACATTATGAGGATACAAAGAGCAACACCTTCTTTAGAGAAACACCACAACAGTTGGAAGAAAAAAGAGAAAAAGGGCTTTGTTACAATTGTGATAGCAAATGCACTAAAGGTCATAAGTGTGCTGAGAAGAAATTATTTTACATAGAATATGAAGAGGAGGAAGAAAAGGATCAAGAAACAACAAAAGAAGAAGATATACGCCAGGACCCCACCCCAGAGAAAGAAGAAATGAATCAAACCATATCTTGTAAAGCATTGGCAAGAATTATCACTCCTCAAACTCTCAAGATAGAAGGACATATCAAGAAGAAAATGGTGCAAGAAGTGAAAGATCACATCGAGAAAGAAGAAATGAATCCAACCATATCTTGTAATTCATTGTTCGAAATTACCACTCCTCAAACTATGAAGATAGAAGGACATATCAAGAAGAAAAATGTTCAAGAAGTGAAAGATCACATCGAGCATCAAGAAATGAATCCGACCATATCTTGTAAAGGATTGGAAGAAATTACCACTCCTCAAACTCTAGAGATAGAAGGACATATCAAGAAGAAAAAGGTTCAAGCAGTGAAAGATCACATTGAGAATCAACAACAAGTTCTCCAACTTTTAAAGGATAACGCCACTTCGATGCAAAATCAAACAAAACAACAGGTAGATAAAAATTGTAGTGAAAAATATTTTGATGTAGGTGATTGGGTATTTTTACTGCTACATATCAAGCAAGCTATTTATGAGAAGGAAATGTTGGCAATACTACATGCACTTAAAAAATGGAGACCTTACCAAATGGGAAGACTCTTCAAGGATGAGGATGTGGAAGCATTGTTTTGTGCTATTTATATTATCCAACCAGATTGGATAAATGAAGCAAGGGATGAATGGAAGAAGGACGAAGAATTATGGCCACTTATTCAAAAGTTGCAAAAGGTCCCACTTCAAACAATATTGCCAGAAATTGAAGAGGAAGGAAAAATCATATTGGAACCTGGAGCAATCACAGAAACAAGAACCCGACAGCTACGAAATCGATCAATTTCAGAGTATCTCATCAAGTGGAAGAACTTGCCCGCTGAAGATTCCACATGGGAGGAAAAGAATTTTATACAGAAGCATCAAGAACTACTCAAGCATTGAGGACAATGCTTTTTGAAGGAGAGGGGCATGTTAGGCCCCTATACTACTAGTGTAACCCCTCATTGTTATTAGTATAACCCACTTATTATATTGATGTACCTATGTAGTGCCCATATTGTTACTAATGTGCCCCATAGAAGCCCACTATTGTTATTATTGTGCCCTTACATTATTATTGTTATGTCGGCTCTGGTTATGTTATAACCCCTTAGACTCCTATATATAGAAAGGAGGTCTTTTCATTTGTATCATCCAAGAATTGTTCATTTATGTAATGTAAAGGAGGTTTCCCCCTCGAAGAGGCTGAATTATAAGGCGTTCATCTATCTTTTCTATCTTTTCTTGAGCTGGTTTCATAATAGTTTTTGACTCGAGGTTGGACCTCCCAGAGTGTCTTGGGATGGGCTGTGAAGATCCAAGGATAATCGTCATTGGCTTGGGCGGGGGGCGAAGGGGAGCTAATAGGCCCATAACTAGGGGCAAGCCTTCTGCTACTGCTAACCCCTTGACTGAAAACTACAGACCACTCAAAAATGACCACAGTGAGAATTTAAAAAAAATGTCGTAAAGAAAAGACCCTAGACCTGCAAAATGTGGCACGGACACATTCCATCATTGGAAGAGAGTGAAATTTGGAATGAGTGCTCCTACTGGCATGGCTAATTCCATCCCCTTCCTCACTGAGATTCAGGAAAGCCTAACAATGGACTAGGAGGTCACCAGGAAACCACTGAGGCAGGCCAGAGGTCTCAGCCTAAATGTCTGACTCCACTGCCAATGTGTGGATTATCCCAAAATAGCCACAAGACACAGAACCATAACAACATAATCCCGAATTCACTCTCCACAACAAGTAAAAGACAATGAAATTGCAAGAGCCAAGGACGAGCATTTTCTTGATAAACATCCTGAGACTTGAGAACTGTCCAGAGGCTTTCCAATATACAATGCATAATAAAAGCTTGGAGAAAAATTCGAAAGCTAAGTGCCTTTGCCTGCCCTTGAATAAATGTCGAATTGATGGGGCAGAGCAAAATGACAAAGCTCTTGATTGAGCTGAAATCCATCAAAAATACAAAATCAGGTTGGATGGTGCTACAATTCATTGAGCAGTGGATGGTGTAATGAGGGAGGAGCTTCATGTGTGCGTTGGAACTCCCGTGCTTGTTCCATGTACCTTTCAATCCTCTAGAGGGGCGTGCTCCCACGTCCCCTGGGCGTGTTGATTGGTGGGATGGTGGCATCCCGTCCCCCACCCTCTCATGCTTCTGGCATCCCATTCGGGGAGTACTACCTTATTCTTTTAAGGTAGTCGTGTATCATATTTTGTCCCAATAAAATTTTATTGTTAAATAAACATAGGTTTGAAGTCTATCTTGCAAGTGCATTACTAATTAATAAATGATCATAGTTCCAAACTTACACGCATCAACTAGGAAATGGTGCGCAACTCCATTACATCCATATCCTTGAGAGCTTGTGTTATCCATGTTGATGTAATTAGATGTAGCCTTAAACCTTTTTATTTAAGGAGAAGCACCATTAGGAAATTTTAGGAAGCTTCTCTCAAGAGTAGTAAGTTCCCACAAATTCTTTTTTGTATTATTTTCGAATAAGAATTGATGTTTATCTTCTTTTTTTATTTAGTGACCTTATCTTCTTTAGCACATCTCTAAACATACTTAACTACTCTCTAAAATATCTTAATATGTTGTTAACAGGAAATCTATATAGGATTCTTTATAAAAGTTGTGACTACACTTTTCCCAAGCTACCTTATCCTGTTCATTAGCAAGCACCTCTTTTGTAACATTGAGTCATTTGTGGACAATAAAAGCATTTTCCTCTGTCTTTCTTTCTTTGATATTAAGTTTTTTCTACTGATTGGAGATCATATTACATGATGCATAATTAACAAATGCTTCTTATTTGTACGAAAAATACACTGGAGATATAAAAGACTTAAGAAACATGATAAATGAAGAGTTTAGTTTTATTTATCTAGATCACAATATCACGCATATGAAAATTATTTCACCATTTGAAAAACTTATTATTTCTTTATCCACTGACTATATGAGTTCCATTGGGAATGTAGAGCCTTACAGCGATAATATATTAGTGCAATTTTCAAAATTTCATATAATCTACTAATTATCAGCACTAAACTCTTTATGAATGAAGTTGAAACACTAAAAAACGGTGCTTGCCTTTTAATTTAAAAGAGAATTATCATGGTAAATTGGTATACGAATATTAGTAGAAAAAATCACCTAGTCATAAGCCTAAATATTGGCAAAGGCTAATTCTTCATGTGGCATAATCAATTAACCATGTGATCTGGCTACATGATGCAAGAAAAATGATCCATGGATCCTAATACATTTTAGGGTTATTTTTCAATTCAATAGGCTTTTCTTCTTCTTCTTCCTGAGATGGTAAAGATAATGACTCAAGAATGACTCTAAGCTTACTAGATAACCAAATTCTCAGCATACCTTGCAATTTCCACACTAGCCACTTACGGATTTTCAATCAATGTTTAGATAATAAATAATGGATGGGCATGAAAAAAACATAAACATTAACACCAAAAATAATAATAATCACATGAACCTACTGAGAAAGTGTAAACACATAAGATATCATCTTCAGATTGGATACTTTGGAGAAAGGCAATCTTGAGTACCATGATCAAATAAAGAAACACGGAAACACATAAGATATCATCTTCACATTGGATACTTTGGAGAAAGGCAATCTTGAGTACCACGATCAAATAAAGAAACACCAGACTACGGGAGAAGTGAGTGTTAATTTTTAAAATTTTGATATAAACATTGGTTTTCAAGAGAGATTGCAATTAACAATGTACAAATTACTGAATAAATAATTACCAATTAAAATTTTAAGTCACGTTTTAAAGGTGCAATTAAGTTGAGCTTTCATCTTGTCATTCAATTGATGGACACTTAATATTAAATATAACATAAATATATAGGAGTAGCATGTGAGTGTCAGTTTTATAAAGAAGATTATTTTTATTATTAATAAAAATATAGATAGTCAGTTTCATTTTAAAGGGTTATAAATATGAGTTATAAATACAAGACTTAAAAGGTTGTAAATATTTAAAGGGTTGTAAATATGAGTTATTAATTGTTTTTGCTCAAAACCTGACAAATAGCAATTTAGAAATTTCTTTTTAATTGAGTGACTCAAATTCATGTTTCTTTAGGTTGAAGGTAAACCCACTAAAGTGGAAAAAACTGTGATGCCAATAATTAGAGGGATTTTCATCATGGGGTGATAAGAAATTTAATATTCCAAGAAGAGGAGGTAGTAGTAGATTCTAAATAAATTAGAAATGCAACAACATAAATGTTTGCAACGAATTTAGAGAGATCCACCTTGTTGAATAATGCACACACTACATGGATGATGGATTTCCGCACTTTATGCCTTACGGCGTTTTCTTTGCAACATTTGGTGCAAATGCTAGTTAGATTCCATATCTTGAATGGTGGATTCCTGTACTAGATCAACATGTGGAATCTTCTTCTGAAGAACTCTCTCCCCCGCATGAAAATCCAACAATGGATGATGTTGTAAGTGATGTGATTGATAGAATTGGGAGATTCAATCTTGATTCAGTACCAACTCAATCAACGGAGCAGCTTGGACCATTTGAGAAAGGTCCCCCAAATTGACTGATAAAGACACTTGAAAGTGTTCATCCTGATGAGGTTGGAAAGACAGGAACTAGAAATTCAAACCGGCAAAATGGAGGTGATGTAGATGACTCTGATTCACCTATTGATATGGATGTTTCTTATGATTGTGAATTGAATTTTTCTACAGATTTCGAACTAACTTCCTTCAAAGAAGCTACTTCTCATGATGAATGGAAAGAAGCAATGCAAAAGGAGTATAATTCCCTGATAAAGAATGGCATTTGGAAGCTGGTTGATCATCCATTAGGAACCAAACCGATTGGCTACAAGTGGGTCTACAAGAACAAGTATAATGATGATGGCTCACTTGACAAGAACAAAGCCAGGCTTGTGGCAAAAGGTTTTACATAGAAGGAAGGGGTTGATTATGAGGAGGCTTTTGCCCCCACGGCAAAATGGGCTACCATCGAGACACTCTTTGCCCTAGCAGCTTAGAACTGTTGGAAAGTCCATCAAATGGATGTAAAAACTGCTTTCTTGAATGGAGATCTAAAAGACAATGTTTTTATGTCCCAACCTAAAGGATTTACTGTGAAAGGACATGAACATAAAGTATGAAAACTTGTGAAATCCCTGTATGGCCTCAAACAAGCACCGCGAGCTTGGTATGAAAAACTAGCTAAGCATCTATTGAAACTCAATTTCAAACATTATGATCTTGATGATGCAACTTTATTTGTCAAGAAAGTTGGCAAAATAGTTTTATATCTTGCGGTACATGTAGATGATCTTTTGATGACAAGGAACAATGAAGGCCACATTGCATCCATAAAGAAGGAATTGAAGAAAGGTTTTGAAATGACTGATTTGGGCTATGTTCATTACTATCTTGGTATTGAAGTAACTCAACATCCGAAGTCCATATTCCTTTCCCAAAAGAAGTACATTGGAGATCTATTGAACAAGTTTGGCATGACAGAATGAAATCCTCTTATTACTCTAATGGAACAAAACTTAAAGCTCACATCCATTGAAGGAAAAGAATTTGAGGATGCTAAAAAGTATAGACAGCTTGTAGGAAGTCTCAACTACCTAACTACTACTAGACCAGACATTTCGTTTGCTATTGGAATCCTCTCCAGGTTTATACAAAAGCCTTGTGAGGGACGTTGGTCTGCTGCAAAAAGATTTCTAAGGTACTTGAAGGGAACTCAAGACTCTGGAATCAAGTATACACAGGTGGACGACTTCAGCTTGATTGGATACTCTGATTCAGACTTCGATGGAGACAAAGAAACTGGGGTATCTACTTCAGGTTATGCTATGAGTTTTGGATCAGGAGTTGTCTCTTGGAGATCATGCAAACAATCAGTTCCAACAGATTCCACAACAGAAGTAGAATATGTGGCAGCAGTTGAGGCAACAAAAGAAATTGTGTGGCTCAGGAAAATTCTTGAAGATTCGTAGGTAAAACAAGAACAATCGACTCCACTCATGATTGAAAATACCTCAGAAATAAAGTTGGCCAAGAACCCAAAGTTACATGATCGAACAAAGCGCATCAATACTAAATATCATCTGATTCGACATCATGTTGAGGCCAAAACAATCCATCTTCACCTTTGTCTCACTAATGAGCAAAATCTAGACACCTTTACCAAAGCACTTGGAAGAGAAAATCTTGAACGATTCAAAACGATGCTTGGACTCACCAACATCCCTTCATATTAAGGGGGGCAATGTTGACACCCAATCATCAGGATTAGGCGAATAAGTGTAACTAATGTAAATAAATAATAAGAAATATGAATTGTCACTTGGAGATGAAGTGAACAGTCTCTCCCTCATGTATATAATAAAGACCAACTTGAATGAATATGAATAAGTTCTTTTTGAGGAGTTACTACCTAGTCTGACAGAATCATAATGAAGCATAAAATTAAAGGTCCTCACCGACCTACTAATATAACAAATGAATTAATAGTGAATTTTTATTAGGGCCTTAATATAGGGACCCAAAGGACTAACCACAAACGATAAATAAATATGTAATCAATTTTAAAGTATTTATATACAATTTTTTTGTTTTATTTCCATTAAAACATTTAAAGTAATTTAGTATTTGTTTTT
Source organism: Pinus tabuliformis (assembly GCA_031772625.1). Classification (NCBI taxonomy): domain Eukaryota; kingdom Viridiplantae; phylum Streptophyta; class Pinopsida; order Pinales; family Pinaceae; genus Pinus; species Pinus tabuliformis. The sequence continues at coordinate 1,410,201,091 of CM062820.1, read as the reverse complement.
AATATAATAAAATATATTGAAATTTAATATTCAATTGGTAGCAATAATAGTCATTATTTGACTGTTATTAGATAATTATATAATTTCTCATCCATAACTATGCTTTAAGAGTGGAAAAAGTAATGGAATGACCTTAACGAATCATTTTACCTGCAGTACCTAGTTTTGAAAATTAGTGTTTAAAATATTTAGAAAGTAGCTTGAGGCGTCTAATAGAAATATTTTTAGGGTAAAAAATTTATTTTCTTGAGTTTAAAACCCTTTTCTGATATTTTTCACAAAGAGATCTTCTCAATCGCACCAAAATCGAGGAATTTTACCTTCTTGTTTTGCCCACCATGATTCAAGAGGATTCCATGCCATCCCCATTATTCATGGAAAATGGGCTAGCCACATTATAATGATGAAAACAAATCCATAAGAGTTCACATTTTAACTCTAGTTTAGAGTTGAAGGAGTCGAACATAACCAGTAGTAGGCTATCCAGCTATATAATAATTGGGTCACTAGAAGGAAAAAGGGTTCAATTCTATTAGAGTGCATTTTATTCATAGATGAACATAGTATCCAAGAGTTTATAGGGAGAGAGAAAGAGGATAGGAGTTGTGGACTATAATACTTCATGAGCCACATGCCTAACTTCTTTGTACTTCCATATGTTTCTCATTCAGAGAAAGAGAGTAGAGTGGCATCACCTTCTAGTTGGGATTTATTTTGAAAGGGTTTCCCTGGTTATCTCTTATGTTAGTTTGTGGTTTTTTAATTTCATTTCACTATTCTCTAGTTTTTACATCATTATAATCTACATACATATGTAATAAATAATAATTAAGAGATCCATAAATATAAGGAGAAATAAACTTTTTTAGTGTATATTTCATATTTTATATTATATTTTAGGAGATTTGTTTGGATGAATTGTCTAGTGGAATATCCACTACAAATTATAGAAGATATTAGTATTATAGAAGGTTTCTTTGGATATATTTTGGGGATCAATATATATTAAGTTGAAAAGTAGAAAACCCCAACAACCATTGACAAATATGTCAATGCACCTAAAGAACCTACATACAATATGTTTGTGTGACTAGAAGAATAAATGAAATATTTAAATTATAATGGAAGCCTCATCATGGCAACCCTTATAGGTAAGATCACATTATTACTAGAAGATGAAGGTTCTAACACATAGTTCAATTTAGAGGAGAAATTGGCATATTAAGAAGACACGGAGAGGGAACCTAACAATGAAGCGAAAAAGGATCAACCAATTTCTATTCTTATGAACCATTCACAATCCTTATTCCAAATCCAAATGAAGGTCAAAACCAAGTTGTATCAAGGTGATACTGATGCTCTAAAGTTAAATCACTTGTTGCAACAACAAGAAGTTTATTTTAGTGTTAATCAAACAGAAGATGAACATTTTTTTTTCTCATCTAAAATTAGAGGGCCTTTCCCTAACTTAGTGGGAAATCCACATCTATACCTTGAGGTTGGAGGGACATCATTCACTGACTAAGTGGGATGTTTTCAAAACCCTCATAAATTCACAATTTTATATGTGTGTGTGTGTGTCCTTTGCAGAGTACTATTTTGTGTTCTCTTCCTCAAAAACATTGTGCGGAAGTGAAGGTGGGTGTGCAAGACCAATGGTTATTTTATTATTAATAAATTGTGCGAAGTGCAGAGGTTAGTACAATGAAAGCTCGAGAGATTTTTGTGTATTCTGAATTTTCTCTATGGTTTCGCACATATGCAATTTTGTTATCTTGTTTTTTTTAGTTTTTATTTATTAATGTATTTTGCAACTACGAAAAATAGCCATGTGGAGAAATATATGTATGAATGGTTGTTCAGAGCTAGTTCTTTGGTCAAATCATGCATGAAAACAACTTCATGTGGATAAACATAAAGAGGTTTGTACACGCCCTAGTTGCAAACTTCGATAAGCATGTCTCAGTGACAATGTTAATTATAGCTACAATGCTCAATTTCAAAATTGCTAATGTATAAACTGTTTGGAATAGAAATTGTTTTCAATTTGGTTTTGATACTCATGTTTTTTTATATGAGAGATTTATTATGCTAATCTCTCATCATAAACTTTATAGAATGAAATTATTATTTATCCCTTAGTTTGGATGATTTACTACAGCCCTTGAACATGGACAAGCTATAAATATATGAATTTTGTTAGTTGTTGGGGCTACTAGTTGGAGTTCTTATTCTCATTGCACTTATTTTGGAGGACATCAGAAAAACTGCAAATAAGAGAATATGATAAGTTGTAATTCCACAATGAGAAGTGCATTTCTACTTTGTGAAAATAACATTTACAAAATGAAATTATTGTTATTTATCTAAATAACTACGTTCATTTAATATTGAATAAGAACAATCGCCGAATGTTCAATTATCTAATCCAACATTCACAAATAGAAAAACAATTATAAAGAGTGAATGTATTGAATACACATTAGTTGAAATAAATGGCAATAAAAAACTTGTATTTTATTTACAGGAGAACTCTAGTTTGTCAAAATAGAATGTGATCTAGGATATTAATAAAATAGTATCCTCATATCGGTTTCTAGGTTGTGCGAAATGTATCTATCATCAAACGTAATTGTATCAATTCGACTATTTCCAATTGGAATTTAAGTAAAATGGATACGAGGTTCTACTTTGTGAAAATAAACTTTACAAAATGAAATTATTATTATTTATCTTAAGGACTATGTTCATTTAATATTGAACAATATGAGTACAATCGTTGAATGTGCAATTATCTAATCCAACATTGGCAAATAGAAAAAAAAATAAATATAAAGAGCGAATGTCCTGAATACATATTAGCTCAATGAATAAATGGAATAAAATGTGTATTTATTAACAGTAGAACTTTATTAATGAAAATAGAAGATGATCGAATGTCCTGAATACATATTAGCTCAATGAATAAATGGAATAAAATGTGTATTTATTAACAGTAGAACTTTATTAATGAAAATAGAAGATGATCTAGGATATTAATAAAATTGTATCCTGATATCGATTTCAGTAGTGTGCGAAATGTATCTATCATCAAACGTAATCATATCAATTGGAATATTTCAAATTGGAATATTTCCAATTGGAATTTAAATAAAATGGATGTGATTTAAAGTAAGTGATTTTACCATAGTATTTTATGATCAATGACCAAGTAAATCTGTAGTAGAAAAATTGATGATGATCACTGGTTAATGAATATCATTCAAATCAATAGTAGTTAAAATGTCATTTCATACCATTAAAATCAATAGTAGTTAAATTCCATTTCATATAGGCTCTACTCAATTATGGTAGGATTAAGGAAGTTGCAGGTTCTTTGCAAAAATGGGGGGTGGGGGGTTTCGAAAGAAGAGCTTTCATTATACGATGTATGCAATGATTTCATATATTACATGTTATTTCATGTTGTCCATGAAAGCAATTTGTTAATGTTCATTTGCTATAGTATACACATAATAGAATAGAGAAATTTGCAAAGATTGGCCAAATCTACATGGAGATATTCAAACTAAAATTGGACTTTGTTATGTGTGTTTGTCATTAAATAAATCATGTTTTGAATTCATATGAAAAAGAAGTGTTTTGTGTAGAATGAATATGAAAAACATACTATGAATGGGTAACAACAATAAAAAAATAGTTATAGTAACAAGAATTATATCCATATTCAAATTGTAATTACCATAGCTATGATTAAAATAAACATTAAATATGATACAAATTTCTGCCAATAAAAAATAGTTATTGAATATCCATTTTAATTTTGATCAACAAAAGAGAAATCATCTTCTAATTGTTCAGAAAATTGGTAAACAATGTTAGAATTTGCACAAAACAATCAATTTTTAACAATAAGGTATACAATTGGAGTAAGAATAATACTATATAGTTATTCGTAATAGTTATTATATCCATAGAAAGATGTTTTCTGATATCCCAGTTCACTAGTACATTCACAATTTCCATTTCGGTTGTTTGTCTCTTTAAATTTGTGCTCTTGCATTTTGGAAAAATAGCAACAAATTTTTCACAATCAAGTAAATACATATAATAAATGATAATGTAAATGTTAAAAAAAAAAAAGCACGAGGGGAAAAAATTCGTGTGCAATTGTAAACAATCTCGAAAATTTTAGGTACAAAAAATAACACTCGATTTCTAAAGAGCTTATCAAAATCGTTATACCTAGCTACAAAAGTAAATGAATTGGAATCCCTGAACCATTCTATGAAAAATAATTTTGCAATGAAAAGTAGAAAATTGCATCCACAAAATTTACTCAATTCACAATAACATATATAAAAGTTTGAACATTTAATTAGTAGTAAAAAAAACTAAATATTCCAAGATTTAATAAAACCTATAGTATGCAAAAACATGTGTCCTAATTATTTAATTATTAACTGTTTTCATAGTTTGTGGCTTCTTCAAGAATCTTTTCAACTTTTCCTGTATACAATATTTCACAGGAGCGGCTATAATTTGCAGTTTGATACGTTGACCGAATATCTACTTCTTAATGACCCTCATTTATCTTTGCAACTCTGCAAGTAAAACAAATATTTGTTCATTAAAATTAACAAATTTTTATTCATTAACATTAATAAAGTTAGTTATCCATTCCCTATTTTCATGTGGGCTAAAATATTCTATAGTGTCGAATTTTGTTGCCTCTGACTGTTTGAACTTATCGAATTCAATTGTTAACGTTTTCCTTCAAATTAATCAGAATCAAATGTGATACATGGATAGTTCATATTTTTCACAATCTATATGGATTTTACATATGCATTTTCTCTTCGATTCTCTATGCGTTCATATTCAGAAATAATGTTCTCCATTATTTTGATTCTCTAAGACCATGCAACTTTCAGTTGCTTCATTCAATTAGCATTTTGCAATTCTTGCCATTTTTTTCTCTGCATGAGAAAGTAAATCAAGTCTTTCGATGAAATAAAATAAGTCATTCCTCATGTAATACCTGTCTCCTTTGAGATGACATTGAATGAACTAGACAAATGACTTAGTTATTTGCCCCAATTTCTACAAATTAGAAGTTGCTTTCCATGCATGTTCAATGATTTGCAATCATTGACATATATTACTAATAATATGTGTTTTCACCAAATTAAGGAAACTGATATATTTAGGAAATGTATATGATGTGCCATGAGTAGTAATTCATACCATCGTTCTCCATATTTCCAATGAACTCATCAACAAAGGATCCAGATTTAGAGCATCTTCTAGGTCCTTTATTCCTTTTTTTAGTCTCAAGTTTTTTGTTACATGTTCACTAAGAGAGTCTGCACACATGTTACTGATAAGTTGATGCAGCTTCATGACCAACGTGGTTACAACTCTAGATAGACAAACATGCATTTCTATTTAGTGTAAAACCTTATTGCTATGAAACTTTACCTTCTCGATCAACATTTTTTTACTCTCATTTTCATACTTTGTATTTTACAATGTGACAGAACTGTCATAAAAAATAATAGATTCCTTGGAAATAATCCAATCAAGTAGCATAACACTATCAACATCTATGTTTATAGTTTCTTTAACACTTCCTATTTTCATAGGAGTTCTGGAATTAGTTGATTCCCCTGTATACACTTCTTCTCAAATAAAACTTCGATCATGCTCTTTTTGCTTCTTGCTACCTGGTAGCTTGTTGTGAATCAATTCTGTATTTGATGTATCTTTTGTCATTTTTTCACTTGATGATGAACTCGTATCAGTATCATTTATGCACGGTACAAAATTCTCTTCAAAAATATTGATACCTGATTCATCGGTGATTTCTTCAGCATCTATGATTAGCCTTTGATTTCCATGAGTATCATTTATGCAACGTACAAACTGACTTTTAGAAGTACAAATACTTGATTCTTCCATGATTTCTATGCATCTATGATTAGCTGATATTTGTTTGTCACTGCATCTTGACATTTTTCGCTATGCCCTCTAATTTATAGACACAAGTCTTTGTATCCAATTGTTTCCAAGTGTGTGCCAAATACACCCTCCTCATCAAAGGATTTAATTTCTTCATCTTCAGTTAAGTTAAAAGGATACAAAGTCTTTCTGGGGTGTATAACATGAACCATAAACTTCACTGTGATTTCTCCAACAGTAAATGGCAAAGGAATGAATTATTTTTTATTTTTTCTTTGAAATATATTTAGCTAATCAAGGTACTGCCTACAAAATTGAGCAACAAAATACTTGTTGATAATAAATTTTGGTAATAACAATGACTTACCTTGAAATCCAAACATTTGAATCAGCGTATTAGTTTCTCTTTATTCATGCATACCTTTCCCTGTAGAAAAAAATGTTCCTATCTAGATATATGATGAGGCTCTTTTCCAGTTCTCATGTAATTGGCTTGTCTTACAAAACATCTTGAATTAGGAAAAAGTTTAAATAAGCATTATTCTTCCACACTATAGGATATCATAATCACATTGGTTCTTGATTCACATTGAATTTAGGATTAGATGGAAAACCACTAAATCCATCACTAGAAATCAAAGCTATTATGAGATACGACATCATGAAGAACTTATTGGACTTGGATAAATTAGTTAAGTGAGAAGATAATTCATTAGAAATTATATCAGCCTAGTTGAATACACAATATTTTTTTGTATGTGTGATAAATCATATAGAATGCATTTTGGAACACTTATTTTAGTTTCTTGGCCCACGCCACTTGCACAAATCCAGCAAAAGTCCCTAAACTGTTGTTTAAACAAAGAGATTTATAGAATAGAAATATAGTAATGATCTTGGTAACTTGATGAAAATAAATCCCCAACAATGTTAGACTCACATGCTTTTGAGATCGAAAAACTATTTTCTTAACAAAATTCCAAGCGAATATTAGCATTTGGTAACTTGAATATTCGTTTAAATGTATTTTCATTCAAAGGAATCCTATTCATTGGGTAGCATAATTGTTCTTGTTTATGAATAAAAAAAATTGTGCACAAATGAACAATTCTCTGAAATTAAAAACTTCTGGCACACATGAAACATTTGCTTAATCCACTAGTCCAAATCATGTTATTATTCTTCTCTTTCATTGACAAATTAACATAATGGTCATATGCAATCGACTAGTGGAAGTTATCATCAATAGAACCAAGTAAATTAATGGTATCATTTCAAATGGATTCTTTTCTTTGTTTTCTACTATGTTCATTTTGTAGCTAGAAACACTTTCTGAATCAATAATGGTCTCAATATCGTTGAGTTGCAATTTTTTTCTCAATTCTCTATATCAATAGTCTGATCTTACTTTTGCAAATGAAAAATTGATTATGACTATTGCAACTATGAAATATGTTTTACAAAACATTTGTCAATAAAAAAAAAATAATATACCAAAGATAATGTTTACAGAAAATAGTGCAAATATACCTCGAAGCTAGGAAACCATCTTGTCCATTTATTGCACATCTCACTTATGTGTTATGATAAATTCTTCACATTAATGGCAGCTAGTCAAAAATCTATCAATAATAACTGTCACTGCAAAAAAAATATGCCAAGTTATTCATATTACAAAACTATAAGGCCACGTGGTTGGTGCCCACTAATTAGTCATTATTGTCTTTGAATTATGAATAACCTAACATGCAAATTTGAAAAATCTAAGAGACACATGAAATTTGACCAATCATTTCAAATTGCTTCACTTTCTTATCGGCTAACCTGGAAAAATACTCGTTAAAAAATCAATGGAATTTTTTTAAAAGTCCGTGAACGTACGGAAAAGGTGTCACGCAAAATGATAATATGTGGAGAAAATAGAAAAGTAGTGAGTATAAATGGAGAAAATCAGATGAAAAAAACACAACACTTTTGTACATTTGCAAGTTTCGCACAACGTTTATGCATTTTTTCCATCTACAATTTTTCATTTGGTAATTATCTTTAGTTATAATTATAAAATTAACAAATCTGAAATTTTTATGGACTTGCAAAAGTTAAATTAATTACCTATTCATTTTGGAGTTAGCATGAGAATGAATAAACAAATCGATCGTTATAGCTTATATGAAAATATCTAAGTTTTATATTTTCCTATGAACTTTATTGCTTCAAAAAAAGAAAAACATATAGCTTTTGCAATCTTACAATTGCTCAAAGTATAAAAAAGCATGAACTGCATCATTGTCACTCCAGTACAAATGTGAAATATGAACATGACATTGATAACGATGGAAATTTTTCCAAATGTGATAAATAATTGTCTTATTCCCATAAATAAAATTCGTCATTATTTCTTGTAAGTGGTTGCATTGCATATATTCTAATTTTTTTACATCTTTTTCTATTTGAATTAATGTCCTATTCATTTTGGAGTTAGCATGAGAATGAATAAACAAATGGATCGTTACAGCTTATACGAAAATATCTAAGTTTTAGAAAAGTGTGTTGTATTGCATTTATAATTGCCTATGAACTTTATTGCTTCAAAACAAAAAACGTATAGCTTTTTCAGTCTTACAATTGGTCAAAGTATAACAAAGTATGAACTACATCATTGTCACTCCAATACGAATGTGAAATATGAACATGACATTGATGAAGAGGGAAATTTGTCCAAATGTGTTAAATCATTGTCTTAATCCCATAAATAAAATTCCTTGTTATTTCTTGTAACTCATTGCACTGCATATATTCTAATAGTTTTTTACTTAGTTTTCTATTTGAATTAATGTGAATATTGAAATCTCCAATAAGTATAAAAATGTAATCACTAAGTATGAATTGTACCCTTACTATTATTGTTTCCTCAATGATTGCGTAAATAGGTAAACGTTGTGAAACATATAAATTTATTACGCATATCTAACATTGGAAATACACTTCTCACAAAATAAGTTTGATTATGTTATTGCAAATGTTTTCCATTGATACAATTTATATGTTTTCTTGTATGAAAGTAAGTACTCCATGAAGACAATTTGATATGTTGAAATTGAATTTAGAAAACTCAGTATTGGATGGTAGAAACTTTAAATGCATTTCCTAGATATAGAGAATCATAACATTCATGAAATATTCATCACACACAATGTCATTCACATGATCATGTATACTTCGTAGATTGAAACTTGCAATCGTTAAATTATTTTAAATTTCTATTGGCTTCTCTATGTACCTTGATCTCCATGATGCTTTAGTTATTAAGCATTTCATTACTTATAATACTTTCTTATTTACATAAAATATCTTGTGTTAGTTTTTGAATAAGATACAATGATTCCATTAGTTTAACTCATGACAGTGTTGTGTAAACTAGTCCATGTGTCGATATGCCACTTGGATTAAATGCAAGTCCATTCAACATTAAACCCCGTGATCAGTGAATTGTTCTAGCACAAGCTAGTTGTATCAGGAATTTCTTGCGCACTATAGTTGTAAATATCTTTCTATTACATGTCAATGGTTTTGAAATATGCAATATTGGAGTCCAACCAACTCAAACATTTCTATCATACAATTCACAATAATTTTTTTCTTTTAACATTATTGATATCTAGATCTACGAAATATACCCATTACACATCAACGTTATTTCTATTTTTCATATATTTTTTTCATATTCCATCAACGCCATTAACGAGACCATATTTTGTATTATATTTTCATGCATGTAGCTCAACAAGAACATTACATTTGATAAGGATTCTATATGGAAATATCATTATCTTCTCATATGAAAAAAATCATATTTCCTTACTCTAAGATTCGTCAATTGCATCAAAAACTATTAGCTCTTCATTTACATGTGACAACATTTTTTCATTATGCTTCTATACATCCCTGTTTCTGTAAAGAGTCATGGAAACAATTGATCCATTGGAGTAGGCATATAACATTTATCGTTTCTATATTTTATGTCTTCAACATATTGTTGATTCACTCACATTTTGTTAAGGATTTTAATGAACTTGTTATCTTTTAGATGCATTGTCGTATGCAATGCATAGAATTTGACATTCTCTTTCCATGAATCATATATTATTATTTTTCCTACTAAAATTAGTTGCTCAAAAATCAAAGAATCTTTGATTAGTTGTGCTTGGAACAAGTGACCTGAAAATATTACATCAATATTTCCAAAATAACCCAACAAAGTATGCTTAATTTCACTTAAGCCTTTTTCAACACGGTATAATAATGTTGAACCTATCAAATACACCTCATCAATCAACATAACATGAAGTTATTCACAATGTTTTGTCAATGTGTCTAATTTTTCCCCTTTTAGTGAAAGATATTATGATTTGTTATGTGGTAAATGGAGTGCATAATGTAATGATATACCACCAGCATTGAACTTTTCCTCCCTCATATATGTTGTAAAGATTCCTTTTAATTGAGTTGGATCATACCTGAACATGTTGTTGTACAAGAAAATTAGAGATTGTAGTATTGTTGTAACAATAAATGTTTTTCCAACGCCCATACCACCTGTTACAAGTACATACAATGGGCCATTTGGATAACTTTTTCTCATCCACTATTTCTTTCACTATTTTTTCCTTTTATGGGTTAAGCATTCTCATGATTTCATAGAATTACGTTTCTTCTAGTACTTGTGGCTACATTACAAGTTGATAAGGTCTCTCAAAAATTGATTTTGCACTTGTATCCTTTTGCAAATATCAAATAGTTGATTCGATATCGTATTCTTGATACCATTTATCACTCTCTATTTATTCACATAGAGGTAAATTTATTTGAAAAATGCACTCTCTTTGTTTTCAAGCTCATCAACTATGTTATCAATATCATTCCACATTGTTATTGTTTTGTTTGTGAATTTTTGCTCATTACATTTTACGATCTTCTCAAATAAGAAATATGCATTCTCCCAACTGGAATATTGTTCTTTAAATATGTTCTCATCCATACGATATGGGACATATAATATTAATCATTCTCTGTAATAGTTATCAGCATCAATATGTTTTCTATACATTACGTACCTTATAACATATGGTCTCTCAGCACCTCCTCTTTGTTTTTCCTTGTAGTGTATAACACGATGCAAATTATGCTAAACATACATATTCAATGTTTTCTAGTCATTGCACATAGTGATCAATAATTGATAAACATGCTATGTTTTTTGAATTATCTGGTTCACATTCTAGGTCTTTTGGTTTCTTTAATGAAATTTTTTTACCATCTATTGTTGAAGTATTAATAAATATATATTTTCTTGAACTAGTATTTAATTGCATTGACAACACTGTATATCCACCTTGTTTTGTAGACATTTTGTATAAGTTATATAAACATTTTCTAAGCTTTGCAATTGTTTCTATGATATCATAATTGTTACTTTGACACTCAATTTCCACATGTTTAAACATCAATGTCATTGTTTTATCTACATTTATCATATATGAACTACAATAACTAGTTGTAGCATATGAGTCGAGTAGAAATTGAGCATCAGTATTTGTGCCACAGATTAATAGAATATGTCAAGAAAAGATATTAGTCCAAATTTTTGTTGGTTCTCTTTTCAACAAGATTATTCGTTGTTTCATAGTACACTGAATTGTATGGATATAATGAGATTCGTTTATACCTATTTTTTTTCTAGAAAACTATAAAATGTATGTCACATCATGTTCCATATGCTATAGTCCACCAAATTTCACTCTTGTGTTCACCTTTCCTTTCGTATTTTAGAATTCCATAGGCTCAAGTATTTGTGTTCTTGGCATTGGTGGTATTGGAAAATTGAACTTGAAATGCATCTGTTTTCCTTTCCTACAAGTTCTTATGTGACAATGATGTTGAACATTTTTCATATTTGTAGCTAGTTTAGTTTAATTGCAGGAAAAGTACTTTTCAAAAAGTTTTTGATTTCAATATTCATACTTGTTCCATATATCAGAGCATTTTTAAACCATATCAATCCATTTTCATGTTGGCTTCCTCGGTTTTGAAATTTTGGTACAAAGAAATAGTCAACGACATCACCAATGTACTTGGAATGATGTGAAACTACCTGACATAAAGAATTCATTCTACTTCTGTAATATGGTACATAGGTAACAGGGTCATTTCTTATCAAGGTATAAATATCATCTTTATCTACCTGAATTTCAGTAGATGATTTGTTTTCTCAGTGTATTTGTTGCAAATCCTTTACTAAAGGATACGATATATGTTCATCACTTCTAAACGAAAAAAGGAAAGTGGGTGGACCTAACTATTGGATCATTACATATAAGTTCTTACACAAATGTGAAAAATAGTTCGACGATGTCTGTATTTGTCTATGATCCATATAGGCAATGTTCGATGCAAGAATGCATTTCAAATTTGTATTTTTTTAACGTCCTTAGTATTAGTTTTTTTTATATTTTAACTATCCTTTTCTTATGCTAATCAAAATACAACTAAATACTTGATTTAGGATAACTCACAGTATTTTGTAAATCAAATTGATTATATGATACACAAAATCATGTTCTTGATGCAAAACTTCCCACTTAGCAATATCGTTATATGTAAAGTTTATCCTAACACTTTATAATTCTTTTCTTCTACAAAATAGTGTGGGAAATTTGATCTATTCTCACCACTTATCTTTGAATATTGCTAAAGGCTTATAGAATTCACCTGGACCATTTATTATGTAATTAATACAAAGATCATAAAAACTATATGAATCGCTAAATCGATGTAATAATGTTTTTTTTTACCTGCTCCTGATCAGAATAATCCTTATTGTCATTTCTTTATGTATTTTCATTTGTCTCACATGCATATGCATCATTCTTTTGATCAAAGACTTGTTTCCAATTTTCATTTATTCTAACATTCTCTAGTCTATAGAGTGGAGTTTTACACAATCATCTTAATGCCCTCATGAATTTATGACCATGTATTTTCCCAACAACAAATATGATTTTAAACACTAAATGTCCTTTAATTTCCATGATTGTTGGGCAGTGGATCCCCCCATAGCGAATTTTTGGGGCTAGAAGCCTGAACTTTGATCAAATGAAATGTAAGACCCCGCAAAATACGAGTACGGAGTGCAAGAGTCTAGGGTTGTCTGCCCTAGAATATTGTAATTTAGTATAGAATGTGTCAGCATACCCATGGTCCGCGGACCATGGGAATGTATAAATAGAGCGAGGCTCTAAGTGTAGAAGGCAGTTCAGTCTTGAGTTCAAGTGATATGGGTTTTTGAATGTGATATTCACTCTGAGTCTGTAAGTCCGAGTCTTGGGTTGTAGGAGTAGGAAGAGGCTCTGCAGCTATGTGCGCGAAGCCCTGGTAGAGTCCACAGTTGTGTGCGCAGACTCCTGTAGCTGAGTGCGTAGGGTGGAGTTGGGATTGTAATAGAACAAAAGTTTAATAAAAGCTAAGTTCATTTGGAACTATTGTGCATCTATTCGTAGATTTGTATATTTATGCTTCTGTTATATGTTTATGCATCACCTTAAAGTTTATGATTGTGCGCATTGGTTATGAATATTGAAAGATTAATAAGAATACTGGGCCCACAAAATTAAGTTAAGATCTATAATAATAACGCCATAAGGTTAAAGGATTTGGACCATGCCTCTTCACGCTCTTTACAGAGCTACGCGAAGGTCAGACAGCTGCGCAGAGCAGTGTGAGCATGCAGGATTAGTTCACAAACTTCCCAGACTTCATCAAGACATCCCTAGGGTGCAAAAGCCTAGTTCCAGCACCCTCCCATACTACCTCGGGTGAGACCTCAGTCCACACTTCACGGACTATTGCCGAAAGGGCTGGTAGTTTCGGGATTTGTTCGGCTAAATCACTTTTGAAACTGGGTCAGGCCCCAACAAGCCAACAAATGGTTTCATTGCCAGGACCAGGATTTACCTAAGGGATGTGTGATGTCGGAACATTAGAGTCCTACAAAGAGGGAAATTGAAGATTGGTTGGATTAGAAGCTTCACGAGTTTGTGACACAGAAAAACAGAACTCCACAGTTATCCAAGAAGAGGTGGCTAGATCGCTACGTATATATGGAAATCCACGAGATCTTCTTCGTGTACTTCTCTTCAAAGATATATGATTGGATCGCGAGGTTAGCCGACAGCCAGGGAAGGTATAAGCTCGATCAACCGATAGTGTGGACTTCGGAGTTAGTACACAGACTAGAGGCATCAAAAGATAAGATAGCGTAGGCCGTAAACCATTGGCTCGACCGGATAATAAGGGGCTTTATCACTGGATTTGTGATAGACACAAATATAAGCTACAACAAAGTAGAAAGACGTTTTCTCAAGGGACCGCGAGGTAAGTACATCAAATCTTTGAATACCTGAACTAAGATGTTGTTATGTGAAAAACGAGTGATGCAAATACCTTAATGATTAGAATGACGAAAAGTGGAAAGGTCTACAAAGGTATTGAAGGGTTATGAATTAGTACTTTAATTTCACCTCCACGAATGAGCGAGGAAGAGCACACTCGGGTTTCTCTGAGGAGTGCAGTCAGTTTAATAAGACAGTGCATTCCACAGTTATAACCTCCACTCACACCATCACCCGCTTCACCTTCTTGACCCCCATCATCACCCACCCTACCTCCACCACCCCCATAGCTCAGAATGGTGAGTGCGATTAAGCTACTCCTATTGAAAGGAGTAGGAAATGAGGACCTAAATCAGTTCCGATTCATGGTAAGAGCAGTGTGGGAAGCACAAGCGGTTATGGACGATAACATTAAGAAGGCTACACTAGTGAGTGCATTGAAGGATGGCACATTGACGTGGTATATCAAGCACTCAAATGATCACCTGAATGCAGGAATATCAGAGATCCAGAATGCACTGAATAGACAATTTATCCGGCCAAAATCAGAGACGCATTCAATCATTGGATTTAAGGAGATCGTCATGCATCCCAGCGAGACCCCCCTAGGATCTGGATCAGAGACTGAAGGGTATGATCCGCAAGGCTAATATGATGCTAACGGATGCATAGCATCATGTGTGGTCTGTGTTGTCTTTGACACCCCACTTGAGGATGGTGTTGTCGCAGTAGAAGCTTTCAACCCTAGCCGAAGCATTGGAAATGACGATGAGGTTGCATGAAACACTGATAGAAGATCCGAGGTTAGGATTTTAACAAATTCATGCACAACTACAAAATCTTTGCCTAGAAATGTAGAGCTTGAAGCAGGATAGGGCACCGTGGCCCGAGGCGCGCGAGGAAATGTGGTGTATAAAATGCAAAGGCCAGGGCCGCGATAAGGATCATTGTCTGGTATTCGTGAACTACTTGGCAGGAAGGGGGCCCATGTTGTTGAGACTGGAGGCACAAGCAGGGCGGAGTGTGACAACCTCGCTATGGTGTGCGATCTGCCAGATAGGAGGAAAGCACACGACGAACAACTGTCATCTGTTGCAGAAATATACCCAGACTCTGCAGTAGCTATTTTGTAACTTTTGTAGATCGGTGGGCCATGACGAACGTACTTGTCACAGCTACGAATTAATGATGGAGTGGGCCCCAGCATATAGAATGCAGATGGAAACAGGAGGCCTCGACCCAGCCGCTGGGATGGTGCAAACTGGATTTCAGGGCCGAGGTCGAGGACAAGGAGGAATGGGGCCAGGAAGGGGCTGAGGACAACTAATCTGTTATAATTGCAAAGGACCAGGGCACTACGCTTGAGATTGTACCAACCAAACAAGAGTATCTTGTTTGTATTATGAGCAGTTTGATCATTAAATGATAGATTTTCCTACGCTGATCGCACAGATGCATGAGAAAGGGATACTACAACCAACTCCAACTCAGAATATCCAAAGGATGAGGTCTGAACCGCGTGAAGAAGACCCCAACATGAACATGATGCTCAGAAGTGGCGCAACCACATGGGAAGATAAGGGGAAGTAGCCTGAGGAAGATACATGGGTTCGCAAGGCTCCTACAGAGGAACCTGAGTTTGACATGGAACACGGAAAGGAAACATTTATGGAAGCTAAGAAGAGCTTTGCAGAGGCCTCTACTGCAGGTAGTAAGGATCAACCAGAGACAGGGATGGATCGTTCTATGCTAACTACCCTTTTAGAGATAGGCATGAAATTGCTACATGATAATAAGGCGGTTAAAGGACTACAAGAGTTGATAACTAGGTGCACCGGATCAGCGGAATCGCACGTAGTCTGGAAACTAGGAAATCATACATTACACACTGGGAGTGAGATGAGATTGACGACACAGATTGGTGAATATGAAATGGAACAGGTAATCCTAGACCCAGGGTCCGACGCAAATGTGTTACCAAAATAGACATGGGAACGTATGGGCAAGCCCGCATTATAGTAGTCCCCTATTCAATTACAGATGGCGAACCAATAAAAGATCTTGCCCATGGGAAGGTTGTAAGGGTTAATAGTGGACATCAAAGGTGCAAGCATGCAGATGGACTTTGAGGTAATAGAGATTGTTGATGACAACGTCCCTTACCCTCCATTGCTAGGAATAGATTGGGCCACTGATATGAATGGAGTCATCAACCTGAAGAAGCAGAAGATGATATTCGATAAAAAGTCCCTTTATGTAGTAGTTCCGCTAGATCAGGCCGAAGGTGCGCGCTACACCGAACTTGTGCACGACGATGACAGTGAGGATGAACTGGATTGCATTTACCAGATAACACTGCAAGACCAAGATCGGGTGAACCCGATAGTAGATGGGAGAATCTCATGGCAGCGCAACAGTTCCTATACTTCGGATTCAGATGAAGAGATAGAACACTAGAAGAATCAGTTGCACGAAGTGACAACGCTGAATTGTAACACGATGATTAGATCACTGCGGTGCATGCTGACCAAAGCAAGAGAACTTCCAACCTAAGATGGGGTGACAGGAGTGGATGAATTCTTAGACAAATTTGAAAGTGCAGTACCGGAACAGCAGCGGTACAGTGCGATGGAATTGGCGTTGCATGCGACACCTCCATAATAGTGCAATACACACTATAAGAATATTGGAAACTAGCATGAATGTAGAAGAGATATGCGCTTACAGTTTGGAAGTCCCCAGCATCGAACGCGTGCCAGGCAGCCAGGACGAGGTAGTCTACGTGCCCACCTATGTTGATGGGTGTAGTCATGTGTTGTGCAAGCACATCTTGGACTTAGGATCCAAAATGAAAACCCAACGTGGTAGCAAGAAAAGCGACAAACACTCCATGTCAGAGCCTTCACAAAGCTATGCAGAATCATGAACAAAGTCTACCAGATGGGACGAGCTGATTGGGACTTGCACATACCAGCAATCCAATGGGCCTATAGGGCCATGTGCAAGAACCTGAGTGTGGAAATGGTTTCGAAGACGACGAGTAGAGTCAAGGCCATAGTGGTGGGAAAGAATCCCCATGCAATCACTCCGATAATTGCGACAGTGCACAGGGACCAGAGTGAAGAGATTAGGCGTTCACGCGAGGATGAACATATGGAGATTCAAGAAGCCATACTAGGTTCATTTATGTCACGTGGTAGTGTAATTTCAATTCGATATATGTCAGTAGATACATTGATTAGTTCACCAGTCAATGTTAATTTTGGTTTTTTAAAACATTGTCCAAGGTCTTGTATTTGCAAAAATGGTAATCACAATGATATCAATCATTTATCCAATTCATAAATTTATTTCACTATGGAAACTTGTCTATTACGGATAATTTTCCCTGGAGATGAAAATTTGATAACTTTTTCATTCTCTAGTTCCTTTCTGTATTTTTCCATACGCACTTAAATTTTGACACAATATTGATTTTCTTTTCTATGACATATATTTGAAAAAGGTTTCTTTGCAAATTAGAAATGACAGAGGAAAATCTTGTATTCTTTTAAAGTATTGTCATTCAACATTGTTTCAAATGTATAATCAAACATATGTAATGATTCTTTATGATCATTAGCAAATATTCTATCATGTATTGACGTTTGTCATTTCGATCTTCTTGTAATTTGAATTCTTTAGATAGAATTTTTGTTTGTTATGTATTTTTTGAGTCCATGCAATGAAGAATGTGGTCTTTTTCTTACATTAACATACCTTATATTAAGTTCCTTACTATATTCATTAATGTCCATGTTCTTAGATCTAGAATTTAATGGCTTGCATAGTTTTCGAAGAACACTTGTTTCAAAAATGTCATTGTTTCTTATATGTTTTTAGTTGATGCATTGATAGTCATGATCTCTTATTTTCATTGATAAACTCTACTTCAATTTCTATGCCATTTTCATTCACGTCCATGTTTTTGAAGTCATGCATATTAATACCACTATGTTGATTATTAGATTATTCTATATATTTTTTTCGTTAACTACTTCAATAGGAAATGAAATATTTTTTTTGTAGTATCTCTTTGCGAGGTTCATAATGAAAATGGCCTACACTCATACCAAATTGAATAATTTGGAATATTGTTTCGTGCTTCTCGAACCCATGAAATTCAGACACAATACACAGTGTTAGCGAACCATATGCATATAGTTATTTTCAAGATATAATGTATCCAGTCATAAACAAAAAGGTCATTGTTTATCTTCCCTTTTTCATATGGAATTTCTAATTGTTATATCCTTACCAATCTTATATTCCATGAAATTTCTTAATTACATGTTCATTCATGTATTTTTCTATGCAATTTAATGCAAATGAATCATTACACGTCATTACGTTGCAAAAAGTCTATGCAATTATGTGTCATAAAATAGGGAAAATCATACTCATTCTTCATTAATTGGCATCTTGTTTCAAAACAAATTTCACCATAAATACTCATGAACCCATAAACTGTCTTAAATTTATGTATGCCCATTCCTTTTTCTATATGTTATGTTTGTTCAAATGTTGTTATATTTATTATAGGTTCATGATTAGTTCCTATTGTACATATTTTATTTCACAAGAGTGGTTCAAAATTTCCAACAATTGATTTATCACTATGGATTAATACGTCATAAATTTCTTCACACAAATATGAATTAAAAAGAAAATTGTTTTTCACTATTGTATTTGACCAAATCCTTATGGGAATTTTTAGCTAGTTTTATAACCAATGTATATGGAATATGTCTCCCAAAAGTCCTCATTCTTCCCCAACGATAGTATTTGAAGATAATTTTGTCATCCTTTCCAAGTAAATATCTAGGTTATTTATACCATGCATATGTATTAATGCATCTACATTAAATTTGTGTTTGTAAGATAATATGGCTTCAACATTCCCTTCATGTAAGCAATTCTTGAAATGTTATGTTGTTCCTTCACACAATTTTGTTTACATGTATCTAAAATGCAATAGAGTTTTCATACTATCGAACAAGAAATCTCCCATAGCATATGAAAAAGTTTTCAAATGAAATAGATTATGCTACCTTATGATTTCATTTGTACCATTCATTTCCATAGTAAAAAAATACTTCTCCATTGATGCTTTAGCAATTATGCTTCAAACACGCTAGTTCATTGATTCTCTAGGAATCACGTTTCAATAAAAAAATTAATTCATCTATGAACTATTGCTTAATGATAAGCACAACATAAAAAATGTACAAGAAAATGAGTAAAAGGATATAGGTACAACTAATTCAAGTAAATTTTTTTTTTTTGTAGGTAAAGGTAGTGCCATTTTTTTTCTTTTCTATTATATCAAACAGGGTAACCATATACATTGTTCTGGTGGTATCACCCTGCCCCGGAGGGAAACCAGGTCTGTTGGGCACCTTAGATTGTTATAAGAATTCCGAAAGAAAAACTTTACTAGTCTTTCCATATTATCTACATACACCAAACAACTAAAACTACTTATTAAACTACTAGTTCGCATGCAAACGAAAAGAAGAGAAAATCAAAACAGTTTAAACCGGGCCTTCAAAAGCTCATTCTTTCCTGATTCCTGTGTGCTGGTCCATTTCCATGGGCATATGCTCCCGATCAACCTGGCTAGGCCCGCTTCCAGCCATCCTGGACAGGATTTGAGACATCTCCTCTAACTTGTTGTTATGGTTAATCATGATGACTTGAAGTTCTTCACTTCCTTTTGTAGATTAGGCACCCCATTGGCGAGTTCTGCCATTTCCTTAGCCACCTATTCAAGAGATTTAGCCAACAGACGCTTCAGGACCCAGTAAATGTGCAAGGACTGTCTGTACAAGGTCAGTCTGCCCCTAGTGTTTCCTGGGTCGGATACCGCTTCTGCCAATTCTTCAGTCTCTGAACCAGACTGCTCCTCCAGGATGTTGGATTCAATATTCTAGATAATACCTTGAATATCTTCATCCGTGCCTTCCTGGTAGGCACGGGCCGCTTCCTGAACCGCAGTCAAGATTGATCTCCTTCCTCTGCGCTGTCTTTCTGTTGCATCCGCAGTCCTGCCACCCTGGGTCTCCTACCTTGGGCGTCCCTGGCCCCCTCATCCTCTTCCCCAGCCTGAGCGTGTCATCGCTTGTCTTGCCTTCACCTATAAACATTCATCAATTACCGGAGTTAGTTTTTGGATATTCTTCTCATCATCCTCACTAGCCTCAGTGCCTTTGGTTATTCCCCGGTTTCTACTGCAATTCCATCTGTTTCCATAGGCTTGGCTCTACTCTCCCTCCTCCGGGTATAAAAGATCTATTATGCCCTCTACCATGTAAGCCATATGAAGAGAAATTGGCATAATTTTTGGGTCTCCCTTACTAGGCTTCTTCTCCTCTTCTGCCTGGGGGTACTTATCCCGGTTTCCCTCATACTTTCTCCAGCTATATTCACTGCTACAGCTTTCCTTTTTCTCAGTATTCCCCACCCGGCATAATTCCTTATACCCTTCACCGAGAATTACAGAGGGACGCTCATAATTCTCATCCTCCTAGTCTTCACGTCTACTAAACATATCCATTCTGTAAATTGTGTTATGTGGAAAAGAGATAGAGTTCACAGTAAGCACATACCCATGAATGTTGGCCTCCCTGTAGGTTTCTTCTGGTTGTGGTTCTTGCAGCTCCTCCCTCACCTCTTTCAGGATGATTTTACCCCTACTTACCTCAGTCTTCTTATAACAACTCTCCCGCCATGTTCTCTCTGCCACTACCATCACCACTCCTACTACTCATCTGCGTTCCACCACCTCCACTTCGATTTCTTGAGGCTTGATCTGACCGCTTACTCATTAATTTTGTTGGGGGTGCTACCTCTTCCTTGAAGTCACATCCTGCTGCCCTTCCTTTGCAATGATTACTCCTGTCATCTCTACCTAACCTGCTCCTCATCGTGATCGGGAACCATCTATCATTGCTTCCTTTGAGTCATGTCTTCATGATTATCTTGGATGAGGATCATACTAAGCTGCTCAAATCTTGATTCTTTTGAGTGCATCATCCATGAGCTATCCATTTTCTCCCTTGGTCCCTAACATCCCCAGTTCGCAAGGAGATCAGCTGCTTTGTTGGCCTCTCTTCTAACATGCCTAATAATCATATAGTCAAATCTTCCCAAAATACTTTCCAGATCTTAGATCAGACTGGCCGTCCACCAGCTCTAAGTTACTTTGTCCCAAGAGGTCCCATTGTTAAGTTTTTTGAGGATCTGTATCACCATTAAGGAATCTCCTTCCACTTCCAGTTTATTGTAACCATTTCTGATTGCTATCTTTAACCCATGCCGAATTGCCATCAGTTCTGCCTCCTTGTTACTCATAATACCTTCATTGTCTGCATATATCCATTTCGTTCTTCCCTGGTCGTCCCTGAACAAACCTCCAATTCCTACAAGGCCTAGGTTTCCCTTAGAAGCTCCGTCAAAGTTCAACTTTATGAAACCATTTGGGGGAAGGGAAAATTGCCTGATGCCATTATCTCCCATCTTGGGCGCTTTCCACATCTAAGGTGCCACCATTCCTTGGTTCAAGTTTAGTTTCTTTAGGATCTGCTCTTCTTCCTGCGTCACTTCCCAGTCCTCCCCATTCCAAGTGTTCGCAAGTATGGTTTCCTGAATATGTCTCAAGGTTTTTCCCCATAGTTGGTCTTGTGTCATCTCTTTGTCTTGGAATACTCTTCTATTTATTTCCTTCCAGATCATCCACATATTCATCCCTACTGCCAGATTCCATGCACGCCTAACCACTGGACTTTCAAATTGTCCTCTTCCCCAGATTTTGATAGTGTTTTTAATACTCTGCTGATCTCTGTGGTTTTTTCCAAAAGCCACCTGACCTTTTCCCATTGTCTCTGAGCCAATTCAAGTAAAAATTTTGTCTGTAAATGAGATATAGAATGAAAAAAAAAATGAACCACAATGTATGTGATATGGATATCATAAAAGCTATATTTTTCCCGAAAGAAAATATTGGGCATAATTCTTATGCTAGCAAGCAAAATGCATAATTCTTAGAACATATTATTGATTATGACAACTATGAGAAAAAAAAAATTCGTAATAAACTCCCTTCCCCTATAACTATGAAATATATCAATATGAATTAGCAACATTTATTCCAAGAAATGAATGCATGATCAACACCTAACTAATGCAACTATCGACACATTCCTTGTGAAAATTATGCCACAAAAATATTTACAAAACATGGAACATTCGATTTATGATTATTTGGCTAATAAGAAAACCACATTGACACGTCACTTGTTATCATTAAAATTATGTCACAAAATATTCATAAAACATAGGCCCTTTGATTTATGATTTACATCGAAGAAAAAATATGTGCAACAACAAACACAATCTTTCTATGGAAAATTTATGTACTTCTACATTCACCCCCCTCCCCCACACATAGTTCTCCAACACACTTTCTTTCCACATAATACTGATTTTTAAACGATGGAAACAACTTAATATCAATCACTCTGTATAATGTATCACACAATTTAATATTTATTTAATTTATTATATTTCTATGATTCACCATGGATATGTGTACATGATCTGTCCTGTCTAACTTGTCATATGCAAAATACTTACACATGGTCATTATACATGGAAACGAAAAACATAGTGTCAGACAACAATGAGAAAATGACTGATTAGGAAAATAGTTTTTAAGTATAAAACATAAATGGCTAGCAAATTTCTTTTTGTACAATGCATTTAGAAAATGCAAGTATTTTTTGAATCTATGTTTCTTTTCATGAGCTTTAATCTCCAAGGGAAATATTGAACATAAAGTAATACAGTATAATGTTTCTTGAATTTTGTCATGTTGTTCAAGCCTAGTTGGAGATCGACTATGTATTTTGCAACACATCATAGATATGAAAGGCATCCAACTCTTCAATGATTACAATTTCCCCTTTCTCCCAATATCTCATAGGATACAAATACAATGAGTTTGTTCCCATTCGAATTGCTCAAGTTTTACCTCACTGAGACATGCTTTCTCTTTTTAGCAGTAAAAAAAACTTAGAGAACCTATCGAGAAAATCAATTGCATAGAGCTTTGAATCTATGCAAAATAGAGTATTTTTGTAGGATGTTGAAGCATAGATGACCACACTTTTGAGTTTCACCTTTGTCTGAATGACATCTCTAAATATCGTATGAAAAGCACCAAATGTTGAACATAAAGAAACAAAAGGTAATATAGATTAGAGATGTCGTTTAGGCTTGATTGTAATTGAAAATGTATTTTGCAATATATCATGAATCTGGAAAACAACCAACAGTCGAATGACCATGGTTTTTTCTCTCTTTGCAAGGTGAAATTTGTCTACACAAGGATTTTCTAAAGATAGAGTATGTACAATAGAACGGAGGTGCAAAAGTGGCAATAAGAAATCTAATGCATTACATTTATTTTTTAAATTTGCACAATCTAGCATAAGAAAAAATAATAATCAAAGTCTCGAGAATGCAGCATGACAAACTGATATGTTAGTATGAAAATAAACAATATGACAAATTTACAACATATTCCTAGATTGAAAGTTATCTAGATAGACTATTATCTAGATTTTTAATCATCGTGATAATTATATAGATAGATTGTTATCTACATTTTTAATTTCCCTAATGCCTTTGATGCAATATTAACGGCGTAAAACTAGGGGAAGTGACAATAAGAAATTTGACGTAATTCATATCTAAATATGAAGGAATTACCATAATGGCTATAATAAGGATAATTGAATTGAAACAAAATAACCAAAATATTCCCAAATAACAGTTTAATCATTCTTGTCGTTATGTATATACATGATTATGTACCCTATTTTTTTAATAATCATAATGCCTTTGATGAAATATTGATAATGTACAACCAAGGGAAGTGCCTAGTAAGCAATCTGACACAACTTGTATCTGGATATGAAATAATTACCATAATTTCTATAATAATAACATAACATTATGTGAATTACAATTACATCTTATTGGGTATCAAAATTTTATAAACAAAAAGCCTTGCGGTGACAGGATTTGGTATAAAATTCAAAGGTGGCACGTGTATGCAATCGTTTTCACACTGTCACACGGAAAGAGTCGACGGTGCGGACACAACCGACCTCCCTAGAAGCCTAAGACTTTCTAGTGACAAACAAGGCAAACGAGAGAAATCCTTCTCTAAATATGCATTACAGTATGAGAAATCAAGTGTTTAGCTCTTACCTCTAACCCAACGCTGTTGTAGTAGTCCAGCTTCGTTGATCCAGATGAGCTCCTCCTTCTCTTCGAAACCTGCATTCACCAATAGTCAAACGATTAAATAGCACCTGATTATGACATAAAATAAAACATATTTAACATATAGACCAAGGAGTATATGAAACAACTCATAAATAACAAGTTATTGAGAAGAATGGACTAATTTGTATTAAAGGTAACAAAAGGAACCATTACAACCTGAGCCTTGGTCTTGTGCAAGCTCCTCCCAGGGTCCACAAGAGTCCTCCTTTATTCTGATCAGCACACCCACGTCCCAATGGAAACAAGTAAAGATTGTAATCTCTCCTCACAAGCTCTCACAAGGAAGTCCTAATTCCAGTAGCATCTACCCTTAGGAATGTTGAGCTTTCAACCTCTCTCTCTCTGGCCCAATGCATGTATTTATAGTGCTGTAGAAGAGTTTAATCAGGTCCACCATTAATGGGATAAGCCCCTCTTTTGGGTGGGTTAGCTCCCCTCTCGATGGGATAAGTTCCTCTTCTATAGGGATACATGAACCATCTGGAGGCGCTTCATACACGTCAAACAAGCTTCTAGAATGCTCTAGAAATGACCACAAGTAACTTTTTTAAGATGAAACTCGCGCCTTTTGCCTTTTACAGGGGTACGCACCCACCCCTTTACATACAGAGCGTACAAGTACACAGGTATTGTGAACTTGGGTTGCGTATCCGCAGGTAAGGCTAAGAGAAACTGCGTACCAGAGATAAATGACTTTTAAATGACTTTTCTCTCATTTTTGAAGTTTGACATGCAGAGCAGAGGCATAAGACTTGCCAAGGAGGATAGTATGACAGTGGATGGAGCCATACTAACTGCAAATAGTCATGGTGACATTTTTTAGTGTAACAGATTTCCCCCTAAAGTGCGAAGCCTGTAGTAGATTAGGGTTTCATATGATCTAGAAAGGGTGAAGCACTTTATCATTTCAAGGAGTATCTTGTGGAGAGCCTGGTCAGAACCTGCAAATATTCAACACAAAATACATATGTAAGATGATATCATCACTGAGGTAGGCATTCCCATACTCAGATTGAAAACTTTAACTAACAATCTAACTACTGCTCTGATACAAGAATGATTTTGCAGTACATCACAATCATAGACTTTTGTAGACACAGTATGGACGCAGCCATCTGTTTAAGATAAGTCTACTATATAATGAATACAAAACTCCTCGCAACCTGGATGGTGGAAACTAGATCCAGGGTCTTCATTTCTACTTCTCGAATTGGTACGATCCTATCCATGCGAATAAATGAGTTGATGTCGAACATGGTAGAAACCACTTGATTACCAGCCGATGATGTAAACTGTTAACAAGTGTGAGAGAAACCACCAGTGATGTCAATGGTTCTCAAAGCACCCAGTACAATCCATGAAATGTGAATGAATGGGTTGATGTCGAACATATCACGGAATCCTTTGATCAAAAGTCAATGATCTAAACTGTCGTCAAAGGCGAGAATCCTGCCATTGATGCATGCAGACTTCAAGGTACTGACGATTTCTAAGTCATCTTTCTAAATAATGTGCTGATGTCGATAGAAAGCGACCCGTTGTAGGCTAGCCCACAACACGAAATCATTGTTCAAGTTGAAGAAATGTTGCTGTAAGGACTGACTCATGGATGGTTAAAATGGATGACAAGTATTTTGCATATGAATAGTTTATTTGCAGACACCTCTTGAACACATAATGACACGACAGATGGCTTGGTGACGATTGACCCAAAGTTAATACCCAGAAATGGTTGAAGACTTTCAAAGAGGCTTAATCAACTTTTAAGGCAAAGGATTTCCCAACCCAGGTGGATGAAAAAGTGTCGTGTTCAAGAGCGGTGGTAAGGTTCTTCTGTAATAAAGGATAACAAATAGGTTCATTCTTCTCTCTTTTCCCCCACCATTTCTGGCAAGTACCTCTTTATTTTTTACAAGCTTGAGGAGGATACCATATGCTTGATTATAAGCTCATCCTTCGAATGAGTCCAACTTAGTTTAGATTCGGACCCTAAGAAGGAGTGGTCCGTTCCTGTTTGTAATCGAACAGGTCCTTTACTGTGAAATTTTAACGAGTCCAGTATAGGAGAAACTCGGCGTTTTTCAATTTTAGAGAGTCTGAAAAAAAACTAAAGAAGACTCCAAGGTGAACTTTTTCGTAAGTTTGTGTCTCTCAAGCCCGAAAAAGTATAAAATCATACCTGAGAGAACCGCTTGATCTTGCGACCAAGGAGTACTTTCATGCTTAGTGCCGTTGACCTGAAAAGTAAAAAGCGATCAAGGACACGTCATTTTATTTCCAATATCGAGTTAGAAATGACAAAAACCCGACAATCTTTTCGCGTTTTTACGGTCGGAAAAGGGCTATAAGATGACCGTCTTTTAATTCCATTTTAACGAGTGTAAAAGAAACGCTCGGCAATCTTTTCATGTTTTAGGAGTCAGAAAAGGGCTTAAAAGATGACTCTGACGTGAAAAATGATAATTTACCCTAAAGTCCCTTTGTCCTGCACAAAAACAACACATTACTCATACCTGTTTAAGATGGGCAAAAATACATTGAAAAATATCCTTTTACGGTGAAAAATAAACAAACTTAACATTCATTCATCCAAAAAACCTATAAAATGACTTCTTACCATGTCATTTTTACCATTTTACTGTTGAGGTTGAGAAAAGGGCTTTTGGCAAGAAACTTCCCGTGGACATTGCGGAGAATCCGACCGTCAGAATCGAACGCCGTTTCATCAGGTATTCTACAACATCCCTCTCTTAATTTCCATCCGTTTAGAATTCATTTTTAAGTTTTTATTTGATTTTTTGTAGGACTTGGGGTTTCAAGATGCGTTCTTCGGGGTACGCAGGTCATGCACTGCTGACCTGCGTACCCCGATATTTTCTCAATGGGGAAAATACCTGGTGTACGCACCCAGCCTTAAGGGCAGCTGCGTACAGACGCTCTGTTCCTAAAGGCCGGGGTGCGTACCCCGCAAAACGCGTTTTAAAACCCTCATACCTCCAAAATAGACCAAAATTTTTAAATTTCATGGATTCTAACAGATGTTTTATGATGTGCAGGGAGCACACCATGCTTGATTGGTGTGAAAGAGAGCACGAGGACATTGATTTAGCCGCAATAAATCATCAACCCTCCATTGATGCTTTGAAGGCATGCGGACTATACAAATACTGGGCCATAGCTGGCATGAGGGCACAGGTGCCATTCTTAGAGTGGCTGGTTGAAAGGTGGAACGTCCAGGAACAATGCTTTTACATCGGAGAGCACCAGCTCGAGATAGAGCCCTCTGACATATACTTTCTCACTGGTTTGCCCAACAGGGGTGAGCAACTGACTCTCTCCGGAACTAGGCCGGGTGGCCAATCCCTTGCTAGCCTCCGGCTAGAGTGGTGCAACAATCAGAACCATGAGAAAGGGATAGAAATCAAATATATATCCATGCCTGAACTTATGGTAATTGCCTTTTCAGTTACCAGACTCTGTGGCACAGCCGCTTTGCACATTGCCACCGGGTCCCAAATGCGGATGGCGATAGATTGCTACCGAGGCACCATTTTCAACTGGTGCGATGCTGTGTTGGCCAGCATGAAGCGCCAACTGACTAGGGTAAAGAACGGGCAACTAAAGACCTTTCGATATGGGCCTTTGGTTGTGAGCTTTGCCCTAGAGAGGGTTCCTATGTTGATCCCCCAGCAGCTTACTGTTCCAGTTGGGGTTCCTCGGGAGCCTAAGTTGACGAGATGGGTTGCAGTAATGGCCCGGCATCCCGATGAGGGCACGACAGTTGTTCGGTTTCCTGACGGTTACTTTCACTGGTTGGAGAACCAGATCTTTGCTATTCAGGACTTTCCTTACGTCGGAATGGATTTTCGGAATGATCTGGACATGGTTCTTCCACAGGGAGAACAATGGGATGACAGAGGTACTTCATTTTTCACAAGTTTTTAAATTATCTATTTTTTTGTTTTTTATATATATCGTCTCAAACTGACAGTAAAAATGTTCAAAATGCAGATGTAGGCCCACGACGTCCAGCCAATCTCCGGGCTTTTGAGAGGAGACATCCAGTTGCACCAGCACCAGCCCCTCAGGACGCGGCCGTAGAGACACTAGCTGAGTTGGAGCAGGATCTAGAGCGTCTGACGGCGGGTATACCAGAGACCACTATAGACGATATTCCTATCAGACTTCAGCACTATGTGGTTGCAGTCCTGGGACCTTTCAGGAAGTTTTTATGTAGAGTGGCCCGTGCAGTGGTGTCTTACAGGGAGCATCACCAGTGATTTGGATGGTCACTTTTGTACACACATGTGACATTTTGACTTTTTGTACTTATCACTTTTACCGATCATAAGGTGTTTTAAACCTATGATTGAAGACGATGTATATTTTTTGACACACTTCTATCTATATCATTATTACCAGCTTATTTTGTTAAACATGTGTGATGAAATGTTTATAAATTTACAATTATTGCAAATATCTATTTAATACTCGAGACGCAATTGCATCTGCTAATGTGTTTAAAGACCTTGGAATATACTGATATTCAATGTAATCAAATTCACATTCCAAGAGACGCACCCTCAAAAACAATATTAATAACGTTGGATTTCTAATGGCATAGACTCTATTAAGCTGTAATACAACGAGTTCAGAATCTAACCTCACTATCAAACTCTGAATCCCAAATGAAATAGATTCAGATAATAATTCAATCACTACACTGTATTCTGCAATGTTGTTTGTTGTTTGACCGAGGCTCACCCCATGCATAGAAACTAGCTCGTCAGAGGGCGAATAGATAACCCAAGCTGCGGAAGAGATATTCCGTGTACTACGACAAGCACCATCAGCAAATCCAATGTATGTTTGGAGAGGCGTCGACATCTGCAATATCAAGAGTAAAACCAAGATAAGACAGAATAACGACAAAAAACACACTCTCTAAACTAAGCACACTGTCTAAACTAAGCACACAGAATAAACTAAGCACACAGTCTAAACTAAGCACACATGCTAGCTAGAAAGCGAAACCTATCCTAACTAAAATCTCCATACCCATCATTTAAGCATAATACCTCTTTAGGTAAAGTCCATTTCTGGGTTCACCCAAAGAGTCCCCGTCAAAGTCTACCAGCTCATAGGCCCCTTTTGCTAGCTTTCGCTTGACAATGTAGGGCCCATGCCACATAGGAACGAATTTTCCAACACCTAACTTATCGTTAGCTTGATCATATAACAACACTTGGTCTCCTTCCGAAAAATTTCGAGGGGTCACATTTCGGTCATACTGAGCTTTCATTCGTTTTGCGTGAGTCTCGATTGCTAAAGAAGCTTCACGTCGAGTCTCATCTAATTTAGCTAAGTATAACAGACGCTTCTCCTCTTCGGAAGTAGCTGGGAGAAATTCGATGGCCATTTGCAGTGACGGGATTTCGCATTCAATGGGCAGCACGGCTTCCAAACCATAAACTAGTTGGAAAGGAATGAACCCTGTTGATGTTTTCACTGAGGTTCGGTATGCCCAAAGCGCTGAAAATAACATGTTGTGCCAATTCGACTGATGAATACCAATGATTCGTCGGATCATGATAATTAGAACTTTGTTGATAGACTCAACCAGACCGTTTGCTTGGGGATAATAAGGAGTAGAGCTATCATGACATAAACCAAGCTGGCCTGTAAGTTCTGTCATCATAATGTTTCGAAAATGGCGCCCATGGTCAGTGATTATCGCTTGTGGGACACCAAACCTAGCAATAATGTGATTGAATACGAAAATTGCTGCTGTTTTGCCGTCTGCGTCGAATGTAGGCATCGCCTCGGCCCACTTAGTAAAATAATCAACCGCAAGGATGATATACGCATGCCCCCCGGCCGAGTCAGGGTTACAAGTAATAAAGTCGATACCCCATTTGGCGAAAGGACCAACGGCAATTATAGGGTGGAGAGGAGCAGGTGGCGCGCGCATCTTTCGATCAAACACCTGACAGTTGTGGCATTTTCGGACCGCGATAATACAATCTTTAAATAAAGACGGCCAGAAATAGCCAGCGCGCAATATCTTTTGGGCTGTGGCATACCCAGACATATGTCCGCCACACGCTCCAAAGTGACAGTCATTTAAAACCCTCTCGGCTTCCTCATGAGTTAAACAACGTCGAAAAATCAGATCCGCCCCACGACGATAAAGAGTATCTCCAATGATTTTGTATTGTTGGGACTGGAATCGAATTTTCCGACATTCCGACTTTGAAGCTTCGGGCCGAAAGGATTGGGTTTGGAGATAGACAACTATATCCCCATACCACAGATCTAAAGTGCTGATAAGAAACAAAGATTCGTCCGCAATGGGCTCCTCTGCCACTGTTTCCGTGTCAGCACGTGGGAAATCACACATTAACTCAGCAAAGACTAAGGATTTCTTAGACTTGGACTTCTCGAACTCCAAATCGAACTCCTGCAGGATAACAATCCATTTGGAGTACTTGCCCCCTAGCAATTGTTTAGTCAAAATATAGATCATAGGGTTGCAATCCGAAATCACTGTAGTTTTGCGGAGAAGAATGTAGTGACGAAAACGCTGGACAGCTTGAACGGCTGCCAGTGCCAACTTTTCCACATGTGAGTATTTTAACTCGGTTGGATTTAAGGTCCGACTAAGATAATATATCACATGTTCCGTTCCGAATTCATCTTCCTGAACTAAGACCATTCCAATGGTGGAGTGGGAGGCGGCGAGGTACAAAAAGTAATCCTGGTTGTAGTTGGGAGGATGCAGCAACGGTGCATGGGTCAACGCGTGCTTAAGCGCATCAAAATATTTCTGAGCTATCTCATCCCAAGAGAATTGAGCATTTTGTTTCAACAACCGGGTGAAACCCTTTGTAACCTCGGCGTAGTTAGGAATGAATCGACGTAAAAAGTTTGCTTTCCCCTGCAAACTTTGGAGTTGGCACAAACTCAAAGGAGGAGGCAATTTGATGATAGCTTCTACCTTCGAGGGATCGACGTGGATACCGACTTTTGAAACGACAAATCCTAGAAGTCGTCCCACTTCTATGCAGAAGACACACTTATGTGGGTTCAACCGAATTCGATAATGCCAACACCTCATAAAAATAGCTCGTAAGTGGACAAGGTGATCAACTCGACGTAAAGAATGAGCAGGCAAATCATCGAGATACGGTTGCACAATGTGTTTGATGTCGTGAAACGCGTAAGACATTGCCCGCTGGAAAGTGGCTCCGGCATTCTTAAGTCCAAAAGGTAACTTGCAATAAGCAAATGTCCCCCAAGGACAAATGAAAGCCGTTTTTGGTTGATCGGCAGGTAGAATATTGATTTGGTTGTAGCCGGAAAAACTGTCCATAAAGGAAAATATTTCACTGCCGGCACAATCATCAATTATTTGATCGATATAGGGCGTGGGATAGTTCTCTTTTGGACAAGCACGATTTATGTCCCTATAGTCGATACATATTCTTATTGTTCCTTGTTTTTTGTTAACGGGAACAATATTCGATACCCAATCCGTTAACGGGATTGGATAAATGAAACCTGCTTTCAACAGCTTCTCAACTTCTTCTTTTATCGCAGCCGCTTTCCTAGGGTGTATCTGACGCAGACGTTGCCGAACGGGTTTAGCGTCCAGGTAAGTCTTGATTTCATGAACAACAATGGAGGGATCGATTCCTGGCATTTCCTCATAGGACCAGGCAAACACGTCGCGGAACTCTTGAAATAGGGCCTTGTATGTTTGAATTTCGTCATCTGTACACGAGGCACCTATATGAATGTTCTCAATAGTTCCAGATTTGACTGAAATGTCAATGGCAATAGTTTGAGAAATGTTTCCCAAATTCAACTCTGAATCGGGATGTTTCATTGGATTTTGAGCATCCTTGACATATTCAGCACTAAAAGTAGATGAAAAATCCTTTTCGAAGTCATCATCCTTAGGTAAAAACGAAGATCTATGATGGAGATCTTCCCATGGTAGATCGTCTATACTTAGGATTTCGCGAAGCTGTTCGTCAGATGACACAACTTCAGGAAATGCTATCCATTCTAAGGTTGATGTGAAAAGAGACTCTTCACCGACCACATTCATTTGGTCAATTTGGGTTGAACGCGGGTCGGAAAAAGACTGCACAGCTTCATAAGCGATTTCATATGGACTCAAAGGCATAGCATCACCGAATGAGTCTACCTCAGATTTAGATGGGACAATCCAAGGATCATCGTAAATAATAGTGTCTGAAGTAATCATATGAATGGAAGCGAATGAAGGGTCTGCGTTGAGTGGAGGAAAGGGAAACGTTCCCAGTAAACCAGAATCTTTAACTAAACCTACACCAACATCCCTATATGGGATAGTCGTTTTACCGACATGCTGGATACTCTCTGAAGAGGCTGGGTCGGACGAAAAGTAAGCCAGCTGGTCTATGGTCACGATCTTGCCGTTGTGTGGAAACTTTATAACTCTGAAGACCGATGACACGACTGCTGTCATAGCATAAGACCAACTGCAACCCAAAAGAAGGTTGTAGTCTAGAGGGGCATCAACCATCTCCACATCCAGACTAATGGTTTTTCCTTCAACCCCTATAGGCAAATCCTGTAGAATGCCAAACGGATGGAACCCACGGCCATCAAAGGCCTTAAGAATAGTCGGGGATTGGTTCAATGCAGGAGAACCAAGCGATCTCCAACACTGAATCGACATAATACACGTAGAGGCTCCTTCATCAATAACAGTCCGATGAATAGGCATGTTTTTGACTATCACTGGAATTTGGAAAGCCATTTGATGAGGGAGACGTGGTGTACTATTTTCTAGATCAAAGATTATCAGGTTCGGATCCTGAACATCAACAGCTCCTATAGCCGACAAAAGTAATTTGCGCTGTGCTAGACATGATTGCAGCACTTCCAAAGCCGACATTGCTGAGGGTGAAACAGCTAAGTCCTCAATAATGTTATAATTCTGAGCTGCTCTCGCATGTGGATTGAAAGCAGACTTTCGAAGTATACCCTTGGCAGGCGGTTTGATTACTAAGTTCAGGTTAGGTTTCTCGATCTGTAGTGGATCGGAACCGGGAGCTGAGGTTGATGGATTTGATTGAGAAGATTCCGCTTCTTTGCCATCAACAGGACTCTTACTACCATAATCTTGCGATCGAGTCGCAATCTGTACATGAGACATCATCAATATGGGTTCTTCACTGGCACCCGAGGAAGAACCTATCATCTTACTCTCCTGCTTTGGGAATGGATCTTTCAAAACAGCAGGAGTTGGGGAACCTTTAACGATTTTCACAACCTCGGCCCGATGAGGGCAATCTCTTGTGAAATTATCTTCTTCACAAATTAAACAAGGATAACGAGGTTTGCGTTTCTCGTCGTTAGATTCTGACTTCTCTTTTTTCTCCTTTGGAGCCTTGTCTGCTTTTTCCTTCTTCTTACCTTTCTTCTTACCACCGTTTTT
This sequence comes from Pinus tabuliformis, assembly GCA_031772625.1. Taxonomy (NCBI): domain Eukaryota; kingdom Viridiplantae; phylum Streptophyta; class Pinopsida; order Pinales; family Pinaceae; genus Pinus; species Pinus tabuliformis. The sequence continues at coordinate 1,410,166,801 of CM062820.1, read as the reverse complement.
TGATTTAGCCGTAGATGACTCTACAGCGTGAACATCGGCGGTAATTTCAGGAGAAGACTCTCCTGTCGGGGAGTCTGGTAAGGTTATTATTGGAGAAGAATTCTTTGAGGATTTCTTCTTACTCTTAGTATTTACCGTACCAATCATGCCATCAACAGCATGAGACCCCGAAGGAGCAGCAGCGATTTGATTCGACTTTGGAAGATCTGGGATCTTCTCGTGCAACGTATCTGACTGAGTGTAAACTAAGTCAAGGTACTGAGCTTGAGCAATGACTTGCTCCTCAGTAACTACGCCGGCCTTAGATACATCTTTAGTAATCTTCGGTAATAATGATTTAACAAACCATTCAACTAAGATTTGGTCTAGGATAAAAACTTTCACTAAACGTCTTCGACGTCTCCATTCATGGATATGATCAGAAATATAAGTAGACGTCGATTGTTTTAGCAAAGTTAATAACTCAGTACCGTTATCGTATCCGACCGGCAACTGAAAATGAGTAAGGAACGAAGTAGCTAACTGGCTGAAATTGTAAAAAGAGGACCGTGGCAACTCAATGTACCACTTGGCCGCGAGACCAACGAGCGTACGCTGGAAAAGACGTAAACGGATCGAATCATCCGAGATAGAATTCGAAGCACACCAGAGGTGGTAAGTCATCACATGATTTGACGGATCCTCTCCAGACTTACCTTCGAACTTAGGTATATCACTGGGCAACTTATTTGGCATTGGCGGCCAGAACGGAAGATAATTGATTGGATCGTTCGTTAGGCGCGTCAAGTCGGGTAAATCCAAAGTTGCGATAAACGGCAATTGCCGGTTAGGATCTCTGAAACTCTGGGTCACAATACCAGTTCCAGGAGGAGGATATCCAGGATAACTTGGAATAGGAATCGCATTCAGGATATTATATCCTCCTGGAAAACCAGGATTAACCGGACCGTACTGGGGTTGTTGAGGTTGTTGATAGGTGTACCCAGGATACGGTTGATACTGGTAAACCGGTTGTTGGACAGCAGGACCGTATTGGTACTGTCCCTGGTACTGTTGATACGTAAATTGAGGTTGACTTGTTACAACAGTACTTAAACCAGGCTGCCCTACAGGCATCTGGACCGTAGTTTGAACTGTAGATCCAGACAACGGTAAAGATGTCTGAGGGGTGGTTGTAGAGACAGTAGAAACAGGAGCTGTCGATACTCCAGAAGTAAGTGCGGAAGACTGAACAGATGGTGCGGTAGTTGCAGCAGTCGTTTGAGATGGAGTACTAGGTGCAATTGGCGACTGAGTAACTACCGAAGTTACAGAAGTTTGAACAGCTGACAGGACAGGTTGTGGTTGCTGGGGTGGACCAGAAACTACAGGTTGTCCAGTTTGAGGTAACAACTGTATACTTGGCTGCAACACCTGTTGACCTTGTGATGGATCCCACACTATCATTCCGGGGTATTGACCCGTAACAGGTTGAGGATACTGAGATCCGTAACCGGGTTGAGGATAGGATTGATAATTGACAGGTACATTTCCCATATTTTGAACATAAGTTTGACCTTGAGGTGGAAGATAACCTTGAGTAGAGTACTGACCTTGGGGTTGATACCCTTGAGGCATGTACTGATACTGAGGTTGACCTTGACCGTACTGGGGTTAACCTTGACTCGAGTACTTACCTTGGGGTTGATACCCTTGGGGTAAGTACTGATACTGGGGTTGACCTTGGGGTACATATTGAGGCTGGGGTTGACCTTGAGGAACGTATTGTACCACAGGTATATACTGTCCTTGAGGTTGCCCCCCAGACGCAAATTGTGTACCTTGAGGTTGCCCCCCAGGCGTTACTTGAGGTTGCCCCCCAGGTGGTAACTGCCCACCTTGAGGTTGAGAACTAGGAGTTGAACCTGACATCATATAGATGTCTCCTACACCCAACGACTTATTACCATTGTTTCCAGCGAATAACCCATGTTCAATGGGTTGAGGAGATGCTCCTACAAAAGTACCAGCAAATGACTGATACCCAGTAGGAACAGAAGGACCACCATACAAGAATGATTCAGGTGATTGAGTAAACATGGACGACTGACCAGACATATTTACAGGAGTATAAATACCTCCAGGTGGAAAAGGAGTACGAGGTGGAGAAAAACCTGTACCTGAGTTGTCTAAATAATTAGTTAACGAAAGATACCAAGTAGTACTTCTAGGAGGACTGTAAAAGATAGATTCACGCTCTCTTAGATCAATCGTAGGTTGATCTTCAAGAAAAGGGCCTACTTCTTCTTCTGGAGCAAGTTCTTCAATAGCGATCAAACCAGAAGGAAGATTTCCGGTTATGACTCTTTCTACCCTAGGTGAATCAGGAACACTAGAAGTTGGAGTAACATGTTCAGATATTTCAGGTTCTTCGCCTATATCACTGGCAGATGAAAAACTACCAGTAAGCTCGGAAACTGCAACAGCTTCAGGACTATAACCTGTTTCTAGACTTTGGTAATCTTGATGGACTACCAACAAAGACTCTCCTTCTTCAGGTGAACCTACTCTACTGCCACTAGGAGGAGTTACAAGGACTTTCAAACCTTCTAAGACACTCGGGTCGTCTCGAGGAGGTTCACCCCGAAGTCTACGGGATCGCCTCAACAATTCGGCCACAGAAATAATCTCAGGAGACTGGCCCCGAAGTCTACAGGACTTTCTCGGTAATTCCGCCACAATTAAAAACTTTTAATTACCACACATGCAAACAAAATAAAATCTCAAATCAAACCACCTAAAGTCTCTAAAGAACCAAACAAATTTGAAGCACACGCCTAAAGAATCTAGGGCGTCAAACCAAGCACAAACAATAGCCTTCCGGACCAAAAACGCTAGTTGGAGATGAAACCCAACATTGCCGGATTCAGTACAGAAGTGGCGGGTGGAACAGTTACCCCGACAACCTGCTTAATGAATAGACTGGCACAAGTTCCTCCACTTTAACCGTCTCGAGTGAAGTGAACCCCCCGGAAAATCCAAGTGAGTCTAGCCGACGTCTGCTCCAGGTACAGTGGGATCTTCCCTCCACCGTCACCTCGGTAGAATCCTAAAGATTATGGTCACTAAGGTTACCAACAGCAACAAATACACCTGGGGGAACAGTCTAAACTCCAACAGCACGCAAGGGCAGAGTATCAAGCTCAATCCCCTTGCCGGCTCCTTGACAATAATCCAAGCTTTACTGACAAGTGACCCCTGGCTCCTCGACAATGGTTAATTCGAGGTTTACCATTTGTAATACGTGCGTGTCTGGTGTCGTTCCCAACGAGGGAGGATTGATCCCCTCACTGGTTCGGACACGAGCTCGTGCTTCTCCTTTAAGAGGAGCTTTCCCAGAGTATAAATGAAACAGCTGGATTTAATCTATCACAAGATAAGCTACTTGTGGTTTTGTTGTCTTGGAGAGTTTATTACTCTCCTACTCCAAGACACTAGCCTGATCTAAATTGGTGTTTCAGAGCCCTAGTAAATAAAAGTTACTACGTTGATTTTATTTTAAGCGTTAATTTTATGGCTTCCTTAAGACAAAAGGTAGTGGAGATGAAACTGGTGGTGTGTAGACTCGACTCGTAACCACTAGAAAGATGCACCTAAGATGATTTACACTACTTTCCTTTTTCAATGAATCTCCTAGCTAAGAGAGTTGAGAGAATGCAAATTTTATAGAAAACAACTTTCTTAACAAAGACAATCAAAGAAACAATTCTCTTTATCTTTTCAAAACACACAACTCATGACCACTAATTACCTCATGAAATTTCCTTTCTCTTCAAAAGACTACAAATGCTACCAAAGCAAACTTTTTCCAAAAGAATTTTTGTATTTTTCTTATATTAATCAAGCATGTAAAAACTATATATCAAAAATCAAAATTAACAAATCTAAGGCAATCAAAGCAAATTCACTCAAAAGCAAATTAAAAGGAAATTTACCTAAAAGTAAAACTAATGAGGACAAAATCCTACAAGGATAGTTCCTGGATGTTTTACTTAGTCAAAATGTAACTAAGGATCAGCCTATGCAGAACCATAAACTAATCGAAAAACAAAATCGAAATCTTTTTGTTCTCTTTCACAAAAATGAAATTCAAAGCTTTAATCAACAAACTTTTCCGAGATTTGCAAAGAGAAGACACAAAGGTAGGTTTCTCACAAGGGTGAATTCTATGACAGGCCCGCCTCCTAAGAGGATTGAACAAAATCAGAGAGATCCAAAGTTTGACAACCTCTAACGCCAAAGTCACTACCGGACCAGTTAAAAAACTCAAACCCTAAGGCAAAAACTCTATGAATTCCACCAAAAACCCTCGACACTAACGGAACAAGTTTAGGTGAAGATCTCTGACAGTAAACTAATGGATCTGGGCAGGAAAAATCAAAATAAAAGCAAAAACTAAAGAGCAAAAAGCAAAAAATGGAAATTTTCTCACTTTTACATAGGGTACGCAGGCAACATGTTAAGACAGGTGCGGGTACGCTCTGTGCACACAGTAACAGTGCGTACAAGTACGCACTGTGCTGAACTCAGAGCCTGCGTACTTCTAGTAAAGTTAAGAAAAAAGGAAATCTAAAATAACCCTAAGCTAACCCACCCAAACACACAGTCAGACAGCGAAAAACTAGAAAACAAGCAAGCTTTCTCAGATCAAAATATGAAATCAAAAGGAACTCAAACACATCCATGGTTTCCCCAGTATGGTCGCCATTTTGTCACACAGAAAGAGTCGACGGTGCGGACACAACCGACCTCCCTAGAAGCCTGAGACTTTCTAGTGACAAACAAGACAAACGAGAGCAATCCTTCTCTAAATATGCATTACAGTATGAGAAATCAAGTGTTTAGCTCTTACCTCTAACCCAATGCTGTTGTAGTAGTCCAGCTTCGTTGATCCGGATGAGCTCCTCCTTCTCTTCGAAACCTACATGCACCAACAGTCAAACGATTAAATAGCACCTGATTATGACATAAAATAAAACATATTTAACATATAGACCAAGGAGTATATGAAACAACTCATACATAACAAGTTATTGAGAAGAATGGACTAATTTGTATTAAAGGTAACAAAAGGAACCATTACAACCTGAGCCTTGGTGTTCTGCAAGCTCCTCCCAGGGTCCACAAGAGTCCTCCTTTACTCCGATCAGCATACCCACCTCCCAATGGAAACAAGTAAAGATGGTAATCTCTCCTCACAAGCTCTCACAAGGAAATCCTGATCCCAGCAGCATCTACCCTTAGGAATGTTGAGCTTTCAACCTCCCTCTCTCTAGCCCAATGAATGTATTTATAGTGCTGTAGAAGAGGTTAATCAGGTCCACCATCAATGGGATAAGCCCCTCTTTTGGGTGGGTTAGCTCCCCTCTTGATGGGATAAGTTCCTCTTCTATAGGGATACATGAACCATCTGGAGGCGCTTCATACACGTCAAACAAGCTTCTAGAATGCTCTAGAAATGACCACAAGTAACTTTTTTAAGATGAAACTCGCGCCTTTTGCATTTTACAGGGGTACGCACCCACCCCTTTACATACAGAGCGTACAAGTACGCAGGTATTGTGAACTTGGGTTGCGTATCCGTAGGTAAGGCTAAGAGAAACTGCGTACCAGAGATAAATGACTTTTAAATGACTTTTCTCTCATTTTTGAAGTTTGACATGCAGAGCAGAGGCATAAGACTTGCCAAGGAGGATAGTATGACAGTGGATGGAGCCATACTAACTGCAAATAGTCATGGTGACATTTTTTAGTGTAACACACACTGAATTAAAAAATATTTCACGCACTTTCTACCAATAAGTGTATTGATTTGGATCTACAAATACTAATGATAAATCCAGTGTAATAATCATCATTCGAAAATGGAAAATCCCGTGAATATGCCAGAGCTATAAAACATCATCCAACAAAAGAACCAATAGATCAACATAATAGAATAGTCCACAATTGCAACAAGGTGTTGTGCAACCAAATCAAAAAATAGAAGAAAATATAGATCAACAAATTCAAAATTAGCCTCTTCGAGGGGGCAACCTCCTTTACATCACATAAATGAACAATTCTTGGATGATAAAAATGATCAGAACTCCTTGTTATATTAGAGTCTAAGGGGTTAAATATAATCAAAGTCTACATAACATTAATAATGTAAGGGCACAACAATAACAATAGTGGGCTTCCATAGGGCACAACAATAACAATATGGGGGCTATATGGGCACAAAAATAACAATAGGGGCTACACTAACAATAACAATAAACGGGCTACACTAGTTTTATAGGGACCTATTATGCCCCTCTCCCTCAAACATGTGTTGTCCTCAACACTTGAGTAGGTTTGGAGTGGTTTCCATATAAAATTCTGATCCTCCTATGTGGAATCTTCAACAGGTAAGTTCTTCCATTTAATGAGATACTCTGTAATTAACCAATTATGTAGATGTCAGATTCTTATTTTCGTGACTGCTTCAGGCTCCGATATTATTTTTCCTTCTTCGTCAAGTTCTAGAAATATTGTTTGAATTGGGATATTTTCACCAATAACCTTCTTTAAGCCTAAAACATGGAAAACTTGGTGTACTCAGAAACTCCAATTTGGATGCCATAGTACCAATGTTTTGAAACACCTTGTGAGGACCATAGTACTTGGGTGATAATTTACTATCCTTCTTAGTTTCCTTAAGGGACATTTTTTTGGATGGTTGTAGCCGTAAAAATACCTAGTCACCCACATCAAAACTTCTTTCACTGTGATGTTGATCTACCTATTGTTTCATTCGATTCCGTGTAAGAGTGAGGTTGTCCTTTAATATTTCGAGAACGTATTGTTGATTATTGATGTGATCTTCCACTACATGAAACTTAGAATTTTCTCTTAAATATGATGTGATGGATGGTGGATGATATCCATAAAGTGCCATAAATGGGGTTATATTTTCTTCATTGTGGAAGGAAGTGTTATACCACCATTCAACCATAGGTAACCACTTGACCCATTGTGTTTATTTATCAAATAAAAATCAACAAAGATGTCCTTTCAAACATTTGTTCACTATCTCTGTTTTCCCGTTAGATTGAGGATAATAAGATGAGTTATGCGCCAATCAAGTACCAAGACAAGAAAATAATTTTGTCCAAAAATCTCCCATGAAAATGGGATCTTTGTCACTTACAATAATCTTTGGGTTTCAATGTAACTTTTGAATAGTTTTCGTAAATGAAATAGAAAATGTACTCACTTTAAAAGAAAGAAATAATGCACAAAAGTGTGCGTACTTGGTAATTCTATAAACTACCACCATGATGACACTCTTTCCTTCAGACTTGGGTAAACATGATATAAAATCCATTGACACCTTCTCCTAACACTGAATTGGAATCACTCAAGGTTGTAACAGACCCAAGGTCTTAATTTTCTCAACTTTATTTTGTTTGAAAGCCAAACATTCTACCACAAACTTATGAGCATTAGATTTAATTCCATCCCAAAAAAATTCCTTCTTGACCCTGTGGTATGTTTTAAAAAATCCCAAGTTCCCTCCTAAGGGGGAGGTGTGAAATTCCAAAAGAATATTTTATTTGATTTGGGAATTCTTACAAAGACATAAGCTGATGCAGGTAAAAACCCACTATACCCACAGTATGCATATAAAATGCATAATCTCATTTTTCCCAGGAATTTCTATGACCTGCTTGGTCAAACCTTCATAAGCTAAGATTAAGGCCCCTTCATTTAATCCTCATGCGGAAACATTTCATTAGACTTTCTATAGTCTAACCCTTCATTTATCTTTCTATCAGGACTCTATACTCTCCCTTCATTAAACTTTAGTCAAACCTTAATCCAGCACATATATAACTAACCCCACTCTATAACTATGGTTATTCACAGGTTTACCCATAAAATTTCTATCGGTGCTTTATTTCTATTATAATGTTTACATAATAGAAATATTCCACAACACATGTAAACCATACCTTTTCATCTTTTCCTCGGTCTTCACACATTACCCAATGCTTTCCTTTATCTTAATTGCAATCTTGCATCACACCATCCTACGACTTTGTTACCTCTCGCATGCGATATGCGAACACACAACCGGACTTCAAATAAATTAAAACCATGCCTATAACCTCCCTGGGTCCACCTTTTTCAATCTCTTTATTGCGATCTTTCTCCACCGTCAATATTACCTTTAATCCGATGGCTGCACTTCTTCCTAATCAACAAACTAACTCGATGCTTTATAACCATTGATCAAGATCTGCTTGATCTGATGGTCCATATCGATATCAGGTGGATCACTTACCTGACGTTTAACTCCTTTATGGAGCCAATGAGAATTATAAGTCCCCGATCTATAAAAGTTTGGGTCCAGATTTTTCCATGTGCCTATTTCCTTTGGACAGAGCTGATGGGAATATTAAACTGTGATTTAATCAATATTAGGTCCAGTTTTTGAATTAACCAGCGTGCATCTTCTGACCCAATATCCATCGATTTCAACCATCTACAGATCCGACAATCTACATTAGTTCTCATCTTCCTCCTTCCTCCAGTACTTAGATTGAATCTCCACCATTCATTTCTTAGCTCTATATTATGTGACTTAATCCTGGCCACCCATCACGAACAAATCTTGCCCGTTGATCTTCTAGATCCAACGGCTACTATGCATCAACACTTTACTTCTTCGCTCTTCTCTTCACTTGGGTTTTTATGCCAATTCTTCATGGTTTTGTTCCTTCTATTGTTCTGCTCCGCGACTCCCTCCTGAGCTTAACTCTGCTAGTTTTTAACACAGCCACTCCAGAATCTTAATTGTGATGCTTCGAATGGATTCAAACAATCCATTAGGATTCATCATATTGTTCTTCTTTCTCAGTATTTTTCGGAACTCCACCTACAACTTTTGTTACACATAATACTCAAGTTCACACACAGAATATAATTTAATTTCTCCACACACATTGTACAAACTCTGAATCGAGTTGTTTGTATTAATAAACAAGAATTTACACAAGAGTCTCTCTCTTTGGCCTAATTTTCTGATCAATGGCCTTTCTTCTTCTGCCCGTAGGCTTACAATATGACTCTTTGACTCCTCTAACTACTCTCTATCTACTCCTCTAACTCCATCCTAACTATGCCTTTTAGGCTTACATTTTTACAAAAAGGTTCTATTGAACTAATTCTAGTTCATATTCTTAATTTGCTGAACTAACTCCTCAATATCCTCTAAGTCCACTTTTAACTCCTACTTATCCCTAAGAATCCTCTCTAGCTCCTTGAATCATGAGGCCTATAAGAGTTACAATTTATTTCCATCTCTCTCATCATCATTAATCACTCATGTTCTCCTACATTCGAGAGCATTTACAAATATCCTCACACTTATCTAATTAATTCCTATTATAGTCACTCAAAACATTAATGATTACATACATAGGAATCCACTTCCTTGAAAACTCAAGACCCCCTATGTCTACTAAAATACAATGATAGTTTTGAGTCAGTGCTCCTACATCAGACTCCCAAGGTTAAAATAATCATGATCTCCTGATCATGTGCTTTTGTCCTTTGTCTCCCTAGATCCCATACTTTGTTTTGTAATTATCCTTTGGTTGTTGTTGTTGTTTGTTGTTTTTCTCCAAGTTTCCACACTTTATGTTTCTTTTCTCTACTAGCTGTGCTTTCACAGTCTACTGTTGTCTTTCTCTTTCTGCTGCTCCTTGGTCTTCTTATTGCTATTTTCTTCTAAGGCACCTTAATCATCAATCTTATTATTCTTTCAATCTCTATATCTAATTTATCCTTTAACTGATAATTACTTTGCCAATTGTTGTTGTACTCTGTCCACTCATCTTCAAACTGTTGTTTACTGTCTTCTCTTTGAAGTAGTTGGATCCTTACTACTGCCCTTTCATCCTTACCCTCTTGTTGCTATCCAAACAACCTCAACTCAATATCTATAAATTTACTTTCAAAAAGTAAATTTTCCTCCAATTTCCTTTGTACTTTATTCCCTTTAAATACATCACTATGTTTTTCATCAGTTCCAACACAATTTCCTTCTTCCTTGACAACCCTCATCAGCATATCTATCCTGGCAACTTCCAGTCTTCTTCATTTCCAAAACTAACTCCTCAATTTGAAACATGTTTGTCTCATTTTCACCAAATCCTATAATCATAAAACAATTATCAGAATTAAAAATATAAGGCCTCATTACCTTTCCCTTCTCTGGCAACATATCAGTATGCTTCTCTGATTTCTCCTCCTCTATCAACACATCAGTATGTCGATTTGAATTCTCAAAAGAATTCATGAGACTGCCTCAACAGTTTCCCAAGTTATCTCCATTGTGCCTATCATCATGATGGAATGATGATCCTACTATGTTTTCAACTAACATAGTCTCTTCCTATTGTATCCAGTCAAATTCTTATTCTTCTAATAAATTTTACTTGTCACCTTTTACTTCTAGATCTTCATCTATTCTGAAGACATCTTCAAAAGGTTTCTCTTCTTCTACAGCAACTGCAATCACACACAAACTATTAGTTTTATAAACATAAGACCTTGTGGTCTCACTTAATGCTTCAGTCATCATATCTCTTTGTTGTTCTGAATCCTTCATATGATTCATAAGATCTTCCACAGATCTCCAGTCTTCATCCTCACCTAGAACTTCACCCTGTTCTGTTTCACAAATGGACACTTCCATTTCCAACTCAGCCTCTCTGAGTTCTTCCACCAAGCTCTTCACTTGCCTCTATTGTAGCCTTTTCTATAACTTAGGCCATTTCACTCCCTTTTTCCTCAAGGCCCAACCTAGTCTTTGGATTTCCTCAAGTATCATCCTTAATACATTGAGTTGTTCTTTCATCTTAGCAATCTCTTTGTCAATTTCCTCTTGACTCATCCTCTTGCCATTTGCCTTGGCATCCTCCTTCTTCACTTTTCTTCTACTGTGGTCTTCCTTAGAACCTCTCTTATCTCTGTTATGATTATCAGTAGTCATCTTCTTCTCTATATTCATGAGTTCCTCACTCACCTACTATGAGCTACATTAAAGCCTCTGCAACAGCAAGTCCTCCCTGCTACCACTTACCTCACCAAGCTTTCCTTGGTACTTGGTCTTTTGGCAAGCACTTGGTTCCCTATTATCTGGAACCTCTTTGAGCACTTCTCTCTTCTCCTTCTAGGCTTCAACTCATCTGCACCTTTTAAGAACACAACTATCCTCTTGTACTTTAATCACAAATGAAATACTAGGTTTTGACCACCTCTTCTTTCACTCAGAATTTCTTACCAGATTTTTTCATCCCTTAGCAATTCTACCCACATCCTTTGTGGAATTGCCTTTGTGAGCAACAACAATACCTCTACATTAACAAGTCTCCTTCTTGCTACATATGCTTCACTAAGCTTCTCTCCTCTAAGCTTAGTCTTTTAGCATTTCTCTAGTTCTTTCCTCTGGAACCAATTAAGCACTCCTTGGTCTAGGTTGCTGCAATATTGATCTAAAAATGGGGCACTTAGGCTAATTGTCTAACTTACAAGAACCTCTCCCACTTCCAAAGCTTTAAATATTCACAAGTCTTATTGATTAACCAATGCGGAATTAAGAAATGCTTGAAAATATAGGTATATGCTTATATTTTATGTTGGTTATTTATGTGCTTTAAAATCTGCTGGGTATGCTGATATGTATATACGTACAATAAATACTTATGAAGCAAGAAACAAAACACAGAGAACAACAATTTAATTTGGAGTTCACCCAAAACTATTGGGCTAGGTCTCCTTGAGCTCTAGTCAACTTGACTAGGCTCTCTGGGATTATGATATAAGTCCTCTGTATAAGCTCTTGGCTCAACTCCTACCATTTTACACAGAAATAGTGGGTTCAGACACCATTTTATCCACTGGCTCTTGAATCTATCCGCTTTCTGGCTCTCGGCTCTTGCTCTGGCTCTGGCTCTTAGCTCTGGCTCTAGCTCTCTGGCTCTGGCTTTGGCTCTGGCTCTTCAGCTTTGGCTTCTTGGCCCTCTGCAACCTTCAACTCTCTGGCTCTTCACTTGAACTTCAAGTGACCCCAAAGGCTCGCTCAGCTGCTCTGTGTAGTAGCTCTTCGACTCTATCTACTCTCTCGGCTCTTTGCTACTACTTTCAGCATTCAGCTTGCTTTCCATTGAGCTCTCTGCCTCCTTTGAGGTGAGCTTCCAGCTTTTTGGCTACCCCAGCCATTTCTCTGTGTGCAATCATCCTTCTGTGGCTCTTTGGCTTCCCTGCGCATTGTCTGTTCGACTGCCATCTAGCTCTCAGCCTCTGCCCACTCAAATCCTTCTTCTAGCATTAAATAATCATTGCATAACACATTCAGGGGAGGCGGCCACCTAATCTGTGACAGATGAGGGCATCGGGCCTTTGAAATCCCTGAAATGGCCATTCTTTGGTTACATAGAGAAATGCCTTCAAACTCAGGAAAATCCGCCAAAACACAATCTTTCGGACTTCAAAAGTCCTTAAATCCAGTCTATACTCCTATCGGGTTTGCCTGGAAGCCGCTATCGCATGTCGCAAATGGCCTGTCCCTTCGTATTTTAGAAATACATTAAAACTGTGAAAACACCGCAAAAATGGCTTGTGATGGATTTCAAATATATCAAATGTCGTTTATCACCCCATCGGGTCAGTGTATCATATCGCACCAGTGCATATACATGTGGCCCACTTCATCTCATGACCCCGACGTGATATTACAATATCACAATCGCACATCGCATTGGCCCGAGGTTCCCATATGGCATGGCTAACATCGACGCCAATTTTGATCTGCCGATATCGACGATCGGCACATCGCGCGTTGTAGGGTCCTGCTTTTGCCCCGTGGCATCGTCAATTATGATGTCGCGATCACAATAATCTTATGTTATGCCTCGATATCCTCCGATAGCCACCATCGATTGCGATGCGCCGATCAGATCTGGACCATTGATCATCCAAATCCAATGACTCCTGCTTATTATCCCTTTGACCTCCGATGGGCTCGATTTTCACTGTTTTCTCATGTTTTTGCCTCTTTCCCAAAGAGAAAAAGGGGAACTTCTTTTTATGATAACTCGTTCATCTGAAGTCGGTTTTCACCCATTCAAGTTGTGTTGGATTCAAAATGAGGAGATCTCTGCAGTGAAAATATTTCCAAGAGTAGCCTATGATTTTCATTTTCCTCTAATTTACAAAGGATTTGTGCCATTTGGCACCTTCTACCTCTTATATGAAGTCTTTTAAACTTAGAGGTTTATCCAGGGTCCATTTTTGGATCACGCCTTCCCACTAAAAGAACTTTTGGTCTCCAAAAGACTGATATACTGATCTGAATAGTAAATGAGAGTGACTCACCCTCTTCTTTTCGGCCTCCCTACACTTGCCTTTGCATAGTGCCTTTGAACCAAAGTTTCTGACCACTTCCCTTCTTGGATGGGCTGGTCTTCTTAGGAAGAATTGTCTTCCTCCTTTCCTGCCTACAGAACTCCTGCTGAAAGGGTTATAGAAGGTAGTTTGAGCTTCTCTGCCTTGATCATTGATCCAAGGTGGCTCAACAAATGTGAAGTACATATGCTCCACAAGACTTTCATCTGTACCTATTTGACAAGATCTGCATACAAATCATGGACTAGACAACAAGCCCACAAAACATGTCTTTTAAGCAAATGACCCTTCAAGTCAAGCATGTAGGAAAAGACCATTAGGACTCTTTTTCAAAAGATGAAAGCACTTCATCATTATCTCCATTTGGAGACCAAGTTAACTTCTCCCAAGTCAACATGGCATCACATTCATGTCAAAGCAATCAACCCTACAAGTTAATTACACATACATGTTCAAAAACAAAGAAATAATCAACATCCCTATGTTCATTCATCTCATGCTCATGCATGCATTTCATCCTTCAACTCTCACTTAAGCACACTGTACTTTCGAAGCTGAAATGAAATATAATGTAGATGCATCAATAGACATGCAATCTCAATTGAATAAGAACTCTAACCATTCCTTACCAATCCATTTTAAAGGTACTACTTTTGTTTGCACATCAACATCATTATGTGAATCATTCTGGGACACATCATTCATGGAATCTTCAATTCCATTTCTGCCATCTTCTCTTACCACTTTATTTAGCTTTTGTGGAAGCATTGCTAGATTCAGAGTCCAACATTTTGCAGCAATATGTCCTTGCTTATGGCAATAAGTGCACTGCATGAGCATCCTCTTAACATCATGATTTGTCTTATCTAATGGACCTTTGGTTGCTTGATTATTTTCCTTTAAAATTTTCTTGTATGTGGTCATTCTCTTCCAACATCTAGAAACATTATGGTTATCCAACCCACAAAAGGAACATGCAATTCTTTTCACATACATATGTGGAAATTTATCTTTCTTTGCACAATCAAAAGGTAAATGTTTAGAACCAGATTTAGAGCTTTCTCTTTCACCTTTATCACCTTCATGAGGAGATGAAGCAAATGAAGAAGTGGCTCCCTTTGGAACACCATCAATCTCTTCAAGGCTGTTGGAGTCTCCCCATATCTCTAGTTCAAGTGTGTGCTTCTAAACACCTGCATCCTGCAAATGATGTTTGAAGCTATTTCATTCCTTCTGATACAATCTTCACACTCTGTAATGCAACTCCTTCTTGGAGCTGTTTCAATGGCCTTCATGGTAGCCTTGGAACTTTCTCCATAAGCTTGTCCATAGCCAAGACCCAAATACTTAAGCCTCTCCTCAATCATTCTTGGCTCAAAAATACCTTGTGCATGTCTACCCAAACCTTCTCCTTCATAGCCCATCTTGGACATTTGCTTGGAACCTATGCCTCTAGTATGTTTTTCAAAAGAACCAATATAAGCATTACACAAACTAGAATGATTTACCTCTTATTCAAGCTGATAATTGACTAAGGCTTCTTTGGCGACAAAGAGCTATGACTCCAACTCATGCATCCTTTTCCGGTTCATATTTGTAATATGAAGTTGCCTCTCCATTTCCTGTAGCCTGTCTGTAAGAAACTGCTTCTCTTCCTTCATGGAATTCAACTGCTTTCTAAGCATGCTGCTCTTCCTTCCATCCTCATACATTTCTCTCACCATATCCATCATGGTGGAAAATTCTTGCATCATGTCTTCATCAAAGAATCTTGTGAAGAAAGTAGAATTTGAGGAGCCACTTGTAGAAGTTGTCATTATGCCAATGAACAAAAAAAAAAAAAAAATCATCAACAAGATAAATAAAGAGATTATTTAAGAAACCTCTTGCAACAAACCTCTTGTGCATTGGATTGCCTTGAGGTCCTTTGGGATAGAAGAATGCCTTCAGCCCTTCTTCCTATTTCTCCTTCCTAGACTAAACTATCAGTAGCTCTCCCTTTACCTTTGCAAACTCAAACAATAGTCAGTCTGCAAAGCAAGCATACAATCAGCCTCTTGCTATTCAAAAACCTTTTAGACAAGTAGTCTTTGCTTGGTCAATCAAGCATTCTAATATAACCTTCCTTGAAGGTGGGGTTAATCAATGTTAAGCTCTGATACCACCTAATCTGAAAATGGGGCACTTAGGCTTCTTGTCTAACATACAAGAACCTCTCCCACTTCCAAAGCTTTAAATATTCCCAAGTCTTATTGATTAACCAATGTGGAATTAAGAAATGCTTGGAAATATAGGTATATGCTTATATTTATTGTTGTTTGTTTATGTGCATTAAAATCTTTTGTGTATGTTGATATGTAAATACATACAATAAATACTAATGCAGCAAGAAACAAAACACATAGAACAACAATTTAATTTGGATTTCACCCAAAACTCTTGGGGTGCGTCTCCTTGAGCTCTAGTCAACTTGACTAGGCTCTCTAGGATTATGGTATAAGTCCTTTTTATAAGCTCTTGGCTCAACTCCTACTGTTTTACATAGAAACAGTGGGTTCAGACACATTTTATCTCATGGCTCTTGAAGCTCTCAGCTTTCTAGCTCTCGGCTCTAGCTCTGGCTCTTTGGCTCTTAGCTCTGGCTCTTGGCTCTGGCTCTTGGATCTGGCTCTGGTTCTTTAGCTTTGGCTTTTGCTCTAGCTCTTCGGCTCTAGCTTCTTGGCCCTCTGCAACCTTCAGCTCTCTAGCTTTTCACTTGAGCTTTAAATGACCACAAAAGCTCCCTCAGCTGCTCTATGTAGTAGCTCTTTAGCTCTTTCTGCTCTCTCGGCTCTCTGCTACTACCTTCAGCATTCAATTTACTTTCCATTGAGCTCTCTGCCTCCTTTGAGGTGAGGTTCCAGATTTTTGGCTACCCCAACCATTTCGCAGTGTGAAATCATCCTTCGGTGGCTGTTTGGCTTCCCTGCGCATTGTTTGTTCAACTACCATCTGGCTCTCGGCCTCCGCCTACCCAAATCCTTCTTTTAGCTTTAAATAATCATTGCATGACGCATTCAGGGGCGGCGGCCACCTAATCTACAACGGATGAGGGCATCGGGCCTTTGAAATCCCTGAAAAGGCCATTCTCTAGTTACACAAAGAAATGCCTTCAAACTCGGGAAAATCTACCAAAACATAGTCTTTCGGACTTCAAAAGTCCCTAAATCTAGAGTATACTCCTATCGGGTCCACCTGGGAGTTGTTATCACATGTCGCAAATGGCCTTTTCCTTCATATTTTAGAAATAAATTAAAACTGTGAAAACACCTCAAAAATGGCTTATGATGGATTTCAAATATATCAAATGTCATTTATCACCCCGTCAAGTCCATGAATTGTATCGCATCAGCACATATACATGTGGCCTGCTTTGTCGCATGACCCCAACATGATATTGCAATATCGCAATCGCCCATCGCATTGGCCCGGGGTTCCCATATGGCATGACTAATGTCGACGCCGATTGCGATCCATCGATATCGGTGATCGGCACATCGTGTGTTGCAGGGGTCTTGCTTTTGCCTTGTCGCATCACCGATTGCGATGTCGAGATCACAATAATCTTATTTTATGCCCCGATATCCTCTGATAGCCACCGCCAATTGCGATTCACCGATCGGATTTGCACTGTTGATGGCCAAATCTGATGGCTCTTGTTCATTATCCCTTTGACCTCCGATGGGCTCGATTTTCATTGTTTTCTCATGTTTTTGCCTCTTTCCCAAAGAACTAAAGGTGAACTTATTTTTATGATAACTCCTTCATCTGAAGTCTGTTTTTTCTCATTCAATTTGCGTTGGATTCAGAATGAGGAGATATTTGCAATGAGACTATTTTTAAGAGCAGCCTATGATTTTCATTTTCCTTTGATTTACAAAGGGTTTGTGCCATTTTGTACCTTTTACCTCTTAAATGAAGTCTTTTAGACTTATAGGTTTATCCAGGGTCCATTTTTGGATCAAATCTTCTCACATTTTTTTTTTGTCACCAATGTATCAATGATGTTCAAACCAAAGATCATTCTCAAGCTTTCAAAAGCTTGCTTCTCAACTTCCTTCTGAGAGCGCTCTTATCCTTTCTGTCCAATCTTCAGTTGGATTCTTCAGGTTCACTGCCACTTTTCATTAACTTTGTTCTTTAGAACACATACATCTTTCCTGTCGATCTACTTCTATTAATATTTACTCTCTCTTTAACCTACAAAACTCAAACCAGAGTTAAACAATACTTGTATGGCTTCACAAGAAGTCTCCATCCATTCTTCACATTTGAGTGAACCTCCACTTTCCTCAAGAAAACAAATATCACTCTGTTTTCTTTATAATTTTTCAATCTCTTCTTAAGAATATCACTTGCTCTCATCTTATGTCATGTCTTCTACTTATCAGATTCAGATAACCTGATCTCCTCTTTCTTTTGCAATCACATTTGTATTCTGCACAATTCTGCTTTAGTTAAAAAGAGCTTAACTAGCTCTTATACCACTTTGACATAGGTAAAAAGCCACTATACCCACAGTATACATATAAAATGCATAATCTCATTTTTCCTAGGAATTGCTATGACCTTCTTGGTCCAACCTTCATAAGCTAAGGTTAAGGCCCCTTCATTTAATCCTCGTGCGGAAACATTTCATTAGACTTTCTATAGTCTAACCCTTTTTATCTTTCTATCGGGACTCTATACTCTCCCTTCATTAAACTTTAATCAAACCTTAAGCCCGCACATACATAACCAACCCCACTCTATAACTATGGTTATTCACGGGCTTACCCATAATTTTCCTATCGGCGTTTTATTTCTATTATAATGTTTACATAAAAGAAATATTCCACAACATACGTAAACCATACCTTTTCACCTTTTCCTCGGTCTTCGCACATTACTCAATCCTTTCCTTTATCGCAAATGCAATATTGCATCACACCATCCTACAACTTCATCACCTCTCACATGTGATATGCGAACACACAACCGAACTTCAAATAAATTAAAACCATGCTTATAACCTCCTCAGGTTCGCCTTTTTCAATCTCTTTATCGCGATCTTTCTCCCCTATCGATCTTACCTTTATTTCGATGGCTGCACTTCTTCCCAATCAACAAACTAACCCAACACTTTATAACTGTTGATCAAGATCCGCTTGACCTGATGGTCCATAGCGATATTGGGTGGATCACTTACCTGACATTTAACACCTTTACAAAGCCAATGAGAATTATAAGTCCCCGATCTATAAAAGTTCAGGTCTGGCTTTTTTCACATGCCCATTTCCTTTCAATGGAGCTAATGGGAATATTAAACTGTGATTTAATCAATATTGGGTCGAATTTTTGAATTAACAAACATGCATCTTCTGACCCAATATCCGTCAATTCAACCATCTACAGATCTGATGATCCAGATCAGTTCTCATCTTCCTCCTTCCGCCAGTACTTAGATTGAGTCTCCATCATTCACTTTTTAGCTCTATCTTATGTGACTTAATCCTGGCCACCCATCATGAACAAACCTTGTCCGTTGATCTTATAGATCCAACAGATACTGTGCATCAACACTTCACTTCTTTGCTCTTCTCTTCACTTGGGTTTTTATGCCAATTTTCTAATGTTCTTCTATGGTTTTGGGTTTCTTTAGGGTTCTTTTCCTTCCGTTGTTCTGCTGTGTGACTCCCTCCTGAGCTTAACTCTGCGAGTTTTTAACACAGCCACTCCAGAATCTTGACTGTGATCCTTTGAATGGATTCAAACGATCGATTAGGATTCTTCATATCGTTCTTCTTTCTCAGTATTTTTTCAAACTCCACCTACCACTTCTGTTACATAGATTACTCAATTTCACACACATTGTACAAACTCTGAATTGAGTTGTTTGTATTAATAAATGAGTATTTACACAAGCGTCTCTCTCTCTGGCCTGATTTTCTGATCAATGGCCTTTCTTCTTCTGCCTGTAGGCTTACAATATGACTCTTTGACTCTTCTAACTACTCTCTATATACCCCTATAACTCCCTCCTAACTATGTCTTTTAGGCTTACATTTATTCAAAAAGGTTCCTATCTTTTCCTGGCTTAAAAGTTGGGCATTCTCAAGACCCTCGCTACTCGTGCCCTTAGAATCTCTAATGAAAATAGCTTCAAGAAAGAGAAATCCCATCTCCTCAATGTCTTCGTTGAGAATGGTTATAGTAGACACCTTGGTCAGAAGGCATTCCTTAAAGCTTCCAGGAATTTGGTTGTTAAAAAAGAACCTAAAGATGGAATCCCAGGGGTCCACCTACCCTTTGTTCAAGGGACCACTAATAAGATCGCTAGGATTCTCAAGAAGCATAACATTCCCTCAACCTTCAGACCCCTTAACACCATTCATAAATTCCTCCGTTCAATGAAGGATCCTATCGACCCTAAGGACATGAAGGGTGTCTATATTATTCCTTGCTCCTGCAAGACCCCTATATTGGTGAAACTTGATTCTCTATTAATCAAAGGATTAATGAGAATGCAGCTGACCTAAAACACATGAGAACCATGTCTTCTACACTTACAGAGCATGCAGAGAAGACCAAACATCATGTGTGTATTGAGGAGGCCAAGGTTATTGCTAAAGTTGCATAGTTCCATCACCGTAAATTTAGGGAAGCCATTGAAATCGAAAGAAGACTAAGTAATCTCAATAGGGATGATGGTTGGAAGATCAGCAGTTGCTGGATTTCAGCCCTCTCTTCCTAATCGTTTATTCCCCTTCCTCCCCTCTCCCTATTAATCGATGGTTATAATTTTCTTATATTATTTTTTTCTTAACCTGCTCTCTCTAACCTTAATCCTTTGATCCTCTTTAGGAATCTCCCTTGATTTCTTATTTTGAGTGACTATCCTTTCCCTGACTATCTATACTCTTATAACTTCACCATTAAATCCATATAATTTAGTTACCTTCAATAATAATACTATTATTATAACACTATTATAGTAATATTAATAATACAAGAAATCCTTATTATTACTAATTTCCCTAGTTACCCTAACCATTGATTATTAGAATAATACTTCATCATGAATATAATAGTATCTATTATTACCTCACTAGTCGAATATATATAGTATAACAATAATTAATAATATTTTTGTTAATATTAAATACTTTCAATTACTAATATCCCTAGATCTATTGATACTCTGACCCATTAAATAACATTTCTATTAAATTTATTGATTAGTTACCTTGCCATTATTAATAAATTAACCTTATTATTATAATATTATTTTATGAATTATTATTATATCCTCTTGATTAATAACTGTTAATTTCCCTAGTTCCATTATTTTAAGTTATCATTTTTATCAATTTTATAAATATTCCCCAGTAGTATCTGGGTATTAAAATAATATTTTTAATTAATTATTCAATTTGAATAGTCAAGTCTAGCCGTTTCTTGGTCAAAATAGCCGTTTTTTCCAGTATGATCTATTATAGCCGTTATTCTAGCCGTTGGAAGATCTGCTCTCCCTATTTAATTCTGTAGCCATGATCTGATTATTCAACTTGTCCTGATGATGAACCACACTCGTTGGTTCAAAATGCGTTGACAAATGTATTACCATGTGATTTACGCTGAAATTTCTTTTCTCTTAAACTCGATATGGATCACAAAAGCCTCAATTCAACTACAAAAAGGTTATGTTGAACTAATTCTAGTTCAGATTCTTAATCTATTGAACTAACTCCTCAATATCCTCTAAGTCCAATTCTAACTCCTACTTATCCCTAAGAATCCTCTCTAGCTCCTCGAATCATGAGGCTTATAGGAGTTACAATTGATTTCCAACTCTCTCATCAGCATTAATCACTCATGTTCTCCTACATTCAAGAGCATTTACAAATATCCTCGTACTTATCTAATTAATTCCTACTCCAATCACTCAAAACATTAATAATTACATACATAGGAATCCACTTCCTTGAAAACACAAGGCCCCCATGTCTACTAAAATACAATGATAGTTTCGAGTCAATGCTCCTGCATGATAAGCCATCTTTGTACCATAATGAATCATTTTTCCACATAAATGTATCAAATGTATTGGGATATTGCTACAACTTTTGAATGATTTTCCACACCTCTTTTTCATTCTTCCATTCATCCATTGCTTTAGTTATCCAATTAGGCTGGATAATATAAATGTTAGAAATCAATGCTTCCACATCCTCATCATCTCTTAAGAGTGCATCTACAATAAAAAAAATTCCTCCCTTTTTTGTAGATGATTTCAAAATCATAACCCAATATCTTTGGGACCATTTTTGCTTCTTTTATGAATATAATCTTTGTTCCAAAAATTATTTAATATTATCATGATCTATTTTCACCTTGAAGTGTCTTTCGATTAGCTAAGGTTGCCATTTCTTTAGTTCAAATAGTATTGCCAACATTTCCTTCTCATAAATAGGTTTGGGTAAATACTTTTCCTTGATTGGAAAACTTTCAAAAGAAATTGGTCTTCCTTCTTGCATTAAAAAAACACCAATTCCATTTCCTGAGGCATAACATTCCATAATAAAGGTTTTTGTGAAGTTTGGTGTAGGTAAGAACAATGCTTGGTACACTGCCTCTTTAAGATGTTCAAAGACCTTAGTTTCTTCTAGAGTCAAAGAAAATGCATCTATCTTCAGTAATGTTGTTAGTGGTGCTGCTATTCTCCCATAATTCTTAATAAACTTGTGACAATACTCTGTCATCCTAAGAAATCCTCGAAGATGCTTTAGTGTTCTTGGGACTTTCCATTCCTTAGTGGATTTAATTTTGTTAGGGTCTACCTTAACACCCTCATGAGATACAATATAATATAAATATATCACAACTATAAAAAATCCCTTTTGTTCCATTTTCGTCTAATTGTTGTGGCATCAACCTTATAGGTTGCATAAGGCTAGAAGCAGCAACAATTCCATCTTTATATTTGTGAGTGGTAGACTTCCTTGTTGCAATAATTTTTCTTTCAATTTTTCTTACCATCCTACATGCATTCTCCAATTAATCAGGTTCCCAAAGTTGAACCTCATGTTGTATGCTATCCTATACATTCCCTATGAAGACCTCAATTCTACGCTCCTCTAGAATATCAGTTACCCTCAATGTTTGGAATTCCTCAATGTGCTCTGCCATTTAACCCTTTTGTTTGAGATTTATCAATTGGCTAAAGAAGTTGTTTCTCTTTGTATCCTCATAATGTGCTATCATTTCCTCCATAAAAATTGACCAAGCGACAAGTGGTTTACGTGAAAAAATTCATCGATACCATACAAATTGATTTGGTTCTAAATATAAAGATACAATGTGTACCTATTGTGTGTGTTGCACATCATGCAGATCAAAATATTGCTCCAACTATAGTATCCATGTTACCCGATCCTTGCCATAAAATTTCTTCATATCAATATTTGGAATGTGGTGGGCCTTAAATCCAACATTGGAGTCTCTAAAATAATAATTCATATTTCATTTTTCCTCATCATGATTTTCATGGATTACCTTGTCATCATTGGAAAGAATTTCTTACAACAACTTTGTTAAGCCTTTCTTCACAACTTCCATGTCTACTTTTAAACCTTCTATATCCTCTCAGAATATATACACATTTTTTCTTATTTATTGGAGATATATAATGAAACTATTCTATATTTGTAATTTCATCTCTCCATGATCTAAAATTTATCCTATGGTATCATAATGAGTCTTATTTCCAATGCCACAATTCAAACCAAATTTGATTCTTCAAGATAAAGTTACACCCAATATCCCACGATTACCTAATTATGGATGAGTTCGGTAGAGTGAACGTGTAAGGAATTCCACGTATCATGGTTTCAACTTTTGGACTTGAAAATGATACATGAAAAAGTATAGTTCGTGCAATTTCAGTCACATTTTACTAAATTCAAATATGATGCTTATAGAGAAAGTTATGATGATTTTCCCATGGTCACATGTTTGATACTGCATTCTTGAGCATGCAAAAACCCTAATTTATTCAAATCATATCTCAGAAACTATAGTGAACCTAGATATAAATTTTTTATAGGAAGTTCATCACGATTTCATCTCCACGTGCCCAAAATTGCAACTTGTGAGACTTCGTAGACAAAAATTATAGTGAACATTCCAAGATGACCTGTTTGAAGTAGTGAAACCCTAGAATCCAAAGCTCTAATACCAAATGTTATGCAACTAGATCATGAAACAGAAGGAAATATATATCAATGACTTAAAAATTAGCCTCCTCAAGGGGGAAACATCCTTTACATCACATAAATGAACAATTCTTGAATGATACAAATGATAAGACATCCTTGTTATATATAGGAGTCTAAGGGGTTACAATATAATCAGAGTGTACAATGAAGAAAACTTATATTGTTGATCGATGTGTTATGATGTAGTCAAACTAGGTCGCTTCAAAGAGAATCCCTAAGATTACCAAGAGGCCCTAATGGATCATAATGTTATGTGCTGGCAATATGGGAAAATGATGCACTTCCAACACATCAAAAATCTTGTTCGACAAAAAAATGAAAACTCTGATTAACTTGTTATTAATGGTCATATCATATGCCCAAATTCTCAACACATCACATTATAATAAACAAAATGAGAAATTTGGTGAATGATCCATCAATACATAACATTACAAATGAAAATTTTTGTCAATGATCCATCGTATTGATTAAATGGAAGTAAGTTTTATGAATTTTTACCTTATTAATGATGAATAGTTTCTATGTTATTTAAAATCAAATAATGATGTTTCTTATTTAATGCTTATTATTAAAGTGATTATTACAATAAATTAATATTGCTTATTTAAAATGAAATAGTAATATTTCTAATTTAATTTTTATTATACTTCATGTATCCCCAATGAAACCTCATCGCACACTGAAACCTATATGCACAAAACTTTCTGCCTAAGTACAAATATCAAGGAAAACCTCTTTTAGACCGAGTATAGTTTCCGCGTTCCAGCATAATCAACTTCTTCTACACTAAAGACTTTGTTGATCAATTGATTAAATATTGTGCTCTCCATGTAGTGAAAGCTTTGTTTATGGTTATCTTTGTGAAAATAACCATATGTGTGGAATTGTTGAGGAAATCCATTCTGCAGATGAAGCTTTCAATCTTTCATCATGTGGATGTCCACACTCCGTAACAAATCCCTTTTGTTCCATTTTCCTCCAATTATTGTGGTGTCAACCTTGTAGGTTGCGGAAGGCTAGAAGCAACAACAATTCCACCTTTATAATTGTGAGTGGTAGACTTCCTTGTTGCAATAATTTTTCTTTCAACTTTTCTTGCGACCCTAAATTCCTTCTCCAATGAATCAGGTTCACAAAGGTGAACCTCATGTTGTATGTTATCCTTTAAAGTCCCTATGAGAACCTCAACCCTATGCTCCTCTGGAATATCAGTTACCCTCAATATTTAGAAGTCCTCAATGTGCTCTTCCATTTAAACCTTTTGTTTAAGATTTATCAATTGGATAAAGAAGGTGTTTCTCTTTATATCCTCATAATGTACTATCATTTACTCCATAAAAATTGACCAAGTGACAAGTGGTTTATAGGAACAAATTCATCGATACCATACAAATTGATCTGGTTCTAAATATAAAGATGCAATGTGTACCTTTTGTGTGTGTTGCACATCATGTAGATCAAAATATTTCTTCAACTATAGTATCCATGTTATCCAATCCTTGCCATAAAACTTCCTCATATCAATATTTAGAATGTGGTGGGTCTTAAACCTAACATTTTAGTCCATAAAATAATAATTTGTATTTTTTTTCCTCATCATGATTTTCATGGATTACCTTGTCATCATTGGAAAGAATTTCCTACAACAAATTTGTTAAAACTTTCTTCAAAATTTCGATGTATGCTTTTAAACCATCTATATATCATTTTTCTCTTTTCTAAACCATACATCTTTAAATTCATCACTCCCAATTCATTTTTGGTTTCTCTTTGTGAGAGCAAAATTTTTTGCACTTGGTCCTGTAACTTTGATATATCATGTTGCATTTCTTCCTCTTCTTCATGCGTCATATTTGAGCTTTCTGGTTGCTTAATGGGTGTGTCCATTTTTTTTTTAATGCATATTGGAATGAAATAATTATATATATGCTTCTATATGCACTTTGAATCACTTCAAATTGATTTTTCAAACAAAAGTTATGCAAATTAAAAATATATATACATATTTTTTCTTATTTATTGGAGATAGATATTGAAACTATTGTAATTTGTAATTTCATCTCTCCAAGATCTAATATTGTATCCTATGGTATCCTAGCGAGTCTCCTTTCCAATGCCACAATTCAAACCAAAATTGGATTCTTCAAGATAAAGTTACACCCAATATACCAAGATTACCTGATTATGGATGGTTCAGTAGAGAGGACATGTAAGGAATTCCACGTATCATGGTTTCAACTTTTGGACCTGAAAATAATACATGAAATGGTATAGTCCATGCAATTTTAGTCACATTTTACTAAATTCAAATATGATGCTTATAGAGAAAGTTATGATGATTTTTCCAAGGTCACGTGTTTAAGACTGAATTCTTGAGCATGCAAAAACCTTAATGTATCAAATCATATCTCAGAAACTATAGTGAACCTAGATTTAATTTTTTTATAGGAAGTTCATCATCATTTCATCTGCACGTGCCCGAAATTGCAATTTCTGAAACTTCGTAGACAAACTTTATAGTGAACATTCTAAGATGACATGTTTGAAGTAGTAAAACCTTAGAATCCAAAGCTCTAATACCAAACATTATGCAACCGGATCATGAAACAAAAGAAAATATATATCAATGATTTCAAAATTAGCCTCTTCGAGGGGGAAACATCCTTTACATCACATAAATGAACAATTCTTGAATGATACAAATGATAAGACCTCCTTATATATAGGAGTCTAAGGGGTTACAATATAATCAGAGTGTGCAATGAACAATAACTTATATTGTTCACCGATGTGTTATGATGTAGTCACAGTAGGATGCTTCAAAGAGAATCCCTATTGTTACCAAGACACCCTAAGTTATGATGCACTACCTGTTGGTATTAATTCCTACTTGTCTCAGTTGTGACTTTGTATGTAAAGAGTCTGTTCATATTCTATAGGAGTGGTTTCCCTAGTTTGGTGTGTGGTTGAGATATTCTCTCAACCAACAGATTGTATGCCCAAGATAGTTTTTGTATTTTGAGACAAATCTCTTGTATATATGTAATTGCATATCTAATTAATGTGATATAGATTCCTTTCTGGAAGTTTAACATGGTATCAGAGCTTCAAGTAGAAGCAAGGAGAGTTTGTTTCTTGATTGAGAGAGAGGTCTTGGGTAGAGTACAGCCTCCTCTAAGTCATATAGTCTGTGAGTTGATAGTCAAGGTTCCCATATGCTGTGAGAAGATCGCCCGTGGCTAAGCGTTGGTGTTGTAGGTGAGGTGAGATCTGCCTCACGCAGAAAGAGAGCTACCGGGAAGACGTTTGATCGATTTGATCTGCTAGGATACAAGTCCAGGTTTGTGTCTGGTGTATGTGAGCCTATTGCGTGAAGTTGTTGGTTATGCATCATGTGAAGTGCTTGGGCACTCTCCAGGTATCTCACCTGGAAAGCCACTTAATTAATAGAATATCGGTTTTTAACATGGTATTGGAGGGAAATGTGCCAAGGAAAATAAGAGTGAGAATATATTTTATTTTAGTTTTTTAAGTTTATCCATCCTCCTTTTTCGAAGATGTTGCAGAAATGCTCAACAGGGCGTGGAGAGAATTTCTGATCTATGATTTGTTGACAATGGTGATGTTGGAGCAATCAATGGTTTATTTTGAGGGATCTACATTTTTTTAGGCAAGAGGTGTGTGGGAGTCTGATCCCCAAATTGCATCTGATCTCGGGTACAGATCTGTGTATCCAGTCATGGAGACTGTCGTGCTCTATTGTGTGAGTTTCACCTGAGTGGAGAGCCGAGACAGTGAATCTTGGTGTGGCTGCCGATTTGAGAGCCTGTGACTAATTCTGTGAATTAAATCAGTCAATGGTGGAGAGCCAATTGTGGCACGCTGAGTGTTGCTTGTATGTTGGAGAACCCCCTGCGTGGAGCTGGCCAACCAGTTAAATTCCTATTTCTTTACTATCAGAATCTCAGCGACAGTCTAGCCTATTACAGTTAACTTGAGAAGCATGGTAAGCAGTCAATTGGCTGCGCTAATTGGTGACAGAGGAGCCACTAGTTTCCTTCTGCGTGAGAGAGAAGGCCTGAGCTCACTAATTCTGTGCGCTGGTTTTAGAGCCTGAGAGGAGCCGATAAAGCGGTGGTAGTGTGTTAGAGGGATTTTCTAAACAGATGTCTGATCTAGCTTGCTGCATGATTTTAAAAGTTTAGGTCTTTTGAATCTCCTGATCAGTTCAAAAGAAGGAGAAAGCCATGGCTTTAGGTTCTCTATTGGTGTCCAGTCTTATAAGGTCTCAGTCGAAGGGCATCACTTCAAATGTTGTTCAATCTGCATATCTGGCTACACAGAATATCAAATCTTCAAACTTTGTTTCGCTGCTGATACAAAGATGGGGAAATGCAGCCAGAGTTTTCAGCTCAATGGGAGCTGGTAATGATGTGATTGGTATTGATTTGGGAACAAAAAATTCATGTGTTGCTCTCATGGAAGGAAAGAACCCCAAAGTCATTGAAAACTTAGAAGGTTCACGGACGACCCCATCTATTCTAGCTTTTAATCAAAAGGGATAGCTTCTTGTAGGCACTCCTGCTAAGCGACAAGCTATGAAAAATCCAACAGATATAGTGTTTGGAACAAAGTGTTTGATAGGAAGGTGATTTGATGATCCACAAACGTAGAAAGAGATGAAGATGGTCCCATACAAATTGTTAAGGAAACCAATGGTGATGCTTGGGTTGAAGTTAATGGGAACCAGTATTCGCCAAGTTGGATTGGAGCATTCATCTTGACAAAGATGAAAGAAACCGCTGAAGCTTATCTAGGGAGGTCTGTATCAAATGCAGTCATTACAATGCTGGCCTATTTCAATGATGCTCAACGTCAAACAACTAAAGATGCTGGAAAAATCGCAGGTTTAGATGTGAAAAGAATTATCAATGATCCAACAATAGCTGCCCTTTCATATGGTATTTTTTTTATATGGGTAAATTTGAATTGGTCTTGTAAATTTTTATACATATTGAGATCTGTGACCTCAATATGAATTCATTTTGTTAGAATTCGCGACTCTAGTAGATGACATGTAAAATATGGAGATCCAAGATCAATATGCCAAAGTTAAAAATGAGAGTGTCAAAGACTCAAAAGTACAAAGCTAATGATATTCATGTGGGAAAGCAGTGGTGTGTTCGAGCATATAAATGGTATGGTGTATCCAAGATGAGTGGCAAATGATTCAAATGGGCTTGAAAGTTTGTTTGTGTTTGTAGAATAGACTCAATATTATGTTGTATTATGAGTCACACATTTTATTAGTAAGCAAGTCTAGAATATTTTGTAATTGTCTTTGTAATGTATGTACCTGGTAACTCCAAAAGTTGGATTTGTAAGCCTTGTAAGGCATGTGTACCCCCATACAGTTCGTGGTAATCTAAAAACCACTTTGTATTTGCAATGTCTGTTTGTGATAAGCCAGAAGCCATGTCTAAGAGTGAAGTGGGATAGATATTCCTGTTGGCATGGTTTAGGATTAGCCGAGAAAACCCTCGGCCTGGCTGAGTCAGGTCTTTGGTGAGCCTTAGTGGCTGGAGTGCCCTAGTGGCAGGTTTGTTGCCCAGAGTGGCTAGAGTCCTAGTGGCAGGTCTATGGCAATTCTTGAGTTGAGCCTTCATGGCTATGTTCAGCCTTCATGTCTGAGTTGAGCCTTGGTGGCTATGTTTAGCCTTGGTGGCTGAGAGCCCTTAGTGGCATGGTTGAGGGTGATCTGGTAAAACCCAAAGCATGGTTACGGGTAATCTAGTAAAACCCATGATGATATTGGAGGGGCATTTACAGGTACAGGTGTAAAGTTATAATGGTTGAAAGAACCATGTGTGCAAAGGGCATCCTATAAGACTAGCGGTTGCAACGGTTAGTTCCCATGCATTTCGATGGATGGTTGCTCCTTTATATCGACATCAACATATTTCTTTTTTATGCTTGACCACAACTAGACCTTTCAAATTGATATTGAAACAAGTACTAATTAAGGGGGTGTGTTGAAATATTAATTCCTACTTGTCTCAAATGTGACTTTCTATGTAAAAAGTTTGTTCCTATTCTATATGAGTGGTTTCCCTAGTTTGGTGTGTGGTTGAGATATTCTCTCAACCAATAGATTGTATGTCCAACATATTTTTCCTATCTTGAGACAATACTCTTGTATATATATGTAATTTCATATCTAATTAATGTGATATAGATTCCTTTCTGGAAGTTTAACACTACTAACACGCGAAAAATCTTGTTCGACAACAAAATGAAAACTTTGATCAACTTGTTATTAATGGTGATATCATATGCCTAAATTCTCAACACATCACATTATAATCAACAAAATGAAAATTTTGGTCAATGATCCATCAATACATAACATTATAAATGAAATATTTGGTCAATGATCCATCGTATTGATTGAATGGAAGTAAGTTTTATGAAATTTTACCTTATTAATGATGAATATTTTCTATGTTATTTAAAATCAAATAGTGATGTTTCTTATTTAATGCTTATTATTAAAGTCCTTATTACAATAAATTAATATTTATTATTTAAAATGAAATAGTAATGTTTCTAATTTAATTTTTATTGTATTTCATGTTTCCCCAATGAAGCCACACTGCACACTAAAATCTTTCTGCACAAAACTTTCTGCCTAAGTACAAATGTCAACAAACACCTTTTCTAGGCCGAGTATAGTTTCCACGTTCCAGCATAATCAACTTCTTCTGCATTAAATAATTTGTTGATCAATTGATTAAATATTTTTCTCTCCACATGGTGAAATATTTTTTTATGGTTAACTTTGTGAAAATAGCTAGATGTGTGGAATTGTTGAGGAAATCCATTGTGCACATGAAGCTTTCAAGCTTTCATCGTGTGGACCTCTGCACTCCGCACAATCAACTTTTTCTTTCTGTAAAGTTCTACAACATTGTTATTATTATTATATAGTATTGGTAATATTCTAATTCTAAATATTACTAAATGATTTTTGAAATGTTGTACCAAGTGCAGAGAAAACTCTGCAGAATGAAATTTTTCTGAAGCATGAAAAACAAATTGAATATTTTATTATAGAAAGTGAAAAGTGGAAAACCCTTACCTTAATCAATCTGTGTATTAAGAAAATTTGTATATATGTAATAATAAAATGTGAAATATCATTACATTACAAATTAAATTTATAAACTTCCCTCTGCACCTTCATTCTCTCTCTCACATCTCCTTTTGTGCACATCCTTGATTATGCATAGTTAAATTTGTAAAAGTTTTAAATGGAAAATAATTTAAAATTATTTTTGTGTCTGTGCCCCCGTTCTCACACATATTACCCATCTTCCACATAGTAAAAACTTCACACTATGAAATCTTCAGAAAAGGAAACATAGTAATACTAATTCAAAAATTCTTCATAGATAAATTAATTAAAGGTCAATGACATAAATTTCCTTCTGAACCCCCTTTTTCTTTCCCTTACGCCATCTTCCGCATGTCCTTCAGACAAAAAATGTTTACATTGTTCGAACTCAAGCCCAGCATCAACGACAAAGACAAAGGCTTAAAATCAGGGAATGTTAGATCGATGGTATATTTTCATTGCTAGAGTGACCCTGCAAACATAGAATCGAAGGTTAAAACTATAATTTTCCAAGATTATTAGAAAGTGTAACACAAATTGAAGTATATGGAGCGTGATTCTAGACTTGGATAACAAGAGTGCAATACTTCTTTAGCTAGAATATCCAATGATTTGGAAATTCTCATTGATTTGATCTCAAATCACGCTGAAACGATTCAATCTAAAGCAAAAGTCCATTTCAACCTTCTAAATTAGAAAATGGAAATACTGAAATTGAAAATGGAGCGACTACAATTGGAAAATGAAACATTGAGTTTTCGGCTGGATAATTTGGCTCACACAAAGTACGTCAATGTTGAGGAGGATGCTAATGAAAGAGATGATGATAACATGGTCATTGAATAAGGTTCCCCCCATTTGCAACTTGATCTAGAAGTTAATGAAGCCCACGCCACTTCTGTTATCGAGGATATGCAATAATTTAGATGGCTATTACTTTTTTTCGTTAATATAGGAAATTAGTTTAGAATAGCTTCTATAACCTAATTGTGAACTTTGTAAATACTTGTTTGAGTTTTTGGACATTAGAACAACAAGTTTTCACTAATTAATTTATATCCATGACATTTATATGTATTGGTCTATTTAATTTGTTTCCTATACCCTACGTCAAAGTAAATTTTTACTGATTTATTTTTTTTTCTCATGGTAACTTAATTTTAAAATATTTGACAACTTAATTTCCATAGTTGTCTATTCCACCGAGAGAAATTTTATTAAAATAATTAATTATTTTTAATGGGACCCTAAGCTTAGGGAATTAAAATAACTAATGGGTATTAATCTAACCATGGGTGTAACTTGTAGAAGAATACGAGGGTCAACTAGAAATGATCTGAGCCATTGATTAGCTTCTAATCTAGGTCGTTGAATGTCAACAAGAAGATTATTTAAGGAGGCTTGAGGGTCATCTGGAAGACACATAGATAGTTGATCAGTAAGATCTAATTGCTGAAGCTAGAGGCATCGCAGTGATTTTGTAGTGAAAATGCAAAGAGGGGCAGAGAGAGTTTTGGCTGGAGCATCTTCTCCGAAGCCAAGAATAGTAAGTAGAGAGGTAGAAAGACAAAGAGAGGAGGCAACATAGTTGGCAGAGAGGGTGATGTAGAGCCAGGAAGGGCTCACGCAGGACCCACATAGAGCAGTGTAGAATCCTTCCATACAAAGGTCTGAATTTGCTAAGGAGGCTGACGTTCTGAGCCGGGAGGGTTGGAGTCAGCTCCTAAGAGAAAATTGATTCCTAGCAAAGGTTACGCAGTGCCTTAGAGGTGGCGTAGGCCCACATAGGGGCAGTGAAAAAGTAGATGGGGAACTCATTGGTTCAGCTACCGAATCAACTGGAAATTGCAATGTAGAGTGAGGTAATCTCACTAATTTCTTCTACCGAGTGATGTTCTATGGTCTGGATTGCCAGCAAGGCATCCAGAGGTTGTATTTAGAAATAATTTCTATTTAATAATAAAAACCCTCATATCTTCTACACCAGTTTTCCCACATTGGGTTTTTCCGGGGACGTTTGTCCAAAAGTAACTGTGTCATTTGTGTTCTATCTTTCTCTTCTTCATTTTATTTTTTCGACATATTATTTTAAATGGTTTAGGTTGCAGTGTCTGTATTTAAATGTTTATCATAGGAAACTACAAATAAGTTATTCGTGTAAATCTAACAAGTAGGATATATATTACCGGTTATTGCAGTAGTGATTCGGGTGTTCTGAATTTTCACATGGTGTTGGCTTGTTGGGGCCTGACCCAAGTTCAGAAGTGATTTAGCCAAACAAATCTCGAAACTACCAGCCCTTTTGGAAACAGTCCATGGTGCGCGGACTAAGGTGTCACCCGAGTTAGTATGGGAGGGTGCAGGAGCTAGGTTTCTGCACCCTAGGGATGTCTTGATGAAATCTAGGAAGTTCGCGAACCGAACCTGCGCACTTGCGCTGCTCTGCGCAGTCATCTGTCCTTCACAACTTGTGCAACTACTTCTACACAACTCTATAAAGAGCGTGATGAGGTGTTGTCTAGATCTTGTATCCTTATTGTGCTATTATTATATGTCTTAAATTAATTGCGTGGGCCCAATCTTCTCATTAATCATTCAACATTCATAACAAGTCCATGCAAACATAAAACTATAAAGAGATGCACAAATATAATAGAAGCATAGACACACAATATTTCAAAATCAGCTTATCTTTTATTAATACTTCGCCCAAGTACAATCCCAACTCCTCCCTACACACTTAGCTGCAGGGGTCCGCGCACACAACTGCAGACTCTACGAGGCCTCTGCGCACTTAGTTGCAGAGCCTCTTCCTACTACTACAACCCAAGACTCAGACTTACAGACTCAGAGCTAATTTCTCATCCCAAAAACATCTATCTTCCATCTTAGATCCACGCTCTATTTATACAATCCCATGGTCCGCAGACCATGGGTAGGCCGAAATTACAGTATATTAATTTATATTTTCAAGGGCAGACAACCCTTTGACTTGACCATTTACTTTGTGCTCCGTTCCCACATTTCACGATGTCTTTACATTACACTTGACCAAAATTCGGGCTTCAAGTCCCAAAACATGCTATGGGGGGATCCGCTACCCAACAGGCCCCCAACACAATCATCATGACTTGTCCCGAGTCACTCTGTTGGTGGGTTGATCTTTGCATGAAGCCCATCCAACTGTGCCTGTGCAGCATGAAGGTCCGTAGCGCACTATGTTTCCGTCGTCTGGATCTGCTCCATTTCTTCTTCTGAATCATTTGTGTCTGACTTGATTCTCTACTTTGATGCTAGTTTCTAGTACCTGTGTTTATAGTCCCACACCTTTGTCCGACTTTTTGGGTCACGAAGACTATGCTTTGGTTGGTTAGTCAGACAGCTAGCCCACCCATGTAGGGCTTCAGGTGACTGCTATTTACTCTTCCTGGGAAGGGTTCTCCATTAAGTTTGACTAGCTGGACAGCGCCTCTGTCTATGACTTCTTTTACCACATATGGTCCTAACCAATGCATTCTGAATTTCCCCGGAAATTTTTCGAACTTGCTGTCATACAGCAAAACTAAATCATTTAACTTGAATGTGTGCAACTTGATATGGCGATCATGCCAGGATTTCTCGCGTTGTTTCTATACCTGCTGATGGAATCTCGCCAGAAACCATTCTTCCTCGAGTTCCTCTAATTATGCGAGTCTCTCTTCCAAGGCTTCGTGGTCCGACATGCCTGTAATTGCTACTATCCGCAAACTGGGTATGATGTATTCCATTGGCATGACTGCTTCCGTGCCATAGACTAACATGAAAGGTGTCTGACCCATCAATTTTTTGCACATGATCCTATATGCCCATAATATGGTAGGTATGCGCAGGTCCCAGTCATTTCGTTGCACGTTACATACTTTGGTCAACGCAGTCTTCAAAATTTTGTTGAATGCTTCTACTGTCCCATTAGCTTGCAGATGGTATGGTGTACTTTGTTGATGATACACTTGGAATTCCTCGGTGAGTGCATTGATGGTTTCATTTGGGAAGTGCATCCCACGGTCACTCATTAAAGTTTTCGAGCAACTAAACCATGTCAACACGTTGTTGAACAAAATTTTTTTAGCTGTAGCAACTGTGCAGTCCTTAACCAACTGTGCTACTGCCCATCGAGTCAGGTATTCTATCATAATGATGATGTAGCGCACACACGTCTTCGCCTAAGGTTTGATTGGTCCCACAAAGTTGATTGCCAATTTTTCGAATTGCTGCAGCGCCATCTATGGATTGAGTGACATCTCATCCCTTCGTGATGGTTTCATAGTCCTTTGACATATGTCACAGGCCCGATAGTGTTCTTTCGAATATTGATGTAGGGTTGGCCACCATAGCCCAGCGTGAAGAAACTTCTGCATAGTCGCGCATCCTGCATAGTGTCCTCTTGTAACCCCCCCATGTGCTTCCGCAAGGATCTATCCTCCTTCAAATTTAGGTACATATATTCACAATATCTCATCATTTCCCATTTTGTGGAGGTACCCCACAATGACAAAAAAGTCCACTGTGCACACCACCAATTCCTTCTTCTGCTAGACTGAATATTCCTTCGGCCCAATCACTGTGTTTAAAAATTGTATTATATCTCTAAAGTGGCCATCCGCGACGCGCACCACAAAAAGCTATGCATCAGGTAGTCCTTCTTCCAAATTTGTTGGCTCCTCACCTCTCTCAATTCTTTATAAGTGATCTAGTCTTGCATTTAGATGTCCCGGCTTTACGATGACCTCAAAGTCATATTCTTGAAACAGTAACAGCCATCTACATATGCGCTCCCCCAATGCAGGCTTATTCACCAGGTATTTCAATGCAGAATGATCAGTATACATCTTGAAGTGCCCACCAAGTAAATAGTGTCAGTATTTTTGGAGCACGTATACCATTGCCAACCCTTCGTGCTCAATAGTAGAGTAGTTCTTTTTAGCTTTGGACAGCTGCCAACTTGCGAATGTGATTGGATGATCCACACCTTCTGCACCTTCCTGCGTAAGTACAACTCCCAGTTCAATACATGACACATCAACATGTACATGAAATTCTACGTCCCATTTTGGGAAGACCAAGATGGGAGCAGATGCCATTTTCTCCTTGAGAACATCCAAACTTTTCCTACAATCATCATTCCAATAATATGTAGCATCCTTTTTCATTAGTTTTTCCATTGGCACTGTTATTTGTGCATAGCTCTTGATAAAATTTCTATAGTAAAAAGTGTGCCCTAACATAGCACATAGTTGTTTGACACTTCGCGGCGCTTTGAGATTGAGAATAACAATAATCTTTGCAGGGTCCACCAACAGGCCTTGTTTGCAGACCACATGGCCGAGAAAGTTTCCAAAGAGGACAAGGAAGGTGCACTTTTTAAGATTCAGCGCAATCTGGTGTCATCGACAAGTATCCAACATCAAACGTAAGCTTGGTATATGGTGTTTAACTAACCCAAATACAGTCCAATCATCCAAATAGACCTCCAAGAACTTGTGGATGTATTCCTTGAATGCAGCCACCACTACGTGCAAAAATATCTTTGGCACGTTCTTCAATCCAAAGGGCATAATGGTGTATTGAAAAAAGCCCCATTCGATTGTGAAGGTTGTGTTGCTCCTATCTTCTAGTGCGATCTTGATCTGATGGTACCCTGAGAAGCCATCCATGAATGAGTAAGCTTCCTAATCGCCAATATTCTCCAATACTTCATTTGTAAATGGTGTTGGGAATGGGTCATGAACACAGGCATCATTAAGCTTCCTAACGTCCACGCATATTCTGATTTCACCCTTTTATTTTTTCTCATGTACTACCATGGGGCTCACCCAGTCGGATTCTTCCACTGGTTCAATAATTCGGCTACAAGCATTTTGTCTAATTCATCGCGGACCTTTTGTTTATACTTTGGATTCAAATGGTTAGGTCATTATTTAACTCGCTTTGGGTCCAGTTTTAGAGTGATCTTCATCATCCCTAAGTCACCAATGATCCCCTTTAAGTCCATGATTTTGTTCGGGAACAAATCTTGATATTCACAGAGTAACTTGGTGACCTTATCTACCATAGCATCATCCCAATAGTCCCCAAGTGTTGCGTACTTTGGCTCCATGTCTATGCCAATGTTTACCTGCTTTTTTTTTAGTAGTGCAGTGATGTCGGGATCCTCAATCGATGGTCGTCGAACTTCCCAACAGCCTTCAATTTCTAGAATATCAATATTTCGGGGTTCGTCATCATCCTCCTCTACTTACACGTTATAACATTCTAGGGCATTGCTTAACTGGGTTGCCCATGCTGTTTGAACTACTTTTCGTGGTTCCTGTGGTATTTTGATGATGGAAACTTTTACAGATTGTAGTGCATCATCAACAGTATCGGACCATCGATCTTCAAATGTGAATGTTAACAAAAATCCCTCACACAAGACATCCCATTCGCCTGTACCATGTCAGAGTTCCATCTCAGTAGACCAATCCATGGGTATGAAATCTAGGGTATGGTAGAATAAGTGTACCTATTCAGGCTGAGGTTCTTCCACATAGGGCTTGGTCCATTTCATGAGGTACGTGTGCGGGTCATCTCGTCCATCATATTTATCTTCTATCTATAGTTGTGGTTTCCCAAATTGCAGGCGCATCACCCTTCTACATTCACGCCAAATTTCAAAATTTCCTTGATGTGTTCCCCACCAGTGCCGAGTTGTCGCGCACAGCGCCCACTTCAACACATCGAACCATTGTTGTTCCAGTACTATGCTTTCAAACTTGCTCAAGAATTCATCCACCACTGTCAATCCATCATATGTTGGCAGATCTCAAGCCTGGGTTGTTATGCAACGCAGTGACCTAATCATCATGTTGCAATTCAGCGTTGTCCTTTCGTTCAACCAATTGTGCCTGCGTTCGTCTTCTTCATCTGAATCTGAGGTGCAATAACTTGCACGCTCCCACGACATCCTCCCATCTACAGTCGGATTCACCCAATCCTGATCTTGCGTAGTTATCTTGTAGATACAATCCAACTCATTGTCACTTCCATCGTCACACACAGGTTCAGTGTAGCACGCTCCTTCGGCTGGATCTAGCAGAACTACTACGCGTAGGGACTTTTTCTCGAATATCATCTTCCACTTCTTTAAGTTAATGACTCCATTCATATCAGTGGCCCAGTCTATTCCTAGCAATGCAGGATAAGGATTGTTGTCATTGAAAATCTCTATTACTTCAAAGTTTGTCTATGTGCTCGCGCCTTCGATATCAACTGTTACCCCTTGCAACCTCCCCATGGGCAAAATCTTCTATTGGTTCACCATTCATAATTGAATAGGGGACCACTATAATGCAGCCCTGCCCATGCGTTCCCATGTTTGTTTTGGTAACACATTCACATTCAAACCCAGGTCTAGGATTACTTGATCCATTTCATATTCGCCAATCTGCATTGTCAATCTCATTTCCCTCCCAGTGCACAATGCATGCTTTCCCAATTTCCAAACTATGCATGCTTCCCCTAACCCTACACATCTGGTGATCAACTCCTGTAGTCCCTTAACTACCTTATTGTCGCGTAGCAGTTTCATGCATGTCTCTAGAGAGGTATTAAGCATAGAAGGATCCAACCCTAGCTCTGGTTGATCCTTACTACCTGAAGTGGGGGCCTCTGCGAAGCTCTTCTTAGCTTCCATGAATGTATCCTTTGTGCATTCTAAGTCAAACTCAGGTTCCTTTATAGGAGCCTTGCGAACCCATGTATCTTCCTTGGGCTGCTTCCCCTTATCCTCCCCTATGGTTGCACCACTTCTGAGCATCATGTTCACATTTGGGTCTTCTTGGTGCAGTTCAGACCTCACAATTTGGATATTCTGTGTCGAAGGAGGCTGGAGTACCCATTTCTCACGCATTTTTGCAATCAACGTAGGAAAATCTATCATTTCATGATCAAACTAAGCACAGTATGAATAGGAGATTCTCGTCGGGTTGGTACAATCGTGAGCGGAGTGCCCTGGTACTCCGCAATTGTAACAAATTAACTGTCTGTAGCCCCTTCCTAGTCCCATTCCTCCTCGTCCTCGACCTCGCCCCTGAAATCCAGTGCATGCCATCCCCGCGGCTAGGTCGACGCCTCGTATTTCTTTCTGCATTATATAAGCTGGGGTCTGATCCATCATTAACTCGTAGCTGCAACAAGTACCCTCGTCGTGGCCTACTGACCTGCAGAAATTACAAAACAATTGTTGGGGAGTCTGTGTATACTTTTGCAACAAATGACAATTATCTATCGTGTGTTTTCCTCCTATCTGACAGATTGCGCACCATAACATGGTTGTCGCACTTGGCCCTATCTGTGCCTTTGGTCTCAATGGCATTGGCTCCCATCATGTCAAGTAGTTCACAAATACTAGACATTGGTCCTTGTAATGGCCCTCGCTTTTGCATTTTATGCACCACACTTCCTCGTACGACTCTGGCCATGGTATCCTATCCTGCTTTAAGCTCTGCATTTCCAGGCAGAGATTTTGTAGTTGCGCGTGGATTTGTTGAACTTCCATCCCCGGATCTTGTATCGATGTCTCATGCAATCTCATTGCCATTTCCAAAGCTTCATCTTGGGCAGAAAGTTTCTGTTGCGACAATGTTGTCCTCATGTGTGGTGTCAGAGATGCTACAAACCATGCGCAATGATATGCATCTGTGAGCGTCATATTAGCCTCGTGGATTGTACTCCTTAGTCACTGATCCAGATCTCGGGGGGTCTCGCCTAGGAGCATCACAATCTCTTTAAACATGATGATTGACCGTGTCTCTAATTTCCACTGCTAAATTCTCTGTTCAATGCATTCTGGATCTCTGTTATCCCTGCATTTGGGTGATCATTAGAGTTCTTGATATACCATGTCAATGCGCAATCCTGCAGTGTGCTTGCCAATGTAGCCTTCTTAATGTTGTCGTCTGTGACCCCTTGCGCTTCCCACACTACTCTTACCACGAACCAAAACTAGTCCAGATCCTCATTCCCTACTCCTTTGAATACGGGTAGCTTGATCACGCTCGCCATGCTGAACTGCGAGGTTGGTGGGGATGGAGTGGGTGGAGATGGAGGTGAAGCAGGTGGTGGCGTGGGTGGAGGTGGTAACTACAGAATGCGTTGCCTTATCAAATTAACTGCACTTCTCAGAGAGACCCAAGCGAGCTCTTCCTCACTCTCTCGCAAAGGTGAAATTAAGGGATTGTTTCCTACTTCCCCGCTACCTTTTTAGATCTTTCCTCTCCGTGTCATTCCAAACATTAATGTATTCGCATAACCCACTTTTCACATAATAGCAACTTAATCCAGGTATTCAAATACTTAATGTACTTACCTCATGGTCCGTTGAGAAAAGGTCATTTTGCTTCGTTGTAGCTCACGGTCATTTCTATCGCAAACTCAGTGATAAATTCCCCTATTATCTGGTTGAACCAATCGTCCATAGCTCAGGCGATCTTATCTTCTAATGCCTCTAGTTTGCACACTAATTCTAGAGATCACACTATCGGTTGGTCAAGCTTACACCTTCCCTGGCTATTGTCTAACCTCGCGATCCACTCATATAGTTTAGAATTGAAGGATGCGAAGAAGGTCTCATGGATTTGTTACAGGGAAAAGTGACTATGCAGAACTGCTAATCCCACTAAGGTGTGGTAGCTACCTAAGAAACAAACAAAGTAAAACTACTTTTGTTTTCCTTTATGAAAGATAGATGAGAGAAGAATAAAGGAGACCAACCTCTGTCTTGCGCTTGGTTCTTTGCTCGATTCCTTTCTCTTCTAATAGTCCTTTGCTACTTGCCTTCTCGTATACCCAGCTTCATAGAGTACCTGTAGAATCAAAGAAGCATAACACTATACAAGAACATGGATCTATTATCATAAACAATCTAGGATCAGATATAAATTGACCATACAAATGCACAAAACATAGATTACACAAGAGTATGGAGGAAAACTTGAATAGCTTTATGGATAATCAAGAAAGAGCCAAGAGAGTTACAACCAGTTGTTCTGACCCAACATCATCCTCTCAGAAAGTAAGCCCTTCTTCACCTCATACAAAGCTTAGATCACCCAACACTATGATGTTGCCTCAAGAAACCAACAACAATTCCTTACAAGATGCAAAATTCCAGCCTCTGGATCTCTAGGATGAGGGATCCATATATAGATATCTGTAAGGGAGATGAGTCAGCTTGTGATTTGATTAGGTCTTCCCTCTGATAGTTCTTGCTTCCACTTGGAGATTGATGATCTCTTACTCATCCTTGGTCGAATTCAGAGAGGCAAGTGTCACAGGAGAAGTTTCTGGAAGATTCCATGCTTCTCCACCTCGCGGATTGACACTGCCATTTGTCTCTTCTCGACCATCGCACCCCATAGAAGGGCTTTTTGAAATGCAACGCACCCACAGAGTCTACTTAGGTGAGATGCAACGCACTTTGGCTATGGAGCAGGTGAAATGATCCTGTTTTGACCAGTTCTGAGTAGTTTTTCATGGAGAACTTCTGGGAGAAGCTGTAATCAGTTGACCTTGTTCCTTTAGGGGTTGGAACAACACTTTTAGGGACTTAGGAGCCCTTGGATTATGGACATTTTATGCTTGGGGTTGCAATGCCCAAAAATGTCTATAACAGTTGCCCGCTAAAGCATGAGGTCGTTAATCTTTTTTGATGTCGGGTGAAATGCTTTATCATGAGGATCCGAAGTTCTTTCAAGCTGGGAGGAGACCTGTAATAAGATACAATACATACATTATCTTCATAATATTTTCATGATCTAGCTGAGGTGGGCATTCCCATGCTGAGCTTTATAAATTCATTTTCATGTACATAGGACAGACAATCGTCTAAGTGTAGACTGATGATTCTGGTAGAGCCATCATCCCTTTGATTGGATGATTATCTATGCAAAAATGATGTACATTTGATGTCTTTAATTTCCTGAATATATATCACAGCCCGAATGGATGAAACTAGATCCGGGGTCTTCAATCTCGTTCAATCTTTACTCAAAGTACAAGTCGATCCATGTGAGAGATGTTCTGGAGTCAAACATGGAAAGACATCGCCTGATTACCAGCCAATGATGTAAGTTGTTAACAGGCGTGAGAGGAATCACCGATAATGATAATGACCCTCAAGGTACTGTAGTACAATTCACGTGGTGTGAATAAAGGACTTGGCGTCGAAAACTACACAAAATCTTGCGGTCGAAGGCCATTGATGTAAACCTGTCGTCGAAAGTGAGAAACTTGCCATTAAGGCATGCAAGCTTCAAAGTACTGAAAGGGGTGTTCCTAGATCGACTTCTTGGATAATGAGTTGATGTCGACAAGAAGCGATCCGTCATAGGAGGGCCTTAATGAATCCCACATCAATGACACGGAATGGAGCAAATGATTTTAATGGAGGTGAAAACGGTCTGATGATATAAGGTTCAGGGTCGCGGTCATGAAAGAATGGAGTGTAAATGTATTGCAGCGGGTGAGACACAGGTGAATTCTCTGAGTGACTTCTCTTGAACATATCGGCGATACTAACATGATGGATTGGTAGCATTAACCCCAAATGTGGATGGTGTGATGTGACCATGGTGATGTGACCGGTGAATGAAACAACCCAACCCGACTTGGATGCGGAGTGAAAGTGTCATGTTCAAGAGCGACTTGCTACCAACAAAGTTTCTTCAAGTTTTCTTCCCAATTTTTCCCCAGTCATTGCTGACCAGTACCTCTTTATTTTTATTAAGCTTGAGGAGGATAACATATGCTTGTTCTATAATTTGCCCTTCGGGCAAACCCATCGCTATGTTTTAACGAGCCTAGCGATAGTGAAACTCGTTCCCATCTATAGACAAGTTTGTCGCTATTAAGTTTTAACGAGTTTAACGATAAAGATAACTCAGTCCTTTTCAATTTTAGAGAGTCTGAAAAGGGACGTAAAGGAAACTCCAAAAATCCTTTTTCGTCATCTAATCCCTTAAGTCCGAAAAAGTATAAAACAATACAGAAGGGATGAATTTTCGATACTTTTAACGAGCTGAACAAGACAAGCGCTCAATCTTTTTGTGTAATAATCCCTCAGGTCCAAAAAGATTAAAATCTAAAGGAGGGATAGCACTTTCGGTCCCTTTAACAAGCTGGAGAGGCCAATGGCTCAGTAATCTTTTCATATTTTACGAGTCAGTTGAATAGAGCTTAAAGGAAACTCGTTTTTTGGGGAATGAGTGATAAATTTGGGTAGCAGCTGATTTCACGTAAGGTTTGGAATTTTCCAATCACGGCAGTGTCACAAGGATGGCTAACAGGATCACTCTTCGCAGCTGTTCCTCAAAAGGGGTAAACAATCAAATGGAGATGAAAGATCATCCAATACAAAGTGGAGGTGATGATGAGAACACGACCAAGGCTTCAAAGGCTGAAGTACTACATTCACGATGGTTATTTACCGGAAATTGGTTCATTTTTTTTTATTGAGCTTAAACACTGGGGGAAACATTTTCTCATGTCTTATGTTTATTTTTTAATGAGCTTGAACTATGTGCTAAAACTGCTCGATTAATCCAGTCGTAGAATAAGGATGTCTCATTTTTCAGAAGCTTAAAATCTCGCTTCAGAGCCTCTTGCACGCAAGTTAGGAGTGACCAACTACTGTTTGTGGGGTTAGCTAACCACTTAGGTCAGGTAGAAAACTCTCCTTTACTTCACCAGGGTCTTTTGGTACAAAAGACCCCCTGTGAAATGAATGGTCGGTCTGACCACTCACCTAACTTAAGCAGTTATAGTTAGCGAATGTATGAGGTTAGCGTTACGCTGGTCGCTTTTCACTTGTTTACAAGAGGTTTGCATGTCCCCAAGTATAAAATAAAGTTTCAAGGTTACCCTTCAAATTTCAGACAAAACATTTGTTTTATCCGAAAAGGTTTACCTCTTTCGGGTTACCAAAGATTGTTCTATTCACGCCGCAAACAAAACATTTCTTCGGTGATGTCTACCGAAATAGACAAAGGCGAGTGGTGCAGATGCCTCCACTCACATAACTTTGACAAGGGAATCTTATTCCAGTCTAACCCCCTTTTCCAATCACGGACAGGAGTACAGACTAGTCATATATCTCTCGCGGAAACCTACCGTATACCAGAAGTTTTCCTGCCGAAGCAGACCAGGGTGCATGCCCCCTGGGTTTCAGTCAT
Organism: Pinus tabuliformis; assembly: GCA_031772625.1. Taxonomy (NCBI): domain Eukaryota; kingdom Viridiplantae; phylum Streptophyta; class Pinopsida; order Pinales; family Pinaceae; genus Pinus; species Pinus tabuliformis. The sequence goes on along the minus strand of CM062820.1, from coordinate 1,410,122,603 downwards.
GTCCTCCGAATCACTCGCGCTCATCAAGTGGACGGACTGGGGATTGATGAGACATTCCTTGTGTGAAAAGACCATTCAGGGTTGGTATATGACTATCTGCTATGTGTGATCTGGGAAATGAAAGCTGGTCTACGAGCTTGACCACTCTTCCTTCGTGCGGAAAACACATTACACTAAAGAGTGATGAGACAATGGCTCCCATGCAATAAATATAGTCTCGTCCAAGGAGTAGATTATAATCGAGGGGTCCTTGGACTACCATTATGTTCATTTGAACAGTTTTTCTTCTCAATGTTATGGGCACATTGGGAAGGATCCCTAACGGTCGACTGGTTCCTTTGTCAAAGCCTGTTAGATTTCTCATCTCAGGCAAAAGCGATGGCGAACCAAGCGCTTTCCAAGCAGTCGAGGAAAGGATACTCACAGAAGCCCCTTCATCTATGATGGTACCGGACATGACCATTTTATATATTTGAGCAATGATTCAGAATGGTACACTAGCCGCTAAACAGGGTCTGCCTAGCTAATTCCAGTTGAAGGAAACAACTAGGTTGCTTGGAGGTTGGACCGAATAGATGGCCGGGTACGACTCTAACGAACTTCCTTCCTGCGGTAAAGGAATGGGTAAATTGCCCCCATGTTCATCAGAGTCTGTTCTTACGAAAAGAATTTGGATGGAGTCATCCTTGTTCTCTTCTGTGACTGTATCATCTGAAGATGGAACCTGTGAAGGCAAGACCGGGTCAACTATTGCCTCGACCTTTTGACTTTCGTTTGGTATGGGTTCAGATGGTTTTTCTTCAATGATAGACACTTCAGCTGACCACCTGGGCGGGTCAGCCAGATTTTCAACTAGTGACGGACTCGGCAAGAGTTTCTTATATCCAGGAGGAAGTCGTAACGGTGAAACCAGACGATCATCCAAAATTCTTTTAGCCTCGTCTAAGAAGGGACAACGGTGGATGACATGATCACCTTCGCACAGTTTACGAGGAAATCTATATTTTCCTTTTTGTCCAGGGGCTTCACTTTCACTAGTTGACGGTGTGTTTTCAACATGATCATCAAAGGTTGATGACACCGGATTGTGCAAACGAGGAGACCAGTCCCTTAAGATCCAAGGGATGCAAGGACAATCTCGATGAAAGTGGTCTCCTTTGCAAATGACACATGGCGATTTAGGCCTAGTTGGTGAAGTGTGTGGATTTTCGCTAGACGACACTTGGTTGCCCCCTTTCACCTTTGGTTCCTTCTTCTTCTTCTCTTTCTTCTTCTTTTCCTTCTTCTTCTCAGGTACTTGATTTTTGGCTTTACCGGCCCCATCAAGCGAAGAGGAAGGAGGAGAGGAAGAGTTGGAGGATGTAGAGGGTTGGGGGGTAACTTTGGAATCGTCTAGTTACTGACTCGATTGTTCAGGAATTACGGTGTTCTGAACGACAGAGGTTGAGAAGAGCCATACAGGCAAGCCTATTGTCAATCCTGGAAGCAACAATGTGGCCATATGGGGTGCACCAACATCTCCCCAAGAGGAGAAGGGACTAGGATTCCCTCCAAGGGGGATTCCTTGGTTGGTGGACTCCATTTTCTCAACCTAAGACCAACGTAGGAAAGGTGATGATTATTCTGTTTAAAATAAATTTTAGACACTTTGACAAAACTTGTTTTTTCAATTTTAAAGAGTTGAGAGAAAACAAAAGATGACTCTAGTCGCCTTCAATTTTTAATGAGCCTGAAGTGACAAGTGCTCAGATGGACATTTTCCATTAAGGAGTCTGAAAAGGAATGAAAGGGACTGCTCTGGAAATCTAGGTAGAGGGATTACCAAACCAAGCGCAAAACTGCAGAATACTTTTTACGGTACGGCGGTCAATCTTCCCGAATGTTGTGTTTAGTGCATTGCAATCGATAGGGCGACAGACACGGCTTCCTATGGATAAAGGATTAAGCCTATTGTGGTCTCCCAAAATATACTCGACGGTACGTGGGAGCACAAGTCCGTACTGGCACTTATCATCTCAAAGTGGAGGAATCACCCAACCAACAGTGAGAACAACAGTTACCAGGCTTTATGACGCCGGAATACATCTCTAGCCTAGACTTCTAGATGTTGTGTGTTAGGTTCCAAAGCGTTGTTAGATTCATTAAATTTATTTTAAGTTGATATTGCTTAAGAAATTTTCCTTTCAGATTCACCGCATAATGTAGATGTACAATTCCTAAAATGCAATCTAAGATGATAAAAAGTCTTTTTATCTTCTTTGTGCAATGAAAATCCTAGCTACTAAGGAAAGAGAGACAATATTCTTTCAACAAAGAGAAAAGAGCACACACTATATGCACTTTCCTAAATCAAACAAATCAAACAGTCTAAATGAAAATGCACATGCATGTATTTGTTTTCAGCCTTCTTAATATGTGAATGATAAAAAGAAAACTAATGCGCAAATTTGAATTATTTTTAGAGCGACAATTACTAACAAGCTTCTTTTCAAAATCAAAATGAATATAATGACAACACTTTACGATTTGGAAATGAAAACTTGCTTTCGACACTAGAAAAACTACTAATTCAGATCAAATACAATAGTAACAGGGTAATCGACTATCAAGAGCAATCAGACTCTCTTCTATGACTGAAAACGACACTTGCGACACTTTCAAATCAAGAAACGATAGTACAATTACGTTACTTTTTTGCAAAGGAGAACTGAAAATGACTCAACAAATACACAAAAACATTTACAGTTCTTTGCACAATGGAGGCGGAATAACAGCAAGGAAAGGGGGTTCAAACAGAGGTGTACTGATTACAGGTAGCAAAACTCATGAATAGAACTAAAAAGAATGAACACAGAAACCAAAATTTAGGAACAAGGCCTTGTCTGTTCAGCGCACCTATAACACAATGAAACTGAAATGCAACGCACCTGCTACACTCAGGAAGTGCACTGAATTTGAGATTCACAGAACAGACAGTGCGCTGGGCCAGGGACGAGACTTTGCTTAGGTTCCGGGTCACAGTTTGCAGTTCAGCTCAGGGATTTTGGCCGAGGAAGTGGTAATCAGTAAATCAACAATAGGGGTAGATCTAAAGAGGTTACTAGAGCCACAACAAGGGCAATTAGAGAGTTTGTAAATCAGTTGTTTAATTCATAAACAAAACCCGGAGATTGACTGAAGCGGCTCCGTCTGTAAGTTTATAAAGTAAACAAATGTAGATAAACAAACAACCTAGTCGCTCCCCAGCGGAGTCGCCATTTTGTTACAGGGAAAAGTGTCTATGCAGAACTGCTAATCCCACTAAGGTGTGGTAGCTACCTTAGAAATAAACAAAGTAAAACTACTTTCGTTTTCCTTTACGAAAGATAGATGAGAGAATAATAAAGGAGACCAACCTCTGTCTTGCACTTGGTTCCTTGCTCGATTCCTCTCTCTTCTGATAGTCCTCTGCTACTTGCCTTCTCGTATACCCAGCTTCACAGAGTACCTGTATAATCAAAGTAGCATAAAACTATACAAGAACATGGATCTATTATCATAAACAATCTAGGATCAAATATAAATTGACCATACAAATGCACAAAACATAGATTACACAAGAGTATGGAGGAAAACTTGAATAGCTTTATTGATAATCAAGAAAGAGCCAAGAGAATTACAACGAGTTGTTCTGACCCAGCATCATCCTCTCAGCAAGTAAGCCCTTCTTCACCTCATACAAAGCTTAGATCACCCAACACTATGATGTTGCCTCAAGAAACCAACAGCAATTCCTTACAAGATGCAAAATTCCAGCCTCTGGATCTCTGGGATGAGGGATCTGTATATAGATATCTGTAAGTGAGATGAGTCAGCTTGTGATTTTATTAGTGTCTTCCCTCTGATAGTTCTTGCTTCCACTTGGAGATTGATGATCTCTTACTCATCCTTGGTCGAATTCACAGAGGCAAGTGTCACAGGAGAAGTTTCTGGAAGATTCCATGCTTCTCCACCTCGCGGATTGACACTGCCATTTGTCTCTTCTCGCCCATCGCACCCCATAGAAGGGCTTTTTGAAATGAAACGCACCCACAGAGTGTACTTAGGTGAGATGCAATGCACTTTGCTTATGGAGCAGGTGAAATGATCCTGTTTTAACCAGTTCTGAGAAGTTTTTCATGGAGAACTTCTGGGAGAAGCTGTAATCAGTTGACCTTGTTCCTTTAGGAGTTGGAACAACACTTTTAGGGACTTAGGAGCCCTTGGATTATGAAGATTTTATGCTTGGGGTTGCAGTGCCCAAAAATTTCTATAACAGGATTTCCGTATACACATAGCGATCTAGCCACCTTTTCTCGGATACCTCCGAAGTTTTGTTTTCCTATGTCATGAACTCGTGAATCTTCTTGTCCAACCACTCTTCAATTTCCTTCTTTGTTGGGTTCCAGTGGCATGACATCAAAGATCCCTTAGGCAGATCCTGGTCCCGGCAATGGAACCATTTGTTAGCTTGTTGGGGCCTGACCCAGGTTTAGAAGTGACTTAGCCAAACAAATCCCGAAACTACCGGCGCTTTCGGCACAGTCCGTGGTGTGTGGACTGAGGTCTCACCTGAGGTAGTATGGGAGGGTGTAGGAACTAGGTTTCCATACCCTAGGGATGTCTTGATGAAATCTAGGAAGTTTGCAAACCGAACCTGCGCGCTTGCGCTGCTCCACACAACCGTCTATCCTTCGCAACTTGTGCAACTGCTTCCGCACAGCTCTGTAAAGGGTGCAACAAGGTGTTGTCTAGATCCTTTATCCTTACTGTGCTATTATTATAGATCTTAACTTAATTGTGTGGGCCGAATCTTCTCATTAATCATTCAACATTCATAACAAGTACATGCAATCATAAAACTATAAAGAGATGCACAAATATAACAGAAGCATAGACACACAATATTTCATAATCAACTTATCTTTTATTAATTCTTCATCCAAGTACAATCCCAACTCTGCCCTGTGCACTCAGCTGCAGGGGTCTGCGCACACAGTTGCGGACTCTACCAAGCCTCTGCACACTCAGTTGTAGAGTCTCTTCCTACTACTACAACCCAAGACTTGGACTTACAGGCTCAGAGCTAATTCCTCATCCCAAAAACATCTATCTTACACCTTAGAGCCGCACTCTATTTATACAATCCCATGGTCTGTGGGCTAACATTACAATATATTAATTTATATTTTAAAGGGTGGACAACCGTTTGACTTTACCATTTACTTCATGCTTCGTGCCCACATTTCGCAGGGTCTTTACATTACACTTGACCAAAATTTGGGCTTCAAGCCCTAAAACATGCTATGGGGGGATCCACTACCCAACACATGGTATCAGAGTAGTGCAGGTGAAGCAAGAAGAACAATGCAAGAGAACCCAGTGCTAAGTAGAGAAGGAGGTTAAAATAGCTACAGGAGGCAGTGGTTCGAATCCCTATAGGGTTTGCATAGTTCAAGTGAGGAGGGTTGAATCTTCGAGGAAATCCTCTCTCTGAGTGAGTTGACAAAGAGGAAGGGATTATAGATCGAAATCTTGCCGTGGAATAGGGACAAACGTTGAGCCTTAACGAGAGGAAGGACTAGTGGGATGCAATTCTTCTGCAGGAAGTTTTTCTAGGAAGAAAGTCATCAGAAGAGAGAGGAGAAGCATGGTGAGGGAATTTTTCCTTAGTAGACTTCGCACCAAGAAGTTTTTTTTCTTATTGCAACAATAGTAAGGAACAAAGAGGAGCAGTTCGATATGTTCATGGAAGATATGGAAACCAAAGGGCTGAGAGATAAAGAGAGGTTGGATGGGGCATCCAACTATGTGATCTGGAAGGAAAGGATGTAGTGCCTTCCAGATGATCATTTTCTCAAGGTCTACATTTACAGCTTGGTGGTTGAGCCCATGGATCCAAATCATCCTAAAGAAGTACAAGGAAGAAATGGCGAAGGCCAAGAGGATGATCCTTGATGGAGTAATGGATCTTGTGGTATGTCACATCACTTGCAAAGGGATTGCTAAGGAGATGTGGGATGCCTTGGCAACATTGTATCAATGATCTTCCAAGCAGCGGAAGATATACTTAGAGCATAAATTGAGATCTACATGGATGCAGAAGGGGGAGCACATTGATTTGTTCCTCACGAAGCTTCAGGAGACCTGGGATGAGTTAGTAGTTGTGGGGTCTACACCTCAAGGTTTTGAGATGGTGAGACTGTCCGTAAACTCAAACTCAGAAGAGTGGCAGGTATTTTCCCACAGCATCCTGGTCAAGGCAACTTTTCTAGACTGGGATAGTATATGGGCATCTCTTAAGCAGGAAGAGCTTAGGAGAGATCTAGTCAATTGTAAGCATGATGGAAGCAATAGAAGTGGGTCAAATCTTAAGGAGGAGGAAGATAATGTATCCCTTGCATCCAAGGGGTAGCAGGAGCAACGAAGACCAAAGAAGGACCTCTCAAAGATGAAATGCTTCAAGTGTGGTCAAATGGGTCACTACGCAACACAATTTCCTCTCATAAACATGGAAAAAGATGAGAAGTGCAATATGAAGGCTACACCCACAAAGATTAAGGAGAAGTAGTTCACCATGATAGCCGAGATACCTCCAAGAGGGTGGTGGGCTGATTTGGAGTTGTATTTTGAAAGAGCTATAGATGGGCACAATCCTTGAGGAACCCACCTCTCGAAACAATACCTTTCTACGGGAGCCCAGATGAATAGTAGCAGGATGGACTAAGCGTCAGATGGTGCAGAGGAGTGTTGGAGTGACATTTTTAGTAGCTAGAACACGAAGTCTGAGTAGGGTAGTGTAGAGTTGTGGCATACAGGGAGGCACATTGCAGTAGTAGCAGCAACACAGTAGCTTTAGAGGGATAGCATGGGACTAGCAGCTATCACAACTTCAACATCGAGATGCATCTATGTTGAACACTTGTTCAGTAATTTCAAATGTTTTCCCATTGTTGATGCAGTAGTAGTGGTAGTTTTCCATGGAGGAGTAGTTGGCAGTGCCAGTGCCAGCAACAACAAGGATGCAAAAATTCTGAGGGAGTTGTAGTACAGATGCAGTGTTGACTTTAGTAGTTTCGACAAAAGTATAATTGGAATAGCAGCGCAATAGTTGGATGACAACATATCAGACATCAGTAGTGTAGAGGACAATGTTATGAAGTTAGGGTGATGCTTCAGTGGGAGGCCCTACTAGAGTACATTCCTCGCTAAGAGGCAGTGTTGATTTCTGGTTGCATCATATGCGCTTTAATTCTCAAATATTGCAGGGAGGCTTGAGCAAATGTATTCCAAACAACCCAGAAAGTATTATTAAATTAATTAATTATTTTTAATGGGACCCTATGTCTAAGATGAGGGGGTAGGAGATCCTCTCAAAATATTTCTCGAAGATGCCCTCGAGTGACAAGGGAATGCGATGATGGACAACTTTTCCCAAATCCTTCAGCAGCTACCTAGGGGTGACGCATATACTTCCAGCAACTACTCTAGAAGTGCGACACCCTTTAAGGTACAATTTAACTTTATCATTTCCATATTTGAGGGTCAGATAGATGTTGATGCCATAGATAAATGGGTAAATCTACTAGAAGGATATTTTTTTGTTCATTATTTTTCGAGCCAATAAAATACCACTTTTTCACTTCTCAAAGCTGCCCCCAATGTCAAGGACTAGTGGGAAACCCACTATGAGAAAAAGGATGAAAGTACAAACTCACTGTTTTTAGCCACACCCACTTGAAATTCATTCTAGGATTCCATCAAGGAGCAGTACTACCCTCTTGAAAGATATGAGTATAAATACATAAAGTGGACCATGCTGTGATAGGGAAGGGACCAAGACATACTAAAGTTTACCAATATTTTTCATACCCTTCACACAAATTTGGGTATCAAGGATTCTGAGCGGCATTTGGTACTTAAATACCATGACTTCCTACACAGGTACATCCAGGATGAGATGGAATTCCTAGACATCTCCTCGGTTGCCATGGCATACTGATACACTATCAAGATCGAGCAAAAGTTTAAACAAAACAAGTGAGACTTTGGATCTTTGAATCCAAAGAACAAAGGACACAGCCAAGGTGGGGTGACTGAAGACAACCCGTTGAAGCTCCAAGATAAGAATACCACCACGAAGTCAAATAAGGAAACATAAAAGTGGTGTGAGTTCCATCAGAGCCCCACTCACAACACAAGTGAGGTTGGGCCAAGCAGTGGCTAGTGGCCGAGTTGAAGTCTTCAAAATCATATGCATTTATGGCCCTGAGTCAGAATCCAACAAGAGGAATGACAAAGGGAAGAAACTTATTGATGCAGAGCCCAACACCACTGTTGTCGCCACCAAGATCTAGAAGAATGAGCCCGAAGATCCATAGGAAGGGAAGTGTCTTTTCCACTCACAAATGTGGGTGAACAAGTTATCGTTGCAATTCGTTATCGACAATGGAAGCCAAAAGAACCGCATTTCAGTTGAGGTCTTGAAGAGACTGGGCCTAGTTACCATACCACACCCGCAGTCGTACAACATTAGGTGGCTTCACCAGGGATGAGATCTTCAAGTCAACCAGGAGTGTCGCCTTCGCTACAACATCAAGCACTTCACACATGAGGTATTGTGTGATGTTTCTCCTCTCGATCCTTTTGATGTATTATTAGGACAACCATACTTGTGGAAGCAACATGTTGTATATTAGTCTAGACCTCACTCTGTGATTATTTCTCTGGGTAATACATTATACAGGATACTAGAGGTAGCCCCACCTACCTCCACCTCTTTGATTTCTGCTAAGAAATGTGGTAAGATCATCTCCGAGACTAGAAAATTTATTTTCTTTCTAGTTTTCTCTCAAAGTAAGGGGAAGATCATAGCCACATCCATGGCCCCCGAGAAGGGTTCCTCCACACAATAGAAGCAAGTGGATACATACATGAAAGAATACAGGGACATCTTCTCCTCACACACAGGGTTATCCTTGGATTGTCAGCTCAAGAATTCATTTGATCTTACTCTCATAGCACCTCTACCTAATAGGAAAATACATCATTGCTCCATTGTGGAAAATACCAAGTACAAGTATTGACATGATCAACATCGAGTGCCACACAAGTTTTAGGTGGCCGAGAAATTCTGGTTTCATTTGCGGAAAGAATGCCTTACAAGAGCCCATCAGAAGCTTAGACCACTCTGATATGGTCCTTACACCATTACCAAGGTTATGGGAAACAATGCTTTGGAGAACAACATTCTCCCATTCCTTGGCTTGCATCGAGTGTTCAATGTGGACCACCCTCGACCACGGAAAATTTTAGGCGCTAATATTTGTAGGTCGGCTATTTTTCCATGACTTTTCCAAAAAAGAGATTCACCAATATCCATTTTTTATAAAATTGATTTGCCCAAATTTTACAATATAAAATTATTTTACATTAAAAATTGCGAAAATTATATAGAGAGTATATATAAAATCATTATAGATTTGAATAATCTTACAAATACATCAATAAACATTTTATAGTTTGCATATTAGGGAATAGTCAGATTCGCCAATGTTTTTAAACTTTAATATAATTTTCCATCCTTAAAATTTTCCCTACCCTCAACCATGCTTCAACTATTACTCAACACATCATAGATTGCAAAAAGTCTCACTAGGGACCAAGTTGAGCAGAAGTTTCCCAATCTCATGGACGCACTCAATGCAATAGGTACCATTGCTTCCAAAGGGGGGAGGAACGATCCAAGTGGATTTTGGTGGCCACCATCCTATCCCACTTGGACCCCCACCACTGTCTCTTTTAGTTTTTTAGTTTCCTTAGTTGTAGCACAATTTACTATTTTTTCCAGTTTTTCGGGTCCTCAACTTTCGAAGCCGTTTTGAGGCCCTAAAAGAGGTTTTTTTGGCAAAATGGAAATTGATGATTGTTATGGAAATCATGTCAGTAGTTTTAGTCCTCGTAGATATATTTCCAACAAGGTATACATGTCAAACGGAGATAATATGACCAAGTTAAGACCCCGGGAAGTTGGCTGCCTAGCTAACCCCAATGGGGCCCATAAACTTGGGTTAGGGTTTTGGTTGTTTAGGGTTTTCCCTTAATGTTCAATAATAAAAAGTCCCTTTCACATCATTGTAACATAGTTCAGAGGCATGTATCTGCAACATCTCTTCTCAAAGATAAGCTACCATCACCCGAGCTATCTTATTTCCATTTTGTTTGTAACCATAGTTCAGTATTTTTCTATTAATGAAATGAAGTGTTTTTCCATTGCATCTCTTTGTTTGTTATTATATATGTAATTCATTGTGTTCATGTTTAAATCTAGATTAGAGGGTCATTTGGAGGACACACAGAGTGTTTATCAGTCAAATCGAATTGCTGAAGCTAGAGGCAGCGTAGTGATTTCATAGTGATCATGCAGAGAGAGACAAAGAGAGTTTTGGCTAGAGGATATTCTCTGCAGCCAATAATACTCAGTTGAGACATAGAGAGACACACAAAGGAGGTAGTGCAGTTGACAGAGAGGGTGACACAGAGCTAGGAAAGGCTCACGAAGGACCCACATAGAGCAGCACAAAAGCCTTCCACGTAGAGGTCCGCATTTGCTGAGGAGGCTGACGTTCTGAGCTAGGAGGGCTGGAGTCAACTCTTGAGAGAAAATAGATTCCCATCAGAGGTGATGTAGTTCCTTAGAAGCTGACGTAGGCCCACGCAGGTGAATCACACAAGTAGTTAGGGAACTCATTGGTTTAGCTACCAGACTAGTTAAACTAAAAAAGAAAAGGTCAACTATAAAGTAAAGTTGGTCTATAGTGATATGCTTCTTGTCCACAACAAAGTAGGAATTGTATTACACTATCAAGTAATCCATTAATCTATAGTGTGGTCTGTTTGAGGAGATTAGTGGTGATTATCATTATTCATCCCTATCCCTTGATTTATCATTCTTATTCAAGAAAAAAATACATTATTTGAAATAAGGTATCAGGTGCTTTAGAAAGGAGTAGCATTTTAATATTGTTGAATGTTTTGAGTGTGAGATAGTTATGTCTTATTATATTGGAGAATAATTAGCCCTTAGACAAGAAAAGTCTATTATAGTTATTTTTAGTGTAGTTTAAAAGTTTTACATTTTTATTCTTCCTAGCTATATTTTCTGATCTGTTTTATTCAAAATTTGATTGATGTAGGTTTTAACCCCATACATAAATTACTTGCATACGAATTCTAAAAAATAGAAAATAAATAATGGCAAGAACATAAAACATAAAACATATATACACAAAGATTTTCTCTTGGATCCCAAAACTGGGACTACCAGATTGATTTTTCATTATGTTCCCTTCAATATAACAATGCATATATATACATGTCAAAGAATTCATAAACCCCAATCCATAAACCCTAGATGAGAACATAACTATAGTTCCCTTGAATGGATGTAAAAAACAACATGGGCATAAAACCATCATGCCAAAAACCATATGCACAATCCATGCACAAAACCATAGGTAGCTTCGCCCACCTAATATAGGGTCCAAAAAAAATTCCCAAGTCGTTGGCTCGAACCCTGTGCAGGGGGGATACCTCCCCCCTAAAACTCCCTAACAAAGGGGTTCGTGCCCCCATTGTGACCCCTCAGTAGTGCCTAGTGCAAAAAATAGGGGCGGCTACCACCCCACCCCCCCACATTTGCGACTATTCATAGAAAGAATATAACACACACCCAACATTTTCTGAATTGTTTTCTTCTTTTCCACACAGGGGGTCACAGGAGAGATTAGTCATTGGTCCAACCCTACAACACCCATTGTTTCTCTACACCAATAAAAAGTCTCAGTGCTCACAGACTTTGTCAATCCATCTGCAACATTCTTCAAAGTGTCCACCTTTAACAGCAACACCTTTTTGTCCTCAACCATATCCCTTACAGAGTGATACTGAACATCAATGTGCTTTGTCTTTGAATGATAAGTAGGGTTCTTTTCCAAGAAATTGCACTTTAGATGTCACAGTTTATCCTTCTAGATCGATGTACTAACCCCATACTTGAACACAATCTCTACAACCAATCTTCTTCCTTACATGCATGAGTGGTTGCCATGTATTTTGATGTTGTAGTTGAAAGTTCCACTACAGATTGTCTCTTGTTCATCCAGTAGGTTGCACCTCCAGATAGGTTAAACACATACACACTTTTAGATCTTCTCTAATCTGCATCTCCAACCTAGTTTGCATCAACAAATCCATGGATGTCCAAAACTCTGTCCAATCTTGGTCTTCCTTTGTAGCACAAACCATAATCACTAGTGCCACACAAATACCTGAAACCCTGTTTAACTATTGTTTAATGCTCCTTCCCTGGTTTTGACATAAACTTGCTCAATACTCTCACTACATGTGCAATGTCTAGTCTAGTAAATACCATTACATACACCAAGCTATTGACTTCATTTTCATATGGAACACGGGACATGTCCTCTTCCTCTTCTTGTGTCTAGGGACATTGTTCAACAGATAAATTTACACCCATAGGAATAGGAACCTTCACCGGTTTACTATCCAACATATTAAACCTCTGTAGTATTGTCTCGAAATAGTTCCTTTGGTTTAACGAAAGCTTCCCCTTTTCCTGATCTTGTTTAATTTCCATGTGCAAATATAGTTTGCAACAGGAAAATCCTTCATGTCAAGTTTGGAGGATAATTGGGTCTTCCAATCCTAGATAATTTCTTTGTCAATTCCAATCAGCAACATATCATCCAAATACAAGACAAGATAAATAACATGGTTAACAATTAATTTAAAATACTCACAGTGATCTGCTTTTCTTCTAGTGAAGCCAAGTCCCTGTATAAATGTATCAAATTTATGATACCACATCCTTGGTGGCTGGTTTAACCCATTCGAAGACATTTTTACCTTACATAGCAGTTCTTTATTTCCCTTCACCACAAAGCCTTTAGGTTGCTTCATGTAGATCTCTTCTTCCAGATCCCTGTGCATAAATGATGTCTTCACATCCATATGTTCTACCTCAAAATCAAAAGCAACAACAACAAATGAAAGTAATCTAATAGAAGCTACCTTGGCAACAGGAGAAACAAATTCACCAAAATTGATTCTTGGCACTTGGGAATAACACTTTGCTACCAATTGAGCTTTGCATTCCTCCACCTTACCTTCTCTATTCATCTTCTTCTTAAACACCCATTTTCTTGCAATGGGTTTCCTTCCATTGAAAACTCCACCAAATCCCAAGCCTCATTTTTATCCAAAGATGTCGTTTCATCAACCATGGCCTCTTTCGAGAGTTCACCATCATCTAAATCTATTACCTCCTTGATGTTGGCATTATGTTATCTGGTATGACTGTATGTTACAGATGTTGTACTTGATGGCAACTCCAGTGGTAAGGCTCTCAGTTTGTTGAAAAATTAAGAAGGACGCAAGCAATCGGTTCAGAAAGTGCGTCCCCGCAGGTATACCATGCAGAACCCGCGTCCAGGGTCGCCGGCCAGCCGTTCAGGGGGTGCGTCTACCCAGTGCACACATTTCAAGGCAGAGAAAAGCACGTGGGGGTTTCTTGTGTGGTATCTAGCCGACGGTTTTATGTTTGTATGGTGTCGGCTCGTGGTATTGTTCCATGTTTTGGGGAGGAGCTTGCCTATATAAAGCAAAGGAGTTCATTTGGATTGTGCAATGGTCTTGGGTTGAATATCTTATTTGGTGAGATCTAGTCCAGATCTAAGAGGGCGAATCTTCTAATGGACTGTGATCTCTATGGCGCATGATCAGATCTGTAGATCTGACTGTTTGGGTCTGTCCTGAAGTCTTCATATCATTTATATCTGAAGTGTCACAGGTTCAGTGAAGGGAAAGTGCGCCGGGACGCAGGTACTGTAAAGGGCAAGTGCGCCGAGACGCAGTACAGTAGAGAGAGACCTGTGTGGGGACGCAGGGCGATCAAGGTTCAGGTGCATCTCTGAAGCAGAAGGACGCGGCGCGATAGTGTTTTCGGGTGCGTCTCTGTAGCGAAAGACGCGGCGTGATAGTATCTTTGGGTGCGTCCCTGAAGCAACAGAACGCAGAGCAGTCAAAGGAACAGTGCGTGGGCACGCAGTGGAGCAGAAGGATATCTGCGTGTGGACACAGAGTAGCAGAAGGTTAACGACGTCTGGTCGCAGGCCACAGAAAGAAAAACTGCGTCTCTGTTTTAAGATGTTCTGTTGATTGAATTTCTCTGTTGATAAGGTGTTCTGGGTTAGTTCTGTTATTGCTGATCTGATATCTGTAGTGATCTATATCTGTTATGTACTTGTTGATCATCTGATGCTTTATGAAAAGAAGTAGGGGGTTGTAGCTCCCTTCCAGGAGTAGACTGAAAAGAGAGAGAGAGAGAGTTGTAGCTCTCTGCAGGTTGCAGCCTGCGTACTGGTAAAGGACTGCACCAGTACAAAATCATTGTAAAAGAAGTTTCTAAATTGAAAGAAGATAGAGACATATTGCAGCAGGTGGTTTTCACCCACATTGGGTTTCCACCTTACATCTTGTGTTCTTTGGTGTGACTATCTGTTTTTCATGCTCATTATTTTATGGTACTGACATGCTAAAATAATTCAAAGATCAAATAAGGAAGATTTATTAAATTGCTAGATAATACTGATTCACCCCCCCTCTCAGTATTATTTCCAACACTTGATAGTTCTAGGATCGTCATCAATAATAGATAAAGAAAAAATTGAATAGAAAGCAGATGGACTATACCTTTTTAGTTTCCTTCTTTCTGAAACTAATCTTCTCACAGCTGGATTTTGTGGTTCTTCATCTTTTGATTCTTATTCTATTGTAGATTTTGATTCTTCCTCCTTTAGCTCAAATTATATCTTATCAGGATCCTTTGATAGGACTATATGTTTAACAACATCTTTAACCTCTATAAACACTACATCTCCTATGTACCTAACCTTCCTTGTTTCCAGGTTCTAAAGCTTATAACCTTTTAAACCATCCTTATACCCAATAAAGATACACATTTCAAATTTACTATCCAACTTGGTTCTTTTCTCCTTTGGAACATGTACATATGCATCACAACTAAATACCCTCAGATGTCAAAGAGAGGTTTTCTTACCATTCCATACCTCATGTGGATTCTTGTCCTCCAACGCTAATGAAGGTGATCTATTAACCAGGTAACATGCAGTCTCCACTGCCTCTACCCATAATTCTTATCCAAACCTAGCACCATTGTGCATGCTTCTTGCCTTTTCCATCAATGTCCTATTCATTTTTCTACAACTCCATTTTTCTAGGGTGTCTATGGAGTAGTCTTCTTATGTGTTATACCACACTTCTTATCGAACTCTTCAAATTCTTTCTTTCAGAACTCTCCACCATTATCTCTCCTCAGCACCTTTATCTTCTTCTCTGTCTGGTTTTCCACCATGGCCTTAAATTCTTTAAACCTGACAGACTTAAAATTTATTCTATAAATTATACATAGTACATAGACTTACCCACTGATGCAAATGACACAGGTCCAAACACATCACTATGCACAAGCTCTAATATTTGTTTTTCCCTCTTAGCACTAGAGGTGAAACTCACCTGATTTGGCTTCCCATATACACAATGTTCACATGAATTGAAATCCATAGATAAAATAGACATACCTTCTACCATACCATTACCATGAAGTATTCAAAGGCCCTTCTCTCCAATATGTCCAAGACTTTGATGCCATAGCATGGTATTTTCTCCAAACACCACAAGATTTTCTTCTCCGCTTTCAAGGACCAAAGAACTGTTGCTACCCAAAATCTTCTATCAAGTTCCAATATGAACATCCTACATCAATACCATTGCTTCCCAAACCATCTTGTAGGTATCTTTCACAAACACTATTTTTACACTTGCATCATACATCTTGCTTACAGAAATCAGATTTCTCACCAATGCAGGAATATGCAAAAAACCCATATGCTTTTTAATCCTTCAACCTTTAAACATTAGCTTGACTTTTCCCCATCGCAATATTTTATCCTTCCTCTCATCCCCTAAGAAGACATCACCACCACCATAATTCTCGTACTTGCAGAACCGCTCCCTATGGCAAGTGATGTCAAAGCATGCACCTAAGTCAATCAACCATTTCTCATGATCTGCATGTGTACCTGAAGAAGAAGCCAAGTACACATCACCTCCTTCATCTGAGGTGGTTTTCGCCTCTGCAAAGGGACCATCATCAAATCCCTTTCGTTTCTTTGGAGCTCTAGATCTACAATCATTTTTGTAGTGCCCTTCCTTTCCGCATTTCCAACTTACCTTTACGGGTTTTCCTAGAGATTTAGATCTCCCTCTAGATTTAGATCTCCCACTCTGGGACTTATTTTTGTTTCTGTTTTGGGATCATCCTCGTACACAAGAGGCATCTCCATTCTGGATCTTCATATTTTTCCTTCTCATCTCCTCCGACAATAAGGATGAGGCTATCTCATCAAACTTCAAGGTAGTTGTATTGCTACCTATAGAAACCACCACACTATCCCACAAATCTGGTAGAGAACACACCAAACTGATGCACTTATCTTCATCTGAAATTTTTATACCAACAGATAACAACTAGCTTGTGATTTATGGTACATTGGACATCATCTAAGCCTCAAATTTTCTCGGGAGGCTTTTGCACATGTATTCCAAAGAACCCAGAAATTGTTTTGGTAAATTCCACCCACATACAGTTTTACTAAAATAATTAATTATTTTTAATGGGACCCTAAGTCTAAAATTAGGAAATTAAAATAATTAATGGGTATTAATCTAATTGTGGGTGTAACTTCTAGAAGAAGACGAGGGTCAAGATGAAATGATCTTAACCATTGATTAGCTTCTGATCTGGGTCGTTGAATGTCAACGAGAAGATTATTTAAAGAGGCTTCAGGGTCATTTGGAAGACATACAAAGTTGATCACTCAGATTGAATTGTTGAAGCTAGAGGCAGTGCAATGATTTTGTAGTGATCATGCAGAGAGGGGTAGAGAGATTTTTTGGCTGGAGGAACTTCTTTTCAGCCAAGAATACTCAGCACAGAGGTAGAAAGACACACAGAGGAGGCAGCGTAGTTAGCAAAGAGTGTGATGCAGAGCTAGGAAGGGCTCAAGCAGGATGCACGTAGAGCAGTGTAGAAGTCTTCCACACAAAGATCTGAATTTGCAGAGAAGGCTGAATTTCTGAGCCGAGAGGGTTTGAGTGAGCTCCCGAGAGAAAATCGATTCCCAACAGAGGTTACGCAGTGCCTTAGAGGCTGATGGAGGGGCAATGCAGAAGTAGTTGGGGAACTCATTGGTTCAGCTGCTATGTCAACCATAAATATCAATGTAGAGTGAGGTATTCTCACTAATTTCTCCTGCGAGTGTAATTACTTGTACTGGATTCCCAACAAGCCATCCAGAGGTTGTATTCAGAAATAACTTCTACTTAATAATAAAAACCCTCATATCTTCTACACCGGTTTTACCACATTGGGTTTTAGGGGACGTTTCTCAAAAATCAACTGCGTCATTTGTGTTGTATCTTTCTCTTGTCCAGTTCCTTTTTTTGACATATTATTTAAAATGGTGTAGGTTGTAGTGTATGTATTTCAATGTTTGTCATAGGAAACTGCAAATAACTTGTTCATGTAAATCTAACAAGTAGGAGAAATATTATCAGTTTTTGTAGTAGTGATTCGACCATTCCAAATTTTCACATGGTATTAGTGCAATGCAGGTGAAGCAAGAAGAACATTGCCATAGAACCTAACACTAAGAAGAGAAGGAGGTCGAAATAGTTTTAGGAGGCAGCAGTTCGAATCCTCAGAGGGTTTTCACAGTTCAAGCGAGCAAGGTTGAATCTTCTAGGAAAGCCTCTCTGTGAGTGAGTCAAGAAAGAGGAAGGGCTTCTAGATCGAAATCTTGTCATGGAAGAGGGAGAAAATTTGAGCCTCAATGTGAGGAAGAACTGATGGGACGCAGTGTTTCTGCAGGAAGTTTGCTAGGAAGAAAATCATCAAAAGAGAGAGGAGAAGCACCATGAGGAAATTTTTCCTTAGTAGAATTCTCGCCAAGTTTGTTTTCTTATTGTAGCAGTAGTAAGGAACAAGGAGGATCAATTTGACATTTTCGTGGCAGATATGGAAACCAGTGGGCTGAGAGAGAAAGAGAGGTTTGATGGGGCATCCTACTATGTGATCTAGAAGGAAAGGATGTCATGCCTTCTAGATGAGCATTTTCTCAAGGTCTATGTCGACAATGTTGTGGTTGAGCCCATTGATCGAGAATAGCCAATGAAGTACAAAGGGGAAATGCTGAAGGCTAAGAGGATGATCCTTGATGGATTAAATGATCACATTGGGTGATACATCACTAGTAGAGGGACTACTAAGGATATGTGGGATCCCTTGGCAACATTGTATCAAGGATCTTTCCAGTAGCGGAAGATATACTTAGAGCAGAAATTGAGATCTACAGAGATGGAGAAGGGGGAGTGCATTGTTATTTTCCTCACAAAGATTCAAGAGACTTGGGATGAGTTAGAAGCTATGAGGTATACACCTCAAGGTTTCGAGATGGTGAGACTAGCCCTAAACTTAGTCTCATAAGAGTGGTAGGTCTTTGTCCAGAGCATCCTCGACAGTGAAGCTTTTCTAGACTGGGATAATATGTGGGAAACTCTCAAGCAGGAAGAGTTGAGGAGAGATCTAGTCAAGTGTAAGCTTGACAGAAGCAATAGCAGTGGGTCAAAGCCCAAGAAGGAGGAAGAGAATACAACCCCTGCATCCAAGGAGCAGCAAGAGTAGCAAAGGTGGAAGAAGGACCTATCAAAAAGAAGGAAAAATATGAGAAGTGCAATCTGAAGGTGGAACCCATGAAGATCAAGGAGGAGGGGTTCACCATGACAACCGAGATACCTCCAGGAGGGATGTGGGCTGATTTGGAGTTGTATTTTGAAAGATCTATAGATGGGAAGGATTCTTAAGGAGCCCACCTCTCGAATCAATACCTTGCTACATGAGCCCAAATCTGTAGTAGAAGGATGGAAAAAGTGTCAGATGATGCAAGGGAGTTTTGGAGCGACATATGCAGTGGCTAGAATGTGAAGTCTAAGCAGCGTAGTGTGCCAGAGTTGGAGCAGGACAGGGAGGCACAGTGTAGTAGCAACAGCAATGCAGTAGCTTTAGAGGGATATCATGGGACTAGCACCAATCAGATCTTCAGCATCGAGATGCATCTATGATGAACATTTGTTCAGTAATTTGGGATGTTTTCCCATTGTGGATGTAGTAACAGTGATAGTTTGCAATGTAGGAGAAGTTGGTAGTGCTAGTGCCTGCAACAACACAGATGCAAAAATTCAGAGGGAGTTGTAGTACAGATGTAGTGTTGACAATGGCAGTGTCGACAAAAGTAGAGTTGCAGTAGAAGTGCATTTGTTGGATGACAACATGTCATACATCAGCAGTGCAAAGGACAATGTTATGAAGTCAAGGTGATGCCTTAGTGGGAGGCACTACTAGAGCACATTCCTCGCTAAGAGGGAGTGTTGATTTATGGTAGAATCAGATGTTCTCTAAGTCTCAAATTTTTTAAGAAGGCATGAGCGCATGTATTCCAAAGAACCCATAAAGTATTTTTGGAAATTCCAACGAGAGACAGTTTTATTAAAATAATTAATTATTTTTAATGGGACCCTATGTCTAAACTTAGGAAATTAAAATAATTAATGGGTATTAATCTAACTATGGGTGTAACTTCTAAAAGAAGATTGCAAGTTTTAACCCCAAACAGAAATTACCTGCATACAAATTCTAAAACACAGAAAATAAATAATGCGAGAGCATAACACATAAAACACATATACACAGAGATTTTCCCCTGGATCCCAAAACCGAGACTACCAGCTTGATTTTTCATTATGATCCTTTCAATGTTACAATACATATTTATACATGCCAAAGCATCCAATACCATGGATCGAAAACCATCGCATCCAAAACCATGGACCAAAAACCATCACGTACAAAACCATGGATTGAAAGCCATCGCGTCCAAAACCATGAGCAAAAATCATGCACAAAAACATAGGTAGGTCCGCCCAACCTAACATAGGGTCCAAAACCAAAATTTTTCGTTGTTTTCTTTCCACAGGGGGCCACAAGAGAGCTTAGTCATTTATCTAGCCCTGCAATGCCCATTGTTTCTCTACAACAAGAGAACTTCTCAGAGCTCACAAATTTTGTCAATGTATCTGCAGTATTCTTCAAATTTTCCACCTTTACCAGCAACACCTTTTTGTCTTCTATCATATCCCTCACAAAGTGATACTGAACATCAATTTCCTTTGTCTTTGAATGATATGCAGGGTTCTTTGCCAAGAAAATTACACTTTTGCTGTCACAGTCTATCCTTATAGCTCCCTGTACTAACCCCATATTTGAACACAATCTCTGCAACCAAACTACTTCCTTACTTGCATGAGTGGCTACCATCTATTCTGCCTTTATAGTTGATAGTGCCACTACAAATTGTTTCTTACTCATCCAACTGGCTGCACCTCCAAATAGGTTAAATAGGTACCCACTTGTAGATCTTCTCTGATCCAGATCTCTAGCCCAGTCCACATCAACAAAACCACGAATATCCAACACTCTATCCAATCCTGGTCTTCCTTGGTAGCACAAACCATAATCACTAGTGCCACGTAAATAACTAAAAACCTACTTCACTATTGTCCAGTGCTCCTTCCCTGGTTTTGATATAAACCTACTCAATACTCCCACTACATGTGCAATGTCTGGTCTAGTACAAACCATCGCATACATCAGGCTACCGATTGTGCTTGCATATGGAACATGGGACATGTCCTCTTCCTCTTCTTGTGTCTTGGGACACTGTTCAGCAGATAACTTTACACCTACAGGAATAGGAACCTTCACTATTTTACTATCTTGCATATTAAACCTCTGCAATATTGTATCGACATACCTCCTCTGGTTTAACCAGAGCTTCCTCTTTGTCTGATCTCTTTTAATTTCCATGGCCAAAATATAGTTTGCAGCACCAAGATCTTTCATTTCGAATTTGGAGGACAAATGGGTCTTCAAATCCTCGATAATTTCTTTGTCATTTCCAACTAGCAACATATCATCCACATACAAGACCAAATAAATAGCACGGTCATCAATTAATTTAAATACACACAGTGATCTGCTTTGCTTTTGGTGAAGCCAAGTCCCCATATAAATGTATCAATTTTTTGATACCACATCCTTGGTGACTGTTTTAACCCATACAGAGACTTCTTTAACTTGCATACCAGTTCTTTCTTACCCTTCACCGCAAAGCCTTCAGGTATGTCTTTTCTCAACTTGCTCAGATCCAAACCATTAGGGCCCCTTAGGGGTTCCAACGAAGGAGCACGGAGATCCCAAAAACGCATAGTTTCCCCTCCAAAGATAATTTCTCCAGTCGGAGAATGCATAAGGTATTTACCTAAACCAGTAGGTCCTTGGGCAGACCCCACACTAGCTCCAAGACGTTGGTCTCTAACTAAAAAAGTAAACGCTTGAGCTTGAGAGGCTTCTGGGCCGGTGGGCCCATAAAATTCACTGGGATAAATGGTATTGTTGAACCAAACAAAACAAAAAGCAATAAAACCAAAGAGGGATAGAGCCGCTGAACTATAGGACAAATAAGCTTCTCCGGACCATACAAATGCACGGCGAGCCCATGCAAAAGGTTTGGTTAAGATATGCCAGATACCACCGAAGATACAAATGGAACCTAACCATACATGTCCTCCAATTACATCTTCTAGATTGTCCATGCTAACAATCCATCCTTCTCCTCCGAAAGGAGATTTCAGTAAATAACCAAATATAGCACTTGGGTTAAGTGTCAGGTTCGTAATTTTTCTTACATCTCCACTGCCGGGAGCCCAACTATCATATACACGTCCAAAATACAAAGCTTTTAGCACTGGAAGAAAAGCACCAACACCTAGCAAGATTAGGTGAATACCCAAAATTGTGGTCATTTTGTTTCTATCTTTCCATACATAGCCAAAGAATGGAAAAGATTCTTCTAAAGTTTCGGGTCCTATGAGTGCATGATAAATACCACCAAAACCTAAAACCGCAGAAGAAATTAAGTGAAGTACCCCAGAAACAAAATATGGAAAAGTGTCCACGATTTCCCCACCAGGACCGACTCCCCATCCTAGAGTAGCTAGATGGGGAAGCAGAGTCAATCCTTGTTCATACATAGGTTTTTCCGGTACGAAATGAGCCACTTCGACTAGGTTCATTGCTCCGGCCCAGAATACAATTAATTCGGCATGAGACACATGAGCCCCAAGAAATTTACCTGACAAATTGATAAGTGGGGCATTACTGGCCCACCAAGCGAAACCAGCGGTTTCTTGATCACGACCAGCTAAAGCTATAGTTCCATTAAAGAGGATTTCCACAGGGTAGGACCTCCTCAGGGAATATAAGGTTTTCATGAGGCTGATCTTGAGCCGCCATCCAAGCACGAATACCTTCGTTCAGGAGAATATTTTTTGTGTAGAAAGTCTCAGATTCAGGATCTTCTGCTGCACGGATCTCCTGGGAAACAAAATCATAGGCACGTAAGTTTAGAGCCAGACCAACTACTCCAATGGCACTCATCCATAAACTGGTCACTGGCACAAATAACATGAAGAAATGTAACCAACGTTTATTGGAAAAAGCAACCCCAAAAATCTGGGACCAGAAGTGGTTAGCAGTGAACATGGAATAAGTCTCTTCGGCTTGAGTCGGGTTAAAAGCACGGAACGTATTTGCACCATCACCATCTTCAAATAAAGTATTTTCCACTGTAGCACCATGAATAGCGCATAGAAGAGTAGCACCCAATACTCCGGCAACTACCATCATATGAAAAGGATTCAAGGTCCAATTATGAAAACCTTGAAAGAAGAGGATAAAATGGAAAATAGCTACTACACCAAAACTAGGTGCGAAAAACCAACTGGACTGTCCCAATGGATAGATCAAAAATACAGAAACAAAGACAACAATTGGAGCAGAGAATGCAATTGCATTATAAGGTCACAATTGTACAGATCGAGCAAGTTCAAATTGACGTAACATGAAACCTATTAGACCAAAATCACCGTGAAGAGCAACGAAGGTCCATAGACCACCTAATTGACACCAACGAGTCAAATCTCCTTGTCCTTTGGGACCCCATAATAGTATCAAAGAATGTGCTAAACTATTAGCAGGAGTAGAAACTGCGGCAATTAGGAAATTACAACCTTCCAGATAGGAACTGGCCAATCCATGAGTATACCATGAAGTCACAAAGGTTGTACCCATGAACCATCCACCTAAGGCAAAATAGGCACAAGGAAAGAGCAATAGACCGGACCAACCCACAAAAACGAAATGGTCTCTGCGTAGCCACTCATCCATAGTATCAAATAAAGTTTTTTCTTCTTTAGAAGACCTTCCAAGGGCTATAGTCATAGCGATCCTCCTATTTCACTATTTCGACCATTTCCGAGCACCCTATATGATCAAAAGGTATACGATGAATTGGGGACAATTTTTCATCCATCATCCTTTCAAAAAAAAAAGGGTTCCGAAGATTCGTTGTTGGAACAAATATTTGAAACTGGACCGAACCGCTTACAGCAATCAATGAGATTGTCGAAGACCTTAAGGCTTAAATGATACTGGCACTGACTAGCTGCTATGACCAATGACCTAGTGTCAATGATACTGGCAATGACTAGAGCTATGACTGGAAAGTACTAGTAGCAATGATCGGCAACTATTATCAGCAGCTATGATCGACTATGATCGGCTATGACTGGCTATGACTACTGGCTACAGCTCTGACTACTAGCTATAACTGGCTATGACTGTGCTTATGGGCTATGAATGGCATATAATCGTCGAATTGTGAATCATCGTATGTAACGCATCGACATTGCATCCAGTCGATGTAGGAACGTGTGTTCCGTAGCAGTAAGTTTCATGCAGGAATATGGGGAACTCCTTTTTCTATTGGCAATGACTAGAGGCTATCGGCAATTGGCTGACCCACCCTATGGCAATGAGACTGCCTATGGCGACCACTGGCAACCACCTCCTGTCTATGATTGTCTCTCGGCAATGAGAACTGGCTATCATCTATCAGCAACGACTCCTAGAAATGCCATCTGTAAATGATCGGCTATTGTATGCCCACATATGTCTATGACCATCCATCTATCGGCTATGACTTTCAAGCGACTACCAGCTATCATCAATGAGAATAGGCTATGAGTGGCTCTGACTGGTGCTTATGGTCTATGAATGGCGTATGATGCTCAAAAGGTGACTCATATATAACTAGCATTAGTCACTTTCTCTTGTTGTGAGGGTGAGCCTGCCGAACTCTCGACAAAGGAGAGGTATTCTCTTCCCTTCTTCTTCCCAGCGTTAGGGGCTATTGGGCTTGGTTGGCTATTGGGGGTGGAAGGTTGGAGGTGGAAAGCTTAAGGCTTATGGTGAGCTTAAGGTGAAAGGCTCATGGCTTATGGATAACCGTCCGTTGACAATACCCCGGAGCCCATACCCACCGGTATATGCCAGTTGTCGCCGAGTTCAAGGCACAGTTGATAGCAAAGAAAGACAAGTTGATTTACCAGTTGAGTGCTTTATAGACTTGCACCCCTCGATTGATACAGGGATGGGCTTGATACACTCTTAGGAGGAAGCCACATAAAGCAACCACATAACTCTGGACATATGCATGGTACGACGGTACGGTATGGCACACGGTACGGGAACGAATGGATATCCTACCTGGGATGGACTGCACGGTTGGGCTGGGATACTCGGCTTGGGTTGGGCTCATGGGCTGCTCCGCTAATCCAATGGGGCTTGGATACTCAGCTGCTTGGCTATTCGACTGGACTAATTGAAGGGGCCTAATCACACAGCTACACATAGAGCTGCTAATCGAAGGAGCCTAATCGAAAAGGGGGCCTATTCACTGGGAAGGGGCATTGACGACGGTCTACCGAGAGGGAGGGGCGCACGGACGGACGAATGAATGAATGAATGAATGAATGAATGCTTTAGGGTTACCGATCCATACAGAACACAAGGGGCCTATAGCTACTCACTGGGAAGGGGCCTTATCCACCACAGGGAGGGCCTTATCACTAGGGCTACTCAATGGGCACTAATCCACAGGGAGGGGCACAGACTACATATACCGAGAAATATGACATTTTACCCACCTGAAGACAGTGAAAAGACATGGCTTTTACTTACGAGCAGATACATTGAGTTTAACGGATTGGATTGGATTGAATTGGATTGGATTTTTCACTTATTAGTCTGATGATGCTGGCCGGAAGGAGCGGCCAGAGGGCATGGATGATTTAGCTTACGTATACAGAACACAAGGTTACTACAGCACCTCACATAGAGATATAGCCATACTGACAGACATAGACAGAAGTCCTTTTTTGATAGCTGATCATTGTAACCAGGCGGGCATAGTTGGGCTTGGATCCTGGGATGGATGGGCTGCTCGGTTGGGCTGCTACTCAATTGAGCTCATGGTGGGATCCTGCCTTGGGATACTCGACCGGGATACTTGTCCTGGATACTTGGGCTTGGTTTGGCTGCTCGGTTTGAATACTTGGCTCGGATACTCGGGCTTGGATACCTGGCTTATGGTGGTCTTGGCTGAAGGTGAAAGGTGAATGGCTTCTGGTTATAGGTGGAAGGCTTATGTCTAATGCGAATGGCTAATGGTTAATGGCTAAACCCTGTCTCAATCCCTTTCAGAGTACCCTTTGCGTATGATCCCTAACTGGCGAATAAACGTCTTTGAGGGGAAGAAATAGAGTGCCAGGACCTTACCTTCTAGCTAGCTATTTGAGGGGAAGAAATATAGGGTCAGTCATATCTTCCCGAACCTCAATTTCACCCGGTAAGTAATGACCTTCTAGCTCAGCAATTACGATCTATAGTGATAGAATGGAGGTGATCCCTTTATGTTCCGATCTTGCAGTAACTCGGCCCTACGACTATCTGTTAGGCCATGTCGGTAAACATGCTTATTGGCCTTTTCTCTTTCTGCCCAACCGAGATGGTCCTATGAAACAATTGGAAGTGGGTCCACTCGGTCAAGATCTGGATTCGGGCGAGATGATGGCTATTGAATCGGCGAGAATGTTGGCTGGGATACTTGCCTTTGCTTCTCTGTCTTTGCCTCTTATGCTTTTCCCACTCTAGCTGACCTTGGCCCACCATACTCCTTTATTCCTGTTCATAAAGGTGCCTGCCCGGAAGGCTTACCGAAGACGGGTTGCAATGGGGTGGATGGATAGCGGGGGCATAACGCAAGACTCATAATTCGATAGCAGAATCAAACAAATCAATCAGGACCAGCATCCGAAGCCGGACAACCAATCATGAGAAAGAAAGGGTTGGGATGATCCTTACTGGATTGACCTTTCAGGACCTGGACCTACCTTCCTTTCATAACCTTATTCTCGAAAGTATCTGTAAGTAAGTTATCTAAGGGTTGATCAGGACCTTACTACTGGGTGGGCAGGACCTACTGCCTGAAAGGACCGACCCTTCGCTACGCTCGCTCAGGTAAGGAAGGTAGGTAGACTTTTCTCTTTTCCCGAACCATATATAAGCTAAGATAAGGGCTTAGGAGATGGGATGGTATGGAGAGTCAAGGACAATCAGTCAGAGAGTGAGTGCTGTTTCTCTGCTACGAGGCTTTCGCCTAGTCCCGCCAGCCCAGCGTTGTTGGTTGGTTTCAACTTATCTGGGACTCTCGTGCGTGTGAGTTTCCGTGCGGTGCTGTCCCTCACTTTTATTGCTTCCTTCCCCCTTTCTTTCCCTCCCCCCCCTAATCCCGATATTACGCATTCATTCCGTGCTCCCAATATCATATAGAGAGAGAAAGGCAGGCTGCCCCTGTTTCGTGCGTGTAGGTGCCGTACATGGGTGGGTAATACTAAAAGGCCATACTGCCCATTAATTCATTTCTGTATGGGCCGTTAGGGAAAGATAGGCGGGCAGATCATCGCATATTATATATGATGCTATGCCATAATACTAGTGGTTGATCATCCAACCTATACAATACTGGCTGGTTTTTTCAGACCTGCCACAACCCTGACACTATCGGGCGGTCGGGCACTATAACTAGAATTGGATCACCGAAACCGATAGGGAGCATGGGACCGATGGCGGGCACCGGGATATTTTCTACGATGATTTGGTTGGAAGGTTGGATTTGGCCCCTCAAAGAGCAGAGCGAAGCGAAGGTAAG
This sequence comes from Pinus tabuliformis, assembly GCA_031772625.1. Classification (NCBI taxonomy): domain Eukaryota; kingdom Viridiplantae; phylum Streptophyta; class Pinopsida; order Pinales; family Pinaceae; genus Pinus; species Pinus tabuliformis. Next base: position 1,410,095,199 of record CM062820.1, on the reverse strand, counting down.
GCTTGCTGGATCAGGAAGTTAGATGAGGGAAACAAACTATATAGATATAAGGGTAGCTGACCTAGTGAAAGGAAGGATATGATAAGCCATCTTGAAACTATTAGAAGGACCTGCCGACAAAGATGGATGCATAAGTAAGTAGTAAGATTATGTCAGTGAAAGCTAGCATTGGACGGTGAAGGGATACTGAGCACACACCGGAATGGTTATGGGGTTAGAGCCTGACGAAGAAAGGTATTGTCCTCAGGACATGAGCTATGGTGTTGGTCTTTCCTACCTGAGCAAGGACTTAGTCATCCATCTATTCGGGGGAAGGAATTAGAGAAGAGAGGTCACTTAGTTTAGGTTCTGGTTGGTCAACTTTGGATTGGAAAGGGAAAGCGGGCAGGACCTGACCTACCTTCCTTCCTTTATGGAGCTTCCTTCACTAGATAGGGGGGGAAATACCATGTGGTTTCAGGTGATAGAACGCTAGGAGTCAAGACATACATATGGGCAGGCGGGCGACGAGTCTGATAAGGGGTATTCTTAATGTGAAATCCACTAGGGCCATGGTATCATTATATCAGGAGGGAGGCAGGGCATTTTCTATTTGGTTAGGGCCGAGCCAGCCAGATTCGATTCAGCCGAGCCAGCCAGATCGCGTTTCATCGCTAATTAGCTGAGGAAGGGCTAATGAAATAACCCTCCTACCGGGCTACAGAGAGAGTGCGTTCCATCAAGCCAGAATCTCGTTATTGGCTTCACCCCATTTCCTTTGGTGCCTTAAGGAAGCTCTGCCTGCTTCAGCATGCATAAGATGTAAATAGCGAGAGGGCTTCTCCTGGTCATGGGAAGTCCACCCTTCGATCAGTGGGACCGCCCGACCGCTAAGTTCTTTCAGTAATTCATTATATATGAGATTATGCAATTTCATATAGGCTTAAATAACTGATAGCGGGAGAATAAAGTGCCGGGAAAACCTTGCCCCCGGAGGGACAAGCGGCTTCGCACCTTGAATAACTGGTCAATTTAAGAGCGAAAAGGAGAAGCGAGGGACGAGCGAGTGGTTCTATTTTGGGGTGGGGGCCCCAAAATGGAGGTGGCAAAAAGTGTAAGTTAGTCATCAGTTAGTCAATGGATCTGCATGAATCTGGCACTGTACTGGTGAATTCCCCATCACGAACGTGGCCTTGTACCTGGTTATTTTGAGAGAGTGAACATGGCATTTGCTTGGTGATTGATCAATCAAAAGGGGTACCAAACAATAAGTAAGTCACACGTAGGGCTAATCGATGGTTGTGTGGCTAAGTGGCACAGATAGGGCATAGGACGGCTAAACGATTGATCAGCGGCTTGTGGTGGATGACTTATGGATGCACGTGTGTGGATGCATAGGTTGGGCATAGAATGAATCGTATATAAATGCAGTGGGTAGCCAGCAGCAGTTTAAGAAGCAGCTTACCACCTTTTGTACATTCAAACATCATTAATTGTACATTCAAACATCTTCTAGCCTTCAGATACTAGTGTTGCATCAATGCCTTCAGATACTAGTGTTACATCAATGCATCGATAATAGTAAAGATATGCATCAATAGATTATAGTGAAGCTATGTGCATCAATTATAATAAAGAGACTATATGGTAACTTTGCAAATGATGGTAAGATGGTGTCACTCTTCATATTCAATCATATTATCCCCAGGTTTGGTGTACCCAAAGAGCTTTTCACTGATCATGGTTCTCATTTCCAAAACAAAATGATTATAGAACTAGTATAATATATATATAATGAATGACTGGAAGCCTCTTACTTCTTGGCTTGGTCAGAAATGAAATAAGAAGAAAAGCATAATCTCATATATAATAGGCATGAGATTCAATTTATGAGTGAGGGGAATAAAGAAATAGAAGGTTATCCCCCGAGCTACGCTCTTTGAGGGGAAAATACGGGGCGTAACAATGTATTTCAAGCTAGGCGTAACCACGTCACATATTATAAAGTGAGTTTGTAAGGGAAGGCTACACGTATTGAAAGCCTTTGAGGTACAGAGTTGCGAGACCAAAGGGAGAGAGAGGGGAATGGGGTAACTTTCTCTCAGGTAAGATGTGAACGGGGTAAGATTATTGAACAAATGGCTATGATTGAACAGGTCCTTCTATTTCATCTGGTGAATCAATGGGTGAATTGAGGTTGTATCACTTACATAATCGTGGCACATATTCGTTTGTATACCTCCTTTGTATACCTCTTCTTCGTTCACCGCACATACATGCCCGTAGCACCTCATTCGTAGCACCACCTAATAACCTAGCCCCTCTTGGTAGTTGCACTTCTGGGTAACACCTCTGGGTAGCACCTGTTCGTTATAGCCCTGCTCCCTGGCTCTATCCTCTTCCACGTTATAGCAAATAAAGGCACTCAAGCTCAAAGCAATTGTCCAATAGGAAATCATTACCAGAGGGGCATTGACAGCCGAGAGACCATTAGTCCCAGTCGAGAACCAACCCAACCGTCCCAGGAGGTGACAGAAAGAAAGGTACTCCTACGATACTAACATTCTCTACTGTGTCCTGACATTCTATCCATAGGTGCTCTAATAGCAGTATTTTGTTTCATTTTGATATGCGCTAAAAACACCATTACATTACAGAACTTTACATCATTCACTCTCCACCCACAACTCTCTACAGTATGAGATTGGGTTTTGGCGATTCCGATGCTCAATTCAATCTTTAGGATCTGGATCGCATGTTAGATCCTTCATTGGAGCATGCGTCATACACACAAATTGCCCTATGTCATATTACTTTCTTTTAGGCCTCATTGTTGTTCATTTGGTTGGTTGATTGAGTGACGATAACTTGTATAAGTTCCTATAGTCCCTTGGGCTTATTTATCCCAAATTTACGGGTAGCCAACCATAGCGCATATCAACTGCTAGTAGCCCACCTAATCAACTAGCCCAACACCGAGGAATATATGACCACCTAATCAGATATGGATTATCGACTACCGCTTGCAGGGACTCGCTCAATAACAGTTACTAGCTATATGAATACCAGTGGAGAATAGGCTATGTATCAACGTTCAATCTATGAATTAGAAACTTTCACTAGTAAGTATGATAGCAAGTGAAGAGATGTGAACTAGTTAGTATGAGCGCAGTGGAGGATCTGCTTCTGCCTTTATTGTCTCTGCTACTTACTTCATCGCTGCCTATTACTCTACAACTAAATTAGAATCAGGAGATAGGGGGGGATCCATATGAACCTTACACCTAAAAGTAAAAGATATAGAGATTTTCAAACAATGGGTAGAACAACCAGAGAGGATAAGAGGGATTGAAAAGGTAGATGAGCTGCATAATACAATATTAGGTCAATGGAGATATAGTTTTTACCCTTCATTAGAATATATAAGTCGTTGTTCGAGAAATTCCAGGTCGAGATCCAAAGCCATCACCTATAGGGTGGGGCTCGTTCCTTTTCCATATCCGGTTGGAGTTCGAGCAGCGGGAGGAAAGGCAGAGGCTTAAGAGGCAAAGGTAGCGTTTATTGCATGGAAAAAAGAGGAAGCATAGACAAAAGAAATGGTTTACTCCATTGAAGCAATAGAGGCATAAATAGAGCTAGAAACAGACCTCGTGACAAAGAAAGCTATAAGTAAACAATTCAATAGAGGACTCCGTGCCTGCAGGAGCAGCTTACCCCACAGCAGAAAAGTGAGAAGCACCAATTTTGGTTTCTCTGGAACCACCAGCAGAGAAAGCAGCGGAAAGGAAGGTAGCAGTAGTTCAAGATGTAATTGACTAAGTTCCAGCAGCAGATTCAGTGGAAAGGTCTCTAGGCGCAAATCGACGATATTTAGTCCATGTTCGAGAGCATGGATTAAAGCCAGAAGCAAAGGTAGAGGTAGCGGGCCATTGATTCAGAACCAACGAGAATTGGTTGCATACCCAGTTTCCTCCGTTTACTCAGATTCAGTTGGAGTTCAAAAGCTTGTTCCAACATCCGAACCAATTTCAATAATATTTCTTTTGCTTATCTCCCTGAATAATGGTTATTTCGTATCTTCCAGGGTAGTCATTCAATATCTCCCCATTTATCTCCCCTAACCACCCTCTAAGATGAGGAGAAATGGATTGATGTATTATTTGACACATTATTACATATATATAAGGATAGTTGGCGTATCAGCCCACCAGCTAGTGAGAGATGCCCACGCATACAGCATCAGTCACGGTTTTCGCCGATGAAAGTGGTACTTTCCCCTTATTGACTATGCTCAGGGAAAGGCCTGATAAGCCCAACTATAAATCAGGCTTATGATAAGGGATAAGCCTGCCTAGGCAAATGTCATTCTTTTTCCGTAACTTGAAAACCGAAAGCAACTCATTCATTCATACGGACATGGTTTGGCCAGGCGGGGAAAGAAAGCCCTTCCTTATCTCATAGTTAGGACCCGGGCTTCTCGGTTATACCCCTACGCTTTTTTTGACCCATTCAATCCTCTCCCTGTCAGTCGAGTCACTAACGTACCTGAAAAAAAGTCATTTGGGAGGATAAACATAGTTCTTCGGGGGAAGGGAAGTTATTAGGTGTTTAAGGAGGGTTCTTATGTGGAGGTTAAGGGGCCTTTGTTAGTAGTAAAGTGGTTTTAATGAGGGGCCAAGGTTCGTAGTCAAGTGTGTTTACTGAGGGGGCAGGTAGGCCTTTGTGAGTATGTGGGTTAAGACTCTCCGATTGGCATTTCCGTGAAAACTAACCTCCTTGCAGTCGGTCTTTGGGAGATAGATAAAGACCGAAGAGTGTATGTCCTCAAGCCTAAGATTTTGTTCTAGGAATTGAAGTTCGGTGTTAGACATACCACTGCGCCAGGCCAGTTACAATATAGAGACCTTAGGATAGGGCCAAGATTCTTGATTGAAAACTAGTGGGTAGTCACCCTAGCTTGGTCACTAAGAAAAAATCTTGGTTGTAACAAGCCAAGGCATAGGAAAGGACTAACTATCCTACCCTAGGAGAGTACGTTATCTCCCACCATTGAAAGCTAAAGAAGTTCTAGCAGTCCCCGGCTCTAATTCTGAAGTATATGCTTCGCCTGGCACTCTCTCTCATAGATTCAAGAGATGAGAGCAAGTATCTGAACAAAGCCTATTCCTACCTAAATGGTAGGATAGACTGTAATTAATCGTTCGTCAACAGACTCCTCACTATTGGTATGCTAACCATTGAGTTCGGAAAGGTACCAGAGGAGCTCTTCCGACTGCCTTTGCCTTGTGGAGAGGTGAATAATGACAAGGTGAGGGCAATTGGTGATATGGGCTAGATCTTGTAAAGTAAGAGAGGCGGGTGCCAAGGAGGTTGACTGGTCTTTGAGCTTTTGAAACCAACGACTGTGGCTCAGCCTCCCCGCCAATGAAAGGAGCCTCAATGGACTGGTTAGCCAGGTCCAGTAGTCCGTTTTATGGATCACTTCGTGTTCATAAAACCTATTAACACTGAGGCCATATAACCAATAGCACCTGTGAGACTGACAAGCTCTTCTAGCCTAGTGAGGTGAAAGAAAGTAGAGATCAAGCAAGCTTCGCTTTTGTAGAAGATGAAGGATACTTTATAGCCAGCACTTACAGGAAATACATAGATCAGATCTCGACCAAAGGCCCTAACGGGTGAGGGTGAGCTTGCCGAACTCTCGACAAAGGCCCGAAAGGGACTCGACCGAGGTTACGAGGGAGAGGAACTTTAGTTGCTCGACCATAAGGACCGGCAATGGGGCTCGACCGATAAGGAGAGGAACTTTAGTTGCTTGAACTTAAGGGAGAGGACCGGCAATGGGGCTCGATTGATAAGGAGAGGATCGGCAATGGGGCTCGACTGATAAGGAGAGGAACCTTAGTTTTTCGACCTTAAGGGAGAGGACCGGCAATGGGGCTCGACTGATAAGGAGAAGAACTTGAGTTGCTCGACTGATAAGGAGAGGAAGACAGGTAAGGGCACAGGTGAGGTTAGACCTTAAGAAGGTAGTTGAGGTGTGCAGGTAGGTTAGGTGGGTTGGGTAGGCAGGTAGGTAGATAGAGAGATAGATAGAGTCGGTTAGTTGGCACGGGATCTATATCTGCCATGGGTACATTATGCCATCAATCTGCCCTGATGCCAATGCCCTTGAATGCCCTTTCACAGGCTATTGGCTAGTGATAAGAAATATGCCTCTCCCTTGTCCTAAGGTTGGTTAGGCAATCTAACTTCATCGCTCTTATGCCTCTCCCTCGTCCTAAGGTTGGTTAGGCAATCTAAGGGAAAAGTCAGCTTGATCGAGCAAGCCTAACGGAATATGGTCGAGAGGGGAACGATTGGTACCCAACCCTTCCTTCTAGCTTTCCTAGTTGGTGTGGGCTACATTATATGAGGGGTCCGGCCAAGTAGCAGCTTCACTACCACCTCGATCAGCGCTAGTAGTTCTTTTTCACCTCTTCCCTTTCGAGAGCTAGTTGGATTACCCTAAAGTATAGGCAGTTGATTCATAGGTCAATGGTAGCAGCTGTTTTAGTCGATCCATAAACAAACATAGACCAAGGAAGCAAGAAGGGAGCTCTTCACTACCTCGACAGCCTAAATGTGATCGGAGAATCGTAACCCCTTGCAAGACCTCTAGACCTTCCCCACCAGGACCGACTCCCCATCCTAGAGTAGCTAGATGGGGGAAGCAGAATCAATCCTTGTTCATACATAGGTTTTTCCGGTATGAAATGAGCCACTTCGAATAGGTTCATTGCTCCAGTCCAGAATAAAATTAATATGGCATGAGCCACGTGAGCCCCAAGCAATTTACCCGACAAATTGATAAGTCGGGCATTACCGGCCCACCAAGTGAAACCAGTGGTTTCTTGATCATGACCAGCTAAAGCTATAGTTCCATTAAAGCACGTTTCCACGGGGTAGGACCTCCTTAGGGAATATAAGGTTTTCATGAGGCTGATCTTGAGCCGCCATCCAAGCACGAATACCTTCGTTCAGGAGAATATTTTTTGTGTAGAGAGTCTCAGATTCAGGATCTTCTGCTGCACGGATCTCTTGGGAAACAAAATCATAGGCACGTAAGTTTAGAGCTAGACCAACTACTCCAATGGCACTCATCCATAAACTGGCTGGCACAAATAGCATGAAGAAATGTAACCAACGTTTATTGGAAAAAGGAACCCCAAAAATCTGGGACCAGAAGCGGTTAGCAGTGACCATGGAATAAGTCTCTTCGGCTTGAGTCAGGTTAAAAGCACGGAACGTATTTGCACCATCACCATCTTCAAATAAAGTATTTTCCATGGTAGCACCATGAATAGCGCAAAGAAGAGCAACACCCAATACTCTGGCAACTCCCATCATATGAAATGGATTCAAGGTCCAATTATGAAAACCTTGAAAGAAGAGGATAAAATGGAAAATAGCTGCTACACCAAAACTAGGTGCGAAAAACCAACTGGACTGTCCCAATGGATAGATCAAAAATACAGAAACAAAGACAGCAATTGGAGCAGAGAATGCAATTGCATTATAAGGTCGCAATTGTATAGATCGAGCAAGTTCAAATTGACATAACATGAAACCTATTAGACCGAAAGCACCGTGAAGAGCAACGAAGGTCCATAGACCACCTAATTGACACCAATGAGTCAAATCTCCTTGTGCTTCGGGACCCCATAATAGCAGCAAAGAATGTGCTAAACTATTAGCAGGAGTAGAAACTGCAGCAGTTAGGAAATTACAACCTTCCAGATAGGAACTAGCCAATCCATGAGTATACCATGAAGTCACAAAGGTTGTACCCGTGAACCATCCACCTAAGGCAAAATAGGCACAAGGAAAGAGCAATAGACCGGACCAACCCACAAAAATGAAACGGTCTCTGCGTAGCCATTCATCCATAGTATCAAATAAAGTTTTTTCTTCTTTAGAAGACTTTCCAAGGGCTATAGTCATAGCGATCCTCCTATTTCACTATTTCGACCATTTCCGAGCACCCTATATGATCAAAAGGTATACGATGAATTGTGGACAATTTTTCATCCATCATCCTTTCAAAAAAAAATAGGGTTTCGAAGATTCGTTGTTGGAACAAATATTTGAAACTGGACCGAACCGATTCAATATAGGTAAATGCATGATCGCTCGATCCCGAGTTTTCAGAGTTCCTATCTGATCCTCGAATCACCTATTGAATAACATCGATGGAACAATTTAAGGGGAGGGAAGTGCTCTTTCTACCTTCCATTGACCAGATTCTATTCACAATATATATTCCATTCAATATTTTTTATTCATTCTCGTCTTGAACCTTCTGCAATGCAACAAAATGAAAAGGAGTATTTCTATTCTCTCTCATCCATCTCTATGTCTACTACATCGTGGTCCGATACGAATGAGTCTACGGGCAGGAACGAGTCGATTTTTTCATAACTCATAGAGCTAAATGAATGACTCCAAAGTTCTTCTCATTCTATAGCAAGAAGTTACATATTGAACCATTGTGATCAAAAAATGAAACCCTTTTGTTCCCTTTTGTTTTCTCTTTTCACATCTTAATTTCGATCTGTTTCTCACTGGTGTAATCACCATACAGCACATTCATATGAAAATATTTAGTACAGCGTAACAGAATCACATATTTTATTTGTGTATCAATTTCATCTAAACAGAGAAAATATGTTGTCCGTAATTCAGCTCGGAATGGACTTACTTCAGGATCTATATCTCTTTCTGTCTAGGGAAGGGAGAAGAGATCATAAAAATCGATCCAACGAAACATGCAATCAACAACCAAATAGGGAGTTCGATCAACTAAATAAGATCGATTAATTTTGGATAGGAAAGGTCCACTTTCCAAATCTCCATCAAATTTCAATACCAGAGTAGCTTATATATTCATAAGCCAATGGGTTAGGTTCACTTACTTCTCCTCCGTTTTTTCCACTTCTTTTGAAGACTGGTAATTTGAAATTACCAGGTATCCATAATACCTCTGATATGTTCAAAATTGACAAAGATCGAGTAAACTATATACTGATCCTATAGTAGCAGGATGAAGAAGACTATTATTGATAAAAATATAGTGGTCCTCCCCCCATATTAGTTGTGAGGCTCCGTCATAACAAATGTTTTGCCTGAAACCTATCATGACAGATAATTTTCGTCCCTGAAAAGGGGTTTTCATCTTGAAAAGATGTGGATCATACGATGAGAAATGGACACCCGAGCCTTCTTTCTTCATGGGAAACATGAGCCCTTTATCGGACTTGAACCGATGACTTACGCCTTACCATGGCATTACTCTACCGCTGAGTTAAAAGGGCCCCCTCATCATATATGAATGAGTGAGTCTACTATGGTAGATGGACAACAAATTGGATATGGATGATCCATCTATCTTTATAGATATCAAGTTGAGAACATATATTATAGTAGCTCGTAGGGTAAGGATGGCTATACTGGAAACTCCGGGCTGAGCTGATACGAAACGAATGGAGACAAGTTATGCCTGAGAGCATTTGCTGAAATATGTTCGTGAGTCCTTCCATCTCTTTTATGGCTCTATCATCATGTTAGGCCTGTGGGATTGATATAGAGGGTAGGGATGGCTATACTGGAAACTCCAGGCTGAGCTTATATAAACCAAATGGAGACAAGTTATGCCTAGAGATGATGTTGAATCAGCCTTGTCCACAAGGGAGCTATAAGTAATGCAACTATGAATCTCATGGAGAGTTTGATCCTGGCACAGGATGAACGCTAGCGGCATGCTTAACACATGCAAGTCGGACGGGAAGTGGTGTTTCCAGTGGCGGATGGGTGAGTAACGCGTAAGAACCTGCCCTTGGGAAGAAAACAACAGCTGGAAAAGGCTGCTAATACCCCATAGGTTGAGGAGCAAAAGGAAGAATCCGCCCAAGGAGGGGCTCACATCTGATTATTTAGTTGGTGAGGCAATGGCTTACCAAGGCGACGATCAGTAGCTCGTCCAAGAGGATGATCAGCCACACTAGGACTGAGACACGACCCAGACTCCTATGGGAGGCAGCAGTGGGGAATTTTCCGCAATGGGCGAAAGCCTGACGGAGCAATGCCGCATGAAGGCAGAAGGCCCACGGGTCATGAACTTCTTTTATCAGAGAAGAAAAAATGATGGTATCTGAGGAATAAGCATCGGCTAACTCTGTGCCAGCAGCCGCGCTAAGATATAGGATGCAAGAGTTATCCGGAATGATTAGGCGTAAAGCATCTGTAGGTGGCTTTTCAAGTCCACTATCAAATCCCAGGGCTCAACCCTGGACAAGCGGTGGAAACTACCAGGCTAGAGTACGGTAGGGGCAGAGGGAACTTCTAGAGGAGCGGTGAAATGTGTTGAGATCAGAAAGAACACCAACGACGAAAGCACTCTGCTGGGCAGACACTGACACTAAGAGACAAAAGCTAGGGGAGCAAATGGGATTAGATACCCCAGTAGTCCTAGCCGTAAACGATGGATACTAAGTGCTGTGCGTATCGACCCGCGCAGCGCTATAGCTAACGCGTTAAGTATCTCGCCTCGGGAGTATGTTCGCAAGAATGAAACTAAAAGGAATTGACTGGGGCCAGCACAAGTGGTGGAGCATGTGGTTCAATCCGATGCAAAGCGAAGAACCTTACCAGGGCTTGACATGCCGTGAATCCTCCCGAAAGAGAGGAGTGCCTTTGGGAACGTGGATACAGGTGGTGCATGGCTGTCATCAGCTCGTGCCGTAAGGTGTTGGGTTAAGTCCCGCAACGAGCGCAACCCTCATGTTTAGTTGCCAGCATTTAGTTTGGAACCCTGAACAGACTGCCAGTGATAAGCCGGAGGAAGGTGAGGATGACGTCAAGTCATCATGCCCCTTACGCCCTGGGCAACACACGTGATACAATGACCGGGACAAAGGGTCACAACCCCACGAGGGCAAGCTGACCTCAAAAACCGGCCTCAGTTCGGATTGCAGGCTGCAACTCGCCTGCATGAAGCCGGAATCGCTAGTAATCGCCGGTCAGCCATACGGCGGTGAATCTATTCCCGGGCCTTGTACACACCGCCCGTCACACTATGGGAGCTGGCCATGCCCCAATTCGTTACCTTAACTACAAGGAGGGGGATGCCGAAGGCTAGTCTAGTGACTGGAGTGAAGTCGTAACAAGGTAGCCGTACTGGAAGGTGCGGCTGGATCACCTCCTTTTCAAGGAGAGCTAATGCTTTTTGGGCTTCTTCGCTTGACATTGCTTCTGGAAGGACTCACATCTGAGTAAAGCTCATAGATGGAAATATTCTTGTGGGTCTCGATAGTGAAGTGAAACCATGAGCTTATCATCCCAGGTCGGAACAAGTTGATAGAATCCCATCTCCCATTTTCCTCCCCATGTTGCCACCCAGGCAGGGACATGGGGTAGCAAAAAAAGAGTTAGGGTTTCTCTTCTGCTATTTTGGATATATTGAGGCCTCCATCCCCGGGAGGCCTGCACAATGGGCTATTAGCTTATTTGCTATATTGGTTCTTGCAATATATTGGTGTTGGTGTAGGGGCAGTTCTCCATACCCAGAGGCCTGCACGATGG